>CM076577.1:339261203-339888724 GCA_034641835.2 Pinus albicaulis | reverse complement strand
GTTTATATATATGAATGGGACATAGTTTATATCGAAGGTGGTGTGTTTGCAACTTAAAAGGGAAGCTTTCAGCACTGCTGCTAAGAACGACGAAGGCAAGGCTGGACCACGCGATTGCTAAGAGCAAGATTTGAGCTCGTGTTGATGTAATATTTGATGAGTAGGCCATACTGTTTGGGGAGAAGAAGTTGAGGTGTTTCACAGATCTCGTTCATTAGCCAGCCGAGATCGAAGATTCCCAAGATAAGGTTTGGGCAAGGTTTAAGTGTGAATCACCTTTTGGGACAAGTTTGGGAAAGTTCCTAAGGATCATATGCGCCATTGTATGTTTTGTGATGCTGGGTCAGGTGTAAGTACACTGGATGAAGGGTCGGATGTAAGTAAGGAAATGCGCGTTTGAGGGGGCGAAAAATTTGGTTTCGTTTCAAGATTGAGATCGATTGCATATATTTACCGAGAAGCCGAAGGCCAATATTCACAGCCTCACCACGACCCCTGATTCCAATGAATCCGTCCACTTCAAACAGATCGCCTTGCCTTCTTCCTCTAGGTAAAGATCTCACCAGCAATTTACTGGACCTGCAGTTTACACTTCAATCTGTTTATTTCTTTCCGTCTGCGCAAGAACCTATGGGAAGCCGGAAACCATACTCTACGACAATCAAAGTGAAACGCTAAACTACCTGAGATTAGACTGCTTGGAAGATCCGCAGAAACCCTACAGCAGAGCTTGCAGGTTCTTACAGTGTGGAGGCTTTCGGCCACGCGTCAGGAGTTGGAACATTACCTCGCCTTACAGATCCCTTAAGCATCTCATATATTATCTCGTCGCTGCCAAAACTTGAACTTTAAATCTCGCAAGTCACAGTTTGAGAGGTGAAAGTCGCAAGCGGCAGCTTGCCACAGCACAAGTCGTAACTCGCCACAATGTAGTCGCAAGTCGCAGGTTGTGAGAGGTCGCACAGTGGCAACTTGTATTGAGTTGCAATTTGGGCTACTTGGGTTGGAATGCGACCTGGCGAGTCACACAATCACAACTTGTATTGAGTCTCAATTTGGGCTACTTGGGTTGGAATGCCACCTGGCGTAGCTTGTATTAAGTTGCAACTTGTATTAAGTCGTAATTTGGGCTACTTGGGTTGAAATGCGACCTGACGACTTCAAGATAGTAGCATAGTCATATTTAGTTAATGAGTCTTTTGGTAATGTGTTGAATGGGCAAGGAGGTCAGCGATTATTGATTATAATGGAGGCATTATAATTAGAGGAGCTAGCTTTATAGCGTACAAGACTGCACAAATTTTGGGGAATTGAACTCGAGATCTCTTGCAGTTCCTAGTTGAGCTGAAAAATTAAGGATCATAATTCGAATGAGTCGTAGAGGCTGCGCTCGAAATCCCAGACCGAGGAAAATTTCTGAGCATCCTTGTTCGAATCAGCGATTCCATTGTTTTGGAAAATCATGGTGATATGATGACTAGATCTGAACTCTTGAGTCATGGTAATAGGCAAAGAATTTTTGAATTGCAAGGCTAAATGAACCACTTGCACATAGCCACGAAATAAGGCATCTATTTGTTGTGTTTGTCACCGTGTAATTGATTGCAACAAACATTTGTCCACGGCAAGATGGCAAGAGACACTTCCACAAATCGACTAGCAAATAAAGGAATTTCACAATTCCACGAAGCTGCTTGATAAAGTGGCAGTTCGCAATAGACAATTCCACGAAGCTGCAAGTCTTTGAATGTCTCCCAATTTCGTTGGATTATGAGGAGGAACAAAGAGAGGTCATGATTGATACAGGATTTTATATTTTATATTTTATTAAGTTCTTGTATCGGGCCCCCATGTTTCATCAACGGAATTCATTTTCTTGATGGGCAAGAACTATGCTAATCCTTTCTTGAAATTCTTCTCGTTAGGATCAAGAAACAGAGATCTATTGAATTGAAATCAGGAACAAGAAAACTCAGTAGAATTTGATTAAGAATCAACCATCTATTGAATTGAATTCTGGAACAAGAAAAATTTGCATGATTCAAGAAATAGCGATCCATTGAATTGAAAACATGAACAATAAAACTTCACAGGATGTGATTAAGAAACAACCATCTATTGAATTGAAGTATGGAATAAGAAAACTCTACATGATTGAAGAAACATAGATATATTGAATTGAAATCAGGAATAAAAAAACTTTGCAGGATTTGATTAAGAAACAACCATCTATTGAATTGAAGTCTAGAACAAGAAAACTCTGCATGATTCAAAAAATAGAGATAAATTGAATCGAAATCAGGAACAAGAAAAATCTACAGGATTTGATTAAGAATTTAGTGAACAGAGAACAAGACCATGAGTGCAGAAATCAATAGAGCTGATAAGACACAAGATCGGGGAAGTAATAGTCAAAGTATATATACAAATCAAGAACATGCTCACAAAGGTGCACAACAGGGATTACACCAGAGAAATAACTCTTACATCTATTTGTTTTGTTTGTCACCATGTAATTGATTTCAAAAAACATTTTTCCACGGCAAGATGACAAGAGACACTTCCACAAATCAACTAGAAAATAAAGGAATTTCACAATTCCACGAAGCTGCTTGATAAAGTGGCAGTTCGCAATAGACAATTCCACGAAGCTGCAAGTCTTTGAATGTCTCCCAATTTCGTTGGATTATGAAGAGGAACAAAGAGAGGTTATTATTGATATGGGATTTTAGATTTAATATTTTATTAAGTTCTTGTATCGGCCCCCCATGTTTCATCAACGAAATTCATTTTCTTGATGGGCAAGAACTCTGCTAATCCTTTCTTGAATTTCTTCTCGTTAGGATCAAGAAATAGAGATCTATTGAATTGAAATCAGGAACAAGAAAACTCAGCAGAATTTGATTAAGAATCAACCATCTATTGAATTCAATTCTCAAACAAGAAAAGTTTGCATGATTCAAGAAATAGCGATCCATTGAATTGAAAACAAGAACAATAAAAATTTGTAGGATGTGATTAAGAAACAACCATCTATTGAATTGAAGTCTGGGATAAGAAAACTCTGCATGATTCAAGAAACAAAGATCTATTGAATTGAAATCAGGAACAAAAAAACTTTGCAAGATTTTATTAAGAAACAACCATCTATTGAATTGAAGTCTAGAACAAGAAAACTCTGCATGATTCAAGAAACAGAGATAAATTGAATCGAAATCAGGAACACGAAAACTCTGCAGGATTTGATTAAGAATTCAGTGAACAGAGAACGAGACCATGAGTGCATAAATCAATAGAGCTGATAAGACACGGGATCGAGGAAGTAATAGTCAAGGTATATATACAAATCAAGAACATCCTCACACAGGTGCACAACAGGGATTACACCAGAGAAAGAACTCTTACATCTATTTCTTGTGTTTGTCACTGTGTAATTGATTGCAACAAACATTTGTCCACGGTAAGACGACAAGAGACACTTCCACAAATCGACTAGCAAATAAAGGAATTTCACAATTCCACGAAGCTGCTTGATAAAGTGGCAGTTCGCAATAGACAATTCCACGAAGCTGCAAGTCTTTGAATGTCTCCCAATTTCGTTGGAATATGAGGAGGAACAAAGAGAGGTCATTATTGATACAGGATTTTATATTTTATATTTTATTAAGTTCTTGTATCGGGCCCCCATGTTTCATCAATAGAATTCATTTTCTTGATGGGCAAGAACTCTGCTAATCCTTTCTTGAATTTCTTCTCATTAGGATCAAGAAATAGAGATCTACTGAATTGAAATCAGGAACAAGAAAACTAAGCAGAATTTGATTAAGAATCAACCATCTATTGAATTGAATTCTGGAACAAGAAAACTTTGCATGATTCAAGAAATAGCGATCCATTGAATTGAAAACATGAACAATAAAACTTTGTAGGATGTGATTAAGAAACAACCATCTATTGAATTGAAGTCCGGAATAAGAAAAATCTTCATGATTCAAGAAAAAATATCTATTGAATTGAAATCAGGAACAAAAAAACTTTGCAGGATTTGACTAAGAAACAACCATCTATTGAATTGAAGTCTAGAACAAGAAAAATCTACATGATTCAAGAAACAGAGATAAATTGAATCAAAATTAGGGACAAGAAAAATCTGCAGGATTTGATTAAGAATTTAGTGAACAGAGAACGAGACCATGAGTGCAGAAATGAATAGAGCTGATAAGACATGGGATCGGGGAAGTAATAGTCAAGGTATATATACAAATCAAGAACATCCTCACACGGGTGCACAACAGGGATTACACCAGAGAAAGAACTCTTACATATATTTCTTGTGTTTGTCACCGTGTAATTTATTGCAACAAACATTTTTCCATGACAAGAAGATAAGAGACACTTCCATAAATCGACTAGCAAATAAAGGAATTTCACAATTCCACGAAGCTGCTTGATAAAGTGGCAGTTCGCAATAGACAATTCCATGAAGCTGCAAGTCTTTGAATGTCTCCCAATTTTGTTGGATTATGAGGAGGAACAAAGAGAGGTCATTATTGATACGAGATTTTATATTTTATATTTTATCAAGTTCTTGTATCGGGCCCCCATGTTTCATCAACGGAATTCATTTTCTTGATGGGCAAGAACTCTGCTAATCCTTTCTTGAATTTCGTATCGTTAGGATCAAGAAATAGAGATCTATTGAATTGAAATCAGGAACAAGAAAACTCAGAAGAATTTGATTAAGAATCAACCATCTATTGAATTTAATTCTGGAACAAGAAAAATTTGCATGATTTAAGAAATAGCGATCCATTGAATTGAAAACAGGAACAATAAAACTTTGCAGGATGTGATTAAGAAACAACCATCTATTGAATTGAATTCTGGAATAAGAAAACTCTGCATGATTCAAGAAACATAGCTCTATTGAATTGAAATAAGGAAAAAAAAACTTTGCAGGATTTGATTAAGAAACAACCATCTATTTAATTGAAGTCTAGAACAAGAAAACTCTACATGATTCAAGAAATAGAGATAAATTGAATCGAAATCACGAACAAGAAAACTCTGCAGGATTCGATTAATAATTCAATGAACAGAGAATGAGACCATGAGTGCAGAAATCAATAGAGCTAATAAGACACAGGATCGGAGAAGTAATAGTCAAGGTATATATACAAATCAAGAACATCCTCACACAAGTGCACAACAGGGATTACACCAGAGAAAGAACTCTTACAAAGACAGATGTTATAAACCTGCCACCTGTGTAAAACAAATCTTTTTGGAATACAATGATCTTTGGAATAGAGTGGCAGGATTACAGAAACGAGCTTTATTTGCAGGTGGCTATTTCCAAAGGATATTTCTGTAGCTATGACTAAATGGGTTAAATCAAACTAGACACCAATACTGGGATACACTCCCAAAGTAAGCAGAATGATGGGGAACTGGTTTAGTGTGCATTTTCTGCATGAAAAGGATTGCAAAAAGATCGTGAATCGAACTTGGGTTAAAGGAAGAAGCTTCATTCAATTGCTCCCGTGGTATTTGGGATTTAACCCTGTTATAGATGCTCTGATGAGAAATTGTATTTGGGTAAAACTACCAGGCTTGCCACTCGAATTATGGACTTTAAAGACCTTACAAGCTATTGGAAACTCGATTGGGATAACAAAGTATCTGGACCCCCGATGTATTGGCGCAGTGGACAAGCAAATTGCTTGGATATTAGTTGAAGTCACTATGCAAGGAGGATTGCCGTCTGATGTGAATCTCATTTGGGGACAACGAACTCATCGCCAGAGAATAGACTACTAGGGCATCCCATTTAGATGTCTAATTTTCCATCACATGGGTCATCTAAAAAAAACCTATCCAATGCGTTACTGGAGAAGGGATCGTTGCAGAGAAGGAAAACACCTCACAAGATGGAAAAAACAACAAAAAGGAAATGGCTCTGATTACCGTAAGACAGCTCCCCTTTCCAACAACTCTGTTAAATCAACCTCATCTGATTTTAACTCTACTTCTCAAAATATTAATAAGACCAGGAATAAATTTGATAACCTGGACATTTCTCACTCTAAAAAATCATCTTCATCTCATAAGTCCATCCCACCACACTATGAAATTCCACTTCATGAACCACAGGGAGTTATAATATAAGATCTTCACACCTCGCCACGACATCTGCTCACATTCGAACCATTAGAGGTGTCTCCTTCTATGACACCACTTGAACAAGGCTCTCGAACTTCTTGAATTGAACCGATTCCAACACTTTTTCCAGAATCACCTAAAAATATTATACAGATTCCTCCACTTTGTCTAGAATCACCAAAAAATATTGTTGACAGCGACTTAGAGGAAACTCTACACAAACCTTTGCAAGATTTAGAAGCACTCACAGTATATGGAAAACCATCTACTTCTTCTGGTGCACACATTTCTCCATAATCAGCTAAAAATATTATTGTTCGAAAAACCTCCAAAAATGGGTCCAGACATTTTAGGGCTCGAATGAAAACAAAGTCATTGTTTCAGGGTGAATTGATTGACCTACATGATGTACCAATTGTGTCATCAACTGATCTTCGGGGCCTTAGAGCGGGCAGCCCCAGTACATCTCGAATATGATGACTATCTTATGCTGAAATAACAGAGGGTTAGGCGGATCCACAAAAAATCTGCTCAATAAAACGTTCTCTCGATTTTCTCGCTTCTTCGATGATTCTTTCCAGAGACTTTATGTAGTAGGACCATTGTAATAGATGTAATTCTTAAGATCAGACCAAACCGGAACGTTGTGGGTGGACGTTTAATACGTGTAGGGGGATTAATACATGGGATCCTTCCATTTTTAGCCTTAGAGACATGTTTTTTGAGGTATTCTATTATATGTGGAGATCAAAGGGCTGGGGAAAAATCATATTGTTAATCTATGTTCCCAAGGGAAACTCCAGCCTCTTCTGGGATCGAATGATCAACTGCATATTGAATATAAACATATAATGGTTATCGGGGACTATAATTTTCTCTCTCTAGGATGAGTCCTCGGGGTGATAGGGCAATTCTATGATCCTTGGTCGATAAGATTGGAATAGTATTCTCGATTCGCCATCGACATCAAGCCATCTCTTCTTACATGTGATCAAGTAGACACAAAGTGGACACAAGTGAGTCTATGAAGCACTCGATCAATTGGTGATGAAGGTCTTCCTACTAATAGTAACAAATGTTAGAACATCCGCTTGTTAAAACCATGTCATGATCATATGATTGTCTCATTAACGTAGAAACAAGAGGAAAGGAGTAGAAATCCCCCTAAATTCAACAGCATTTGGTTACAAGATCCAAAGATTCAATAAACTCAGTGATTGAATTTGGAATGATTTGATACGTCTCCTAACATGGATGGAGAAAATTCGCAGATAAGCTACATAGACTAAAATATATTGTAAAGACTTGGCAGAAGGATAAGAATTCCAGTCTTGATAAAGAGCTCAGGGACATTGAAAATAAAATTCAACAAATATTTAAACAAATGAAAGATTCGGCACCTGATTCTTTAACATTTTTCACTCTCAAAATGTTGGAGACATGAAAGATTGAAATACCAAGGATACAAGAAACAACATGGAAATTAAAAAGCAGAGTGCAATGGCTGAAAGAGGGCGACCTTAATACTAAGTTTTTTCACAATTGTGCCAAGGGACGCAGGAACAAAAAATCTATTTGGAATATTAAGGCGGCTGATGGCTCGATGAAGTATACAAATTCTGAAATACAGATCGAGGCATTCAAATATTTCTCTGAATTTTATAACGCTGATAATGAGATTGACTTGCTAAATCAAGCATGGTTTTTACAGCACTTAACAATTATGTTTGACCAGGCAGCGAATGAAATCTTGGAAGCAGAGATAACCAAGAAAGAGATTGAATCAGCTCTAAAGGATTTCACCCAGGGCAAAAGTCCTAGCCCAGACGGCTGGCCGGCCGAATTTTACTCACACTTCTATGATTTAATGGTAGATGAGATCCTCACAGTGGCCGAACAGATTAGAGTAATGGGTCTTATTCCTGCTGATATGAATTCAAATTTTCTAGCTATCATTGCAAAATCGTCTTCCCCTGAACAGTTCTTTGACTATAGGCCTATTGCACTTTGTAATGTAATATACAAGCTAAATTCTAAAATAATCGCAAACAGAATCCGAGAAACCTTATCGTCTAGGATTTCAAAAGAGAAATTTGGATTTCTGGGTGGAAGGTCCATACATGATGCAATCGTGATTCCTCAGGAGGCTCTTCATTCGATTCACGCAAACAAATCTGAGGCAACCATCATGAATATTGATATTAAGAAGGCATTTGACTCTGCTTATTGGTCTTTTATTCAACTTATTCTCCTCAACATCAGTTTCTCAATGAGGTCTCTTAGGTGGGTTATCGCCTTTATCACCTCTCTGCAATATGCATTCCTCATAAATGGTATTCTGATTGCATTCTTTGGAGCTGAAAGGGGTCTGAGACAGGGATGTTCATTATCCCCCCCCATTTTTATACTAATCATGGACTTCTTTAGCGATGTTATGAAGATGGCAGAGGAACGAAGCTACATTAAAGGTCTACCTTTCTCCCCTTCGGTAACTGTCACACACTCACTATTTTCTGATGATTTATTAGTATTTGGTATGCTCAACAAAAATCAGTGGTTTTACTTGCACTATATCCTCACCCGATTTCAGCATGCCTATGGGCTTTGCATCAACAATGACAAATCCCTTCTTATATACAATGAGGGTGACATGGAGGAAATAAAATTCATGTAGGTTTTAACCCTAAACAGAAATTATCTACACATGAATCTTATAACAGAAAATAAACAATAGCGAGAGCATAAAACATAAAATAGATAAACACAGAGATTTTCCCCTGGATCCCAAATCGGGACGACCAAATTTTGATTTTTCATTATATTCTTTTTAGTGTTACAACACATATATATACATGCCGAAACATACATAAACCCCAATCCATTAACCCTGGATTAGAACATAACCGTAGTTCCCTTGACTGGATCTACAAAATACAAGGGGCCGAAAACCATCGTACCCCAAAACTATGTGCAAAATCATGCACAAAACATGGACGCAGTATCAACCATTGCCCCTCTTACCTCTTACCCCCGCGTGCTTAGTCATGGAAAGAATATAACACATACCCAACATTCTTCCACTTGTTGTTTTCTTTCCACAGGGGGCCACAGGAGAGCTTAGTCATTGGGCCAATTCTTCAACACCCATTGTTTCTCTACACCAAGAGAACTTCTGAGTGCTCACAGACTTCGTCAATGCATCCGCAACATTCTTCAAAGTGTCCACCTTTACCAGCAACACCCTTTTAGCCTCAACCATATCTCTAACAAAGTGATATTGAACATCAATGTGTTTTGTCTTTGAATGGTAAGCAGGGTTCTTAGCCAAGAAAATTGCACTTTGGCTATCACAGTCTATCCTTATAGCTTGCTGTACCAACCCCATACTTGAACACAATCTCCGCAACCAAACTGCTTCCTTGCTTGCATGAGTGGCTGCTATGTATTCTGCCTCTGTAGTTGAAAGCGCCACTACAGACTGTCTTTTACTCATCCAACTGACTGCACCTCCAAATAGGCTAAACACATACCCACTTGTAGATCTTCTTTGGTCCAGATCTCCAGCCCAGTCTGCATCAACAAAACCACGAATATCCAACATTCTTTCCAATCCTGGTCTTCCCTGGTAGCACAAGCCATAATCACTAGTGCCACGTAAATATCTGAAAACCCGTTTCACTACTGTCCAATGCTCCTTCCCTGGGTTTGAAATAAACCTGCTCAATACTCCCACCGCATGTGCAATGTCTGGTCTAGTACAGACCATTGCATACATCAGGCTACCCACTGCACTTGCATATGGAACACGGGACATATACTCCTCTTCTTCTTGTGTCTTGGGACACTGTTCAGCAGACAACTTTACACCTACAAGAATAGGAACATTCACCGCTTTACTATCCTGCATATTGAACCTCTGCAATATAGTCTCGACATACTTCCTCTGGTTTAACCAGAGCTTCCTCTTTTCCCGATCTCTCTTAATTTCCATGCCCAAAATATAGTTTGCAGCACCTAGATCCTTCATGTCGAATTTGGAGAACAGTTGGGTCTTCAAATCTTGGATAATTTCTTTGTCATTTCCAATCAACAACATATCATCCACATACAAGACCAAATTAATAACACGGTCACCAATTAATTTAAAATAAACACAGTGATCCTCCTTGCTTCTGGTGAAGCCAAGTCCCCGTATATAGGTATCAAATTTCTGATACCACATCCTTGGTGACTGCTTTAACCCATACAGAGACTTCTTCAACCTGCATACTAGTTCTTTCTTACCCTTCACCATAAATTCGTCAGGTTTCTTCATGTAGATCTCCTCTTCTAGATCCCCATGAAGAAATGTTGTCTTCACATCCATCTGTTCTATCTCAAAATCAAATGCAGCAGCAACATATAAAAGTAATCTAATAGAAGTAACCTTGGCAACAGGAGAAAAAATATCACCAAAATCAATTCCCGGCACCTGGGAATAACCTTTCGCTACCAACCGAGCTTTGTATTTCTCCACCTTACCTTCTACATTCATCTTCTTCTTAAACACCCATTTGCTCCCAATGGGCTTCCTTCCAGCCGGCAACTCCACCAGATCCCATGCATCGTTTTTGTGCAAGGATGCCATTTCATCAACCATGGCCTCCTTCCAGAGTCTTCCATCCTCTGAATCTACTGCCTCCCTGATAGTTCTGGGTTCATCATCAGTTATAGTTAAGGCAAAACCTGAACAGAAAGCAGATGGACTATACCTTTCTGGTTGCCTTCTTTCCGGAACTGATCTTCTCAAAGCTGGAGTTTGTGGCTCTTCATCTTCTGAGTCTTCTTCTATTGTAGAGTCCGATTCATCCTCCTTTAGCTCAAACTCTATCTTCTCAGGTTTCTTTGGTAGGACTTCATGTTTAACAATATCTTTCACTTCTCTAAACACCACATCTCGGCTGTACACAACCTTCCTTGTTTCTGGGTTCCAAAGCTTGTAACCCTTTAAACCATCCTTATACCCAATAAAGATGCACCTTTCAGATTTATTATCCAACTTGGTCCTTTTCTCCTTTGGAACATGTATATATGCATCACATCCAAATACCCTTAGATGTGAAAGAGAAGGTTTCTTACCAGTCCATACCTCATGTGGGGTCTTATCCTCCAACACTGATGAAGGTGATCTGTTAACTAAGTAACATGCAGTCTCCACTGCCTCTGCCCAGAATTCTTGTCCTAACCCGGTACCACTCAGCATGCTTCTTGCCTTTTCCATCAGTGTTCTATTCATTCTTTCTACAACTCCATTTTGCTGAGGTGTGTATGGAGTAGTCTTCTGTCGTGCTATACCACACTTCTTACGGAACTCTTCAAATTCCTTCTTGCAGAACTCCCCACCATTATCTGTCCTCAACGCCTTTATCTTCTTCTCTGTCTGGTTTTCCACCAGAGCCTTAAATTCCTTAAATTTGTCAAAGACTTCAGATTTCTTCCTCAAGAAATATATCCATGTATTCCTTGAGAAGTCATCTATGAATGAAACATAGTACACAGACTTTCCCAGTGATGGAACTGACACAGGTCCAAACACATCACCGTGCACAAGTTCTAATATCTTGTTCGCCCTCTTAGCACCAGAAGGAAAACTCACCCGATTCTGCTTCCCATATACACAATGTTCACAAAAATCGAAATCTAGAGAGCAATTAGACATACCTTCTACCATACCATTTCTATGTAGTATCCGAAGGCCCTTCTCTCCAATATGTCCAAGCCTTTGATGCCATAGCATGGTCTTTTCTCCAGAGACAGCTAGGCTTTCCGCTCCACTTTCAGGAACCATAGAACTGTTACACCCATCAATAAAAGTGCTACCTTGTAGCTTGTACAGAGTTCTAGTCCAAACTCCCTGCATTAATACCAGTGCTCCCCGAACCATCTTGCAGGCATCTTTCTCGAACACTGTTTTTACACCTGCATCATCCATCTTGCTTACAGAAATCAGATTTCTAGCCAATGCAGGAATATGCAGAACACCAGGAAGTGTTCTAATCCTTCCACCTTGCAGCTTCAGCTTGACCTTTCCACGTCTGACGATTCTGGCCTTCCTATCATCCCCTAGGAAGACATCACCACCATCATATTTCTCATACTCGCAGAACCACTCCCTATGGGGAGTGAAGTGAAAGGATGCACGTGAGTCAATCAACCATGACTCATGATCTACATGTGTATTTGAAGAAGAAGCCAAATACACATCCCCACCTTCATCCGAGGTGGTTTTTTCCTCTGCAGAAGGAGCATCATCAGATCCATTTCCTTTCTCAGGAGCTTTAGATCTGCAGTCCTTTTTGTAGTGCCCTTCCTTTCCGCATTTCCAGCACACCTTTACAAACTTTCCAGGAGATTTAGATCTCCCTCTAGATTTAGATCTCCCACTCGAAAGCTTATTCTTGTTTCTGTTCTGGGACCTTCCTCGTACAGATAAGGCATCTCCATTCTGACCCTCCATATTTCTCCGTCTCATTTCCTCCGACAGCAAGGTTGAGACAATGTCATCAAAATTCAAGGTAGTTGTATTGCTACCTATTGCAATAACCAGACTGTCCCACGAGTCTGGTAGAGAACACAACAAACTGATGCACTTATCTTCATCCGAGATTTTAATATCAACAGATGACAGCTGACTTACCACAGTATTGAAGGCGTTCAGATGCTCTGTCACCGAGTCTCCATCCTTCATCCTCAGGTTATACAAATTTTTCCACAGGAACAACTTATTCACCAGAGACTTAGATTGGTACAAAGTCCCAAGTTTTTCCCACAAATTCTTCGCCGTAGCTTCCCCAGATACATTCAACAATACTGAATCTGATACACACAACCGTATTGTGCTTTTAGCCTTCCGATCTAGTTTCTTCCAGTCTTCATCTGACATTGCCGTTGGTTTAGTACTTGGATCTACCGCGATCCACTGATCTTTATCCACCAGCAGATCCTCCATCTTGAGCTTCCACAACTCAAAACTCTGACCATTAAATTTCTCGATCTCTATCTTTCCGCCGCTCGCCATCTTCTCTCACCGCAAGAATCGATCCCGCAGATCTCCCACTGAACAGGGTCTACCTCAGGCCCAAACTAAAAACCCTCAGCAGCAAAAGGCGTCCCCTTGAAGCCGAAACAGCTCTGATACCAAATGTAGGTTTTAACCCTGAACAGAAATTATCTACACACGAATCTTATAACAGAAAATAAACAATAGCGAGAGCATAAAACATAAAATAGATAAACACAGAGATTTTCCTCTGGATCCCAAATCGGGACGACCAGCTTGATTTTTCATTATATTCCTTTTAGTGTTACAACACATATATATACATGCCAAAGCATACATAAACCCCAATCCATTAACCCTGGATTAGAACATAACCGTAGTTCCCTTGACCGGATCTACAAAAAATACTAGGGGCCGAAAACCATCGTACCCCAATACCATGTGCAAAACCATGCACAAAACCATGGACGCGGACTACCCACCGAAAATTAAGGACCAAAAATTTTGATGGGCGCCGCCCGGACACCCCGACAAGGGGGGGCCACCGCCCCCCTTGCGGACTCGTTGCACCCAACGCAGCGGGGAGGCGCCCCTTTCTCTTACCCCCCTGCGTGTGCTTAGTTGTGGAAAGAATATAACACATACCCAACAATTCATAGCATCTTTTATGGGAACAAACAGTCGCCACATTTCTAAGGGACTCACCTACCTAGGATTTATACTAAAGGCATGCTCTTATACTACTACTGACTGGATCTAGCTTGTCGAAAAGTTCAGCAACAAGATAAACAAGTGGCAAAACATATCACTTTCGATGGGAGGTAGATACATATTGATAATGGCTATTCTGTCACAATATGTTGTCTATTGGTCGCACCTTTATTTCCTCCCGGCATACACAGTAAACAAAATCAATTCTATGATTGCAAACTTCCTATGGGGTTCATCTCCTGATCACACCAACATACATCTTTGCAAATTGAGCGAAATATTGGTTCTGAAAAGAAATGGAGGCTGGGGATTACTAAACATTAGATCTTTTGCCAATGCTTTATTGATAAAATCCCTTTGGCGTGCTCTTAATTCTGATGGAAAATGTCGAGCATCATCAACTTAAATACATATAGAGTGATCCATTAAAGCTTCTTTATTCAGGTGGATCTATCAAGGCACGTCGAGCATCTGCAATTTGGATCAGTTTTTGCAAGATCATGCCCTTGCTGAGTCAAGGAATTGTGTGGAAATTTGGGAATGGGTGTAATATTTGCATTGGGATTTACAAGATATTTTCATCCTCTAAACAATATCAGATAGATGAACACTTACTACACAGATTACAATAGACAAACATATTTACTTTATGGGACCTTATCCTTTGCTAGTCCCTTGATGCTCCCATTTGGAAATCCGCTGACAAGCTGGGCATATATGGTATTGATTTACTGACATGGAACGAGTATAAAAAATTTCTACAAGGACTGAGACTATCGTATAACAAAAATGGTGACCAATTGACTTGGAGTGGAAGAACATCAGGATTGGGCTTAATTGTGAAGGACATTTATGAAAATCTCATTCAGCCAAATCCTTTTGATGCGTCGTTTCCCTTCTACTTTGCCTGGCACCTAAATATTCCAAACAAGATTGTATTATTTATCTGGCTATTATGGAAAAATAAAATATTGACTTGGGATGTTTTATGTAGGCGGCTATTTGGCCTCCCGAAGATGCTCCACTCGTCGAGGGAAATGCAGAAACCTCACATTTGGATGCATTTCTCAGGTGTTATTTTCAATTCATCTTGGCAACCTTCTGATTCTACACAATCTATTACATCATCGGCTGGAGTCGCATATCCATTAAACACTACACCTTTCTATGTTATAAGGGAAATCTGGATTGCCAGAAATTGATGTATTTTTGAAGATTCCCCTCCTCACTTTGCCTTGATCATTAAGGATATCTCGACTTGGATCAATATAAATTCATGCATCGTCTCTGATATAAAATATCTTTCTGGACGAATTAGACCTCATCAGATCGTTCTCCCGGTATTATTTTTCAATGGTGCATGCATCAATGGAATATGCGGCTGCGGAGCTTGGATTCGTCTTCACAACAACGACCACTATCAAATCTATTGGAACGGGGGCTCTGGCTCAAACAACAAGGCTGAAATTATGGCACTCTGGGGAGGTCTATACATTGCATATAATCTAAAACTCTCAGACATCTATATATACGGAGACTCGAAGATTACTATAGATGGGATCAATGATCGCTGTAATCTACAAATCCATCGCTATTTTGGTTGGATTCAGAGAATTAGAAACATTCTACAAAAATTTCAGTCATATAGTATTGAACACATCTATAGAGATTTGAATACCAGAGCAAATAAGTTATCGAAGAAAGGATTGGATAGTCCTTCGAGAGTTTCATATTCATCTCTATAGGGGTTCCCTTTGCCTCGACACTCGAATACTCCCTATTCCTTAACAGTGCACAGAGGATGGGAACCTTCTTCTGAAAGCGAGTCTGTTTTCTAATTTTTTTCTTCGATGTTGGGTGCAAGCGAGGATGTTGGTGGTTTCTTGGCATTAACTCCATTCTTGGCATTGCTTCATCAGACAGGATTCACTCTGAATCTCATTTTTTCTTCATTTAGGCGTCTTAGAGATCACTCAGTATCTGAGTTTCAGTTATTTCTTGTATTGTGAAGCATTGAATTCCAGTAAAATCGGCGGCCATTATGAGATTTTCTATTCATGGGCTGTTGTTGTAAATGCTTAGAGAATGCTTAGAGGATCGGGTTTCAAATTGCTGAATTCTTCGGGACTAAAATTGAATGTAATGTCTTATGATGTAATCACTCGTATTTGATTGAATATGAAATGCAATACTACAACATTTTTTTTTTTACTGAAAAAAGAAAACAAAATCCATACCGACACATTATGTCTCTTCCATCTCGTCGCGTAGTGCATCCTGCACAGGCTCACGATGTCGCCTAGTAATAACTGCGCAGAGTGAGAGCCTTTGTCGATCTCCTATGAACTCTGCTGGAATTAACACTAACTTTTGCTTAATTTGCTCTCCCTTTTATTGTTTTCGTCAAACTTAATGTACCCGCGGAATAAGATAATGGGAGCCGATTTCACTTCAGCCTTCCCATGCGTACGCTTCAAATGAATGGAACCACCAAGTCCAGTCCAGGTGGAGAAATGAAACTAACAGTTTCGTTTCAATTTAATTTTCATTATGAAATTAAATATTGGCGTCGTGCATTCTAAGCCCTGATCCCTATTCAGATTAAGAATATATTCCCTCTGCAGCAAAGGGATTAATTATAATTTAAAATAAAAATAAAAATAAATATAAGTCAATGCCCAAAAAAAAAAGTTAACTACTGTACATTCACCCAAGGATTTCATCGAAGGATGAAATAAGAGAACTTTCCACTAATAAATATGATATTAAAATAGAATTAGTTAAATCTTTTGATTTTTTTATAAAATTACAATTTTTATTGTTGGTGTTCTTCATTTATTATGTAATTGCTAATCTATATATAATAATAATATATTTAAAAAACTACTATTTCAAAATAAAAAACCCAAAAAATAGGTTACCATTACTAAACTTCTTATCAAATAACAATTACACTCCAAAAAAATTCCAACGATTAGGCTTCATTTCTTATTAATATAGTTAACATTATGCAAATTAAATAAATGAAGTATAATATACTTATAATTAAAACTTTACTTCTTATTAATATAGTTAACATTATGCAAATTAAATAAATGAACCATAATATACTTATCATTAAACGCTGTAGATTTTTTAAAGCTATTTGTTTGGTGACGCATAAGGATAAGTTGGAGTTTACGTTTATAAACAGGTTGTGGTCATATTTTAGTACTAAATTGTTTAGTGATGGGCAATACGGTTTTCCCATTCTAGTTTTTTAAAATCTTTGTGTCTCTGGATTTAAATAGCCCCATATTAAAGTATAAATTTGATTATCACTTTTACCCATTAAATTTTTTTTTTTTTTAAATGGCATCTAGACTATTTTTTACATCTTTGCATAATGTTTGAAGTTTATTTTTAGATATCACACGTGTTATTTACCATATGTGTTGTAGAATTTTGTTAAAAAGAAAATTGCAGTGAATTTATTGTATTTTTATACTTAATATAAATTTAATGAATTTAAGAGTGACGAAGATGTGTTTTTTTAGAGTTTATTATTTCAATTAACAACTAAATAACTTTTCACTTTGATTACTCTATTTATTAATAACTATTCATTTTGATTACTTTATTTCTATACGTTGTTATTGTCTTATATAATATATCAATAGCCTATGAAAGTGACATGTCTCATGAGTATCAAACTTTAAGATTCAAGTTTCAATATTTAGAAGTTAGACTTAAGTGTGCACCATACATGATTGTATCATGTGGGTAAAGAGATAGATGGGCTTGTGATTATCCTAGAACCAAAATTCCATCATCTTAGGATCTTAGTATTGTGGCCTCTACATAGTTCGAGGCCTTAGAGTTGTATGATGTGGGTGGAAATAATGATGAAAGTTCCCCAAGACATCTAAAAATACACTAAGTGAATCATAATTTGAGACTTACCTTACAGATAACTCACTTCTCTTATATTATTTTCATAATGTTATTTGAAATTTCTTAATATCAAATATTGATTTTTAATATATAAGGAGAGGGGATTGATTCATATTTTGTTTTGTACGATTCTATTTATTTATTTTTTAATATAAAATATTTAAATTATATATCTATATATAGATATGAGTAAATTTTTAAACTATTACATTTATCATTTTAAAAACTAAACAAGGCAACAAAGCGAGAGTTTCCTACCACTTAGTTTGATTATTGAATATTGAATGCTATGAATTGAATTTGACACTGGAACAAGTTCAACATTGTAGATGGAATAAAATCCATGTTTAATCACTATAAAAGGCAATATGACATGGAAAATCATGTTAAACCATTCATAAGTGCATGAGTTCTTTTTTAAATTTACAAAGCATAATAGAATTTTGCATTTCAAGTGCTTGAAGGAGAACATAATTTAACAAATTACAATACTTTGATTAAACATAATTCAGTGGCTAAATAAAGAGTCATTTTTTTCTCCATAAATTTCAAGGTATATCAGAAATTTGGATTGTAGGTGTTTAAAGGAAAACTAGATAACGTTTGCACTTAAGTGGGAATGTAATATGTGGTAAAGAAAATGAAGAAACATAATTTAACATTTCACAATACTTTGACAAAATAGAATTCAGTGAAATCTATTTAATCCATTTATGTTAAGGAGTAGAATAATTAATTTTCATATTAATAAAAAAGTAAAATTGAAGCATAATAGGAAATAAGAAAAACAACACAATATTAAAAATAATTTTTTAATAAGGGGAAAGTTGAATATGAATAGATACCTCAAACTCATATTATATTAACAAGTGCACGCCATGTTTCAAAACATTTTTGCAATTTAAAAAGTAAAAATATTTGTAACACCTTTTTCCCATATCTGCCTAGGTAACTGATGAGTCGGGGTAGACATCTGACGAGAGGGTACTAATCCGAGATTCAAACTTATAGATTACCTTGAGGAAGTTGAACTGATGAAAATATGACAAACACACCTTACAAAGCATCAACGAAATCCTGATGAGGTAGCCCAAATCCAAACACTTAACCCCTGAGGGAGACTGACATTTTGACCCTTTTGGACCATAGCCGTAGGCATGCCAAGGTAAGGTAGTGGCTGGGAGCCTATAGCCACAAGAAGAACACAACAATCATGTGGTCAGTTCTATGCATGAAACTCTGATATGTATGCCATATTTTCATCCGCAGAGCCCAGGACACTACCCAGAACTTCATGAAACTTTATGACATGAGAAATAACATTACAAAAAAAGTACGAAAGGAATCACATAATCAGGAACTCATCTGGATTCCTCCTACCTATGACATGAATTTTTTCAAACATGTCAGAAACATTGAATGTACAAGTTCCAATAATAGATTTAAAAATAGGGGTCTCTTACTTATCTGTAAATCGGTAAGAAGCATTGCTCCACTACATCATAAGCTACAATAAAATCGATTTCACCATAGATACGTTGTGTATTCATTTACAGGTAAAAAAATTGATGGAGAAATACATCATCACTCATCGAATACATGCATATAACCAACACAATAATAACAAAAATACAATCGATACGAAAAAATAAAAATCCATACATAAACTAGTACATTTTCATATTGAATACTGGAGGAATGAGATCTTCATTACTAAATGTAAAAACTGACCAGAAATGACACTTCCATGTTCCACCTGACTATAGATTGGTTGAGCCAAGTATCACTTCATCCAATCACTCCTATGCCATATTCCAAGCATGAAAATGGGATCTCATCAAACACATCAATCAAAATACGTCCAAGGCTTCCAAAGGCCAAACCGCCTCAACCCTCAACTAGTGATTCTTCCTCATGGTCAGAAATCACAACCCTCATGTATTGGTATTTATCCACGTTGTTCCAAGGATGTAAAGTTTTTGTTCTAACCAGGGCTTCTAGGACTAGTAACTCAACCCCACCTATTAAAGTACTTCCAGATTGTTTTTCCAACCAGGGCTTCTAGGACTAGTAACTCAACCCACCTAGGGCTTCCATAGCTTTTGTCCATCCAAGGCTTCCGAAACTGGTAACTCAACCCATATTTGTCCGTTGGGCTTCCAGAGAATTTGTCCAACCAAGGCTTCTAGGAATTAATAAATCAACCTAGAGCTAAAGGAATCAATAGAACCAACCAGAAAACAATTAATGGAAATAAAGAAAAAATATTGTCGCTATCCAGGAAATGGAAAGGCTAGAAAAATCCACATGCATACACCGTGCATGCCAAAAATAGTGAGGAAAACATACATGCAACTCGGGATTTGCAATCAAATCCTATTGTAGATGTTGAGATTGATGACCGCTTTCTCTTTCACGCTCTTCCTTTGAATTCTTTCTCGAAATCAACAAGTATCCACACTCTCCAAGAGTCCTACAAAGACTCTAAGTATCCAAGAGTATGAGAGAGAGAGAGAGAGAGAGAGAGAGAGAGAATTATGAGAGAGCTCATAAAATGCTCTAACAAAAGGTGCCAATTGATCATCAAAATCCTTTTTTATCAATGAGGCCTCTATTTTCTTCATTTTCCATGATTTTTACTTCATTTTCCTCCTCACATGAAAATTGTTACCTTTTACCTTCCTTCTCTCTAAATTTCCATTATATTCATAAATATATTTGCCAAAAATACATGTTTCCTCTTTAATTCCATAGCCATAGACTTTTCCAATTTCCATAGCCATGATAAACCATTTGAACACCCACACTAGGATGTTTTTTCCCAAAATTCATCTAAGAATACATGTCCCATCAACCATGGATATTAGTTTAACTTTATTACATAGAATTTTCACGAGGGATGTTAAAGAACCCTCCCTCTTGTGGGACACTGTCCTCGGTGTTAAAACACACATATTACTTAGAAGGACCACTGAAAAGCAAACATACTGCCCATGGATCTTTATAACATAACCCGATGCAGTATTTACAATGATCACCACATTGAATTAAAACCAAAATGACATCATAACAACATGAAATCTATAATGAAATGACACTATACTGCTTATTGGACCTTTATAACATAGCTCATGGATGTATTTACATCCATATACATATGTATATACATCCAACCATCACATGAAACATATACCAAAACATCACCAAAACATACGCTAAACAAAAATAAACATCACATCAAAACTGCTTTGCCTCAACCGACAAACAAGGAAGGATACATGGCCTGCATCTAATCTGCCATCTCCCATGTAGCTTCATTGGGTCTAAAGTGCTTCTATTGCACTTTAAATTTTTTGATTTCTTGATTCTAGAGCATGACCGCCTTTTTCGGAAAAATGCACTATGGTTTCGGCTAGAACTGTCCTTCTAGCCGCACCTGTAATATAGACCATTCAATAACATGATCAAAATCTTTAACATATTTCTTAATAAATGATATATGAAAAACTTCATGTAATTTCTCTATGGAAGGAAGTGAAAGTTGATAGGCCACTGGTCTAATCCTCTCAATGATCTTGAATGGTCCACAGAACCTTGGGCCAACTTGGCACAAGCTCCAATCCGCAATGAGCTCTTATTGGGCTTGATATGCAAGTATAACTGATACCCAACCTGAAACTCCTTGAACAAATTGTTCCTATCTGCATAAATCTTTTGCCTATCCTGCACTTCTTTCAAGTCCTGTTTGATCACCTGCATTTCCTTTTCAATTTCCACCAACATATCTGGTCCAATCAATACTTTTTTAACTAGATCACTCCATCTAATAGGAGTGTTGCAACACCTCCCATAAAGTGCCTCAAATGGACTCATCCTCAATGAATCATGATACCCATTTTTGTAAGCGAACTCTACTCGTGGGAGATACTCTTCATACTTGCGTTGTTAATGCATCACATACATCCTAAAAATATCCTCCAATATCCTCTTGAACCTCCCAAGAAGTACATATGTTTGTGAATGATAGCCTATGCAGAAGGCCAACTTCGTGCCCAAACATGCAAACATCTCTTTTCAAAACTTGGAAGTGAACTTTGCATCCCTTTCAAATACAATATTCTTCGGAACACCTTGAAATATGACTATGTATTTGATAAACACATGTGCTCCAGCACTAGTTGAGTATGTAGTCTTCACCAAAATGAAATGTGAAACCTTTTTCAACTTGTCCACCACAACCATGATGGAATCATGTTGTCTAACTGTCCTCAACGAACCTATGATGAAGTCCATGGAAATGACCTCCCATTTCCACTCTTGAATCATAATCAGTTGTAGTATTCCACCTAAACTTTTACACTCTACCTTAACAATATGACAATCCAAGCATCTAGTTACAAAATCTGCCACATCTTTCTTTAGATTTGGCCAATAGTAAAATCCATTCACTATAGTCAATGTTTTCTGGTAGCGTGGGTGACCCAAATATGGTTTCATACGAAACTCCCTTAATATCACCTTCTTTAGCTCACTGATATATGATACATATATCATGTCTCTAAATATAACAAATCCATATGTTGTGATATGGTAGTCCAAATCCTGTACACCTCCACCTGTATCGGTACCTATACTAGTACTAATACCTGTACCAGTACCTGTGCCAACACCTGTACCTATAAAAACACTTGTACCTGTACCTACAACAACACCTATACATGTACTTGTAACAACAACTATACATGTACTCTGATGCAACCTGTGCACAACCTCTATATACCTGTGATCGAGCTGACCTGCCTGCAAGATCCTATCCTTTAAGTATGTCCCATAGGAGCTCATAAATGTTATGTGTTTTACCTGTACCTTCCTTCTAAGAGCATCTGCGACCATGTTTTACTTTCCCTTGATGTACATGATCTCGACTTCAAACTCATTGATCGTTTCCAAAAATCTAACCTGCCTAGCGTTCAGATTTTCCTGGTCAAAAATGTAACTCAACCCAATGTGATCACTCATAAATACAAATCGCTTGTGAAAAAGATAGTGCATCTACATTTTGAGTGCATGAATGATTGTTGGTAGCTCAAGATCATGTGTTGGGTAGTTCTTCTTCTACTCATTCAGTTTTAGTGACTCATAGCATACCATCTGGACATCCTCCATAAGGAATCCACCAAGCCCTCTTTTGCAAGAATTTGTACACACTACAAACTCCTTTTCTGGATCTACAATATTAAACATTGGAGCATGGGTCAACAACTGCTTAATCTTCTAAAAAATAGCCTGATATTCCTTTGTCCAATCAAACTTATTACCCTTCTATCTGGTCTCAACCTAGTCTCCTAAAATGAGTTCATTTAATTGTCAACCAAGGTTGGTAAACTGCTGAAGTGAAGTGCACCGTATGTGCCTAGGTGTTTGTCTCTTAATGCATTGTGTTTAGTGTTTTATGATGTTTTTGGTCTTTTGTGATGATTTATGATGCTTTTGGTCTTTTGATAGTTTTATGTTCACAAGGAAAATGACTAAAAAGCTAGTGGAAAGAAAATAATGATTGAAAACAGAGTGAAGCCTAATTGGTTGATGACAAATGACAAATTCAATTGTAAATATTGAAACAGAATCAAATCTAAACTATGACTAAGCAGAAACAAAGCTTGATAATGACTTTTAAGCAAATGACTCAAAACATAAACTCAACTTGTCCAATTCTTTCATCAAAGGTATTTTGAAAGAGATTTTGAGAAATGGTCAGCTAAGTATGCAAATTCTCCTAATCTAAACAATTAAACAACTAGCTTATAATGATGCAACATTTTATCCATGATTAGAGATTTGTTGAAGCATATTTGGAGGAAAACATTGATACCATCATAAGATATTTACTCTAAGACTAGTTCCTAACTCTATTCTGCAACTTAGTTAATCATCACTAAACCTTGCCCAAGAGTTATAGATTTCTTTTTAAAGTAGTCTTTTGAGAAAAGGTTATGTTTATGAAGTAGTAAAGAAGTTGCAAAAGTACCTCAGGCCTTGAAATGATACTGTCTTCTGTTCCTATGTTTATGAATCAATTATAGATTTGGAACAAGAAGAGGTTTGTAAATAATGAAGGTTGTTTTGTTAAGTTTAACAACTGAAGTAATCTAATATGCAGTGGATGACAACTAAATGTGGAGTGCAAATGCAATGAGTTAAGCTAATACTGAACTTAAGATGCCACTAGTCTAAAACAGTGCTGAACTAACAAGTCATTATCAAACTCAAAACAAAATAACAGAGCATGAGTTGAATGCAATTAGACTCCGGAGTATCCTAACTAAGTTATCATGCATTATTCTATGGGATTATACAGCCTGTTTGTCCATCATGATTGGTATTTTGGAAGAGTTTCTTAGAACAATCCTGACTGTACAATTCAGTGCAAATGCAAACATAAAGACTGAAAGCAATTTGAAAACTAAGGTATCACAGCTGTCTCCTACCCATCATTATGATATTTTGGAAGAGCGTTTTAAGAGCAAGATCAGCTATGTTACTTAGTGAAAACAAACAACTAAAACATTCATCATCACAGTCATACTTTGGACATCATAAGGATTTTTTGGAAGAGTTTCTTCTTTTGGAAGAGTGTTTAGAACAAATGTAACTGTGATAATGAACAAAAGAAACTACAATTAAATCCTACAACACTATAGCCATTTCCCATTCATTATCATAATCTTTTGGAAGAGTTTCTTCTTTTGGAAGAGTTTTTAGAACGAGTATAACTATAGTGGCTACGGAATTAACTATGCACTCAAACTTCAAAAACGTAAAGGCAACTAAGATACTTATCTAAATTACGCAAGTAAAACCGTGCAGGAGGCAGGGGCCCTCTACCACCAGACGGAATCTAACTCCAAATCAAATCAACGCTTTCAAAACAATACTGTCTTCTTCATTAAAGGATAAATAACTTGAACAGAGCAATCCGCGTCTTCAGAAATGTAGCACAAGATCTAAGCAAAATCTAGAGCAAAATCTAGCCTAGCTCTCGGTTTTCCAAGTGTTTTTATAGCAAATTTACATAACAAGACTTGCAACAATTCAAGGATCATTGTCTTTCCTTATCGAAATCATACTAGGACTCTTAAAGTGGCAGTGTAAAAAGGAAAAGGACATCTGGACTAAGACAGTCCTATTAGAAATCTGCTTCCTTAAATGAGTTCCCACGTACCAAAACCATATCCAGAATTCGGTTTTTCCTTCATGGTGAGCAACGAACAATGTAGACATGACGTGGAATATACCCATATGCGGTTTTTCTTGAGAGGCCACCTGGAACATACCCAAACGTGAAGACAGCTGCAGAATTGCCAGTTAGCTACGGAATGTCTGCATTCTGCAGCTAGTTCCGGTCAAAATGCATTACAATGGCAAAAATCACAAAACTTTAGCAAGTCAGTCATGTTAATCATTCTAAAAGTAATTTTAACTAAATTCATTGATCAATTGGGTCTAGGATAGCAATGGACAAAGGAAAACGAGGTAAAGTAAGATGAAAGAGAGCACAATTTTGAGGCTCAACATACCCCCACTGCTGTCTCCTTGCATGTCCTCATGCAAATTATCCTATGAACTCAGAGGCTTCTGCAAGAACATCTAATCCTCTCCTTCTCCTTTGCCTGGAAGCTAAAGATCTTCTGGGTTTTCTGATGACAAGTTTGAACCTTAAGTTGGTAAGTGCCCTAATTAGCTTCTTGTTCCTCTTTTTCAACTTTTCATTAGCCTTTTCCACTTTGTCCATATGTAGAGATAAGGTTGAGTTCATATCGGTTTTGAGTTTGACTTGTTCCTTGAGAATATCATTCTCATTTTTGATGTGTCTATTAAGTATTTCCAGCTCATACCTATCCCTTCTTAACACATCTATTTCGGACAGTGGAGGACTAGGGGTTCTCTCTCTACTCTCTGAAGCTTTCCTTTCCAAAGTTTCAACATAATCATAAACTTCTTGCTGAGCAGGGTCAATTTCAGGGGTTCCTTCATTAAAATCCTCTTCAACATCTTCTTCAATAGATGTTTCCTCATCTTCTATAATTATCACCCCCGTTTGTTTGATTTGAGTTTTCCTTAGTTTCCCTTTTAGTCTATGGCTTCTTCTTGGCTGAGAAGATCCCTCTCCTTTCTTTGTGGCAGATTTCTTGATTACCTTCTCTTTCTTAAGTTGTCTCTTGATTTGAGTCAACTTCTCTGAGATGATTTCCTCACTACTTTCTTGGACTGTTTTGTCAATTTCAATTTTTGAAGCTCTCCATTTTCTACTTCTCCTTGTAGGCTGTTGTTCAGGTGAGGGTTCTTTTGGCTCTTCAAAATGATTTCTTATCAAGAAATTGTCCCAAGTATCATTTGTTTTGGCTAAATGGTGTTCAATTAAAATTTTAACCAAGCCATGATGATATAGAGTTGTCTCTAAAAATTGAACCCTTCTTTGAACACAAGAAGCCATATTTTTCAAACTTTGAAGCAAGAAATAGGGTAAGTTTAACTCTTCCCCCAGAAAATGCATTATCAGACTAATGTGGTAACATAAAATGTGCCATATCTACCCTCACATGTAATAAATTTTTGTAGAATAAGTAGTATGTTTCTCAATTTATTTTTCAATGCAGAACTTGGAATTCCCTTCTTAAACACAGTGATATCCATACCTGGTGATTTTAGAATTTGCTTCTAGGATTCATTATGGAATTCTCTATTTTTGAACCATCTCTCTCCATTTCTAAGCAATCCTGTAGCTTATGCAATGAAAAATTCAGTGACAGTGAATTTAACATCCCCCACTTCAACCTCAGCTCCTCTAAATGACCTTGCAAATGTTCTAGTGACTTCTTTGTGGAAGCCATTAAATTTCTCAAGAAATTGTAGCCATCCTACCTACTGCAACATTTATTTACATTGAGGGTATCCTTCCAAGTATTTTGTACCCATTGGTTCAGTTCTTACAATAAGACCCATAATTGCTTCTTCAATGTTCAGATTAATATTCTTTTTGCCCACGGAAACAATAACTTTCACCTTCGAATTGATATACCTTTGGTTCTCGGTGACAATGGCTTCAAACTTCGGACTGATATGCCTCTGGTTGACAGTGACAACGGCTTCAAACTTCGGGCTGATATGCCTCTGGTTGACAGTGATAATGGCTTCAAATTTCTTGCGATATACCTCTGTCTCTCGGTGACAAATGGCTTCAAATTCCACACTGCTATACCTCTGCGTTTACAGTGATAATGCTCAATCTCTGCTCACGGTGATAGGGCTTTTATATTTAAACTGATATACCCTTTGCTCTGCTCACGGCGATAGGAACATCTCTATCTTGCGGAATGAGGTGCTAGCTACATAATGGAGTGATGGAAGTAGTTACGGAAATGAGTTAATGGAGTGAAGTGGAGAAAACGAATTGATGAGTGAAAAGACGACGGAGATTTTTACAACGGAAAAGAAAATCATCATTGAATGATTTGGTTGGGTGACGTGAGGAAATTAAACACTTCAGCCTTTTTAGCCGCTTAAATGATGTCGGGTATAGAATTTGAAATGAGAGATTTTAATCCAAAGTTTGTGGAGGGTATTTTGGTCATGATCAATAAAAATAATTAAAACAACTTTTCGAAATGATTCATAACTAAAACTATGCTAAACCTTATGAAATTCCATTATAATCAAAACTTGTTACCTTTGCTTTTCATTTGATTTTTGTAGTCTTTGTCTTCTTTGTTCTCCTTTGGAAGAGTCTTCATAATCCTTCTTGATTCTTCTTATTCATGGATACACTGGATCATCTTGTTGCAATTCAAATGTCTGCTGATTAGTGCCTTTAGGATTTTTAGCTGCGGAATGATTGTCTGGCTGCGGAAAGTCTGATCAGCTACAGAATGTCTGTTAAGCTGCAGAATGTACCTGTAGAGCATTTTAATCATGGAATGGAGTGGTTTGGGACATAAGTGAAATGTTATATGGCATGAATGAAGATGAATGATGAGTTATGATATGTGTGAAGTGGATGATGAAATGGAATGGATTCAGTTTATGAAATGGAGTGGAAGAATATAAGAACTGCCCTGGAATCCATGACATTTGTTATTCATTTGCAGCAAGACTTCAAACTTTAAATTTTGACATGGAAATGAGGTGGATGAAGTATGGAATGAGATGAATGAAATATGGAATGAAGTGAAGTATGAATGAATAAATGAAATGGAGTATGTATGGATAAGTGAATGGAATGAAATGAGATGGATCATAAGTACAATGGATTTGAACTTATGATTTTGTAACAGCTGCTTGCAAAAACAAAATGGAAAAGTTAGAGTGTCAGAGAGACTCTGATTTTCACCCTATCTTTTCTGTATAAACATGCCAATCAATGATTGGTTTTCATGTTTATACCTTTATTTTATTTTATTTTTATTTTTATTTTTATTTTTTTCAAAGAGAAATGCTTCAGAAAAGTTAATCAAGTTGATGAAGAAGAGAGATTCTTCTTCATTAACTTCACATCACTGCTTTCTTGGAACTTCTTGACAAATTCTTCTCTTGAGAGTGGTTTGTGATACAACTTCAATCTATGACCATTCACAAGAAAAGTGACCTCTTCTTCATCTATAGTTCTGATTTTTACTGCCCCATTATCAAAAATTTCAACAATTTCATATGGCCCAAGCCAATGTGTCTGAAATTTTCCTTGAAAATCCTTGAATTTTGAGTCAAACAAGAGAGCCCAGTCACCTTCTTTGAATTTATTCTCTTTGATGTACTTGTCATGCCATCTAGCCCTTTGCTGTTGGACTAGACTTGTTTTCTGAACTGCATCTTGTCTGATCTCATCCAATTCATTGATTTGCTCCAGTCTATGCTTTTGTGCCTCCATTAAATCAAGTCCTAGCTGAACTGCCATTTTGAAAGTTTGAATCTGGAACTCTATGGGAAACAAAACTTGCTTTCCATAAACAAGCTCATAAGGAGTATGGCATGTTGTGTTTCTCCATGTAGTTCTATAGGCCCACAAGGCTTCAGGAAGCCTATCCACCCAATCTCTTCTATGTAGATGAACAGTCTTTGTTAGGATTCCTTCAATGACTTTATTAGTGGATTCCACTTGACCATTTGCTTGTGGATGATAAGGAGTAGATGTTCTATGTCTGATTTTGTACTTCTCCATCATTTGCTCCACTAGTCTTGATGTAAATTGAGCTCCTTGATCTGTAACAATTTCCCTTGGGACACCAAAACGAGTAAAAATATCCTCAAAAAGAAAATTAACTACAGATGCTTCATTAGCAACAAGTAATGGCTTGGCTTCTACCCATTTGGTAACATAATCAGTGCAAACTAATATATATCTCTTTTGTCTTGATGGAGGACTAATAGGTCCTACAAAATCCAAAGCCCATTTTTCAAAAGGTTCAATATGTACATGAGGTTGTAATGGCATCTCACCTGAAGGAGAAGGTTTCCCTACCCTTTGGCAACTGTCACACCTTTTGACATACTCTTTAGCATCTTTAAACAAGGATGGCCAATAATATCCTAAATTAAGGATCTTATAGGCTGTCCTCTTATCAGAAAAGTGTCCGCCACAAGGTTCATCATGACATGCTTTAAGAATCTCAGGCATCTCATCTTCACGAACACACCTTCTAATGATCAAATCTGGACCTGTCTTGTACAACTCATTAGCGACCCATGAATATTTTGCACTATCATAAATAATTTTTCTTTTATCCCTTGCATTCATTATTGAAGGAAATTTTCCTGAAACTAAATAATTAGCAATATCAACAAACCATGGAGTTTGAGTAGAGATTGCAAAAAGATATTCATCAGGAAATTGATCTTCAACTGGAGTGTCATCTTTGATATTTTGGAGTCTAGATAGGAAATCGGCTACTGTGTTTTGTTTTCCAGGCCTATCTAGAATAGTAATGTTGAATTCTTGCAATAGTAACAACCATCTTATAACTCTGCCATTAGTGATTGATTTGTTCATTAAGTATCTAATTGCATAATGATCAGTGTGAACAAAAGTTTCATAGCCTGTTATATAGTGTCTAAATTTGTTTATGGCATGAACAACAGCTAAAAACTCTTTTTCAGTTACAGTATAGTTTAACTCTGCAGGAGTCAAATTTTTACTGGTATAATAGATGGCATAGGGAATCAAGTCTTTCTGCCCCAATACTGCTCCTAGAGCTGTATCGGAGGCATCTGTGGAGATATGAAAAGTTAACTTCCAGTTAGGTCCCCTTAATATAGGTGCTTCAGAAATTTTGGTTTTCAGGGTTTCAAAAGCTAACTAGCAATCAGAAGTCCATTTGAATTCACAATCTTTGGTAAGTAATTTGAAGAGTGGAGATGCTATCTTAGTGAAGTTTTCTATAAATCTCTGATAATATCCTGTAAATCCTAGAAAACTTCTAACATCTCTTTGAAAACTTGGAATAGATAAGTTAGAGATGACTTCAACTTTTGACTCATCAACTCTAATCCCATCCCCTGAAATGTGATGCCCTAAAACAATACCTTCAGTAAACATCGTAAAACATTTTTCATGACTAAGTGAAAGATTTGCTTCCTGACATCTCTTCAAAACTTTTTCCAAGTTTTCTAAAGCTTCTTCAAATGAGTCTCCATAAACTGTGAAATCATCCATGTACACCTCTACACAATCATGTATTAGATCTGAAAAAATTCCTAATACTGCTCTTTGGAATGTTGCAGGTGCATTGCATAATCCAAATGGCAATACTCGGTAAGCATAGGTACCCCAAGGACAAGTAAATGTGGTTTTGTCTTGATCTTCAAGTGCTACTTGGATTTGGTTGTAACCACTAAACCCATCTAAGAATGAGAAGTACTTTTTGCCAGCTAATGTATCTAACACTTGATCTATGAAAGGTAAGGGAAAATGGTCTTTAAGAGTAGCTTTGTTTAATTCTCGGTAGTCAATACATACCCTCCATTTACCATTTTTCTTTTGCACAATTACCAAAGGAGAAACCCACTGACTATCTGAAATGGGATAGATAAAGTTGACATTTAACAATTTCTGCAATTCTTCAACAATCTCCCTAAGATTTGGATTCATCCTTCTTTGAGGTTGTTTGATTGGTTTACAATTTTCCTCTATATAGATGTGATGAGTGCAAGTCTTGGGGCTTATCCCTTTCATGTCAGTGTACTCCCATGCATATGCAGAAGAATGTCTCTGTAATACTTTGACTAACTCTTCTTGTTGAGATTTTTCTAGGTTCTTGTTTATGTTCAAGGTTTTGCCTGGAAAAATCTCACTTGTAGAGCTGCCAAATTTGTCCATAGAATGAAGAGACATCTGCCTTGATGACAAAAACTCAATATTGGATCCCTCTTGAAATGATTCATGTTTGTGTTCTGAAGAGGATTCAAAATTTTCTAGAGTATTCAGAATTTGATTATCTTCACTAATTTCTGAAATTGTGAAGAGAGATTGTAAATCTTCTTCATCCTCTATCCATTGAGTGTCATGTAAATCTATAATTGTCCTAGCTGGAGGATATAAAGTGAATTTCTTAGTTGAACTACCATCAAAGATATACATATCACCGGATCTACAACTAATAAAAGCATCAGCTGTAGCCAACCAAGGTCTTCCTAATATAACAGGATGGCCTCCTAGATTATTCTTAGGAGTTAGGATCATGAAATCCACAGGGTACTCCCAAGAATCTAGGGACACTGGAATGTCTTCTATTACCCCATCTGGTTTGATCACATACCTGTCTGCTAATTGTAATAATGTGGGTGTAAAGAGAATATTAGGAAGTTTCAGTTTATCCATGATTTGTCTACTCATGATATTGATTGCTGCTCCTAAATCAATGAGTGTGTTTTGGATTTCAATTCCATTGATGTGAATTTTAACAACTAGATTTCCTGGGTCAAGATACTTTGGAATAGAAATCTTGCCCATCATAATGTTTGCTATTTGTCCTGCCAGTTGAATTTTCTTTGTTTCTCTTATTCTTTTTCTTGTTTTCTTCATACTCAACTCCTTTATTGTTTTGGCTAAAATTGGAATTTCCTTGATGGATTGTAATAATGGAATTTTAATGCAAACATTTCTCAGCTCATCTAGGAAATCATAATTAGGCACCATAATTTGTTTTTCTACACCTCTATCAATTTGTAATCTTTCCGGAAAGGGAGGTATAGAAGTAGATGTAGATGGTTGCTCTAATACAGGAGTTGAATTTATTGGATCTTTTTGCTTTAATTTTTTAGTGTTTGGGTCTTGAAAGGATGTGTCTTCCTCAAGACTTTTATTCACCCGTAGAGTGTCTTCCTCAGAGTTATCTTGTTCTTGTATGATCACAGAGGGTTTCCTCTTTTGAAGTATTCTTCCAGACCTAAGTTGAACTTCACTAAGGTCTAGAGGAGTAATTAAATAAGTAGGAAACTGTTGGCCTTCTATCATGTATGTGTTCTGAGGATTTTTATTATTGGGGTTTGGTATGGGTTGAGCAAGCAATTGATTTGATTTTTGAGGAAATGGTAATGGGAGTGGTTGATTTTGATGTGGTAGGTTCTGATGATGTTGTTGAGGATTTTGTTGAAAATTTTGTTGAAGATTTTGAGGAAAATTTTGTTGAGGATTTTGAGGATAAAAATGTGGATATGGTGGATAGGATGGTGGATAATGATAATATGGAGAGTATCTTCCATAGGGACCTTGTGATCCTTGTGCCCAAGCTTGAGATTGATTTTGAAATTGGGGCCAAGGTTGCTGCCAAGAATTCCAAGGTGGAGGTTGATTATACATTTGATCATGGAATCCTTGTGTCTGAGGTCCCTGCCAAGGTCTTCTAGATAAAAAATTGAGAGACTCTGTGGAATCTGTAGGAGTTTCCTCCTGAAAGACAGCTTTGAGACCAGGAAGAGAAGGACAATTCTTGGTCTCATGTTTCTCAGAACAAATGACACAAGTTTCTACAACTTTTACATCCAAAGGACACTCTCTCAAGGCATGTTTCTTTCTACATTTGGGACAAAAGATTGCCAAGGCATCAGATTCAGCCTTTTGCTTGTTTTGTATCTTGAGGGTGTTTATTTGTTCACTAAGACTCCCTAAGATGTCAGATTTAAAATCATCAAGCATATGTCCTATTTCTGATCTACTTACTGTCCCAGAAGCAGATTTACTTGCCCTTGCAAGAGCGGAATCTCTTGGACCTTTGACAGTTTTAGATTTCCCTCTGGAAAGGTTGATACACAACTCAGATATTTCAGGTAATGTAAGTTGTGATATATCCCCTTTTCCCATCATGTTAAGGATATCCAACCATTCATCCCTAATTTTTTTCAACAAAAGAGCTTTTAAAGTGTCTTGATCTAGGTTTTCCATTTTTGCTCTTTTGATGTTGTAATTAAATCTTTCCAACAAATCTTCCAAATTTTCATCTTCTTTTTGTAACATTTTGAACACTTCTTCCTTATGATTAACCGGCATACAATAATCCAATACCTCTCTAGAAATGCTTGTTTCATGTCTTCCCATGTTCTAATAGAACTGCTGATCAGACTCATAAACCACTTCAATGCTGCTCCTTTCAAGGTTGAAGGGAATAATTTCAGTTTTTGAGCATCTTGTAAGTAGTCATAAGTTCTACACAGAACTTCGAATTCAAATAGGAAGGTTTCGGGATCTTCAGTTTTAAGTCCATAGAAGTTTGGAAGGACAGAGGGTGAAATGTTTTTCATGGTTGTATTGGTTTCTTCATCAATTATAGGGAACCCAAAAGAGCTTCCTATTCTACCTCTTCTTCCATATGCACCTCTACCTCCTTCTCCTCTACCTCCTTCTCCTCTACCTCTACCTCTACCCCCAAATAGTGTGTGTTCTTCATTAAAGACTCCTCCTCCTCCTTCTTCTGCCATGGTTGACTCTCCTGTGGAAGTGGAATTTGTGTCCCTATCAGGAGTTTTTAAATCCTCTTCTATGGCAGGTTCAGTGGATGAAGTGGAAGGTTTTTCTAATGGAATAGCCGACCTTAGATCTTCTAGAAGTCCAGGATCAGTAAGGGATGGAATGTGGGTCTGAGTTGAAGGTGTACTAGTTCTGGATCTAGATGAAACAAGTGGTGTTCTAGAAATCAAACTTCTGCTTCTGCTGCTTATAAATCTTCCCCTTGAATCTCTCTCCCTACGCATATAATTGTTTTTGGATGCTAAGAAACAAAGGTTACCTAGTTTTCACTTCCTCGGCAACGGCGCCAAAATGTTTGGTCTCAACCTAGTCTCCTAAATTGAGTTCATTTAATTGTCAACCAGGGTTGGTAAACTGCTGAAGTGAAGTGCACCATATGTGCCTAGGTGTTTGTCTCTTAATGCGTTGTGTTTAGTGTTTTATGATGTTTTTGGTCTTTTGTGATGATTTATGATGTTTTTGGTCTTTTGATAGTTTTATGTTCACAAGGAAAATGACTGAAAAGCTAGTGGAAAGAAACTAATGATTGAAAACAGAGTGAAGCCTAATTGGTTGATGACAAATGACAAATGCAATTGTAAATATTGAAACATAATCAAATCTAAACTATGACTAAGCAGAAACAAAGCTTGATAATGAATTTTAAGCAAATGACTCAAAACATAAACTCAACTTGTCCAATTCTTTCATCAAAGGTATTTTGAAAGAGATTTTGAGAAATGGTCAGCTAAGTATGAAAATTCTCCTAACTAAACAATTAAACAACTAGCTTATAATGATGCAACATTTTATCCATGATTAGAGATTTGTTGAAGCATATTTGGAGGAAAACATTGATACCATCATAAGATCTTTACTCTAAGACTAGTTCCTAACTCTATTCTGCAACTTCGTTAATCATCACTAAACCTTGCCCAAGAGTTATAGATTTCTTTTTAAAGTAGTATTTTGAGAAAAGGTTCTGTTTATGAAGTAGTAAAGAAGTTGCAAAAGTACCTCAGGCCTTGAAATGATACTGTCTTCTGTTCCTATGTTTATGAATCAATTATAGAATTGGAACAAGAAGAGGTTTGTAAATAATGAAGGCTGTTTTGTTAAGTTTAACAACTGAATTAATCTAATATGCAGTGGATGACAACTAAATGTGGAGTGCAAATGCAATGAGTTAAGCTAATACTGAACTTAAGATGCCACTAGTCTAAAACAGTGCTGAACTAACAAGTCATTATCAAACTCAAAACAAAATAACAGAGGATGAGTTGAATGTAATTAGACTCCGGAGTATCCTAACTAAGCTATCATGCATTATTCTATGGAATTATACAGTCTGTTTGTCCATCATGATTGGTATTTTGGAAGAGTTTCTTAGAACAATCCTGACTGTACAATTCAGTGCAAATGCAAACATAAAGAATGAAAGCAATTTGAAAACTAAGGTATCACAACTGTCTCCTACCCATCATTATGATATTTTGGAAGAGCGTTTTAAGAGAAAGATCAGCTATGTTACTTAGTGAAAACAAACAACTAAAACATTCATCATCACAGTCATGCTTTGGACATCATAAGGATTTTTTGGAAGAGTTTCTTCTTTTGGAAGAGTGTTTAGAACAAATGTAACTGTGATAGTGAACAAAAGAAACTACAATTAAATCCTACAACACTATAGCCATTTCCCATTCATTATCATAATATTTTGGAAGAGTTTCTTCTTTTGGAAGAGTTTTTAGAACGAGTATAACTATAGTGGCTACGAAATTAACTATGAACTCAAACTTCAAAAACGTAAAGGCAACTAAGATACTTATCTAAATTACGCAAGTAAAACCGTGCAGGAGGCAGGGGCCCTCTACCACCAGACGGAATCTAACTCCAAATAAAATCAACGCTTTCAAAACAATACTGTCTTCTTCATTAAAGGAGAAATAACTTGAACAGAGCAATCTGCGTCTTCAGAAATGTAGCACAAAATCTAAGCAAAATCTGGAACAAAATCTAGCCTAGCTCTCGGTTTCCCAAGTGTTTTTATAACAAATTTACATAACAAGACTTGCAACAATTCCAAGATCATTGTCTTTCCTTATCGAAATCACATTAGGACTCTTGAAGTGGTTGCGTAAAAATGAAAAGGACATCTGGACTAAGACAGTCCTATTAGAAGTCTGCCTTCTTAAATGTGTTCCCACGTACCAAAACCATATCCAGAATTCGTTTCTTCCTTCATGGTGAGCAACGAACAATGTAGACATGACGTGGAATATACCCATATGCGATTTTTCTTGAGAGGCCACCTGGAACATACCCAAACATGAAGACAACTGCAGAATTGCCGGTTAGCTACGGAATGTCTGCATTCTGCAGCTAGTTCCGGTCAAAATGCATTACAATGACAAAAATCACAAAACTTAGCAAGTCAATCATGTTAATCATTCTAAAAGTAATTTTAACTAAATTCATTGATCAATTGGGTCTGGGATAACAATGGATAAAGGAAAATGAGGTAAATTAAGATGAAAGAAAGCACAATCTTGAGGCTCAACACGCTTCCTCTGCAATGATGTAATTAGATAATAAATATGTGAGAAATTCTGAATAAACATCCTATAGTAACTTTCCTATCCCATGAATGATCTCACCTCATCTACACTCTAAGGAGATTCCCACTACATGATGGCTCTTATAATTTTTGGATCTACTGCAATTCCCTCCTTGGATACAACATGTCCAAAATAGTGTACCTCATTATGGAAATAACTACATTTTCCAAGCTTAGCATACAACTAATGGTCTCTCAAAAACCTCAATACCACTGCCAAATTCGTAGTATGTTGTTCCTCATTTTTAGAATACACCAATATGTCATCAATAAAAATAATCACAAAATTTTCCAAATAAGGATGTCACACACTATTCATCAAACAAATAAATGTATCTCAGGAATTGGTCAAACATAATGGAGTTACAACAAACTCATAATTGTCGTACATGGTCCTAAATGTGATCTTATAGATTTCCTACTCTTTGATGCATAGATGATGATAAAATGATCTCAATTCAATCTTAGAGAACATTGCTGCTCCCTTTAGTTGATTGAACAAATCTCAATCCTCGGTAATGGGTGCCTATTCTTGATGGTCACTTCATTCAACTATTTGTAGTCAATGCACAATCTAAGAGTACCATATTTATTATTCACAATAAACATCAGTGCACCCCATGGTGATACACTTAGCATAATGTACCCTTTTTCAAGAAGCTCCTTTAGATCCAACTTTAATTCTACCAACTCAGATGTGTTCATCCTGTGATGTGCCTTTGATGTTGGAGCATCCCCTGGCATCAACTCAATAGAGAAGTATACTTCCTTGTTTAGTGAAAATCTAGAATATATGCTGGAAACAAATCCTCAAACTTTTGTAAAACTGGATACATGTTGAAAAAATCTACATCCTCAACTTCCTTACCTTTTTCACTAGATGTAATATTCCAAATAGGAAAATGGCCTTAATACAAAGAAAATAAAAACAAATATGCCATGATATTAGAAACCATAATTAGAGCCACAAATTGTTGAGAGATTTTATTAATATGGAGATGAAATAACATGTAAAACAGTGCTAAAAAATGATATCACTCAAGCCAACAGAGATGGCTAGAATGGCCCTCAAGCTCTCCCAAAGAAACACTGCATAATTGTTTCTCTTATGGACTCCCTCACTATGCTGCCCCTACTAGAAATGCTGGAAATGCTGCTACTCGCTAAAAAGTGGTGCGTAGATGAGGATGTTCTAGTGCTTAGAAAATGTTAGGATTTGGACACTGACCTCTACTCAAAAAATCTATAAAAACCCTGAAAGGATTTCTAGATTGGCAGAACCTGGAAAATCAGCCAACTAGGGCATGAAAACGCACTACTGTTGGGTATATAGTAATATGAGTTGAACTAAAAAATAAAATGTTGCAACAATTCCCCTGTAGCTCAACTGTTGAAGAGTTGATCCCCTCACTGCATTCCAAGAAAGAATGCTATGGAATATCACCCTCCTCTGGATATCTCTGCTGCTGCACTCTGTAAGGCATTGGCTGACTACGCTTCTTAAGAGAGTTGCAGATGGCCTGATCCCATAATAATGAAATATGATCTCAAGGATAGTAGGACTCCTCTCTTGAGTGGGCACTTGAAGTCCCCCAAGGACGAGGTTGGGATTTCCACTCGGAAACACCCATGTTCTAAACATCACTATAGACTAAGCTAAATAGTTGAAGCATGCTCAAGTCGTAAATGACAATAAATAAAATAACTCAAAATGCTATCTATGGTTTCCCTCACTCCCTTCTTATACTTGTGGAACCCTCACACCCCTGGGCCCACATCATAACTGCTCTGAGCTCTTGGTCCTTATCCTCCACCTTGATTGCAATGTTCACATGGCCTCTTGGACCCCTCCACTACTGTGTTGTTCCACTTTCACACTGGTGAGGCGGTTTTATTCTACTAAATGGATTTATGGGCCCCTCTACCCTCTTATTCATATATTTAACGAAGTTAAGAAAAAATTAATATTCTAATTAGCTAAAATATAATTAGGAATATTACAGTCCTCCCCACCAAAATTTTTCTTGTCCTCAAGCAACTGTAAGGATGGATGCTACAGAATTTTCTCCCCCTCCGAAGTGGCATCCTCATCTGGGAAGTTCCTCCATTTGATCAGATATTATTTGACTACCCTGATCCTCAACTTCCTCTCCCAAGTATCAAAAATGGCTTCTAGATGTAAGACCAAGTGCCCCTAATCATCATTAGGTGGGAGTTCTCCAGTGGCGACTACCCACTGCCCAAGAGCCCTTTTCAGGCATGAGACATGAAAAATGTTGTGGATCCTAATCCAAGTTGGGAGCTCCAACTCATATGCCACCCCCCAACATGTATTATCACCTTCTATGGCCCATAGAAATGGGGCTTGAGCTTCTCATATCCCTTTTGCTTCAGCGTAGACTTCTTGTATGGCTTAAGATAGAGGTAGACCAAATCATCTACCTCAAACTGTCTCTCCACACTACCTTGATCTGCATACAACTTCCCTTGGTTCTGGGCTGTAGCAATTTTGTCCTTTAGAGCATGGAGTATATCGTGACTCTCTTGGATCCATTCCTAGGCCTTGAGGACCTTTCTTGCTCCAAAAATCACATCAGCAAATGTTAAACCATCATAACCATATAAAGCACAAAATGGGGACATACCGATCGACATATGAAATGTTGTGTTGTAGCAGTATTCTCCTAGATGAAGCTAGCATAGCCATGCCTTTTTCTACCTTGAGACATAGTTCAGCAGGTAGCCTTTCAGCCACTTGTTTACTATCTTTGTCTCTCCGTCCATCTATGGATGATAACTTATATTGGCTGTTAACTTGGTACCAACTAAAAAGAAAGGTTCCTACCAAAATCCACCCATGAAACGACTATCCCCATCACTGACTATGACCTTTGGGAGACCATGAAGCCATAAAACATCCCTAAAAAATAGTCTAGACACCTGTGAAGAAATTTATCATGAATATATTGCTAAGAAATGAGCATACTTCGTCAGTCAATCAACGACCACATGGATACAATCCTTGCCCTACACCATAGGCAACCCCGTGATAAATTTCATGGAAATGCTCTCCCACTTCCCCTATGGAATGGGAAGTGGTTGTAACAGCCCCATGAGATGGTTCAACTCTTATTTTTTCTTCTGGAAAGCTTCACACTCCCTGACATGTCGAAGTACATCCTCCTTGAGGTCTCTCCATGAGAACCTCTCTCTGATGGCTCGGTATGTTTTGGTGAATCCCTGATGGTATGAAAGCGGTGAATCATGTGCTGCATGCAAAATATTCTCCTTGAGTCGATAGGCTCCTGTCAAGAAGATCTGGTTCCATTAATAGATAACTTCTTTCATCACCTAATACATGTCATCGGTCACCTACCCATCCAATATCTCACATGCGAAGCAGTTATTATAATACTCTAGTAACAACTAGGCCCTCCAATCTGTATCAATTCTCATCAAGGACAACGATGGTGGTCTCCATGATAAGGAATCCACTACCACATTGCTCTTCCTTTGACATATTCGATGTCATAGTCATAAGATTGAATTTTTCTGACCCACTTTTGTTGCCTCTCCTGCAACTTCTTCTTCTCAAGAAAAAATCGAAGACTATTGTGGTCACTCCTCACTCGAAATTTGTTACCTACCAAATATTTTCGGAACTTGGCCAACTCATTCATGATGGCCAACATCTCTTTTTCATATATTGAATACAAACTCTTTTGTGGCAAGATCTTCCGACTCTGGAAGATTATACTATGACCTCCCTGCATCAACACTATGCCAAGTCTCTCTCTTGAAGCATCACACTCTAGCACAAAGGGCTGCATGAAATCTGGCAATGCTAACACTGGACCTCTTCCCATCACCTCCTTGAGCCTTTAAAAGTCCCTCTGTGTAGTTTCTATTCATTGAAAGGCCCCTCTCTTTGTGAGATATGTGAGGGGTGCTGCTAGCTGGGAAAAACCCTTGAAAAAATTCCTATAGTAGATTGAAATGCCTACAAAGCCCCAGAGTTCTGTCACATTCTCTGGTACCAACCAATTCTAAATGGCTCAGATCTTCTCCTCATGGACCCTTACTCCATATACTCCAATGATGTGCCCTAGGTAGAGCATCTCTATAAGTCAAAATTAAAACTTGGATAGTTTGGCAAAAAAAAATTTCTCCTCCAAAATGCATAATATTGGCTCAATATATTGCAAATGCTCCTCCCAAGTGCAGATGTAAATGAGGATGTCGTCAAAGAACACCAACACAAACTTCCTCAGACGACCTCTAAATATGTAGTTCATACAAGACTCAAAAGTGACCGGAGCATTGGTCAGCACAAATGGCATCACCAAGAACTCAAAGTGGCCATAGTGGCATCTGAATGTAGCCTTTGGGAAATCCTGGTCCCTTACCTTGATCTAATGGTACACTGACATCAGATCGATTTTGGAAAAGAACTTCAATCCCCGTAGCTCATCCATAAAATCATCAATACTGGGTATGGGGTATCAGTTCTTCATTTTATTCTTATTTAAAGCCCTATAATCGATACACATCTACAAAGTGTCATCCTTCTTCTTCACCAAGGCCAAAAAAGAAGCAAACGAGCTAGTGTTATGTTGGATGTGTCCTAGTGCCAAGAGCTCCTTAATGGTTCTTTCAATCTCATCCTCGTAGGCCTTAGGGTGCCTATAGGGTGTGGTGTTCACTGCCTGGATCCCCTGCTCTAACTAAATAGTGTACTTAAACCCTCGGTGTGGTGGTCGCCCCGGTGGTATTTCCCCAAAGGCTGAAGGGTAGCTATTTAATATCGACTGCACATCGGGGTGTACAGATTGCCCTCGCTACTCCCGCCCTAAAACACTGGTCTCCACTACCCACTTTATGTTCCCCTTTCATAAATTTTCCTCCATTTGGTGTGCCAAAACTATTTGCGAGGGATATGTGTGCATTCCTCTCATCAACTAGTACTTCCTTCTCTTCTTATCCGTCCACTCCATCTCTAATTTATCCCTATCTGTAGTGACCTTTCCCAATGTAATCATCCCCTATACACCCAATATCACATTGGTGTTTGGAATTTCTAGCACAAAGAAATGATCCGTCACTATATAGGTCTCCATGGTTGCAGTTAACACTAGAACATACCTCAAACACTATATAGTTCTGGCACCTGGGACTAATTCAAAGAATCCATCAGAACTCTTGGTTGGTATGCCCCTCCTCTGCACTAGTTGAGTGTCAATGAAGTTAACTGTGGCCCCATTTTCCACCAATGTTGTGACACCTTATCCTTTGACTGTTCCTCAGACTTTCAATGTAAAATAATTTGGAACCCCTCGCAGAGATGCAAGGACTCATTCAGTAGGTGCAATTTCTCCTCCCCTTGGTGGTGGTGGTGGTGGAGGTTGATGATCTCCCCTAGTGCCTAAATATATGCATCTCCTTCCAACTCCTCATATTCTCCTTCTTCTCCCTCAGTGTCAGAGAAGACCTCAATGTAGTGTTCCTTTCCTTTGGCACATCGATGACCCCATGCGCATGGCTCCTAGAAAGTGAAGCATAGCTTCCTCCGTCTCAAATCCCTCCTGGTATCATCATCCCAAGGCCCACAACCCTGGTTCCCATTTCTAGGTTGAATCCTCAACTCTTTCGCCTTCAAATGAAATGCTAGTTTCTTGGGAAATGAAGCTGTTTTGTAGGAAACGCATCTTGTAGATCCTTGGCCCTCCCAATTGCATCCTCAAGTGTAGATATTATTGTGGATCTTACTAATCCATGAAAAGGATCCACCAATTCGTCATAAAATATATACAACCTCCTAAGCACGGACAGATCTAGAATCATTACTGACAACTTTAAGAAATCGGAGATATAAGTCTCCGAGTGTCAGGTCTGCTTGAGTTTGGCTAACTCAACAAAATGTTCCTTTGTGTCCCTTTTTTCAAATCCCCCTACCAGCTTCTTGGTGAAATCTGCATATGCAGCCACCCTTACATGAACCAATGTGGACATTCCATGGAACCACCAATCATGATATTCTCCTTCAAGGTGCAATGCTACCACCTTGATGGCTTCTACCTCTGCCACTTGATTTAGCTAGAAATAGATGTCTAAATTCTCCACCCAATATTTTTCCATACTCTTGGAAGACCCATCAAAATTAGGTAGAAAAAGTCTACCCACAGTACGCTACAGGTCATTTTCCTGTGTATACCCTCCTCCTCTGTTATGACTGCGAGGTCTTCAGTTATCCTTAATCTGGAAAAAATCATGCAAGGTGAGATGATCTCTAAAATCCTGGGTATGAGATTGGTACTCTATGAAGTAGTCACCCAGATCCTCCTGCTGTTGAGGTCCTCCTTCTACCATACCCATTTCTAAGAAGGTGGGCATGGTGGAACACTTTGATACTTGTGGTACCAATGCTTTCTCCACCCAATCGTGAGAAGTCACCGATCCTTCTCCATTTTGGAATCCCTACGTGATTTCCCTCTGCCTCTCAGTTCTGATTTCTTTAATCTCCTTGTATAGCTCCTGCATTGATTTGAGGAGGATATTTCCAAACTCCTTCCCGTCATCTTCTTCCGCCATTGGAGCTTACCCTTTATCCTCCTCTACTGGAACAAAGTCCCCTTCACTAGATGTGATCTCAACTCTACGTTATCTGTCTTTGTACCTGCTTGTTCAATACATGGTGTATTCTCTATCTTCGGATGTCATAGACCAGTTACTCCATAGGCTGAGCCAATTCTATGAGCTTTGATACCATTGTAATATTACAAATAGGAAAATGATATTCATACAAAAAAAATAAAAACAAATATTTCATGATATCAAAACATCATAAACAGAGCTAGAAATTGTTGAGCCATTTTATTAATATGGATATGAAATAAAAATTACAATAGTGCTAAAAAATGATAGCACTCAAGCCGACACAAACGGATACAATGGCCCTCAAGCTCTCCCACTGAAACACTGCATAATTGTTCCTTTGATGGACTCCATCACTCTGTTGCCCCTGCTGGAAATGCTCGAAATGTTGATGTTGACTGAAAAGGGGTGTGTAGATGAGCTTGTTTTGGTGCTCAAAAGGTCTCGAGATTTGGACACTAGCCTCCACTCACAAAACCCAGAAAAAACATAGAAAATATTTCCAGATTGGAAGACCCCGGAAAATCAGCCTTCTAGGGCATGAAAACACACTATTGTTGGGTATGCGGTGATATGAGCTCAAATGAAAAATAAAATGCTGCAAAAAATCCCACATATTTCAACCGTTGAATGGTTGATTCAGATACCCCCAATTAAAAGAGATAAAATAACTCAGAATGTTCTTTATGGATGCCCTCACCCCATTCTTATACTTCTAGAACCCTCACACCACTTGGCTCACATCATAAATATTTTTCTCTCTTGATCCTTATCATTCACCTTGACTGTGTTGTTCACTTGGCCTCTTGGCTCCCTCCACTACTCTGTTGTTCCACTTTCACACTGGTGAAGTGGTTTTATTCTACTAAATGGATTTTTGGGTCCCTCTACCCTATTATTCATCTATTTAATTAAGGAAATAAAAATTAATATTATAATTATCTAAAAGCTAATTAGGAATAGTACACTAGAGATATGAACTAAAAATAGTGCACACCCTTTCCTACTCCTACGGTTGGCCTGCATGGTTGTCACCATCCAAATTGATGTGGCTTTCTTATTTCCTTGCTATACTCTTGGTTCCCCATTGTCATCCAAGCACTCAATCGCTTTTTCATAGCAGTCTATCGTGGTCATTTGAAGATATAGCTAATTCATACCCAATAGCATACTATATGATCCCAAAGGAAATATGTTCAAGTGCACTGTTATAGGCATACATTTTAGCTCGAATGTACAAACTCTTACCCAATGGTGACCTATTTTCTTCATACCTATGACCAATTGCACTAACCAATATTTTGCATGCATTTCGTTACTCAAACCACACTTATCCACTAGTTCAAGATTAATACAACTATAGTTAGATCTAGGGTCAATAAAAATACAATAAATTTGATCATAATGCTTACTGCCCATCTGAATGATAGAGATATGATGATTTTTATGCATGCTGTCCATAGTTGCATATATACGAGAAATACTATGCCCAACATATCCCATTTTATGTGCCTCCTCCACATTTTAGATCTGTAGCCTAACACCTTGATGTTGTGGACTATCTATCCTATGATAATCTTTGCCACATGTCGATTACTATATAGGCTTCCATCCTTCATCCTTATTTTTCTCCTCAGATTGAAATCTCTATCCTCTAACTTCTTAGGTGGGACAAAATTATCATTCTTACCTATGTCTTGAGGACTTGCCAATTTCTTATACCATTTTCATTTATTATTATAATTACCTCTCCAATCTGGATTTTCCTTGGATTTGTGGTTCAATTTCTCATAACAATTATTGTGTTTCTGGATGGCCTACTCCAATTATCTAGGCTTGTCGAAGTCAATCCTATCTATGAATTCAATTGGTATCCCATTGATAAAATTTTGAATCTTGGAATTCTCCTCCTTACGTTAAGGAAAATATCTCAGTAACTCAATGAACCTGCTATTACACAGTAACTTATCACCCTATTGGCTTAAGGGGTCCTAACCTAGGTTCAGATTGTTTTGCACGACCAACAAAACCCTCCAACTAGTGGCCCTTTCGGTAGTGATCCTCTTGTGTAGACCAAAGCCTCACTTGAAGCATTATTGCGGGGTGTTGGAACGAGGTTTCTACACCCTGAGGGAGAAATATGTTGTGGATATAACCCTTCTGATATGATATAACTATTGCTGCAAGTGCCTTTAGCTCGATTCATATATATCTTTCATAAAACCTTTCACATAGAAACAAACTTGCACAATCACAAAGATCTATTTCATCCAGTTATTACCTCATAGAAACCCTTAAACATAAACAGATATAAATCTTGTGGAATTATATAATCAATTCATATAGATACACATCAATAATGTAAACCATAGCAGATCTACAAGAAAATCAATACATCAACACATAAACATCAATCATGCAAGTAAAACATTATTTCCACCAAAAATTCTCTTTATGAGCAGATCTTCAATGGTTACAATTCAGATTCTTGTACACACAGCCATAGATTCCTTGCACACAACCTAGGACTTAGGTATTTGTGCACACAGCTGCAAGACCCTATCTCTACTCCAACTTATCCCAAAAACTTTCCCAAAATCACATCAATAGTACATAATCAACTAACAAGGCATGATGATCTCCTTCTACTTCACTCAACAAGCCTATTTATATAATTAAAATCAGAAAAAACCATGGGTTGAAACCATGGTTTGTGTTCAATGTTTTATTCTTTAACCTGTTACAAATATAAGGAGCTTTGACCCGCCCCAAAGCTCCTTAACCGATGCACTGTGTTTTAACAAAATAGAAAATATTGACTCGACCTTGACCATAGGGGACCTTATCCCAAGAAGTCCCCAACACAAACTCATGACTCGTCCTCGAGTCACTCAGATTTGGATTCCTGCATCTTTGCCTTGAGCACCTGGATAGCAGCCTATAGTGGGTGGATGGTCTTAGTGCTATTTGTTGTGGCATTCTATGCTTCTCCAACTAGATTCTCTGTGGTAGTTACTTCCATTACAAAGCTGATGCTCCATTGCGTCTGTGTGAGCCCCTTGAGTGCACTATCAATGGTCTGTGAAATTTGGAGTGCTTCTACGACCTAAGGCTACATTCTAGCTTCTATCAAATACTCTTATCGACGTAGCCCATCTATCTTTGTTTGAATGGTACAACCTTCCTGTTGGCAGGCTAATATTTTGGATGGTATGAGGGTCAGTGCAGCTACCCAGATGTCGTTGAATTGATACTCGTTAGCTCGTAAGTCCGTCGTTGACTGCTGAACTATGGGGTCATCCTGGACACACTTCCAAATTCCCATGGAATCCTCAAATAAAGTGATGCATGCAGCCACAACAGGAGTGATGTTTGTGGTGGCTACATTAATGACTGTGGTGCATTGTGCTCTAACTTATGGTGGTGCCTCTAGTTGTAATTTTTTTCTGCAGATCTGTAATTTTCTGCTCCAACCTGGCCTGCATAGTAGCTATCTCCAAATTTGATTTTTTAAGAATGGCTTCAAGACTTTGAAGCTTTGTAGTGGCCACTACAGTGGTGGGTATTGTCAAATTAGGAATTTCGGAGCATAATTGATTGATAAGGGATTGTAATTGTGCGTGTTAGCTCTCTGCACCACTCCTAGCTTCTTCAGACAAGTTCTACTCCTTCTGAAATCTCTTGGCATGCCTATAGACTTTAGTGGTGGCATGTGATGCACTGTCTTCCTTGTACTATAGCTCATCGATGATCATCGTGTGTATGGAGTGTAACTTGTTGTTGGGAAATATGGCCAAGTCAACTCCAATCTCAGGCCATGCATGAATGGTTGCGCAAAACCCTAAATCATCAAGGTGAAGTTCTACACTCGTAACTTGAAATAATTGGCTTTCTGAAGTGGATGGGTGGGCGATAGTCAATGCACTCTCTTTTCCTACACTCTCTTGATGCACGCTCGCTTGTATCTCACTCACTTGCATTCTCAACTGCTAGAGTACTTGTTTCACACCATCAACGATAGAATTGTACTCTGACTCAATGTTGTTCCATGCATATTCACTTAATTTCTTTATTGTGTTGTTTATCTCATTGAAATATCCATCTATTAATATTAATGGTTGAGTCTCAGTATTCTTGGATGTTTTGCTCTTCTGGCGTTGTCCTAGTGGGGACTAAGGTCATCTCTTCGTGCTTCTATGTGTATTTTTCTATGTTGAGGGTTTTTCTGCTCTGTCTCCCCCATGATCCTCCATCTCAGCATCACTTATAACATCTATTGTTTCCTTATGTGGATTCTCTGTCTCCATCATCATTTTAGGGTCTTTTGTGTCCTTCTTCTAATCCTTCTTTATGTGCAGCTTTGATGTATATGGTTTTGGATGGGCAGAAAATGTTGCACCAACATTTGTCTTTGTGGTCAACCAAACACGGGGCCATCGAGTTGTGATTCGTGCGAGTCCTTCTTCCCTAACTATTTATGCTAGGTCATACCACACTCCTTCCATGTCCGCCTTCGTGCGAATGTGTATGTTGTGGAATGTAGCCTTGAAGTCTGCTATATCTTTGTATTTCTCATATAAGGTTGGTGAAAGACATGCCTTGAAGTAAATCACATAATAAATCTCTGTCTCGAAGAGAACCCAAAATATATTTTCTTCTATCACCCTCGATGGAATATTCGTTTCCCATAGGGATGCATAGTGTGTAGCTTCACATAAATCTGGCTCAATATCCATAAACTTAGAATGTGTCAGTGGCTTCCATCCAATAATTGTGACAAGCAGTAATAACCAGGAATAATGAAATAGCTTGTCGTCTTCTTTCCCTTCTTTGGCATTCTCCAAGAATTCCCGGGAGAGGTATTTAGCCCAATTATATTGAGCCCCTTTGATGCTGATGGGCCTCTAAATTACATAAATTAAGCCCCATATAACCTTTCTTAGGCACATAAAATATATATTAAATCTCTCCTTATAGAACTAATAATTTTTTTTATCATTTAAATGTTTTTTAGGAAGGTTTAAATATAATTTCATATTTGTGCCTAATATTATTTATTTTTGTAGAATATTCTGAGAATATTGGGAAAGTTATGAAGATTTGGAGAAGGATATAATTTAGGGACTTGCTCCCTACTACTGGAGGATCAATATTGGAGAATAAATGAACAAAAAATCATGAAATAATTGAGAAAATTTTGATATATTTTGGAACTCTAATGATTGAGAAAATCTAGGAATGTTTTCCCCGTCATTTGCTGCAAACTCCTAGTGTTGGGAACCAGATCCACTATTTGAGGGATTTTGGAGGGTAAATATTCCTCCTTCCAAGGGGAATACTTCCTTATCATTGTGTATAAGTACCAATTGGAATTTTCCTCTAGGGCATGGATTTTTTAGTCTTATTGTGGAGAAAACTTGTTTTCTTGTAGCTCCACTTTCTTTTCTTGCAGACATGTACTTGGACTAATTCAATAATGAAGATTGGTGCTATTTTGAGCTTCTAAGGCTTGGTTTATTCCATATGACTCTGATTCCTCCTTGGGATTGGCCATCTCTGGAGCCTCGGAGCCCTCTTTCACAATTTATTTATGTTTTTTTCACTTCGTATTCACATGCATCTCTTCTTTCTATTTTTCATATTTCTGTATTTAGTATTGTTTCTTTTCTTGCTATAGGATTGAGTTAGATGATTTAAGTGAGTTCTTATGCAGGTTTTTTATAGGCTCAAAATCATTATTCATCTTTATAATAACTTTGGAAGGTCATCTTAATCATTATGCTACTTGGATTTGATTACTAGTTCACAAATATAAGATTTCTAGAAATGCCTTATAGCGAAATAGTAGTATATTTATGTTATTTTTTATAATGGGTTAACAAGATCCATTTAACTTGATTACACTTGTATTAGGTCATAATAATGTTAAATTTTATAACAAAATTTATCCCATTTTATTTTCACTTTATTAGGTTATTCATTTGATATATTAACTAGCTCACTAGCTCTTGAATTTCTAGATTTTAGAGTAGTAATTTTCTGTTATTTTTTTAGCATGTGTGAATAGGGGTGTTTTGGAGTGATTCCACTTGGAATGGAGACCTAATAAATCATAATTAATACAAAAAAAATAAAAAATCATATCCCATTTGCAATTAATTTACTTAGTCATTCGGTGAGTTATTTCCAAAACAGACTTGCATGTAGCAAAAACCGAGTTGCATGTAGAACTCTTGTAGCATGTGTAAACTGAACCATATTTTCTCCCAAAAGGTTGTTTTTTGTATCTTAGTCTTGAATATTTACCCCTAGGACCTAAATACATTATTGTGGAATAATAAACATCACTTAGGACATTCATTTTCACAAATTAGATTAGGTATTTTTATTTGAATTCATGCTCTTAGGATTTCAATTACAAATTGATGTTATTTCCTACGATTATTCTATTTTCAAAGAAACACTTCCATTTATGAAATTATTTTAGGCTTTGATTTCATGGCATTCCATCCATTACATCAGATCAACAAAATAAGTACACATTGTATTTTGCACATATAGTGTCGATACCTCTTAAGTTTGTACGAACACCAGGTTGATAATTAAAGTTAGTAGCCTTGGTAGTTGCAACATTCTTGTTGGACTACTGAGGCTCATCACTTTTTGGCGCCACCGTTGCCAAGGAGGTGTCAAAGTATGCATTGTTTTCTTCCCTAGTTGATTCATTTTTCTTCTTTCTGAAAAAACTAAAGATATTTTCATTAGGCATATTTCATTTCAAAATAGAAAATTGCATTGCATTAGCATTCTTATTCAAAAAATATATAAAAAATAATTTCTCCAACACCAACCCCCCCATTTTATCATGTGGTGCAGTAAGAACCACATCACCATCCACTTTTGTAGGTAGAAGAAGAAGATATGGAAGAAAATTTAGAAGAAATGGATGGATATGATGAGAATGAAGAAGATCCTCCTGGATTTCCCATTCAAGATACTGATTTCAATGTGCCGATGAAGAGCATATCTCCATATTTCCTTCCCAAATTCCATGGTATGAGGTCAGAGGATCGAGAATCCTTTCTCTTTTAATTTTAAATATTTTTTATATGTTATGGCTACTTATGACACATTCAAAAATTGAGAATGTTTCCTGCAACATTGAAGGATAGAGCTCCTAAATGGCTCATGATTTTAGGTACTAATTCCGTAAGATCATGGAATTATATGAAAAATATATTTCTAGAAAAATATAAAGTTTGTGATCTAAAAGAAGAAATTTTTATAATGAATTAGGAAGAATATGAAATCCTTGAGGATCTAATAGATAGGTTCATGTTTAATGTTAAGAGGCAAAAGTTACAACATTTAGGATTTGACACGCTAAAAACCCTCTTACATAGAACAATTAGGGATGAGTGAATCGATCTCCTTGATCTCATGAGTAGAGGAGATTTATACCAATTATCATTTGAAGAAATTTTTGAAACATACAAGCACATATCAAGAGGAAGGGAAAGAGTAAGTAAATCAACACCAACGTTGGTAAGTCAAGATGAGCTTGGAAATTTTCTTGATAAATTTAAAAAAGAAATTCTTATAAATCTAAGTGAACAAGTAGAAATGTTAAGAATGAAAAATGAGAAAAAATAATATGTTGATATTTGTGTTATCCATGCAAAATCATATGCTACTAAATATTGTCCATCATTACCAAGGTTTAAGGAAATGTAATAAGAGGACAATGGAGCAAGTCAATCACCAAAGAAGCTATGTTATCTAGGTCCAAGAAGACCATGGCAGCCTAGTCAACTTGATATGATGAAATGAACTACTTCAAAATTTCAAGCTTATTCACATCAATCTAAAAATAATTTTAAAAAACTCCCTCCTTGGAAACCTTGGCCATCTCAACCCCAAAACCAATCTTGGCAACAAGGCTGGCAAGGAACTTATGGGAGAAATCCACAATATCCTTAATATTTTTCTCAATATCCTCCATACCAAACTCCATGTTATCCCTACCGTCCGCATCCATCAAAACCACAACCTCAACCACATCCATCTCATAGATCCACTACCACTCAACTACCTATACCACCATTTCCAAACCCACACAATGAAGTATCTCGTCCCACTTACAATGTTGAGGTACAATACTACCAAATATATACTCTTGATCTAAATGGTATTCATCTTAGCTTAAGAGAGGTATTGCAAAAAAGAGATTATCTTGAAGGAAAAAATCCAGAAGAAGATTATTCAAGTGAGAAGATCAAACTATCAAGGGTTTCACTTGATGAAAAAAAAACATTAGAGTCAAATATTGAGAAATTTCCCTCATTTTTACCATCATTTCCTCCATGTGTTCAAGAGAACAATAAAAAAAAATAGGAAGATTTGAATTTCATGCTATAATAAGACATGAAAAATGATCTCCATGATCAAGCAAACCAAGGGCATCAAAGTTATATTGAAATATGGTTCCACGTAATCATTAAGTTGCATAAACACACTCTTCATCAATAGTACTTGATACAATCTCAGTCAAAACAATTCATCTCTCATATTTAGGTACATTTCAAAGCATGTATTTCATGTGTACACATGATTTTATCTATCACATTGTTTTGCACATGGCTCCATTGGAATTATTCCTATACTTGAAAGATATTTTGTTTTTTCAAGTAGAGTAGGATAGGAAAAAACAAAAAAAAAATGGAAAAAGAGAATAAAGGAAGAAGAATAAAATCTCAAGGTGAAAACCTCTTTTGAGGCACCTAAGATTGAATCACTTATTTAAAACCTCCATGAGGCAGCCAATGGGTTGGAATAAAGAGAAAATAAGAAGAAAAATAAAAGATTGTAGGCGAAAACATCCTTTTAGGCACCTAGGTAGACCTACTAGTTGAAAACCTCATTGAAGCAGCTAGTAGGCCTAAATAAAAAAGAAAAAAAAGTGAAAAAATAAAAAGTAAAAAAAACAAATTAGCACCAAAAGAAAAAGTTGGTCAAAACCCTAGTCAAAGTGATTCAAACCTGGAATTCATCCTCCTTTTATCAGACGCTCTAAAAGGACCTAGGTTATGTAAATCCATAACCCTCATCCATTTCCAACATCCACCCATCATTTCCAATATTTTCTCATTCATTTTTGTCATTGTCCTAAAATGCTACAGGAAACCCTATTTTTGCTACAGGAAACTCCTGTTTTTGAGCAGAAAATTGCTTTTATAATATCTCAAAAACCATGCATATATTTTACAACTTGTTTTATGGGGATATTGATATATATTATGGTAACATTATCAAGCAATTTCAGCACATTCCGATGAATGGTTTGTGAGAAATCGACCTCCATCACCTACAACCATTTTTAATTTTTCTCCATATTTGTGCATCCAATGGTCAAGATGTTTTATGGGGGAGTGCATAAGGATAATAGTAATATGATCCATAAAATTCAGGTCAATCCAATCTACTATTTTAGAGCTAATTCTAAAACAAGTCTACTACAAGGGGTTTGTCCTGAAATAGTTTTTAGAAGAATTTTATTTCTATTATATCCAAAAACCATGCATCCATTTTCCCAGTTGTTTCAGGCAGAGATGCATCTAAATGATGTTAACATGTAAAAAAGATTTCAAATATTTCTGGTGAACAATTTGTGATAAATCAACCTCCATCTCCTACAACCATTTTTAACTTTTCTCAATATTTGTGCATCAAATGGCAGAGATTTTTTATGGGGAGGTGCATAAGGATGATAGCAATATTCTGAAAACATTTTATGTCAATCTAATCTACCATTTGAGAGCCATTCCTAAATAAATTCTACTACAAGAGGGTTTTCCTAAGCAGGATGTACAGTCACATCAAAACTCAACATTAACAAGACTTATAAATCAACTAAATCATCAAATACAACAATCACATCATGAAAATATTAGCAGCAACATTTAAGTCAGGGATATGAAGAAATAGCAACAAAAACAAAATAAACCCTAGAATACCTCCAAATTCAAGTCTATCAGCAATAGGACCTCAACATATTATCACATGCAGCTTCAGTAGCAGCTTCAGAAACACCAAATATAGCTTCAACAACCAATCAGAATCTTCAGTATGACCTGAAAAAACAAATCAAGGGTAAGGCTCAGGTATGAAATCATCTAAACCTTTCTTAGAATCTATTCTAGCTAAAGAAAACATTAAAAGTGCGAGAAGGAAATTTTTTTAAAGCCAAAATCAGTAGCAGAGCAACCTCGACCTTATCTAGCAGTCAGATTCACTTTTCCACTAAGACACAGACACATGCTGGGTATTAACAAGAGAAAAGTGAATAGGACATGAGAAATTAGGTATTAAGAAATTTGTTTTGATGGAAGACAAGGAGTTTCAAGGGGAAAATAAGGGTGAACTCAGTTAACAGGAAAAAAAATCGGAGTTTATTTTGTATCCAATGAAAAAAAGAGCAAAAATTTGAAAAAGAAAAAAAAGAACAAAAAAAAAATTTAAAAAAAAGGAAGAAATTGAAAAAAGAAAAGAAAAAAGAAAATAAAAGGTTGACCCACCACCTCTTGACATGCAAAATACAATTGCTACAAGTCAAACAAAATTTCTACAGGTGAAATAGGGCTGCTATAAGCAAAAACGGATTTTGTACAGGACAGACAAAGGAAAAATTATTTTGATCAAAGGTGGTTTTCCTCCTCTCTTCTCTCTCTTCTCTTCTTACACACTCCATGAACCAATCTAGCATACACCCATTCATTCATTACACCCCTCAAATAGGCAATAATTTTATTTTTTCTCCTAACTATAATTGCGACAGGAAAATCTAGTAGTTAAAGGATTCCTATGGCACTACAGGAAACTCCTGTAAATGCTACAGGAAACTCATTCATGAAGGAAAAATCTCTCTCAAGGATTTATGAACTTTGAGGAGAGCATGATACTTTATGTTTTTCCTATACCTACCATTCCCAAACCCTTATTTCACTGCATGCATAAGGATTCACTCTCTCAATCCTATGTTGCACCATTAGCAGCTAGATCATATGGAACTTGGCATGAAGCCTCTCAACTCACCTATCCAACAATCCACTCATCCCATGACTCCATTCATAGCCTCCAAAAACCATCTCCCTTCATTTGTAAGCAAGATTAAGCAAGACGAAGAAAGAAGAAGACTGCTACAAGAATTGGAAAGTTTCATGTAGCAAATATGTGTGTGGCACAATAAGGCCAAAAGATGAAGATAAGTTGATGAAGATGGCTTGAAAGGACAACTAGCAGACTCCAGGAGGATGAATACACTAGAAAAGGCACCCGCAGACCTCCATGTAGCACCTGAAATAATAAATTCAAATAGAAGAGTAGCAAGAAGATCAACAGGAGGAGCAACATATGGACCAATAAACATAGAATGAAATAGGCCAGCATACATGAAGAACCACAAGGCAAGGAGGATGAATAGGTTGCTCAGATGATGAGCAACAATTTTAGTGGGAGGTATGATGGGCCTCTAAATTAGACAAAAATTAAGTCCCATATAACCTTTCTTAGGTGCATAAATTATATATTAAATCTCTCCTTCTACACATCATAATGTTTTTTTATGCTTTAATATGTTCTTAGGAAGGTTTAAAGATAATTTCATGTTTGTTCCTAATATTATTTATTTTTGTAGAATATTGTGAGAATATTGGGCAGATTATGAAGATTTGGAGAAGGAGATAATTTAGGGACTTTCTCCCTACTATTGGAGGATCAATATTGCATAATAAATAAATAAAAATATCATGAAATAATTGAGAAATTTTGGAGAGATTTTGGAACTCCGATGATTGAGAAAATCTCGGAATGTGTTCCTCGTCAGTTACTGCAAACTCCTAGTGTTGGGAACCAGATCCACTATTTGAGGGGTTTTGGAGGGGAAAGCTTCCTCCTTTCAAGGGGAATGCTTCCTTATCATTTTGTATAAGTACCAATTCCAATTTTCCTCTAGGGGCATGGATTGTTTAGTCTTATTGTGGAGAAAACTTGTTTTCTAACATCTCCACTTTATTTTCTTGCAGGGATGTTCCTGGACTGACTTAATAATGAATATTGGTGCAATTTTTAGCTTCTAAGGCTTGGTTTCTTCCATATGACTCTGAGCCTCGAGCTTGGTCATCCAAAGAGCCTCAGATCTCTCTTGCACAATTTCTTTATGTTTTTTTCACTTCTTGTTCACATGCATCTCTTATTTATGCTTTTCATATTTATGTATTCAGTATTATTTCTTTTCTTGCTATAGGATTGAGTTATATGATTTAAGTGAGTTAATTTAAAGGTTTTTTACATGTTCAAAATAATTATTCATATTTAGAATAACTTTTTAAGGTCATATTAATCATGAAGCTACTTGGATTTGGTTGCTAGTTCACGAAGTTAAGATTTCTTGAAATGCCTTGTAGCGAAATAGTAGTAAATTTATGTTATTTTTTAGAAGGGGTTAATGATATCCATTTGAATTTATTCCACTTGGATTAAGTCACAATAATGTTAAATTTGATAATAAAATTCACCCCATTTCATTTTCACTTGATTAGCTTAGGAATTTGATAGATTAACTAACTCAATAGCTCTTCAATTTCTAGATTTTAGAGTAGTAATTTTATATTATTTTTTTAGCACGTGTGAATGGAGGAATTTTGGAGTGATTCCAGTTGTAATGGATACCTAAGACATCATAATTAATAAAAAAAACATTTCCCATCCCATTTTCATTTGATTTACTTAGTCATTTATTTATTTATTTCCAAAACAGACTTTCCTGTAGCAAAAACAATGTTTCCTGTAGCACTCTTGTAGCATGTGTAAACTCAACCAAATTTGCTCCGAAAGGTTGGTTTTTGTCTCTTAGGCTTGAAACGTGACCCCTAGGACCTAAATACATGATTGAGGAAGAATACAAATCACTTGGGACATTAATTTTAACAAATTATATTATGTACTTTTATTTGAATTCATCCTCTTAGGATTTCAATTACAAATTGTTGTTCTTTCATAGAATTAATTTTTTTTTAAAGCAACACTTCCATTTCTACAATTATTTTAGGCTTTGATTTCATGGCAGTCCATCCATTACATCAGATCAACAAAATAATGACACATTTTATGTTGCACATATAGTGTTGATACCTCTTAAGTTTGTACTCACACTGGCTTGATATTTAAAGTTGGTAGCCTTGGTAGTTGCAGCATTATTGTTGCAATACTAAGGCTAATTAGACGTATCGCACAAAAAATGAAATAAATAGTGCCAATACATCCTTGGCATGACACTTTATGATCATATTTCATGCTAGGATAAATGTATCAAATTTTACTGCAGGGTCATTTATAGCGTTGACTACAAAGTCCTGGGTGTTTCTAGTTATCCCATATTGCTTATTGACATTATCTGTGACCTTCTTCTCCTGGCCCTTTCCTCCAAAGGCTTCCAAAGAGTCTTCTCCTTGACAGGTAAATTTAGTGATGTGATAAATATTCATCTCATCGTTGGGAATGGGCATTCCTAGCCAGAGGTAGTTGTCGTGCATCAGGGCCATCAACGGCCATAGACAGATATTGTCGATGGGTCTCTACGTGAAATGTGGAAATGTAAAAAGGTTTAAGAGTTAGGAATTCTGCAATCCCAATTCCCATTGCATTGGTTCAACATTAATAACAACTTCTTCATAGGATACCTACTCCAAATATTCTAATGGCACAAGCTCTGGAATTTTTACACAGTCCACCAAGTCCCAATCCAGGAACTTTAGCACAGGGATCTTTGCTAGCATCTAAAATTCAAAAAAGACATTTTTTGGAATCAATAGTGTATTTATGTGCCAGTTGACCTTATCTAGTTCCTTTTTCACCTCAATTGTTGGTTTGTGCGACATCATGTATTTCGGTAGCTGTGATATTAGGTCATCTTCCACAACAAGATATTCTTCCATAAGAATCTCTCGTTCTTATACCATAGGATTATTCTTAAGATTTGTGCATGTTATAGGTCAATTCAGGCACCATTCCCAATGACCTGCTTAAAATGGACATCATCCCTAGAACCAATTAATAGGGTCTATCATCCCCTATCATTTCAGTTTCTACATGCCCTAAGACAAATAACAAGAACAAATCATCCATGACTTCCATTGCAAGGTTTCTAAGATTTGAAGTACATGTTATATCACCTATGAGCTCACCAACGCAGCCTCTCAAGGGACTAACTTCTTTGCATATGAATTTATCTCCATTCAAGGGTGCTCTGCAAAGCACTTCCCGACATTCAAGTGTTTGTTGGTCAATTGGGAATGAAATTCTCATTGTTCCAGAATCTCCAAATGGCCAATGCCTTATAGAAGAGTCCATATGTGTCAAAATTTTAATCCATGTGTCCATTCAACACCTCTGAGCTTGGGAACATGTCTTGCCTATTATTATAAATTGATTTATTGTGAAACTACCTTCAGTTGATCTATAAATTGAGCATAAATCTTAGTTCTTGAAAAGGAAGAAATTTGGTAGAGAAATGTTGTGTTGGAAATGTTGTCATTGATGGAAAAGGAGATGAAAAAGGAGACATCATAGATGCAGAGAGATAGAAAAAGAAGACTCTTGAAAGGCAAAGAGAGCAAAAGAGGGAGAGTAGCAGTAGAGAGGCAGCAGAGATATGAAGAGGATGTAAAGGGTCGAGTAGCTGCAAAGCAGGGCCATTTGAAGCAGCCTAGGCTGCAGAATATGTAGAGAATACAGAGAAACTGTAGAGTGAGTTTAGCAGCAGAGTGAGGTTGCAGAGAGTATAGTGAAACAGAGACAGGACATACAGAGGCAGAGACAGAGAATACAGAGGCAGAGCCGTGAAATGAAACAGTCAAGTAGCAAAGAAAGGTTGTAGAGAGTACAGTGAAACAAAGAATAAAATGAAAAGGTTTTTATGTGATGGTGAGAGGCGGAAGCTACAAAGTAACGTATCCAAGGCAGAGCCGTTAAAAAATCAACTATTAAATGAACACAGGAGATGCAGAACCATGCAGAAAGGGCGAAACCTAAAAGATAAATAACCTTGGGGTTATATATATATGGGTTAATGCACAATCTATATATTTAAGCGAAGAATGGAGGTTAAATGAACTTTGAAATGGAATCATTAGAATTGGAACCTTGACTCAAGAGTGGAACCTTGAATAAATAGTAAAACTAGAGGTGAAAATACCAGCAGTATCACATGCGTTTGGGAGTGGTAAGTAGATTTCGCTTTTTGAATGCGATCTATGTCGCTAATGGACACGTGGCTTAAGGTGGTATTTGAATACCACTTACATCGCACAATTTTTGACTGTTAACCCTCGGCCCAAAGAAAAAACATGATATTAGCTGTGCCCATCTGATTTCCAAGGCTGGAAGATCTACGGTGATCACTATTGGGCGATGAACAAAGGTTAGTTGAGGCAAAGCACTATGGGTCTGAGTCAAACGTATGTTGAAAATTGAAACATAAACCAAAGTTTAAAGCCGAACCTTATTTCTTATGAGGCTTATTCGTTATACATTCAAAGGGTGTTATAATGGTTTTAATGTTTGTCGACATATATTATGTAAAACATGCTGTGGGACCTACATTCATAGCTGCGGGGCCAAGTATTATGCAAATTTTAGTGTATTGTGTGTATTATAAAATTTAATTAATAGGCGGAAGGTAAGTAACAATGCGTTGTGGGCCCGAAGGTCGGTTTTAATTCAAGTCATGGTATAATGTTTGAAATATGATGGAGGAGGTAATATATCTGAATACAGTATTGTGAACATGAAATATCAGAAAGGGTGTTCGTATAAAACATTGTATATGTGGATATAAGTTTCGGTGGGCCCAACTGAATTGTTGCGTTAATGGTTAGTTATTATTCATTAGAGAAAATGTTGAATGGTTGATATGCGGGTGAATAGAGATATGGACCACTTGTTTTGAAACGGGTTTTGTTTATTTAATTTATAAAAGGTGAACAGTAGAGTGTGGGGCCCGTGAACCACCATATGATATATGTGTTGTGTTAATATATAAACCATGAGTGAATACTATAAGCACGAGTGTATGTAATTAAAAGAGCCGGACCCCTTTTGTAGCATTAAGACTAAGGTTTGAATAAAGAATGTGGCTTATCATGTTTTCCTTAGAGGGTTGGTTAAATAGTTTTGACTATCGGGAAAATTCATTCGATATTTATAAAGAAAAGGCTCCAAGATATATATATATATATATATATAGTGCTTTATATACAAGGGACCAAGGTTACAATATAAAGCATATGTATTATATTCTTGTGCACGATATTAAAAGAACAAAAGGTTCTATTGTTCAGGTTTAAAACTAACGAAGTATTATAAGGTGGGTCCCTCACAAATCGCATCGAAGAAAAACATAACAGCAGAATATGTTAATAAAAGTTCCGATTGAGATTGCGATGAAGAAGTGGACACGATACATTATAAACGGTGATTCTCATGGGTTTGAGTTCCGGCTTAAAGTGCACCATAGTGAGCCATGGCATCGGAGGGGAAAGAGTGATAAAAAAATTGAAAGTTCTGACTGTGGTTGAGTAATCAGATGATAGCCATCAGATTTGCTGAAGGATGGATGGCAGATATGAGTCATTTGATTGCATGGTGGACCCTTTTCTAATCGCATCGGATAATTCCAATCGCATCGGCGCAGTGAAGTGCAAGTGAACAGTGAACCATTGCATCAGAGTAAAGTAGAACATCAGAACATACCATTGAAAGTTCTGATTGTGATAAATCACATCGGAACCATTGCAAGAGGGGTAATCATATCGGAGCATAAGAAAAGATCGATTAGTTGAACAGAAAAGGAATTTTATATATTAAAAGGTTCCATTATGATTATATCGCCGAGAGGCATTTGCGTTATATAGAAAGGGAAGTTTATATGTTAAATTTTCCTTTTTTATTACGCTGAGAGTTTATTTGCATTATATAAAAAGTGCAATTATATATATGCAAGAGTTACGCAACATCAGTGAACAGAAAAGCATACAGAGAGGAAAAAGACAGAGACAGCTGCAGAAAAGACAACACGCAGTGATCCAAAAGGCTGCATGGGCTGAGTTGGAATTCACATTGTAACTAAATGTAAATGTTTTAATTGGTTTATATTGTTTGTGATGCATTGGCAAGTCTCCATAGGAAAAAAAACTCTACTATAAAACTGAAAGTTGTACAAATTGCTATAGTTTTCTGAATGATCTGAATAAAGAAGTGAGGAGGCAGAAGGCAAAGAGTCAGGGCTATTCACTTTTAATTCCCTGTAGAATGCAAAAAGTTATGAGGGAAACTGTATAAAGGATATCATATTGATATGCAGTAAAGATCTTAGAGAATGCAGAGTATGAAGAATTGAGGTAGAGAAGATAAGAAGAAGGAGGAGCAGAAAGAGATGCTATAAGACAGATTTGAATATTGAAGGACAACACAAAAGAAGGTACCGAATAGAGCTGATATCCAAGGTAAATCAGCAAACGTTTTCTTTTGATAGAATGAGGAAGTTGGAGCTTCCCTATAAAATTGAAGCTTTATAGATGTCAGTTGTAGTTGTCTGAGGCTGGAGGCTCCTGTAGGTTGGTGCCTGTAGAAAAATCAGTGGTGAGAGGGAGTTGGAGCTTGCCTTTGCATCACAACAATAATAAGATGTGGGCTTCTCCCTTTATGGGTTTCCACTTATATCTTCTGTCTCTCTGTGTGTTGCCTATGTGTTGATATGTTCTATACAATCTGCTTAATACTTACTTCTCTCAAAATAAGTTTGGTGTCACATTATCTTAATACTTGCTACTACATATTAAGACTATTCACATATAAAGTTGATTATAAAATTAAGCTGTAAATAAGCTTGATGAAAAGTTTTAAACGCTCATGAATGTGTTAAAATGATTCACCCCCCCTCTCAGTTTAAATAAGGATTCAATAATTGGTATCAGAGCGGGTCCCTTTTGCACCAGTTTAACAACTGAAAGGAGATCCTAGGTTCCCAGGATGGCTAGTCAAGAAGGAAGCTCAATCGATTAAGCCCCTTTTTTCGTCGATGCTAATTATGCCTTCTGGAAAATCAGAATGAGAGCATACATAATGTCTCTAGGAATATAAGTTTGGGCTGCTGTGGAATTTGGATATGCCCCAAAGGCAACTAACTCAGAGAAAGAAGCTAAACAAGATTTTGTAGCTGATGAAAATGCCATGAATGCAATCTTAAATGGACTATGTGAGGTCGAATTTATCGAAGTAATGCACAACAAGACTACTAAAGATATTTGAGATACTTTAGAGAACATCCATGAGGGAGAGAAGAAGGTGAAGACTGCCAAACTTCAAGTCTATAGAGCCCATTTTGAGAACTTAAAAATGAATGATGATGAAGACATTGCCAGCTTATTTTTAAGGGTTGAAGAAATAGTGAATAACATGAAATCTCTAGGGGAAAACATAAAAGAAGCTGTAATTGTTCAAAATATTCTGAGATCTCTTCCACCCATCTTTAACCCCAAGGTTTCTGCCATAGAAGAAACAGCTGATTGGGAAACCTTGACCATGAACCAGTTACTTGGAAATCTAACATCCTATGAGATGAGACTCCCACAGAAGAAGCCAAATGTGAGGGAGGCAACCTTTAAGACAGAGAAGAAGAAAGAATAAAAGGAAGATATATTATCTTGCTTTGATGAAGAAGAGGCCAAATTTTTCAAGAAACTGGATAGAGGCTCAAGTAAATATAAAGGTAAACTTCCATTTAAATGCTTTAACTATGGAAGAGTTGGACACTATGTTGCTAAGTGTCCACATAAGAAAACAAGGAATCAGGCTCAAGAATCAGAGAAAACTATATCAAATAACTGGCATAAAGGAAAGAAATTCAATAGAAAATCTTTCTATGCTCATCAAGGCAACAGTGCATCTGAAGACTCAGATGAACCCTCAAGTGAAGAAGGAACCTTTGAATTTATGTTGATGGCCATAGAAGAAATTGAAGGACTCCTTCTAGAAGATGAAGAAGAAGGTGAAGTTAATCTTGAGGGGGAGCTAAGAAGTTCCCTGGAGGAGATTGACAGACTCAAACTAAGGTGCAAAAAGCATAAATACATCCTCCTCAAGTATGTAAGAGAAGAAAAAAATTTATAAGTCCTCATTCAGCTGAAAGTAGAGCTTGAAGAAGCCAAGAAGGTAGAAGAAATGTTACTTACGCAAAGTAAGGATAAAATTCAGGAAGAAGAGAAGTTGGAAGAAGTAGTAGTATGCCTAAGGAAGAAATTAGAAAACGCCCAAAGGAAAGTGTTAATAAATTCTTCTCAAATGACAAGGTCTGGTAAGTTGAATGAAATTCTGGATGCTCAAAGATCTCCTCTGATAAAAACTGGGATAGGCTATGAAGAAGAATCAAGTAAAGGCAAAGAAAAGGAAAACAAAAATATTATTTTTGTAAAAGAAAATAAGGATAATGAATAGCTCAAATGATTCCTACAAAAAAAGAAACATGTAATGAAGGAGACAAAAATCAGAAGGAACCTCTAACAATAAATAATGAAATAAATACTCATCCAACAGAAAAAGGCTCATACACCCCTAAGTATGTCAAATTTGGAAGACATCAAAGGAGATTCTTCCCCCTATGAAAAATGCCACCTATTATGCCTGCCACAAGCTGGGACATATTGCTGCATACATTCATACAATGAGGATTAATTCAAACTAGAAAAGGATGCAAATAGTGAAGAGATTGTCTCAAGCAAGCAAATGGAGAAGACAACCTTTCATCAGGTATGCAAATTGTTTCTATGGATACTACTTTTATTGTAAGGAATTTGGCCATAAAATCATTAAATGCAGAAAATATGGACAAATATTGATGTTCAAAACCTCAAGGAGGTTTATGAATCATGGAGAGTTTACTCATACTCATAATCCTGCTAAAAATATGATTAAATGCCATGTATGCAATAAAATTGGACATATGCCTTCCAAATGTCCTCTCAAAGAATGTGGGTCATCATCTCAAAAAAGGTACCAAACAAAAGGATGCATGCAGTGGAAAAATAAGGTGAATAAATGTGACCTGACTCTAACAACTCAAGACCTAAAAAGCCAATGGTATTTGGACAGTGGTTGCTCAAAGCATATGACTGGAGATAGAAGAAAGTTTATAACCTTTGATGAAAAGAAATCTGGAAATGTTACTTTTGGCAATGAAAAAATAGGGAAAATCAAAGAAAAAGGCTTAGCCAGTCTAGATAATGGTAGAGGAAAGGCCTAAGATGTAATATTTATGGATGCGCTGAAAGCAAATTTGCTCAATGTTCGTCAAATGTGTGATAAAGGTTGTGAAGATATTTTTAGAGCACAAGACTATGAAGTCAGATCAAGCACCACAGGAAAGACTCTGATCAAAGGTGTTCGAACAGAGAGTAATGTCTACATAGTAAAAGAAGAGAATGAAGCATGCCACCTTAGAAAACTTGAGGAGTCATGGTTATGGCATAGGATATTGGGACATCTTAACTTCGACCATATCATCAGACTGACCAAGAAGAAAGCAGTTAGAGATATGCCAGCTATAAAAAGGCCTTCAAATACCATATCTAAATCTTGTCAATTGGGCAAACAGACCTAGACATCCTTTAAGACCAAAGATGAGCTATAAATGATTAGGCCACTTCATCTAGTACACATGGACCTATGTGGACCTTCAAGAACTAAAAACCCAAGTGGAGAATCCTACTTCATGCTGATAATAGATGATTTCTCCAGAATGACATGAGTTGTATTTCTCAAATATAATTCGGAAGCACTTGAGAAATTCAAGATATTCAAGGCATTGGCAGAAAATCAAACAGGATGCAAGCTAAAATGCATCAGATCAGACAGAGGAGGTGAATTCACAAACTATGATTTTGCAGACCTATGCAATGAACATGGGATAAAACAACAGTTTACTATTGCAGGGACACCTCAACAAAATGGAGTGGTAGAGAGACAAAATAGGTTTGTACAACAAATTTCTAGAGCCATGATGCAAGAAAGTAACATTCCCCAAACCTTTTGGGTAGAAGCAGTACACACAGCTGTGCATATTCTAAACAAAGCTCATTTAAGACCAAACAGTGACAAGAGTCCTTATGAACTATGGCATGGTAAACCAGCACCAATCAAGAACTTTAGAGTCTTTGGAAGCAAGTGTTACATAAAGAATAAAGATGAAAATTTGGGGAAGTTTGATGCAAGAGCAGATGAAGGAATATTTTTAGGATATGCATCCAAGAGTAAAGGTTATAGGTGCTACAACTAAACACTTCGGAAATTTTTTGAAAGCATTGATGTAAGATTTGATGAAGAACTACCAAACAAGACAAGAAGTATAGGTTGCAACAATCGTCCAGAAGATTATGAAGAAGAGAACCAAGATGATGATGAAATAAGCAAGACAACAGAAGATGCTAAACTAAGCTCAAAAGCCCGCTCAAGATACACTCAAAAGAACCATCCAAAAGATCAAATAATTGGGGACAAGAGTGTAGGAGTTCAGATGAGAAGACAACTAACTGAACAGACAGAAGAGGTATACCTAGCTATGTTATCACAAATAGAGCCAAAGAAGTTTGAAGAAGCCAACAAGGACAAGTATTGGGTGAATGCTATGAATGAAGAATTGGACCAAATTGAGAAGAAAAATACCTAGGAATTAGTTCCAAGACCCACTGAGAAAAATTTCATAGGCTCAAAATGGGTATTCAAGAACAAAATGGATGAACAAGGACATGTAATCAAGAATAAAGCTAGACTTGTATGCAAGGGATATTCACAAATTGAAGGTATTTATTACGATGAAACATTTTCCCCTGTAGCTAGAATGGAAGCTATCAAAATGTTTCTAGCCTTTGCATGCTACCATGACTTCAAGGTATATCAAATGGATGTGAAATCTGCCTTCCTGAATGGAGATATAGAAGAGGAAGTCTACATGGAACAACCTGAAGGATTCTCATTAACAGATAAAGAAGACTATGTGTGAAGACTAAATAAGGCTCTATATGGGCTAAAACAAGCTCCTCATGCTTTGTATTCAAGACTGGATAAGTACTTGCAAAAACAAGGCTTTAAGAGAGGAGGAGCAGACATCAATCTATACATAAAAGCCCATGAAAATGAACTCTTGATTGTTGTAGTATATGTTGATGACATCATGTTTGGAAGCAACAAATATGAGTTAGAAAAAGGATTTTCTGAATAAATGAAATTAGAGTTTGAGATGTCTATGATTGGAGAGCTCACCTTCTACTTAGGACTTCAAATTCAGCAAAATAACACAGGTACATTCATCTCACAAGAAAAATACTTAAAAGAGATGTTGAAAAAGTTCAAAATGGAAGACTACAAACCTGTGTCAACTCCCACGATCACTGAATGCAAGCTATGTGCTGATGATGGATCCGCTGATATAGATCAAAGACTTTACAGATCCATGATAGGAAGTCTGCTATACCTAATAGCATCTAGATTAGACATTATGTTGGTAGTTGGACTTGTGGCAAGATATCAAGCAGCACCAAAACCAAATCACCTTCTAGCAGTCAAAAGAATATTCAGATATCTACAAGGAACTGCATAGTATGGGCTATGGTATCCAAAAGGAAGGAGCTTCACTTTGACAACATATACAGATGCAGATTGGGCCAGCTGTGTGGATGATAGGAAAAGCACAAGTGGAGGTGCATTCTACTTGGGAAAAAGTCTGGTGGCATGGCTAAGAAAGAAAGAAACATCTATCTCTCTATCTACAATAGAATCAAAATACATAGCAGCAGCAGCATGTTGCACACAAGTCATGTGGATGAAACAAACCCTCCAAGACATGAAGGTAAGCATTGATGAACCTATCTCTATCAAATGTGATAATACAAGTGCAATAAGTATTTCAAAAAATGTTGTACTTCATTCAAAAACTAAACACATCCCAATCAAGTACCATTTCCTAAGAGAACAACTAGCACAAAAGGTAGTGAAGTTGCAATATGTGCCAAAAAAATAACAAACACCAGACATATTCACAAAACCTCTTGCTAGAGAGCCATTCGAATATCTGAGAGAAAAACTAGGGGTAGTGTCTTCAAATGATACTCTCTGATAGAAAAAGAAAGCTTCATTCAAGGGGGAGAAAAGAAAAGAAGACATCATTCCAGGGGAAGATCAGTCAACAAAGAGAGTCACAAAAGAGCCAGAGCAACTAAGCAGGGCATGAAACAGGTCCTCAAGATCAGAGTAACATGGATGCGATTTAAAAACACACTGGGAAATGGGCAACCCTTTTCCATTGATGTCAAAGGGGGAGGAAAAGCAAGCAACAGAAGAAAGGGTCCTAAAGGGCAAGTAGAGGAAGTGTATTGCCATCAATGCCAAAGGGGGAGACTGTTGGAAATGTTTTCATTGATGGCAAAGGGGATGGAAAAGGAGACAACATAGATGCAGAGAGATAGCAAAAGAAGACTGTTGAAAGGCAAAGAGTTCAAAAGAGGGAGAGTAGCAGCAGAGAGGAAGCAGAGATCTGAAGAGGATGTAGAGGGTTGAGCAGCTACAAAGCAGGGCCATTTGAAGCAGCCCAGGCTGCAAAATATGCAGAGAATATAGAGAAACTATAGAGTGAGTCGAGAAGCAGAGTAAGGTTGTAGAGAGTACAGTGCAACAAAGATAGGAGATACAGAGGTAGAGACAGAGAATATAGAGGCAGAGCCATGAAATGAAACAGTCGAGCAAAAGAGAAAGGATGCAGAGAGTATAGTGAAACAGAGACTAAGAATATAAAGAATAAAATGGAAAGGTTTTTATGTGATGGTGAGAGGTGGAAGCTACAAAGAAACATATCCGAGGTAGAGTCATTAACAAATCAACTATGAAATGAACACAGGAGATGCGGAACCATGTAGAAAGGGTGGAACCGAAAAGCTAAATAATAGTGGGGTTATATATATATGGGTTAATGCACAATCTGTATATTTAAACGAAGGATGGAGGTTAAATAAACTTTGAAGCGGAATCATTAGAACTGGAACCCTGAGTCAAGAGTGAAACCTTGAATAAATAGTAAAAACAGAGGTGAAAATACTAGCAGTATCGCGTGCGTTTGTGAGTGGTAAGTGGATTTCACTTTTTGAACCCGATCTATGTCGCTGATGGACATGTGGCTTAAGGTGGTATTTGAATACCACTTACATCGCTAATTTTCGAGTGTTAACCCTCGGCCCAAAGAAAAATGCGATATTAGCTGTGTCCATCCAATTGCCAAGGCTGGAAGATCTACGGTGATCACACTTGCACGATGAACAAAGGTTAGTTGAGGCAAAGCACTATGGGTCTGAGTCAAACGTATGTTGAAAATTGAAACATAAACCAAAGTTTAAAGCCAAACCTTATTTCTTATGAGGCTTATTCGTTATACATTCAAAGGTTGTTATAATGGTTTTAACGTTTGTTGACATATATTATGTAAAACATGCTGTGGGACCTACATTCATAGTTGCAGAGCCAAGTATTATGCAAAGTTCAGTGTATTGTGTGTATTATAAAAGTTAATTAACAGGAGAAAGGTAAGTAACAATGAATTGTGGGCCCGAAGGTCGGTTTTAATTCAAGTCATGGTATAATGTTTGAAATACGATGGAGGAGGTAATATATGTGAATACAGTATTGTGAACATGAAACATCACAAAGGGTGCGCGTATAAAACATTGTATATGTGGATATAAGTTGCGGTGGGCCCAGCTGAATTGTTGCGTTAATGGTTAGTTATTAGCCATTAGAGAAAATGATGAATGGTTGATATGTAGGTGAATAGAGATATGGACCACTTGTTTTGAAATGGGTTTTTTTTATTTAATTCATAAAGGGTGAACAGTAGAGCATGGGGCTCGTGAACCACCATATGATATATGTGTTGTGTTAATATATAAACCATGATTTAATGCTATAAGTGCGGGTGTATGTAATTAAAAGAGCCAGACCCCTTTTTTAGCATTAAGACTAAGGTTCGAATAAAGAATGTGGCTTATCATGTTTTTCCTTAAAGGGTTGGTTAAAGAGTTTTGACTGTCGGACAAATTCATTCAATATTTATAAAGAAAAGGCTCCAATAAATAAATAAATAAATAAATAAATATATATATATATATATATATATATATATATATATATATATATATGTAGTGCTTTATATACAAAGGACCAAGGTTACAATATAAAGCATATGTATTATATTCTTATGCGAAAGATTAAAAGAGAAAAAGGTTCTATTGTCTGGGTTTAAAACAAACGAAGTATTATAAGGTGGGACCCTCAGGAATCGCATCGAAGAAAAAAATAATAGCATAACATGTTAATAAAAGTTCCGATTGCGATTGTGATGAAGAAGCAGACCCGATACATTGTAAACGTTGATTCTCATGAGTTTGAGCTCCGGCTTAAAGTGCACCACAGTGAACCATCGCATCGGAGGGGAAAGAGTGATGAACAAATTGAAATTTTCGATTGCGATTGAGCGATCAGATGATAGCCATCGGAATTGCTGAAGGATGGATGGCGGATATGAGTCATTTGATTACATGATGGGGCCTTTGCTAATCACATCGGAGAATTCCAATCGCATCGGCACAGTGAAGTGCAAGTGAATAGTGAACCATCGCATCGGAGTAAAGTAGAACATTAGAACATACCATTGAAAGTTTCGATTGTGATCAATCACATCAGAACCATTGCAAGAGGGGTAATCGCATCAGAGCATAAGAAAAGATCGATTAGTTGAACAGGAAAGGAATTTTATATATTAAAAGGCTCCGTTATGATTATATCGCCGATAGGCATTTGCATTATATAGAAAGGGCAGTTTCTATGTTAAAAATTCCTTTATTATGACGCCGAGAGTTGATTTGTGTTATATAAAAAGTGCAGCTAAATATATGCAGGAGTTACGCAACAAAAGTGAACAGAAAAGCATACAGAGAGGAAAAAGACTGAGACAGCTGTAGAAAAGACAACACGCAGTGATACAAAAGGCTGAATGGGTTGAGTTGGAATTCACATTGTAACTAAATGTAAATGTTTTAATTGGTTTATATTGTTTGTGATGCACTGGCAAGTCTCTATAGGAAACAAAACTCCACTGTAAAACTGAAAGTTATACAAATTGATGTAGTTTTCTGAATGAGATGGATAAAGAAGTGAGGAGGCAGAAGGCGATGAGTCAGGGCTATTCACTTTGAAATCCCTGTAGAATGTGAACAGTTATGAGGAAAACTGTATAAAGGATATCATATTGATATGCAGTAAAGAGGTTAGATAATGCAGAGTATGAGGAATTGAGGCAGAGAAGATAAGAATAAGGAGGAGCAGAAAGAGATGCTATAAGACAAATTTGAAGACTGAAGGACAACACAAAAGAAGGTACAGAACAGAGTTGATATCTAAGATAAATCAAAAAATGTTTTCTTTTGATAGAATGAGGAAGTTGGAGCTTCCCTATCAAGTTGAAGCTTGATAGATGTTAGTTGTAGCTGACTGAGGTTGGAGCCTCCTATAGGTTGATGCATGCAGAAAAATCAGTTGTGAGAGGGAGTTGGAGCTTGCCTTTGCATCACAACAATAACAAGATGTGGTTTTCTCCCTTTCTGTGTTTCCACTTAGATCTGTTGTCTCTATGTGTGTTGCCTATGTGTTGATATGTTCTATCCAATCTACTTAATACTTGCTGCTCTCATAATAAGTTTGGTGTCACATTATCTTAATACTTGCTACTACATATTAAGACTCTTCACATATATAGTTGATTATAAAATTAAGTTGTAAATAAGCTTGATGAAATTTTTTAAAAGCTCATGAATGTGTTAAACTGATTCACCGCCCCGCTCAGTTTAACTAAGGATTCAACATGTTGTTGAGTTCTCAATTGTGTTTGATTTCAGTGATATGCTGCTAGGGAGATGTTCATTGTGATGAGGTTGGGATGATGATGAAGTTGGTGACATCAAATCAATCGCTCGTCATAACCTCGCGCTTCTATCCATTAATAAAGATTGATGCTCATTTTCCCACATATGTATTTGTATAAGATTTTCTATTTTATATTATGGATTCTTAGCTAATGTATATGTTTCATGTTTCATTTATTTAGATTATTAAGATTAATACCCATCTGTATATTGAAATCTATTTGTTGTTTATTGTTCATACTTGGAGGAACTAGTCTGGTGATCAAATTTGGATTGGAAGTGACAACAAGAGTGACAGAAGGAGAATAGGAAGTGCTTGGACTCCAAGTAAGTTTCTCCATCTTTTTGTGTGTATATTTAATCTTAGAGAAAGTGTCTACAAAGTCTTTGATATGTTTTTCTACATGCATAGCACTAGATTTTGGGAATTTTTTTTATCTGTATTTCATAATTCCGCATAACAAATTGGCAACTCCACTGGGGATTTTTCCTTCATCCTTGGTGTATTTTGCCTCTGCTTATCCACCAAGGAGCATCTACTGTCAATTATTAGACTTTTGAAACAAATAATTGCATTGGAAGTGTATTTAGTAGCTTGAATTTTGGTCTCTGTTGTTCCCAACGCACTGTTGATCAAGACACAATGTTTTGCATAGCACTCTCACCCACTCTGGGTGCTTTGCAATGCACTCTTTCCCCTTAGAGACTATGTTTCCCCGTAAGCCAACCAAATTCCCTTTGAATTTTTCATTTCTGTCACTGTCAACCTTTTTCTTCCTCTGTTTTCAATTGTCTGATACATCATAGAGGCCAATGAATTTTCTTGAATCTTCCTCCTTTGAAAAGTAAGTATGTTCAATGTCTCTTTGAGTGTTTTTTTTTATATCATTGAAAATAAAATTCAAAGTATTTTATTTCTGCATTAGATCCATATGTTTTTGTAAAGGAAATTTTCGTTAAATTTTTCATTTCCTATAGGAAAAAATTGTAGTTCCATTCTTCATTTTTCCTAAAAGACAAATTGTTGTTAAAATCTTCGTTTCTCAAAGAAGAAAGCATTTGTTTTTTGTTGATTTGATGCATACAGTTTCCTTTTTGCATTCACATTAAGGGGAATAAAAACAAAAACATGCATTTTCATGTAGTGGATTGTGTGCTTTGCATAGAAACAAATTAGGAAAGCTGCATATTAGTTTGTGTTCTTTGTTTTTTTCTCTCAAAACTAATTGCTATTTCCTTTTACTAGCTAAGATTTTCATTGAAAGAGCTAAAATTGAAAAGTATTATTATCATTTTATTTTTCATTTTAGGAATTTCCATCACATCATCATGGTGAACCTTGAAATGAAAATTTATAAACAAGATCAACTTAAAATATATATCAATTTACCTAAAAAATAATTGGAACCATGATGATAACATTTAGAAGGTTTAGGCTAGAGACGTGTTCCGGTGACGTAAAACGTAGCAGTTGTCATTAATTGTTTGTGATATATTCCAATTATGATACGTCACTCCACGTACGTAAGTCTATTGTAGCTCGTCCATGTACCTTCAGGTATATTGGGTGGTGTTATAGTACGAAATGTATAAAGGGGTGCTCTCACTGTGCAGTTTTGCATTAGACAACGCTAATATGGACTTGGGCCTCCACGTACCTTTGGGTATATTTGGGAGGACAAATTTAGGTTTCTATCCATCCATAGTGAACTGAGTCGGCTGCCTTGTAAATTTTGATACACCGAACACAACATTCAGAGAGATTGCCTACTCATACTTCTTGGTTCGCCAAGAGGTATTCTACAGTTCACAGTTTCTTGGTAAACCTTTTGCCTAGCATTACCATTTTTTTTTTTTTTTTTCTTTGGTCATAAAATAAATTAGTCATCATGAAAGAAGAAAACCCCTTTCCCTGTCGTTCGCATAGACTTGCATTGAAACCACCTTTACCACCGGAAGTCACTTGTGGTCGGCAAAGCCACCATCGCTCTACCAAAACCAATACCATCAATACCTATGGTGAGGCATCATCTTCCCATATACTAGCGTTGGCACAAGTTGTTTCTACAAATCTTGGTTTGTCTACAGCTGTCGAGAAGGAGTCCTCACAACTAACTGTGCTCATGATCCATCCAATCAGTGAGACCATACCTCCCGAACCTAATGTTTTTCAACTGAAAATTGATCTATATCTTGTCCCTTTTTTTCCAACACATCTAAATCCCGAAGTCGAACAACAAAAAATTGTTCCCATATCGGTCGCCCCAAAATATATTGTAGCCATTGAGTCTCCCATATCGCGCAGGAAACCTCTTGAAATATACTTTGGGCCTGCCGTCAAAATCCTTCCACCTAGTTTAATTTCGTTTGAAGAAATCCCACAAGACAAAAAACCTTTAACTCCCAACCATTTTGGGGAAGATCTTTACCAGTATGAGTATTTTCCTCAATCACCATCCTCTGCTTTTGTTGATCATGTACCTATTCAAATTCACATTGATTCAAAAGGGTATACATTTGGTCAAGTAACCATGCCCGAACCAACATCTTCGGTTGGACCATCTATTCCGATTGTGTTAGCACCCGCTCTCACTACCCCGTCGATGTTTAAAAGTTCACTAGAGTCATATTTACATGGTGGCCCTATGGTACAATTAGGTTATAAATATTTATCTGGAATTTTCTCTAGTGCATCTTCAAACCCATGGGCTTCACCAATGTCATCATCTGGTATTCTAATTGGTAAAACCTATAATGTGTACTGAACAGATTGATCCTTTATATCCATCATCAAGGCAATATCAAGCTTGTCCATCTCAGTCTATTCCATCCAATACCATCTCAACTGGACTTCTTGCATTTGGAGAACAATATTTTCCATCTTATTATACTCCTCATTCTGGGGGGAAACCTATGCTCACCCAATTTGAAATTACTCCATCTTTTTGTGGTCAACCTAATGTTGAAATGAATGTTTGCCAATGGCATCCCACTCTGTCAATCCAACCTCAAACTTTTCTACACTCGTATCAACCGGTTCAACTTGTTGCACCCACATCAATTCCACTTTCTAATACATCTTTACCCCTATTGCAGACTCAAACTTTTGTACAACACCTATTTCAGGCAGGTATTTTAACTCAATACCCTCAAGTATTGGGCCCTCAGAGTTCAACTCCTTTGGAAAATTTACAACAACATGTACCTATAATCATTTATTCAAAAGCTGGATTACCATATTATGGGATGTTGCAGCCACAACAAGGCTATACCTATCCTCAAATGAATCCAAGTTATCCTAATTTGGGTTATAAAATTGGTGGACAAACCCCTTGGTAGCCTCAGGCGTAAATTCCACAACATTCCTTTCAACAAGTATCATACCCAAGTTTTGGTCAATAGAATCCTCAAGCGTTTGCTTATCAAAAAGCCCCTATCTAGGTTACCAGCAACAGATTCCTTATGCTGGTGCTCAAAGGCCTATTTCCTAAGAAATTCCATCATACCCTGACTATTCTCAACCTAACCTCAATCGACAGTTGCCCTTTGTTGCAACCTTAGAGTTACCAGATTTAAACCGACTCACGAATGATCCAATCAACTATGCTCCTTGGTGGGTGGTGATACCCCATAAATTACCCTCGGATATTCCTAAGTTCAATGGAAAACCCAGGGAAGACCTGTCAACTCATGTTATGAATTAACATTTGTGGTGTTCATCAAACTCCCTGAATGATGAATCTGTTAGACTACATCATTTCGAGCGTACGCTCAATGGTCCCATTGCAAAATGGTACATTGAGTTACCTAGAGCTTCATTTGATAATTTCACTTCCCTTGTTGAGATTCAAGAAGATGAGGGGCTTAGTGAAAAGATTCGCCTTCACTAAGTGGGCCCTCAGGCTATTTTTGGTGCAAAGTCTATTTTTAGACCATGTCTACTTTTAGACATGTCGATCATATTCTATGAGTTGCAGGATGCTATTTGTGGATGGTTGTTCAAGTTGGAAAAATAGATGGACTTCTATTTTTAGACATATTGGGTGGAATCTATTTTTAGATTGCCAGTCTAAAAATAGATATGTCGAATATTACTAGCTCTTAATAAAATTTGGACTCCAAACATTATCTTATTCTCTTGGAGCACTTCAGTTAAGTGCACAGATGTGGCACAGGAGATGACAGAAGGAATTACGATACTCCTGAGGGTTTAGTGGAGCTATTGCATGGAGGAATTCAGTTAGAACTCATGTGACAGAGTTTGGTGGAGTTGTGTTCAGTTTAACTCAGTTAGACACAGTTGAGCTAGTTGTATCTAGTCTAATTGATTGATACATTAGTGACAGTGGTGTGAATTAATTAATAATTAATTCACTAAATATTAACTCATTAAGAAAATGAAGAATACATCAATTAACTATAGTGCATGGATAGTTTCAATGGAGACCAGTGGAGAGGTAGGTGAAAGAGCAAGTGTGACTATCAGTTGTGACTATAGTGATGCATTGATTGCATCCAACACTGATTAGAGATGCCAATGAGTATTGCGCAGTGCAAGCCAAGTGGATTCGAGTTCATTCAGACCCATTCTTTAGTAGGGATTGCGTAGTAGAGGCAGGCTAGCAGGTGGCAGATATCGGTGCATGGATTTGCTAGATCAGGACCTGATTAGTGTGTAGCGATTGTATTATACTGAGAGCTTGATATGATCAACTTTGTATGAGGATTGTTACATGATTTATATGACATATATTATATATATATTTTTGGGGTTCTTAGCTTCAGGATTTCCCGTTAAAACACTGTGTTCATATGTGTGAATTTTTATGGTTTCATGTGTGCTTTGCAATTGATTTAATTTCCGCATGTGATGATCAATAGTGGAATAGATTTTGTATTGTGCTTGAAGTTAAAATAGTGTGTGATCAGGAGAATATTGGATATATAATGCATTAGTTATATAATTTCTACATGGTATCAAAGAGATATTGATCAAAGCAATTGCAATTGTTGAAGCAGTTGAGTTTTGTGCTGGTGGAATTCAAATTTGCTGCAGTGTTTTATTGGTGTCAAAATTGAGATGCCTTCCAATGGATTGCGAGTGGAGTATGCCCTTGATGGGATATTTAACTATATTGCATGGAATTATAGGATGGAGGTGGTGCTGGAGGATAATGGGTTGAAGAAGTTCATAGATGCAGAAATTCCAAAACCTGCTTCTAGCGATGCTGCCGCACTTGACGCATGGCAAAAGAAGACAACTAAATGTCAAAGGATTTTGTTGGAAGGTGTTAAGGATCACATAGTGTGTAGAATTCATGGTAAAGCTAGTCCATTCTTGATTTGGAAAGCTTTGAAAAAAATTTTCCAAAGCAGAAGTGACCAGAGAAAGTTGGCTCTTAAAGACAAACTCAAGAAAATAAAAATGGAGAAAGGCGACAGTACACCCAAGTACCTCACGAAGTTTTTCCAGTGCAGGGATGAGATGGGAAGTGTGGGGGTTACTGTAGATGAAGAGGACTTGGTTATCTTGGCTCTCCTTGGGCTTCCTAAGAGTTGGCATTCCTACGAGGACTCTATCAGTGGTCGGGAGAAACTGCCAGGATGGGAGTGACTTTGGTCGGATCTTGTGCAAGAGGAGATAAGGCGGGGTACCAGGGATGGATCTTCATCGAAGAATGAAGATGAAGAAAATTGAGCTTTGGCTTCCAATGCAAGGAAGGGGAAGGGAAATAAAAATCCTTCTCAATCCAGTGCGAAAGGCAAGAAGCAGGATTTTTCCAAGGTGAAGTGCTTTCACTGTCACCAACACGGACATTATGCCACTAATTTTCCACAGAAGAAGAAAAATAAGTAGGTTGCTGGATCTACAGCTGGAGAGGCCTTAGCCTCGCAGTTTGAGCAATTTTTCACTGATTGCATGCTTGGTTTCAAGTGTGATGGAATCAGTGTGGTTTCTTGACAGTGGTGCATCTTTTCATATGACCAGAGACAAAGATTTGTTCAGTGATCTGGATGAGAAGGATCTTGGAGTGCACATCGAGATGGGCGATGATGGTAGATATAGTGCGACTAGTATCGGGACAATTTCCTTTGAGAGGGAGTCTGGTAAACCTTTCATATTGAAGGATGTCATGCATGTTCCAGGATTGAAGAAGAATATGATCTCTATGGCTATGTTGGAAGACAAGGGATATGATGTTGTCTTTAGCGAGGGAAAGGATTTCCTCCGTATTAAGGAAACTGGTGAAACCTAGAGGATAGGGGTTCGAGTTGAGAACCTTTATCATATGCGGGTAGATGGCTGCACAAAAATGGCAGGCAAAGCAGAAGGAGTGGTGAGTCAGGATGAGGGGGAATTGTGGCATAGGAGATTGGGCCATCTTCACCATGGCGCTTTGAAAATTTTGTAGCAGATTTATACCGATCTTCCCAAGGGTACACTTGCGCAGTCAGATCAGTGCAAGGGATGTACTTTGGGAAAATTTGTGAAAGCCACCTTTCATGAGAAGGATAGTCCCGCCACGATGATCGTTGAGAGAATTCACACAGATGTGTGTGGACCTTTCTCAGTAGCTTCGACAGCAAAGCATAGGTATTATGTGATATTTGTTGATGACTTTTCTCATAAGTGTTGGATCTTCTTCATGCAGAAGAAGAGCAAGACATACTCAAATTTCTGTGAGTTCAAGGCACTGGTTGAGAAAGAGTTAGGGAAGAAAGTGAAGGCTCTTAGGAGTGATAATGGTGGTGAATTCATCTGTGGCGAATTCAAATACTTTTGCAGCGTAGAAGGAATTCGAAGAGATCTCATAGCGCCTCGTAACCCACAGCAGAATGTGGTCGCAAAGCGAAAGAACAGAACGATCGTGGGTGCTGCACGGGAAATGTTGCATGATCAGGGCCTTCCCATACACTTGTGGGCTGAAGCATGAAACACTGCGGTTTATGTGAAAAACCGTTGTCCTCATAGAGTACTTGGCATGAGTACACCCGAAGAAGCGTTTTCTGGCAAAAAGCCTGATATTTCTGATGAAGATTTTTGGCTCACCTGTTTACATTCATGTGAAGAAGGATGCCAGGAAGAAGATGGAGCTGACTGCAAAGTTTGGGATATTTGTGGGGTACACATAAACACCCCACAACTATCATGTGTATTTTCCAGACAGTCGGAAGACTATTGTTGAATGGGATATCAAATTTCATGAGGAGAACGCCATGAAGTTGTTGCTTGAGAGGGAGCTACAATTGCATGCAGATGAGGAGCTATTATTTCCTAAAGATGAGCCTTAGGATGTGGATCAGCCATAAGAGGAGGTTCATGGAGTGGAAGAAACCACTCATGCAGTGCCAAACATCAGAGGGCGGAAGCACACTACAGAAGCTGAGCGACTGAATCTTGATGCAGCACAAAATGTAGGAGCACCTACATCACAACACAAACATAGATAGTCACCTGACCGATTTACTGGATACATGGCTCTGATGAGCAAGTGTATCGTGACAGAGCCATCCTCTTTTGAGGAAGCTGTGGAGGACCTTGCATGGGTAGATGACATGGTGGAAGAGTATGATTCGATTGTCAGAAACAGTGCATGGGAGATTGTCCCAAGGCTGGAAGGGAAATCAGTGGTAGGTTCGAGATGGATCTACAAAGTGAAGCAAGCTGCTGATAGGACCATCGAGAATTACAAGGAAAGATTTGTTGCTCGGGGCTTCTCATAGATCGAGGGGATCGACTATGAGAAAACCTTTGCACCTGTCGCAAGGTATTCTTCCATACAGACCATCCTTGCTCTCTCAGTGCAGATGGGTTGGCACATTCATCAGATGGATGTGAAGACTGTGTTCCTCAATGGAGTCATGGAGGAGGAGGTGCACATAGAGCAGCCTGAAGGAATCAAAATCTTCAGCAGCGAGCTGCATGTGTGAAGGCTCAAAAGAGTGTTGTATGGGCTGAAACAAGCACCTCGTGCTTGGTAGACATGGATAGACAGTTATTTCACTGGACTTGGTTTTACCAAGAGTGAGGCAGATCCTAGCCTGTACCAGATTGTGGTTAAGGGTAAGTTGTTGATCATTTTACTTTATGTAGATGATTTGATACTAACAGGTGATGAACTGTTGATACACTCATGCAAGGCTAATCTTGCAAAGGATTTTGAGATGAAGGACTAGGGCCTCCTTCATTATTTCCTGGGATTGAAAATTTGGTAGCGGAAGGGTGGACTATTTGTGTCTCAAGCCAAGTATGCCCGGGAGATACTGGAGAAGTTCAACATGCAAGTCTGCAAGCCTATAGACACTCCTCTTCCTCGTGGCTGGAGGAAATACGATTCTACATTGGCAGAGGTAGTGGATGCCACTGTTTATCGATAGTTGCTTGGTTCGCTCATGTATCTAGTCAATACACGACTGGACATATGCTACGCTGTTAACTAGCTTTCACAAGATATGGTTAAGCCTACCAATCTCTTTTGGAAGGCAGGAAATTATTTTCTGAGGTATCTCAGAGGCACATCAGGATATGGATTATGGTACAGACAGTCGGATGAGGTGAAGCTGCATGGCTTCAAGGATGCAGATTGGGCAGGGAGCCCAACGGATAGAAAGAGCACATCTGGAGGGATATTTAGTATCGGGTCTACAACAATTTCTTGGTACAATAGGAAACAGAGATCCGTGGCACTCAGTTCAGTGGAGGCCGAGTAAATGGTAGCAATTTTGGCAGCATGCAAGGCTATATAGATGAGGAAGATCCAGGTCGGGTTGTTCGGTTCACACTTAGATCCTACTGTGATATATTGTGATAATTAGAGTTGCATTAAACTCTCGGTTAATACAGTATTTCATGATAGATCTAAACATATTGACATCCGGTATGATCATATCAAATATTGTGTGCAACGAAAGATCATGTTGCTTTCTTACATTCCCACGGAGGATCAGGATGCAGATATTCTGACGAAGGCGCTAACCAAGAGTAAATTCGAATACCATAGAGACAAGATCAGGGTGGCAGATAATCCCTATCTTGTTGAGAGGGAGTGTTGAGATTCAACAAGATGATGAGCTTAGTGAAAAGAGTCACCTTCACTAAGTTGGCCCGCAGGCTATTTTTGGTCAAAGTCTATTTTTATACTATGTCTATTTTTAGACATGTCGATCATATTCTATGAGTCGCAGGATACTATTTGTGGATGGTTGGTCAAGTTGGAAAAATAGACGGACTTCTATTTTTAGACATATTGGGTGGAATACATTTTTAGATTTTTTGGATGGTTGGTCAAGTTGGAAAAATAGACGGACTTCTATTTTTAGACATATTGGGTAGAATCTATTTTTAGATTGCCAGTATAAAAATAGATCTATCGAATATTATTGGCTCTTAATAATATCTGGACTCTAAACATTATCTTATTCTCTTGGAGCACTTCAGTTAAGTGCACAGATGTGGCACAGGAGCTGACAGAAGGATATGGAACTAGAACGAAAATCTTGACTAATTTTAAATAGACTAATACTACTCATAGTTCTGATCATATTCATGAGTGGCGTCGTCATCGTAGAATGGTTAAGACATTTGTTCCTGATCAACTCCTTACTGAGTGGTTCATTAATTACCTATTACCATCTATAAGTGAATATGTGGCTAAGGGTGGCGTCGTCATTGAAGAGAAGGTCATTTTTGTTGCCCAATATTTATACTTGATTTATACTCAGTTCTGCACGCTCTACGAGAAAATTCCTAACGTGCCGTAATCTTATTTTATTGTTCCTCCTCCTTCAAAGGAATCTCATGCCAAAGATGGTTTCACTGGTATTGCAAGAAAACATCATACTACTTCATATGATCCTGGACCTTGTTCTGAAATCAATGTTGTGTCATTTTACAAACTAAAAGGTGAAAAACAACCCGGAAGTAAGAAAAAGGGAAATCAAAGAAAAAGTACAATTCTAACCTGCAGGAAATATCATCTCATAAATCATCTGGAAATAGGAAAACTCATTATCCATGCATAATCTGTAATGAGGAACAATTTTTTCGAGATTGTTCTCACTGCGCTTAAGTCTCAAAAATGGTTAAGACTTCACATGCGTCAGCAATGTTGACATATCTGTTTCTGAATCTAGACAGAAATTTGGTTTCTATAGATCCAACTTCTAGTTCCCAAGTGCTTAAGCTATCTGTCACAAAGCCATCAAAAAATATATTGGTGTCAAATAATAATAAATATTATGGTGTTTAGGCCACTGATCAACCTGCTACCTCGACCGTGAATCCGTCTACAGAATTGGTACCGCCACCTGCTATTCCTGAATTGACAACTAAGCCACCAAAGGGAGTTGTCCATAAATAAACATATAATCCTTGAGCAAGAGCTACTCAAAATTATAATATAATTGAAGATTTGGCTCAATCCCATTTAGCTATGTTAGCTCTTGAGGTATTACAAAATTGTCCCTCCCCGAAAGAGGCTTTTTTGTTGGCTATTGGTGGAATTGATCCGAGTGATTCTAATCTCGTAGTATTTAATCATATGGGTTATGTGCTGCAATTAACAGAAAAATTTCCATTCTCCATCTAAGTAAATGTTCCAAATCACTTTGTTCATCGTACTATTATTGATGAGGGAGCATCTATGTGCATTTTTTCTCTAAACTGTTGGAAGTCACTTGGCTCGCCACGCTTATCTCAATCATCAATGACATCGAAGGCTTTCGATGAACATACATATAAGCCTTGCGGTATTATCAATAACATACATGTTGAACTAGGGGGAAAAAATGTGAATATCGATGTTGAGTTCGATGATGGACCCATTGACTATGATATTTTACTTGGAAGGCCAGGGGTATATGATATGACTACAATTGTTTCTACATATTTTAGAATGATCGCCTTTCCATATAAGTTATCACAGTCATCAATCAACTATCCGTACTTGCCTCGACATCACAGGCAACTGGAAGTGTTCCATTCGTTCACGCACCCCAACTAGCACTTTAGAACATTGGTATAGGACTCTTAAAGGATTCCACTCTCATTGGAACATTTGCATTACTGTCACCTGTGACGTCAGCAGCAATTGCAAGTATATAGACCTACTACATGATCTCTTCCACTCCATATGGATTAAATAAGAGTACATATGATTCTGAAATTGTTACGTTGGATGAGTTTCTACTGCCCAGCCCTATTGAGCTGGCATAGAAATCAATATATTTGGCTTGGGCACCGAATCCGAAATCATTGTCACTAGTTGTTTGGGTTGATCATTCCTTAGATTTTGGTACTCCCTCTGATCCTTTTTCCTCAACTTTCTTGACATATGAGAATATTTTGGAAACCATGATGTCAGAATGAGAACCATGGGAAGATTATCATCATCATTCCCATCTTCCTGATTATGAAGAAAATAATCTTAGTGAACTATATCACCCATCAATCAAAAAATTCTTTTTGAAATATTTTTCTATTAATATAATCAATTCCGAGCAAAAGTTTTCAAATATTGAAGAAAACATTCTATCAATATTTTGACCAAACTTGAAATTGTAGAAAATATTCATGTCGACGTATCTTGTTGTCCATCAGAAATTGAAACATATTGCTCTGTCTTTCATGAATTTCATGATGTATTTGCTTGGTCTTACAAGGAAATTCCAGGTATAGATACTAGTATCATTGAACACACTATTAATATGTACCCTGATGTCAAGCCAGTGCGTTAACGCCTTCGTCCTGTTCATCCGACGAAGGCCGCTGCCATTAAAGAAGAAGTTGAAATTTTTTTTCGTGTTGGTTTAATTTAACCTGTTCTGCTAACTGAGTGGGTTTTCAACATCATTCCTGTCATGAAATAATAAGGAACCATTAGAGCGTGCGTCAATTATTGAGATGTCAATCTTGCTTGTCATCAAGACAAATATCCTACACCCTTTATTGACCAAATTATTGATGATTATGTTGGATGAAAAATATTTTCGTTCATGGATGGATTTTCCGGCCACAATTAGATCAATATCCACCTAGAGGATCAATATAATACAACATTCATCTATCCCTGGGGCACATTCGCATATTGGAAGCTATCGTTTGGTTTAAAGAACATCAGGGACACTTTTCAGAGTGCAATGGATTATGATTTCAATGACATCAAGCACATTGTTCAACCTTATCTAGATGATTTACCCGCACATTCACGAAATCGGACTGGTCACTCGATGCATTTGAGAGCCATATTTTTACATCGTCGACACTAAAAAATACGCCTAAATCCACATAGATGTGTTTTTTTTGTTGGTTCTAGTTCTTTACTTAGATTAATCATCTCAAAAGAAGGAATTGGAATCGACCCATTGAAGGTCCAGGCCATTCTTGATTGCCTGCACCGTCAAATTTACTTCAGATACAAAAAATTCAAGGAAAGGCTAACTTCCTAAGGAGGTTCATACCCAACTACGCTGAAATGGCTAAACGATTTACTCGCCCCTTGAAAAATTGGATTCCCTTCCATTGGGACTAAGTTGTGCAAGCTTCTTTTGATGGTGTTAAGGATACTCTTGTCTAGGCATCATTAATGTATCCCCCCAATTATCAGAGTGATTATTTCTTATATATCGCCGCGACTGATACGACCATCACTATGGTATTGTTCCAAGTAGAAATTGGGATAGAAAATTCGATCTATTATTTGAGTCATAATCTCAATGATACAGAGGTGAAGTATTTGAATGTAGAAAATATTTCCTTGGCATCTGTTCAAGTTGTCTAAATATTTCGCCAGTATATCTTGTTCCGGAAAACCATTGTCATTTTAGATTGCAACCCCATCAATTATATTTTATCACGTCACTTCCCGTGGGGAAATTATTCAAACTGGATTGTCATTTTGTACAAATTTTATTTGGAATTCATCAAATCAAAGTCAAATAAGTCTTTACTTTTGGCTAAGCTTCTCTGTGACCTTCCCTCTGATAGTACTACTACTAAGTTGGAACCATATATTCCCGATGAGTCTCTATTTATGATAAGATCATCTGATCCTTGGTATGGGTATTTTATCATTTATCTCCCGACCCAAACATTTTAGCCTAATACTTATCGCTTTGACTAGCAATGTATTGAATACGAAGCCAAAGATTATCTCATCGTCGGTGATACACTTTATCGTCGTGGTGTCGATACAATTTTAATAAGGTGCCTCACTCATGAGGAGGCTGAAAAGGTTTTAAATGATTGTCATGCTAGGGCTTGCGGTGGACACTTGTATGGATATTATACCATGTAGAAGATACTCTGCATCGGTTACTTTTGGCCTACCATATTTCACAACTGCATCCTCGCCGTCAGAAGTTGTCATGTGTGCCATATATTTGATCGTAAAATCCACAAACCGCTAGCGCTAATGTATCTTGTTGTCTCTGTAGGATAATTTTTGAAATGGGGCATTGACTTCATGACCTATAACCCTCATTCATTCGGGGGGCATGGTTATATTATTTTCGCAATAGACTAATTTACCAAGTGGGCCAAAGTGATGCCTACATTCAACAACACAGGACAAACGATTGTATTGTATTTCTTTAATCATGTCATTGCACGGTTTGGGGTCCCATAGGCTATAGTCACAGATCATGGGAAGCATTTTCGCACCATGATGACTGAATTGACTGCCAAGTTATGATTTTCACATGATAATTCTACTCCTTATTATCCACAATCAAATGGAAAATTTGAAGCTATCAACAATATTATTAAACGTATGCTTCAACAAATTATAGGAGTTTGTAAAATAAGCTGGCATTTGATCCTGTACTCAGCTTTGTGGGTGTACCGAACCTAAGTGAGAAATGCGACTGTATTTACTCCCTTTCAATTGGTGTATGTTGTGGAATCTATCTCGTTGATCCAATGTGAAATACCGTCATTAAAACTTCCAATCGACTTGTTACGTAACACCTCAAAAGAAGAAGCACGTGTTTTTAACCTCATCCATCTCAATGAAACGTGTCGTGGAGCCCAATTGGCCAACAAAGTGCATAAGAGATGTATAAAGGCGCAACACAACAAACATGTCCAGCCTCACATTTTCTCAGAGGGCAAGTTGGTCCTTCTTTATGATTAAGAAGCTGATGTAATAGTTATAGGGAAGTTTGAGCCATTATGGGACAACCCTATATTGTCAAAAGTGTTCTTCCTATGCCTATGAGTTGATTGATTACGATGGAATTCCATTGGCGCAACTCTTAAATGGGTTGTATCTGAAAAGTTACTATGCTTAATCATGAGCGTAGTAATTTTTTGTATTATATTGTGTATATATGTTGTTGATTTGCATTCATTGTCTTAGTTCGTTTTTTATAGTTTTATTGACGTTATTAGTGCGCTTTACATTTCATCGCTAATGTCTGAATATTTGGAACTATTTGTTGGATATGTTGATGATGCTAGTCGTAGTACGTAGAATCTATCTGCAGCATGGGCCATTTTCGCTCCGAACGACGAGTTAGTGAGTTTTCAAGGGATTTGTATTGGTAGATCAACAAACAATATCATTGTGTATAGTTCGTTGATCAAACTTCTCTCTGATGCCATTTCATTTGGTATTAACTGCATCATCATAAGGTTAGACTCACAAATTTTGGTATTACAACTTACTTTATACTGTTAGAAATCCAACACTCCATCGCTTTTTCCTAAGATTTTCACTTTTGGAAAGACATTTTGATTTTATTCTATATCGACACATTTCCAGAAACTTGAAGACATTGATTGATTCTTTAGCTAATCATGTTTTAGACAGACATTTGCAACACATGTAAAGATGCATTCACATAATTGAATAGGATTACGCAATAAAGATAAGAAAACGCTAAAGTCAAATAGATAGATAGTTATAGGTTTCTACAAAAATTTGTGCCCAAAACACATAGGTCATCTGGCCTCAAAATGTATGCAACATGTCAAAATTAAACTAGTGATGCTCATGGTAACATGTTATAGATCTAGCTATCATACGCAGTAACTCCATATAGTGGTTAGGAACACCTATAGTGTGGTTCTACAGTCGCATGGGTGACTCTTCGATCTGGAAATACAGAATCCCAAAGGTGAACCCCTCTATGTGCTGCCGAAGCTGAGACAGAGTCACAGCGAAGTCAAAATCTTGAAGGACTGCTCTCCCGAAAATCCTCTCTGCTGGCTCATCCGCTCCATGCTCTGGTTCCTCCACTGGTTGAACTCGACCAACATATTCATTACATTAAAAATTTAGTTTAATATTGGGAAAACATCAATATACAAAAAAATTGTATAAACCTTAGAAAAATAAAAAAAAACTGGTCAAAACATTCTTACCTATTGCACCCTACTGAGCGCCTTCTGGTAAAGCTAAGTTTAGATCTCCTCGGAAATTTACGACTGCGTATGCATACTCATTGATGGAGATAACTTGTCACCTGAACCAGACGAAGAATGCAGTCAAGAACACAATGGATGATTGGCCTACATGCCTAGCCATTAGTTATACCCATCTCTACATCCTTGAATCTCTAGGAATAGACACACCCAGTGTCACATGCTGAGGTTGCACTAGTGGAATCCTCTCTAAAGCAAATGAAATGAGGATTTAACCATAACTAAAGTTTTTCTTCCTTCCTCCCTTTGCCTTGTTTAGTTGTTCTTCTATTTGACAAAGTACAACTTCAAACCAGTTGAATATTGTTGGCTCCATGCACTCTAGCACATACTGCATATATTATATATTCGTTACATGTAGTGTAACAGTGCCGACAAGCTTTGTGATCATGAAAAGAATGTTATCAAAGGAATACTCTCTACTGAGGTTGCATTAGTGGAATCCTCTCTAAAGCAAATGAAATGAGAATCTAACCATAACTGAAGTTTTTCTTCCTTCCTTCCTTTGCCTTGTTCAATTGTTCTTTTATTTGACAAATTACAGCTTCAAACCAGTTGAATATTGTTGGCTCCATGCACTCTAGCGCATACTGCATATATGATATATTCGCTACATATAGTGTAACATTTCCGGAAAGCTTTGCGATCATGAAAAGAATGTTATCAAAGGAAAATCATGAACGACACAAATTTTTATTTTCCCATCCTTGCTTGGCTCTGCCCCTGGATAGCAATATTTGAAAACATAATCTCTCACTGTCTCTCCTCTGAGAACAGACCCTGAGAGAGAAATAGGCAAGCCTCTCATCTACAAACCTGTAATAAAATATAAATCCTCCACTGTAATAAGAACCACTTTGTTCCTAATTGGAAATTCCTCAATAGTCGGATCCAGTGCTCGAACTAGGAAATCTGAGAGTTCTATTTATTGCCTCATCCCTGACAAATGAAAGTACTTAAATAACCCAAAATATCTTAGGACTCTTACTGTACCTGGATCATTTAGGGAAATATTATTTTGTTCTTCATGCTCTCTTTCTCTCCAAGTAATTGTCATTCTATTATGATGAAATCCTGAAACATAACCATAAAACTCATTAGACTCCTTTTCATGAAAAAAATAAGCAAATTTTTGGTACAATGCAAGAATAAAGAATGTGAATTTCCCCCAATTCAGTCTTGAACATGGGACAATGCATTACATATGCACCTAGGCTTCAATTTAGGTTCTCCACAATGTAGTTTTCAATGCTCAAGGGTGAGTTGCCATCTTTGGAAAAATAATTTACCCTAAGGGGCCCAAATCCCTAAAAATTTGCAATGAAAGGAAATGAATTAACCACTCAAATAAAGAGAGGGTTTATGGCACCAGCATAGATCCAATGGCGATGGAAAAAATCCACGGAATTGGTTGCAATCAACTGCTGAATTTCGGGGGAAAAAAGAGGTTCAGAGCTCCAAAATGAAAATGGTAACTTTGAAATGGTAAAAATGAATAGTAAAAATCTTTTAATTAGTCATTTGATTATTTGCAAATCATATTTATTGCTCTGACTATGGTTTTATTCTATTTTTATCATGAAACATGTATTTTTAATCCATTTGATGTTGTTCTGAACAAGTTTTACAACTGATGAACAGATTAGTCATGCATATTTATTTCAAGAATGATTTGACCACAAAGCATAATTTTATCCTTATTTTTGTAGCTTTGTTAAAAATTAAAAAGGATTTTAAGCGCATTTTTATCTCTTTTTCCAGCTTTGATAAAAATGAAAAAGGAACCCTTGGAGTCTTATTTTAGCTCTTTTTAGACTCCAATAATGTGAAAATATTGCCGAGCACTTTTCTTTTAGAGCTCATAAAAGTAAATGAATTGATATCTACTCAATATAAGGTTAACCCTTTTCTGAACTGAGATAGATTATTTACAAAAAAGGAATGCCTTAGTAGAACATGTCTAGGAGGTTCTCTTAGATATTTTTTTACACTTTTTCGGATATAAGCAACAACTTTACGAAAAATTACTTATGGAGTTTTCCTTCATCCTCTTTTTCAAAATCTTTAAATATGAAAAAGGACCCGGATGTCACTGTTGTTAGGCTCATTAAAACATAAAATAGTGACGTCCTTGTCGATAATGGGAATAATCGAGTTTCATTCATCGCTAGACTCGTTAAATTATTAAACAACGATACATTATTTGGCTGAAGGGTTGAATTATAGATCAGGAATATGTTATCCTCCTCAATATTGTTAAAAAATAAAGAGATATTGGTTGAAAAATTTCTGAGGAAAATTTGGGAAAGTGAACAAAACGTTTTACGGTTGCAGGTCGCTCTTAAACATGGCACTTCACTCCATCATCGTGACTGTTTGGGTTGGGTAATATTCTTGACGGTTCATTCATACGTATGTTTCATCATACCTTCACTTTGGTTTTAGGTCAATGCTGCCAACTCATCTCAGTGTCGTTGATATGTTCAAGAGAAGTCATCCAGTGAATACTCATCCTTCTACAATACTCATAAACCTGCATTCTCATGAGAGTAATCCTTGAACAGTTATATCAAGTCATATTTTTTCTCCGAAATCAGTAACTCCTATTTCACAATAAAGTGACTTCCTATCGACGTTAAATCATCATCTAGGAAGTTTACTTAGAAATGTCATCTTCCAGTACCATGAGGCTTGTTACAACATCGACAAGACCCTTGCTTCTGGACTTTTGACCGAAAGATTTTGTTTGGTGTTCGACGTTAAATCATCTATTCACACCTTACGAAATGTACTACAGTACCTTGAGGGCCATTTACATTAATGGTGGAAAGCTCACATCATTGGCTCTTAATCAAACGATCTATTACCATGTTTGACTACAAATGGTATATTCCCATGGCTAGACTTGTACCCGAACGATCGAGTGAATGAGATAAGAATACATGGGATCTAGTTTCAGCTATCCAGGCTGCGATTTCAGAATTTTTGTACACATCAAATGTATGGTGACTTGACATACAGTTCATCATCCGAACACGGGCCTATATCTGTAGGCATGTCTGTATTGGGCAAAATTCCAATGTAGATGACTTTCTGCACTATGTACATGTTATTAGATAGTTTATGTGCTGAGCATGGGAATGCCTTCCCTCAATAATTCGTGATCAAGAGTATATATCATGATGTAATTTATTGTAATATTGATGCAGGCCGTCACTTTGCTTCAGCTCCAGCCCATCACAGTGTAAATCATCTCATTCAACAAATGTTGTTGTTATTATTTCGACTTCATGGTTTATTTTTATAGGTCAATTTGGGAACCATTCCCAATGACCTAGTTAAATTGGACATCGTCCCTAGAACTAATGAATAGGGTCTATCATCCCCTATCATTTTAATTTCTACATGCCCTAAGACAAAGAATAAGAACAAATCATCCATGACTTCAATTGCAAGGTTTCCATATTTGAAGTACATGTTATATCACCTATGAGCTCACCAATGCAGCCTCTCAAGGGACTAACTGCTTTTCATATGCAGTTACCTATTAGACAATCCAAATATAATAATGTAAAGTTAGGATAAAAATATTTATTAAATTATAATATTTAATAAATATTAGAGACACTTAGAAATAGAATATTGTTAGCAAAGATATGACTTTAGAATTTAGTCGTATCTTAGGCTTTAAAATAGGAATAAAGTTAGTAGATTGGATAAAAGATCATTTATTATAAATGGACACTTGTTATTTTTTCAAGTGGTTCATAACTAAATTAAGTTAGGACATATAGGCTATAAATAGGTTAGTTTCCTAATCGAAAGTTAGTGGAAGTTTATGTTTGTAAACCCTTGCAACTTTTTATGTAATTTATTTTCCAATATCAATAAAATTATGTGTCTCAGGACACTTCTATATTAATGTGGTATCAGAGCCACCAGTAATGAAGATGACGTGAAGGTGGAGATTTCAGCTTTACAGACTTTTGGAAAAATTATTGTAAAGGATGAATTGGTATGCAATCTATTCATCATTTAAGGAAAATAAATTTGATTTTTTTTTAGTATCTAATTTGTGATTTTATGTGAGCTTCTTAAATTCCTTTAGAATTTTCAGTTCTGCCCCCTTTTTTTTTGTTTCTTTTAAAGGATGAATTGATCATCAATGAAGCCATCCATATATGCCTACCCTGCTCCCAAAAATTAAAAAATGTTGAATCCAACACACATTACAGGCACTACAGCTTCAACCATACCATGCAGAAAAAAATCTTTTTCAGTAATCTTGGCCATTTGTATAGTGAATTGAGAAATCCTTAGTTTGTTACATGCTTCTTCATCAGTCGACCAACATAGACACGCTACGTAGCTATGAGCCTTTGTAACGGTGCAGTTTTTTTCATCTATTTGTACTCTTCATCGCCAAAATTGGGAATGGCCTTGGCTTTCTTATCCCATGGGTTCCAAACAACTGCATCAAGCATACCCCCTTTCCTCAATTCAAATGTAATTTTCTTTTCATGATCAATGACTTCAATCTTAGTTGGAGTACTCAGATACGCCCTATCTACCTCATCATCAAAAGTAATAACATCAGCTTGCTCTTTAAATCATTCCTTATGATGTAAATATGTAGGGAAAAGGTGAAAGAGAAAGGCTTAGTATCAACATTCCTCACACGAGGAATCAATGTCAAATTTCCAGGACCTAGAGACACCCATAGCCATAGTTCCAACGATCCAAAACTACAATGGGAGGAGTGGAAAGGGTGCCCGGAGGAGTTAAATCCATTCGCAGTCGAATGAGGATCACCCTCATGGTTCAACATCTGATGCAGTGTAGGAGTATCGGATCCAAATTGCTAAGAAGAATGTGAGCACGACTTTCAAAGAGAATATCGTCTAGAAATCAAAATAGATGAAGAATGTAACTGATTCGGTGAAGGAGAGACAAAACACAGACGTATCCTTTCTTCTATTTTGGAATTTTGCGGAAGCAACGTCGATTCTCTTCTCGAACCTTGATCACCAATTAGCAAAAAAATACACTTATTTTTCTTCAGAGCTAAAAGACGAGAGTGCTAGAGCAAAGACACCAGAGACAGATTCTGGATTCGGTTTTGAAATGCGAAAATGTTCATTATACCCGGAACTATCCACGATTTGATTTACTTCAATGGACAATTAGATCCATTGAGAGATCTTCATGGTTGATCCTCTCAATGTGTGTTCCTGGTGGTTCATTTTCATGGGCATAAGATTAAGTTTTTTTTTTATGCATGAATTAAATGGTTTCAACATTTAGGTGGGCACTTTTTATAATTCATACTTGACAAAAAATTGTAGGCCGGTACCTATCCATAAATAATTGTGGAAGCATATGATGGACTTGGTGTGGAAATTTTGAAACATATGGACTTTAAAACAAAGTTATGGCATAATGTATTGTAAGAATGTGTCAAAAGGGTATTTTGCATTTTTTGGAGCAATAAGGTGAAGTGACAATGTTGTCATTTTTTTTGGAGAAATAAGTGTAATTTTTCTTGGAGAAATAAGGGTTATTATTTGTAACTCAAAGTACCTTTTACTTTGAGGGGGGGTAAATTTTTTAAGAAGTAATTTGTACGAGAATTTTCAAGTGGTCAAATTTTGCAAAGATTTCATTGTAAACACTGAACGAAAAATTGACTAGAGCCAAGTGCAAAGCTCAGTCATTTTTCTCCTTTTTCAACGAATATACGAGGGTTAAGGCCAAGCCCCGATAGATCATTTTTTCTTTGTATAGAGTGTGTTGCTTTTGGCGTGGCGTGTTTCGTGTGACAAGTTGCTCATTTTATTCTTGCCCTTGATTCTTTTGGTGCACTTCTTCAACACTATCATGTAAAAGTTAATTAATCTGTTCTATGAATCTCATAAGCTAGATGGGGTGAAATCTTATAAGACATGGAAATGTCTAATTGAAAGCACTCTCATTTATAATGAACTGTGGCATGAAATTTGTGATGGAAACATTAAGCCAAATAAACGAACAGATGTGGCTTCACTGGCAAAATGGGAAGTAAAAAATGCCAAGGCATTAGCTCTTATAAAGGCTTCAATTAATAAAGAAATGTACATACATATTGAAAATTCCTCAGATGCATGGATTGCTTTACGTACATTCAAAGATCTTTTTGATACAAAACCTAAATCAAAGAAGGTTTATCTTCAATTAAAATTTCTTCAACAGAAATTAACTGAAGGTGGTGATGTACTTGAGTATATTTCATGACTTAAAAACATCAAGAAAGAAATAATAAATGTTTTTTTTCAAGATGTTGATGAAAGCTTCTTGACCACGATTCTAATTGCTAAATTTCCATCATCTTACACACATTTTTTGGAAACTTTGCAAGTCACTAGAAAGTTAGAGAAGATAAAGTTTGATGAATTGAGTGACATGTTAGCCCAACATTATAAAACCTTTGGGAAGAAGAAACATATTGGAGAAGATGTCTTCTTTAGCAAAGCCAACTCAAGTAACTTCTCAGCTGGTAATTCAAGAAACCAAGGAAGACGAAATTTCAATCAAAGTTAAGCAGCCCAAGGTCATGGTTGCAGTAAAAGAAGAGGAAACAATTTCAACAGAGGCTACAATTTAGGAAGGAGAAATTTTCAAGGAAGAGGCAACAATCAAAACAACGGATATCATCAAGGCAGAGGACAAAGTCCAGGTAGAGGACAAACTCAAAACAGAGGCCAAAGCAGAGGCCGAGGATAGTATCAAGGCAGAGGACAGTCTCAAGGCAGAGGTAGAGATTTAAGTCAAATTGTTTGCAGGAGATGTAACAAAGTTGGCCATTATGCAGAAGATTGTAGAACTTATATTGAGAAAATTCCCAAGTTTCAACCAAACTCTGCACAGTTTGCAAATGATGAAGATGATCCTGATGGTTCTGAATATGTCTTTACCGATACAGAACCAACAACTTTACAGGTTTCAAGCTTTCGTAGAAGTGATTATAAATATGCATGGATTATGGATACAGGCGCAACTAAACACATGAATTTTCGATGAGATTTATTTTGGAGCTTCCAACAATGCCATCTGAATTCAATCTATCTTGCTGATAAAACAAAAAATACTCATTCAAGAAAAGCTGTAGTTAAATTTTTTTTACCAGGCATTGGAGAAAGAATGATTTCAAATGTATGGTATGTCCCAAAATTCAAGAAAAAATTGTTATCTTTAGTCACAATTCGACAAGCAGGACATATGGTGATTATGGCAGATGGCTTAGTTAAAATTAACTCAGTCAAACAAAACATGAAAATAGTAATGACATGTTATGAATATGGAAAACTGTTAAGGATGAAAGGGACAATTATTCCAAGAAATGTTGACTTTGCAGGAGCAGCAAGTACAAAAATTTCACCGATCATATTGTGGCATGTAAGATATGGCCATCTCAACTTTAAAATTCTCTCTGAGTTACAAAAATAGGGAATGGTTAAGGGAATTTCAACATTCAAAAGGGGAAATGCAAAGTGTGAATCTTTCATTTTGGAAAACAACATCAAGAGACTTTTCCTACAGGTTCATGGCGTGCAAACAGGGATTTGCAGTTTGTTCACAGTGATATTTGTGGATCCTTACCAACTTCGCTCAGAGGATGCAAATATTTCTTACTCTTTATTGATGATTTTAGTAGAATGACTTGGGTATATTTTTTGAAGAAGAAGTCAGAAGCATTTGAAAAGTTCAAAACTTTTCATCAGCTTATTGAAAATGAAGTAAATGATAAGATTGACACTCTTAGAACTGACAACGGTGGAGAATTCACTTCAAATGAATTCAAAATCTATTGCATGGATAATGGCATAAAACGACATCTTACCAATGTCTACACCACAACAAAATGGAGTAGTAGAAAGAACGAATCGTACGTTGTTAGGAATGGCGCGATCTATGTTAACTTTAAAAAAGTTAAGTCCTTTATATTGGGCTGAAGCAACTCATACTGCTATCTACTTCAGGAACAAATCTCCCACTGCTTCTTTAGACGGAATCACACCTTATGAAGCATGGTTTGGCTTCAAACATTAGGTAAAACATCTCAGAGTTTTTGGATCAGTCTGTTATGCCTTAGTTCCGAAGGAAAAACGAACTAAGCTTGATGCACGAAACTTGAAGTGCACAATGATCGAGTATTCTGAAGAGAAGAAAGGGTATCGACTTTTTTCGAATGGGAAATTTATTGTAAGCATAGATGTGATTTTTGATGAAAATGAGAGTAAGAGTGTTGAAGAAGTTGAAATTCTTCTTCAAAATCTAGAAACAAAAAGTGATAAAAGAAATGGAAATTTACAAAGTCAACCAAATCCATAAAATTAGTATGAGCTTCAGTTTCCTTCATCTGAAAAGATTCATCCAGTCTGTCTTCTTCATCAGTGCCATCTAGGTCTTCTAGAAATTCATCCAACTCTCCTAGCAGCATCAGTTCTTCTGACAATGACTCTCCACCCCCAGAACCTGTAGTTGATCAAAAAACATCAGTTTATATCAACCCTCTTTATAAATATGGTGATTTTTCACAATCCCAAACTAGTGAACATCAATTGCCAAAATGGGCAGTTCAAATTTTGAAAGGTGTAAGGCCTAATGAACAGAATAAAATAGGAACAAGGGAATCACAAAGAAACGAAGGAGCCTTGATAGCAAATGCTTTTACTGAACCTTATACATACCGAGAGGCAGTAAAACATAAAGAATGTCTGCAGGATATGGTTGATCAATATTAGGCAGTTCAAGACAATAACACTTGGAAACTTGTTGATTGTCCTCAGAATGTTAAACCCATTGGATGGAAATGGGTTTACCGAATTAAATACAAGAAAAATAGTGAAATTAACAAGCATAAATCTAGACTTGTTGCTAATGGTTTTTCGCCACAGGAAGGGATAGATTATGAGGAAACGTTTTCTCCTACAGCTAAATGGAACGCCATCCGACTCACACTTGCCGTAGTAGCTCAACAAGGATGGAAAGTTCATCAAATGGATGTAAAAAGTGCTTTCCTCAATGGTGATTTACAAGAAGTGTACATGACACAACCACCAGATTTTACAATTGAAGGATGGGAACATAAAGTCTGCAAACTGATAAAGGCTTTATATGGTTTAAAACAAGCTCCCTGAGCTTGGTATGCCAAAATGGATGAGTACCTTCAGAAATTTGGTTTTCAATGAAGTGAATCTGATGATTCCTTGTATGTACGCCAACAAGGTAAAAATCTGGTGATTCTAGTTATGTATGTAGATGATTTGATTATCACTATAAACAATGATCAAATTACACAAGTGAAAAAGGAGTTACATGCAGGTTTTAAGATGAAAGATTTGGGACCACTTCACTACTATCTTGGAGTTGAAGTATTCCAACGTCGACATCATATCTTCATTTCTCAGAGTAAGTATGCAGCAAAAATTCTTCAGCAATTTAGAATGCAAGATTGCAAGCCTGTTCTTACCCCTATGGAACAAAACTTGAAACTTTCAAAATTTGAAGGGGGGGAAATGGTGGATAGCACTACTTATCGACAATTGATTGGTAGCTTGATTTATATAACAACTACTCAACCAGATATTTCTTATGCCATTAGTATTATTTCTCTCTTTATTCAAGAACCACGAGACAACCACTAGAATTTAGCTAAAAGAGTTCTTCGTTATATCCAAGGAACAAAAGATTTTGGTCTTCTTTACAAAAAGACTAAAAAATTTGTACTTGGTGGATTTTCAGATGCCGACTTTGCTGGTAGTATTGATGATAGGGCATCAACCTCAGGTTATTTAATGAACATGGGGTCAGCTGTAGTTTCCTAGAGTTGCAAGAAGCAAGATACAGTGGCCACTTCTTCAGCTAAATCAGAGTACATTTCAGCATGGGAAGCAGCATGTGATATTGTTTGGTTGCGTAGAGTTTTACAGGACTTGGGTAATCCTCCAGTAGAAGCCACTTCGTTATTCATCGACAATCAGTCAGCAATAAATCTTTCCAAGAATCCAATTTTTCATTTAAATAAAAAGCATGTGGACATCAAGTATCATCATATCAGATCACTCATTGCAAAGGATGTCATCAAGCCGATTTATTGTCCTTTAGAAGATCAATCCTCCGATATCTTCAGCAAACCTCTTGGCAGAATAAAATTTACTAAGTTCATAGATGAACTTAGTATATGTTGTAATGTATCTTTGGATCATGAGGGGGAATGTTAGATGATCCAAATATAATAATGTAAATTTAGGATTAAAATATTTATTAAATTAGAATATTTAATAAATATTAGAGACAGTTAGAAATAGAATATTGTTAGCAAAGGTAGGACTCTAGAATTGAGTTGTATCTTAGGCTCTAAAATATGAATAAAGTTAGTAGATTGGATAGAAGATCATTTATTGTAAATGGACACTTGTTATTTTTTCAAGTGGTTCATAACTAAATTAAGTTAGGACATATAGCTTATAAATAGGTTAGTTTCCTAATTGCAAATTAGTTGAAGTTTACGTTTGTAAACTCCTACAAGTTTTTATGTAATTTATTTTCCAATATCAATAAAATTATGTGTCTAAGGAAACTTATGTATTATTACCTCCATTCAAGGGTGCTCTAAAAAGCACTTCCCAACATTCAAGAGTACGTTGGTCAATTGGGATCGAAATCTTCATTGTTCTGGAATATCCACATGGCCAGTGCCTTCTAAAAGAGTCCATATGTGTGAAAATTAGAATCCATGTGTCCATTCAACACCTCTGAGCTTGGGAACATGTATTGCCTATTATTAGAAAGTCATTGATTGTGAAACTACCTTCAGTTGATCTATAGATTAAGCACGAATCCTAGTTCTTGAAAAGGAAGAAATTTGATAGAGAAATGTTGTTTAATTCTCAATTGAGTGTTTGATTTGAGTGATATGTTGTTGGAGATATGTTTATTGTGATGATGGTGGAATGATTCTGGAGTTGGTGAAATCAAATCAATTGCAGGTTGTAACCTCCCGCTTCTATCCATTAGTAAATATTGCTGCTCATTTTCCCACATATGTATCTGTATAAGATTCTATATTTCATATTATGGATTCTTAGCTGATGTATATGTTTCATGTTTAATTTATTTAACTGATTAAGATAAAGAGCTATTTGTATATTGCAATCTCTTTGTTGTTTAGTGTCCATACTTGCAGGAACTAGTCTCACTATCAAATTTGGATTGGAAGCTACAACAAGAGTGACAGAAGGAGAATAGGAAGTGCTTGGACTCCAAGTAAGTTTCTCCATCTTTCTGTGTGTATATTTACTCTTAGAGAAAGTGTCTGCAAAGTCTTTGATCTATTGTTCTAAATGCATAGCACCACATTTAGGGAATGTATTTTATCTGTAATTCATAATTCCGCATAACAATGCGAGAGGTATTTGGCTTAGGATTCTACTTTCTAGGATACTTTCCGGCCCTCGACAACTATCCCTTCTTCTGCTTCTATGGTTCTGGAATCTCAATAGCTTGCAGCGCAGAGGGGGAGGCTTTATTGCAATGATAGCTCCGGGAATCAAGTGTCCTAACCCTCGCTTGCGTAGCATCTCTAGAAATGTTTCAATATATTCAGACATAAAAGTAAGCAGAGGATGCAAGAGCAAAGACTTCAATGTACTCAGGATACTCAGAAAGCAAAGAGATCGAATGCAGTTCTTCATGCCATATTTATAGAGATAGTGCAGCATAAAAGACCTTATGTATGTTGATGCAACTTTATAAATGATAAAATATTTCCAAATATAGCATAATATCCTCCATAAATGTAGGTTATCCCCTCCTCCAAATGGTAACGAATTTTTTGTGTCCAGATTTACTGTTCCAACAACCACTTTCTGGCTAGTCTGCGACAACAACATCCTCCTGGTGATATCTTTGCGTTGGCTTTGCAGATATCTATGATTTCTCAAATTTTTTCACACAAATTAACTTTTATAGCTTCTAACAGCTTTCTTTAGAGTAATGCACCATCTCACAACTATCCGGAGTGCTACTATATTCTTCCGTCCATATAGTCATTTAGTGTGTGGAGGGATGCGATCATCCCTCTAAGGTTTTAGGTGACTTATATTAACATATATAGGAAGGAATTCACCATTTAATGTATCCAAATAAACTAATAATCCTTCTGTGATTTCTTTGATAATATAGGGCCCGAGCCAGTACATCTTGAAATTCCCCGGAAAGCGAGAAAACTTACTATCATAGAGTAACACCAAGTCATTATTTTTGAAAATATTTTGTCTAATGTGTTGATAAGGGAAAGAATTTTCACGTGCCTTCTACACCTGTTGGTGAAACCACACAATGAATCTATCTTCTTGCAACACAATAAGTTATGAAAACCACTCCTCCATAATGTCTGGATCAACTATTTTGGTAACCATTGTGATGCGTAAACTGGGGACAATGTATTCCATCGAGATCATGGACTCCTGGGAAAAGCATATTAAAATGTGTTTGTCCCGTCAGCTTCTTACACGTAGTCCTATTTTCCTATAAAACAATAGGTATGTGCACATCCCACTCATTGCGATTGGCGTTAGTTATCTTTCTGAGCGCATTTTCTAGTATCTTATTGAATTATTCTACAACTCCATTCACCTCAGGATTATAGAGTGTACTCTTCTGATGATATATTTTTAATTCTTTGGTCAGCGCCTGAATGGTCTCATTTCAAAAATGCGTACCCTGATCACTCATCAGGATTTTGGGGCACCCAAAACTTGTCAGAATATTCTCAAAAATTAAGTGCGTAGCCATTTCTATGTTGTAATATTTCACATGTTCAGCCTCTACCCACGTAGTAAAATATTCTGATATATCATGCTCCATTATTATTCCATATATGATTAATTGATTGAACAAAACCAATTTCCTACTTGTCAAATGCTGGAAAAGTGACCTGCGGTTGTAGTGGGTTATTTTCTTTGTGGGAGGGTCTTCACATCCTCACGTCCTCTCACATACATCACAAGCATGAAAATATTACTTAGAATCACTGGCCACCACAACCCAACCCTTAAAACCTTCTACACCGTCAGTTTTTCAGCATATAACCACCTACAACACCTTCATGTGCTTTAACCAATATACTAGGTATTTTGAACTCAGTAACATATCACCTCAAGACTTAATCAACTCCCATCTTGTATAATTGACCCTTGATCAAAGTGAAGTCTGTTGTGCATGCGAAGAGTGGCTAGATAATGGATGATATCTGCAAAGTGATCATCAACTATCTTAATAGCGAACAACTACACGTCTGGTAATCCATCCTCCAAATTAGTTGGATCTTCACCAATGTATTAGTGTGTTTGGTGCACGCATGTACGAAATCACACCAAAATAAGGGTTGTGGTTTACCCTCTTAATTTATTGGTCGCAGGTAGAAAATATATGATGTCAATAAAGTTAATGGAAAATGCTAGAACATAAACATACTAGATAAATAAATAACATGCATATTCAAACATAAAAATTAAACTAAAGCTAAAAAAAATAAGACAAAAGCTTTGAATAGAGTCAAACAACTGCAATAATCATAATGGTAGTGCTTATGGCCCCTCTTATTGAGTGTTGGTAGGAAATGAGGATGAAACTTTAACCCACTTGCCATGGGACCCTTAGAACTTGGGGTTCTATGTCCCAATGCAAGGATGTCTTTACTTCCAAGCTTGGCTCGGTAAAAAGTCTCCCTCTCTCTACTATGGTGGACTGAAGTTGGATGGAAAAAAACTGAGTTCCCTCTATCTCTACTTCAGATCACACACTGATAGTATTGCTTGGGGAAATTATGGCTAGCATAAAAATGTGCTCTCAAGTTTTTCATCTATTGGTAGTCTTTTATAGGAGAAGTCAAATCCTCCTTCCCACTCTTGGTACATTGTGGATGGTGACCCAAGAGAGGGGGATGATTCCATGTTGTGCCACTTTTATACATTGTGTGATCCCTTGATGTTCTAAGGAGGCTTTGGTGGCTGTCCTTAGGCGGCTTCAAGTGAGAAATAACTGTCCTGGAGTGTGATTTTTGTGGTCCCGGAAAGTGACTTCTGCCGCTCCCAGGATTGTTCACTTTTCGGGTCAAAAGGTACGCAAAGGTGCTCTTATCAAAGGATTTTGTGCGCAAAAGCATTTATGACTTGCTAAAATTTGATTTTTCCTCAGACCATAGATATTTTTAAATACTTTCCAGATTCTCTAATGTCTCTCGGCCCTGTAAATCCTTTTGTTTGACATTAAATAATGTTGTCTTTGATTGTATGATTTTCCAGTGTTAATAGTTGCCCCCTAATGTGTGAGGTCTAGCAAGAATTGTATAGCTGAAATACACTTTAGTTTTTTATTATATAACATGCGTAGAGATAGAGAGACCTACGTTTAGCTCTGAATTGGAGACACCCTACACTAGTTCGAAGAACAACCATGTCTTGTGGGACCCTTGTAAGAAAATATAATACAATATATAATAATTTTTTACAAGGCAGGCATGTCCCATGCTCGCAATGTTGTGGCTGGTTAAATAAATCTATTTGAAAGATATATGTTCTGTCTATGTCACTAATATGGTATTGATCTGGTGGTTGATGATGACGACTTCTGACACCCTCAGGGGAATTTTTATTTGACAATAGGTGGAACACGGTACCCATATGCGTAAAATTGGTATGGCATATAATTGTGCATTGTATGCATAGGTGCTAGCTGGGACCTTCCTATATAATCATTGTTGAAAGAGACGCTTATGAAGGCACGGGTCTTCGATGAATTTGATCAAAGTGCAATGGTTGTAAGATACGATTCTGTCCTGACATGAAATCTTGTATTGTAGTCATATTTCAGGAGGATCGATGACATCTCTAGGAAATGATGTCTTCCACAGTGCCACCAGAACATTCCCCTTTTATGGAGAGGGGTGATCCAAGGTACCACTTCCTTTTTGAAAAATAAGTGTTGAAGTCAAAAAAAAGGAAGCCTCAACCGAACGAGGGGTCCCTGATATGAAGGATCGAGATCTTGGATGTGATGGGTTTAACATAGGCATGGTGGCGAGGGATGACTAAAAACTGATGATGGGGATTCAATGGCCCAAGTTTGGGGTATAGTAAGCAGCTTGGCATAGTCATAACTATTTCTGACGGAGAAATCTCTGGAGTCGGTAGGACTTCCAGGGTGGGTATAAACTGGTTATGAATTTCATGGAGGCTTTTGTGTGAGGGTGTGATACTCCGACCAAGGGTGTTTAGGGACTGCTACCATGGGAGAAAAATTGAATGAGTGGGTGGGGGATGTAGTGCACCATTTGTAGTCTTTGTACACTTACCAAAAGAATAAAATAATGGGGTTTGGTTTGTAAAAAACACAGAGATAGGTGCCCCAAAACATGAAAGTGTTCGCTCACTGATGACATGAGGAAGGTATTTTGTTGAGGGTAGGAGCCTGATTGGTGGTCTCATGTGTGAGGTTGACGAAGCAGATGAAAAATTATTGCTGATGGGATTATGCTGATGGAGGTATGATGGGCCAAATGTGAGGTGCAGTAGTGCGTTTTGGATCTGCTTATACAACCCGACCTTCCGAGAAAGGGGTTTTATTTTGTATGGTAAAACTTGACCTTATTCAGATGGATGGATGGGCATGCGTTTCTTCCCGAACTAAAGTGGTATGGCCATGACATCACTTTTGTTGTGATATATGGTCTACTATGGGTGACGAGCACCATGGAGGGGTGGATCTATCAATCAACGAGGATGTTTATGATGTGCAGGGTGAGGTGATCATAAACACGGTCGGATATGTGGAACCTATGGTTGATTTATAATGGAGAAATGATGTCAGGATATGCAGAGTTTTCTATGACTCTATCATGTTGGGGGTAGAATGATACCTGCTTTGGAACATTCAGTGGATGGATTTGTGGATGGTTTTTTTGATTTCCTGCAAAAATAACTACCTCAAGTGAAAGCATCTTCTTTATCAAATATTATTCAAAGTCATGAGCTTTAAAAAATAATATGAGTGAGGGCATACCTGTCGGCACTAAAAATTTATTTTTTCAGGAGTTCGAATGTGTGTCATTGCCTCTAGGCATTATGGAGTGCTGATCATAGTGTTCCTTTGGGTTTCGTGATCAGATACTATAAGCTCCAGTTTTCCCTTAGGAGTTTTTACTTGGCTCCTAGTTTTGATTTAGTTGGGGTTTCACTCAGATTGAGATCACAGGGGGCATTGTTGGTTACCGCCCCCTATTCAGGATCTCCCTTTTGTTTGTTCCTCGGCTTATTTTTGTAGAATTTGGAGGATTGTCATAATTCTCTTTGTTGTATTGTTGCTGATGAGCCTATTAAGGGTTGCACTAGATTGATCGATGCATTACGTTATTCCAGTGGTCCATTTTGTGAGGGGAATGGGGGTATCAGTTCCCTTGTCCCTATTTGCTATATGAGTGCTGGGGTGAGTTTCATGACAGTCAGGTTGTGATACATTCTGAGTAGAATCATATAAGTATCCAGGGTATTGATTATTGCTGCCTAGGTGTCCTTGGGCCAATGACTAGATCAAATCGTCTATAGTATTGACGCACATGGTACTACTTATGCCTAGGTTATCTTGGGAAAAAGACCCGATCAAACCATTTGCAAAATTGACGTGCATGGTACTGCTGCTGCATAGGTGATCTTGGGACAAAGACTTGATCAAACTGTCTGTATAATCGAAATGCATGGTACTAATGTTGTCTAGGTGATCTTGGGAAAAGGACACAATCAGACCATCTGTAGTATCGACCTACCTGGTAACTCCCTGAGTATCATGGGTGTTACTTCTTCCTAGGTGATATTGGGTCAAAGATCCATATCAAACCATCTATAGTAGATGATGGGCTCGGTCACTCCCTAAATACAGATTACTGTTCCCTAGGTGACCTTGGGTCAAAGACCCAATTAAGCCATCTCTTGTAAATGATGCGCATGATAACTCAAGAGGATGAGGAAACCAAGTTCCCTTGTCCCTGGTTGGTGTACGGTGGTTTGGGGGGGATTTCTGTGATGGGAGCTTGTGTGAGAGCAAGGCTGGGTCCCTCGTTAGGATGGTCAATTTCCTACGGGTGGAAATTGTGCCTGGTGCAGAGGTGCCTGAATGTTTCCATTAGCGGCTATACCTTTGGCTCGTTGTTTTGGCTAGTGAAAATGGTGCATGGTACCACTGTGCCAACTGAGTAGATTATGTGGGAATCAACACTACTCGTCCTCCCAGACGTGGATGCCTGGAAAGGATCTGTTGTAGAAGAGGTGGTTTTTTTCTTCCATTTCTATGTTGTTGACTTTGGTGTGTCTAACTCTCTGGGGGAGTATAGAATTAATGTTGCTCTTGCCACTCTTAGCTTTGGGAGATCTACACATTTAATTATATGATGAAATTATGAACAAATGCAGAAATAGGTACATGTGATATTATCTTGGTTAGAGAGAAGTCTTTGTGGCAGAGAAGAGATCATGTGAAAACTCCTTGTGAGGAGCTTTAGTTCTTTACACTAATTGACCTGGTGGTCATTCAGGTCGCATAGTTCACGTGTTATCCTAGGTTTGGCCTGGGTCATGCTTGGTTGGTGTGTCATCCTAGCTTGCCTATCATGCCTATGTGGGTGTGGGGTCGCTAGCCTAGGGTTGATGTACTCTCTATATCGCCTGAGCTCATCGTCCCTCTTCTTCTCTATTGTATGAATCATATATATGAGAGGAAAAACTCATGGGATATAAGTACAGTGCTGTTAACAATGATTGCCATGAAAAAAAAGGAAAAATAGCTTAGATATGGGGGTCCCGTCGTGCTTAGTTTGTGATCAGGCAGGGTACTAGTGTTGCAATGTTGCTAAATTAGGAAAAATGGCAACCACATGATTGGGTAGTTTTTCATAATGTGCATGTTGGTCTTCTCTATAAAGAGCGGTTGAGGGTAACTAAGGGTTCCTTGATTGGTCGCTTTCCAGCTGACAAGAATAGGATGGATGTGCTCATCACATGTTCTTAGGTTGTCGAGCTATTCATGGATTCTGAGTCCATGTCATCCTCTTGGGAGAGGAAAACTATAGCTTAGTGCGAACTAGCGAGGGCTAGTCAAAATCAGGGGAAATAGTGGCAATTTTCCAGAAGGTGATTATCGACGCATAAATTTTAGGTCCCTATATTACTGGTTTAGTCCCTTATTTTTATTAGTGTAGCCCCCTTATTTTTATTCTTGTACCCCTATAACCCCAATATTTTTTTTATTGTGCCCTTAAATTATTATTGTTAGGTCAGCTAGGATAAAATTGTGGGCCTATGGACTCGTATATATAGAAGGAGGTTTTGGTCATTTGTATCATCCAAGAATTGTTGATTTATGTAATGTATTTGAGTTTTAACCCTCACAGTGGCTATTTCTAAGGCATTGATCTCTCTTTTCTTCTATTATTTGAGTTGGTTTCATAACATTTGCTATCAGAGCTTTGGATTCTAGGATTTCACTACTCTAGACAGGTCATCATTGAATTTTATCTATAACCTTTTTTCTACAAAGATTCAGAATTTGAAATATTTATAGAGTGAAGACGAAATCCTAAGGAACGTTGTGGAAAAATTGCAGATCTTGGTTCGCAATATTTTCGGAGATATGATCAGTAAAAGTTAGGGATTTTTGCAGGCTCCCGAATTTAAAACAGGTCATCGTGGAATTTTCACTATAAATTTGTTTCTATGAGGATTCAAAAGCTGAAATGTTTACAAAACAAATTCACAATCCTAAGGAATGTTGTGGAAAAATTTCAGAGATTTATTCACAATATTTTCAGACATAGGGTCTATGGAAGTTATGGATTTTCAGGCTCCCGAATTTCATCTCAAAGAGGTGACTGTGGGAAAATCGTCATAACTCTCTCTCTTAGAATTGGATTGGAATTTTGTAAAATGTGGCCAAAATTATACGGATTTCATTTTCCTGTGTATCAATTTTAGATACGAAGGAGGAAACAGTGACACATGGCATGTCGTACAAGGTCGCTCTACTAAACAAGTCCATAATTAGGTCATTGTGGGAGATTTGACATAAATTTTCCTTGAAGTATCCAAATCATGTTGACCTATGGAATTTGAAAGAAGATTTAGAGGGATACTATAGGGCCCAATTTCAGATATTGAAGATCTGAAATCACATAGATAATTCAGTTTCAATATCGAGCTCCTCAAAAGTAAGAAAAAGGTGTGTATTTTTTTCAAATTGCATAAGTCTCGTTTGCAAAAATTAGTTTTAATTTATTTCAAGGAAATATTGAAGAAGAGATATCAGTATTGGGTTCTAAAATTTCCTTTAAAAAGAATTCAACACCCATTAAGCCTTCATAAGGCTCTACTATGACTCATGAAGACAAATAAATGTAACATGAGATATCAAAATTACAAGAGCAAGTGCACCAAATTTTGCTATTGCAAAGAGCAACAAAAAATGAATTAGATGGTTTGAAGAAAAGCATGGAAGCTAAGATGAATGGTTTGGAAGCTAAGATGGATGGCATGGAAATTGTAATGGAAGCTAAGATAAATTAAATGGAATCTAATATCGATGAAAAAATGAAAAACAACATGGAAAACATGAAGAACAATCTAAAATTAGACATCGAAGGTTTGACAAAGTTGATAAAAGAAATGTTTCCTAATGGAAAAAAGATAGTAGAGGAAAATCATGATGAGAAAAAAATAAATGTTAATCGTGATTTCATAAACTATAATGTTGGATGAAAGAACCACCATATTTCAAAGATGGATATGAGGAATTTTGATGGCATGGATCCCCTAACATGGACACTACAGATGGAGCAATATTTTGATTTCAATAATGTGCAAAAAACATAAAAGGTAAACATTGCAACTTTACATTTAGAATAAAATACATTTGTATGGTATCGATGGCTTTTCTCCCGTAAATTTTTTTTCACTCGGTCAATTTTTACGAAGGAAATGATAGCACATTATGAGGATACAAAAAGGAACACCTTCTTTAGCCAATTGATAAATCTCAAACAAAAGGGTTTAGTGTTGGAGCACAGTGAGGACTTCCAAAAATTGAATATAAGGGTAACTGATATTCCAGAGGAATGCAGGATTGATGCCTTCATAGGTACTTTAAAGGATTACATCCAACATGAAGTTCGTGTTTGGGAACCCGATTCTTTAGAAAAGGCATTCAGGTTGTCAAGAAAAATTGAATGTAAAATTATGGTGACAAGGAAGCCTACCACTCACATATATAAAGATGGAAGTTTTGCTACTCGTAGACTTCCACAACCTACAAGGTTGAAACCACAAAAATTGGAAGAAAAAAAGAGCAAAGGGGCTTTGCTACAGTTGTGATAGCAAATACACTAATGGTCATAAGTGTGCTTAGAAGAAATTACTTTACATAGATTGTGAAGAGGAAGAAGTAAATGAACAAGAATCTTGAAAAGAAGAGGATATACACTAGGAACCAACCGTATAAGAGGAAGAAATGAGTTTTACCATATCGTGTAATGCATTGGCAGGAATTATCACTCCTCAAACTCTCAAGATAGAAGGACATATCAAGAAGAAAAAGGTAACAGTGTTGATTGATTTGGGTAGTACCCATAATTTTATTCATTGTAAGGTAGCCAAGGAATTGAATTGTTTCCTATACCTAGCACCAGAGTGTCAAGTCATGGTTGCAAATGGAGGAAATATAAATTTCCCTGGAAAATGCCATAATATCAAGCTAACCATGGGGGAATATGTATTGAATATTCCAATGCTTTCCATTCCAATGGGAGGTGTTGATGTTGTACTAGGAGTAAAATGGTTACAATCTTTGGGGACGGTAACTTTTAATTTTCAAGAACTTTTCTTCAATTTTTTTTTTCAGAAGGAAAGGAAGTCGAATTATGGGTAATGTAGGGAAGCTAGGAAAGATAATAAGATCTAATGTCATGAAAAATCTTTTAAGAAAGAAAAACGAGGCGTAATTACACAATTATGCTCACTAGATGTTCCAACATCAAAATCATCTATTTTTGTAGATCTCCAAAAGGTTTTGGAAAATCATTCCAAGGTGTTTGAAACTCCCAAAGGACTCCCACCTATTCGTGATCCTGACCATGCTATTGATTTGCTTCTAGGAAGTGTTCCTCCAAACATCAGGCCTTATAGATATCCTTCTGTCCAAAAGAGCGAAATTGAATGTATGATTGCAGAAATGTTAGAAGTTGGTGTTTGGTCTCAATCTAGTCTCCTAAATTGAGCTCATTTAATTGTCAACCAGGGTCAGTAAACTGCTGAAGTGTGGTGCACTATATGTGCCTAAGTAACCTCTTCCTACTTCGTTGTGTTTAGTGTTTTCTGATGTTTTTGATTTTTATGGTTTTATTTTGAAAAGGAAAAGAACTAAGTGCTAAATGAAGGGAAACTATTGGTCAAAACAGAGTGAAGCCTAAACTATGATGGTAAACAAATGCAAATGCTGAAACAAAACAGAGTCTAACTATGACTAGCAACCAAAAAATACAAAGCTTGATAATGACTCTATTGTAAACTCACAACATGAAATTGAAATGAACTTGAGAAATGAACAAGCTAAGTGTAAATGAAGTTTTCTCCTAAATCACTAATCAAACAGATAACTTACAATGTACAACATCTTTATCCATGAATAAAGATTTATTGGAAAATATGTGGAAAAGAATGTTTGTAACAAGGTAAAGTTTCTACTCTAAACTAGTTTCTACTTCTGTTCTGCAACTCAATTTAACACCACTAAACCTATCTCAAAAGTTATAGATGTCCTTTCAAAACTAGTCTTTGAGAAAGCGGCTTGTTTGTGAAATGATAAAGAAGCTGCAAAATACTCCAGACCTTATAATAATACTATCTTTTGTCCAGATAATTGTGTATGAGTATGAATTTTGAACAAAAGAAGTTTTATAAATAATTAAGCCTGTGAGATTGAATTTATCAACTAAGACAAAGTAAGCTACAATGGACAACAGCTAAACTTGAAGTGTTAAAGCAATGAGTTAAAACTAAACTAAGATGCTATTAATCTACAATGAACAGTATTAAACTAAAGAGCCATTATCATACTTGAAAAGAAAAGACAAAGCTGAACCACATGCATTCTACCTCCGGAGTATTCTATTGAAATTGACATGCCATTACTCTATGAAATTACACAGTCCATCTTGTTCATCATGAATAATATGTTGAAAAATTTTATTAGAACAATTCTGGTTGTATAACTCAATGCAATTGAAACATAAACAGAAGACTGAAAGTAAATACGTATCTAAACTGTGAAAACAGAGATAAAATACTTATCTAAATTATAAAAACATAGCTGCACAGGAGGTAGGGGCCCTCCACCACCTGGTAGCATGCAATCTAACTCAAAATTGACTCAGCACGTTCATAGAGATGATGTTTCTTTCATTAAAGAAGATAATGACTGAAGAACAGAGTATTCACGGTTCTGTGGCAAAAGCCAAAAACTAACCAAGATCTAACCAGCGTTGCTTGGTATCCCAAGTCATATTTATAATGAAATTACATAACAGAACTTGAGATAATGCAGGGATTACTGTCTTTCCCATTCCTATTCGAATTAAAACTCTTATTGAAGGCTGCGTACTTTTGCTGCAGACAGCTGTAGAGTCTGTGTCCCGGTAGAACTCTACCTCTTGATTTTGGTTTCCACGTGCATAACCACACACAGAATTCGTTTCTTCCTTCATGGTGAGCAACAAACCATCTAGACATGACGTGGAATATGCCCATATGTGGTTTTTCTTGAGACGACACCTGTAACCCACTCAAACTGTAAAACAGCTGCGGAATTCGGGATCAGCTACGGAATGCGCGGTCAGCTACGGAATGCCTGTATTCTGTAGCTAGTTTGCAGAAAATTGTTAAAATAGCAAAAATCATGAAAATACAATATGTTAATCAATTTCATGTAACCTTTAAGCAATCCTAATCATTCTTCATTGATTTTAGGCTTATGAAGTGATAAAATAATGATGAAATGAAGTGAAGGTTTGTAAAAGAGAAGGCACTTCTAAGGCTCAACATACCCCCACTGCAAGACTATTGCATGTCCTCATGCAATTTCATCAAAACTTATTCCATGTGCTTTGAAACCTCTGTTAAAACATCCAACTTTATCTTTCTGCTTCTTTTGGCCTTAATCTATTTTCTAATCTATGTTAACTTTTCAGAAATTAGTTCTTCATCTTCCTCTTGTAGTGGAGTGTCAAGTTTATTTTCAATAACCATGTCAGATTTTCTTCTTCTGCTCCATCAAAAGATTTGACAAAAGATTTTGTAATCTCCTTATGGAAGCCATCAAATTTCTCTATAAAATTTAGCCTCCCTTCTTATTGTAGTAGTTTCTTGACTTATGGATATCCTTCCAAATACTTGACTTCAACTGATTCTGTCTTGACAATTAGCCACATTCCTCCTTTGTGTAGATTATCTTCCTTTCAGAATTACTTTTCTATGCTTGAAGCTAGATTGACTACAGAGTCTAATACTTTATTTTGAAACTGTATCTCTGTGTCTGAAGATGGATTAGTTGAAGAATGATGCTTCACCCTTAGAATTACCTTTTTGCACTTAGAGATGGATTGGCTGCAAAGTGTAATGGAAGTGAATGGATGGAGGTAATTAAGCTATAAGGGAAAATGAAGTGGCTATGGATCTGATGGAGAATTTATGATGAACTTGTGGCGAAATAAGTGAATGATACAATCTTAAGGAGATGTGGAATAGTAGGTTGGAATGTTGGATAAGGGATATGGCCAAGATACGTTAATCAATTCGAATGATAGGTTGTTTTAGGAAACATATGATTATACACATTGTATCTATTTCATGTTTTGACTTTTTGCTATTAAAATAATTTTCACAATTTACCTCAGAATTTTGACCTTGTTAATTGTTGTGCTTGATGTTGTTCCTTTGGTCCTCTTTGAGCATGTTGATCTTCAAAACAGAATCCTTCAATTTCCTGTAATCATCATCTCTTTGTAGGTTGTACAATTATGTCAGAACTGCTGAATAAGATGTGGCTGCAACATGCAATCTGTAAAAGGAAATGAAGTATGAATATGGAAGATGGATGTGAAATGTAATGGAGTGAAAGTGGAATAGGACTTGTGAAATGAAATGAAAATGGCGTGAGATGGAGTGAAAGTGGAGTGAGATGGAGTGGAATTGTAGAATGAAATGAATTTTGCAATTTCTCTCAAATGGTACATCAGAATTCCCTGAAATTTTATGAGGTTGTTACCAATATTATTATGCATCTTCCGACGAAAAATCTCTGCCATTGGTTACACGGATCTCCCGAAAAATGAGAAATGGCTGTAGGTGAAAGTGGCCAATTTCTTGAAAAATACACACTAAAATTTTCTGAAATTTTCTGTGTTTATTCATCCTTCCTCAGTGCATCTACCATAAAAATTTTAGGACCAACGGATGCACGGTTTGAAAGTTATGACAAAATCAATTTCTGCCTTGTTTCACCCTTCATTCTGCCCAATGTTGCAACAAAAAAGTACGCCACGGACTCATTTTAAGGCCAAATTGAGTGATTCCAAAGGGAAACTGTGTATTTTTACCTTTTCTACTGCCACATGCTTCCATAATTTCATTTTGATGAAGAAAAGGCACTGCTGTGCAAAAATACTCAAATCTGTCCTATTCTGTCCATAATGCTGAAAAATGAAAATCTGCTTGGAAAACCCTTCTGAAATGCCCTTGAAAATTGATTTTTTTCAAATTCTGTCCACGCTTTACTCAATTTATCATATTCTGAGAAAACCCAAAAGCTCAGAATTTTTTATTTCTGCTCCAATCTCTTGCAATATTTGCGCCAAAACTGCGTTGCAAAAAGACGAAAACAGGCTGCTTCAGCAATAGCTGCAGAAACTGCCACTTTCCGCAGCTGTGGTTGAATTGACAAGAAGATGAACATGCTGCTACAATAAACTAATAAAATGTACTGCTGCAAGTTGTTTTTGATTCCATAAAACCATTAGTCTTCATCAAAGCCAACATTCATGGTACAATTCTTACCATGCGAATAAATGTGTCGAAGTCGAGCATGGGAAGAAATCATTGGATTACCGATCAATAATGAAAATCGTTAACCAATGCGAGAAAACTCACCGATAATGTAAATGAGTGTCAAGGTACCTCGGTGCATCTTGACAGGGACGAATGAATGTGTCGAAGTCGAGTCGCCTGCAAGATTTGACAATCAAGAGACATTGTTGTATTCCCATTGTTATCAATGAGGAGGCTTTCCATTGATGAATGCAAGCTCCAAGGCACTTCAAATAATATCTAATCTTGATCCCAGATAAAGTGTTGAGGTCGATGGGACAAGATTTGTTGGAAGGTGGACCTTAAGGAATTCCTCATCATCCAACTCGAGCATAGAACCAAGAATGATTTGAAGAACCATGAAAGATTGAAACCATCATGAAATTGCAGAACTTATTGTGAACTTTGCCCGCCAGTTGCCTGGTTTTCAAACAAAGCTCATGTCCAATTGCGCCAGCAAGCTGGTTTTCACAATAGGACTTATTTTTCTCTCTTTTTTTTTCTTTTTTTTTTAATGTCCTACTCTACTTGAAAAAGAAAATCTTGTTCAAGTATATGAGTACTTCCAATGGAACCATGTCTATAACAAGATGATAGATAAACTCATATGCAGGTTTGAAAGACACTCTTTGATATGTACCTGTATATGAGATGCCAACTGTCTTGATTTAGATGATGTCAAAAGATATTGAATAATTGGGCATTGGAATCCAATGACTGAATTGAACCAAGATTCAATGTAATCTTGTCTTCCTTGTCTTTCCTCTATCATGAAATGCAAGTCTTCGGAGATGTGATCTTCATTCATAGAATCTAGTGATAGGCATGCATGAGACTTTTCAATCTCTGGTTCCAATATCTCCTCTTTATCAATAGACATCCCTGATTCTTGGACCTTATCTGAGTCTTCTTCTGCTGGTTGTTGTTCTTCAATGACAGCTGGTGAATCATTTTGCAATACCTTAGATTTGTAAGTTGATTGAGGTGTTTTATTGTTGGGGATATGAAATGGTTGTGGAGGTAGTGAAGTGGGGAATCTTTGGGGTGCTTGTGTGGATGGTAATGGAAAAGGTTGAATTGAGGTAAAATGAGGGTGATATTGATGTTGTGGTGGAGGCAAATGGTATGAATAACATTGATGATGATATTGAGGATAGAGAGGGAAAGATTGAGGATATGGTGGATTTCCTTTATAGGGCCTTTGCCAACTTTGTTGCCAAGATTGGTTTTGAGGTTGGGATTGAGATGGAAAAGGTTTCCAAGGTTGGTTTTGAGGTTGGGATTGAGATGGAAAAGGTTTCCAAGGTAAGGGTGTTCTCCAATTACCTTGAGGTTGTTGTGCATAACCTTGAAATTGTGCATAAGGATATTGCATCATATTGGGTTGATGAGGCTGCCATAGCCCTCTTGGAGCTACATAACAAAGTTGCTCTTGTGCTTGATTTGCTCCATTATCCTTCTGGTAAATTGCCTTCAACCCTGGTAATGATGGGAAATCTTCAGTAGTATGTGATCCTGCACAAATTTTACACATTTTAATGTTATCAAGTGGACATTCATGCAAAGTATGTTTCTTTCTACATTTAGGGCAAAATATAAATGAAGCAACTTTTTGCTTGTTTTGCACTCTTACCATGTCAGTTTGTTCATTTAAATTACCAAGAATGTTTATCAAATTGTTAGGTTCAGTTTGACTTACCAATCTTGATGCTAACTCACTTACTTTTGCCATAAATGGACCTTGAAGGGATCTTACACACTTTGCTTTCCCTCTTGATATGTTCTTGCATAGTTCACAAATTTCTTGAAATGACAATCGATAGACATCTCCTTTTCCCACAATATTTAGAAGATCAATCCATTCATCCTTTATAGCATTTAGTAGGAGAGTTTTTAATGCATCTGATCCTAAATTATGCAATTTAGATCTTTTGATATTATAAGTAAATCTCTCTACTAAATCTTCTAGGCTTTCATTCTCTTTTTGGTTCAAGTTAAAGACTTCATTTCTAAGGTCATGGTGCATGCAATAACCTTTATATTTTTCCAAAAATACTCTTTTCATATCATCCCATGTCCTTATAGAATTTGTTCCTAAAGTCATGAACCATCTAAGAGCTCTATCCTTTAATGTTGCCGGAAACAAATTCAATTTTTGCATGTGAAATGAGTAGCCATAAGATCTACAAATTATTTCAAATTCAAAAAGAAAGGTTTCCGGGTCTTTTGATCTCATACCTTTGAAGTTAGGAAGTACAGATGGATGGATGTTCTTCATTTGAATGTTGATATCAGTTTCTTGAATGGGAAATCCAAAAGGATCTTCCTCATTGTCATCATCTCCATCCATTTATTCAACCTGCTTTGTCACCTCTTCTTCTACCTGCAAAAATATGAATTCATGATATGGATGTGTGGCTCTTACTGCACCACATGATATAGTGGGTGTGGTAGGTGATTGAAGCTTTTTTTTGTTTTTTGTTTTTGTGGATGTAGGAAATCAGGATACCTAGTTACACTTCCCCGGCAACGGCGCCAAAATGTTTGGTCTCAATCTAGTCTCCTAAATTGAGCTCATTTAATTGTCAACCAGGGTCAGTAAACTGTTGAAGTGTGGTGCACTATATGTGCCTAAGTAACCTCTCCCTACTTCGTTGTGTCTAGTGTTTTCTGATGTTTTTGGTTTTATGATTTTATTTTGAAAAGGAAAAGAACTAAGTGCTAAATGAAGAGAAACTATTGGTCGGAGACAGTAGAGAAGCCTAAACTATGATGGGTAAACAAATGCAAATCTTGAAACAAAACAGAGTCTAACTATGACTAGCAACCAACAAATACAAAGCTTGATAATGGCTCTTTTGTAAACTCACAACATGAAATTGAAATGAACCTGAGAAATGAACAAGCTAAGTGGAAATGAAGTTTTCTCCTAAATCACTAATCAAACAGATAACTTACAATGTACAACATCTTTATCCATGAATAAAGATTTATTGGAAAATATGTGGAAAAGAATATTTGTAACAAGGTAAAGTTTCTACTCTAAACTAGTTTCTACTTCTGTTTTGCAACTCAATTTAACACCATTAAACCTTTCTCAAAAGTTATAGATGTCCTTTCAAAAATAGTCTTTGAGAAAGAGGCTTGTTTGTGAAATGATAAAGAAGCTGCAAAATACTCCAGACCTTATAATAATACTATCTTTTGTCCAGATAATTGTGTATGAGTATGAATTTTGAACAAAATAAGTTTTATAAATAATTAAGCCTGTGAGATTGAATTTATCAACTAAGACAAAGTAAGCTACAATGCACAACAGCTAAACTTGAAGTGTTAAAGCAATGAGTTAAAACTAAACTAAGATGCTATTAATCTACAATGAACAATATCAAACTAAAGAGCCATTATCATACTTGAAAAGAAAGGACAAAGCTGAACCATATGCATTCTACCTCCGGAGTATTCTATTGAAATTGACATGCCATTACTCTATGAAATTACACGGTCCATCTTGTTCATCATGAATAATATGCTGAAAAAGTTTATTAGAACAATTCTGGTTGTATAACTCAATGCAATTGAAACATAAACAGAAGACTGAAAGTAAATACGTATCTAAACTGTGAAAACAGAGCTAAAATACTTATCTAAATTATAAAAACAGAGCTGCACAGGAGGTAGGGGCCCTCCACCACCTGGTAGCATGCAATCTAACTCAAAATTGACTCAGCACGTTCACAGAGATGATGTTTCTTTCATTAAAGGAGATAATGACTGAAAAACAGAGTATTCACGGTTCTGTGGCAAAAGCCAAAAACTAACCAAGATCTCTAACTAGCGTTGCTTGGTCTCCCAAGTCATATTTATAATGAAATTACATAACAGAACTTGAGATAAGATAGGGATTACTGTCTTTCCCACTCCTATTCAAATTAAAACTCTTATTGAAGGCTGCGTACTTTTGCTGTAGACAGCTGGACTGAGACAGTCCTACTAGAAGTCTACCTCTTGATTTTGGTTTCCACGTGCATAACCACACACAGAATTCGTTTCTTCCTTCATGGTGAGCAACGAACCATGTAGACATGACGTGGAATATGCCCATATGCGGTTTTTCTTGAGACGACACCTGTAACCCACTCAAACTGTAAAACAGCTGCGGAATTCGGGATCAGCTACGGAATGCGCGGTCAGCTACGGAATGCCTGTATTCTGTAGCTATTTTGCAGAAAATTGTTAAAATAGCAAAAACCATGAAAATACAATATGTTAATCAATTTCATGTAACCTTTAAGCAATCCTAATCATTCTTCATTGATTTTAGGCTTATGAAGTGATAAAATAATGATGAAATGAAGTGAAGGTTTGTAAAAGAGAAGGCAATTCTAAGGCTCAACAGTTGGTATAATTCAACCCAGTCAAAGTTCTTTCTCTGCTCCAGTAGTATTGGTTCACAAGAAGGATGGATCATGGTGCATGTGTCTGGATTATAGGGAGCTCAATAATATCACCATTAAAGATAAATTTCCCATTCCTATGATTGATGAATTATTGGATGAATTACATGGAGAAATTTATTTTACCAAGTTCAATCTCTGTTCAACATATCATCAAATTAGAATGAAGACTGAAGATATTCCGCAAACAGCATTTCGAACCCATGAGGGTCATTATGAATTTTTGTTAATTCCTTTTCGACTTACTAATGTGCCTTCTATATTTCAAGGGTTGATGAATTCCATTTTCAAAACCTTCCTTTGAAAATTTGTGCTAGTATTTTTTGATGATATACTAATCTACAATAGGTCTTGGAAGGATCATGTTCAACATGTTGAGAGGGTGCTCGAACTATTGCAGGAGAAGCAATTATATGAAAAAACATCAAAATGTTTCTTTGGAGCACAAGAGGTGGAATATTTGGGTCATAATGTATCTCACGAGGGTGTTAAGGTAGACCCTAATAAAATTAAAGCCATTAAGGGATGGAAAGTCCCGACAACCATAAAGCAGTTGTGAGGATTTCTCAGGTTAACAGGGTATTGTGGCAAGTTTATTAAGAATTATGGGAGAATAGTAGCACCTCTAACAACATTATTGAAGAAAGATGCATTTTGATGGACTCCTGAAGCAAGTAAAGCCTTTGAACCTATTAAAGAGGCAATGTTCCTAGCACCAATCTTAGCTACGCCAAATTCACAAAAACCTTTATTGTGGAATGTGATGCCTCGGGAAATGGAATTGGTGCTGCTTTAATGCAAGAAGGCAGACCCATTTCTCTTGAAAGTCATCCAATCAAAGGAAAGTATTTACAGAAAGCTATTTATGAGAAGGAAATGTTAGCAATACTACATGCACTAAATAAATGGCAACCTTACCTAATGGGAAGACACTTCAAGGTAAAAACTAAACATGATAGTCTTAAACGCTTTTTGGAACAATGAATATCTTTTGAAGAGCAGAAAAAATGGGTCACAAATATGTTGGGTTATGACTTTGAAATAATCTACAAAAAAGGGAAGCTAAATGTTGTTGTAGATGCACTCTAAAGAAATAATGAAGAGATGGAAGCATTGCTTTGTGCCATTTCTATTATCCAACCAGATTGGATAACTAAAGCAAGAGATGAATGGAAGAAGGACAAAAAAGTGTGGACACTCATTCAAAATTTGCAGCAAGATCCTAGTACATATTGTACATTTAGTTGGAAAAATGATTCCTTATGGTACAAAGGTCGCTTATATCTTTGTAGGAATTCCCAACTAAAACCAAAGATTTTTTCGGAATTGCACACTTCTCCTTTAGGAGGACACTAAGGATTTTTAAAAACTTACCATAGGGTGAAGAAATATTTTTTTTGGGATGCCCTTAAATCTGATATTCAAAAGTTTGTGGCGGAATGTTTGGTTTGCCAGAAAAATAAAGTTGAGAAAATTAAGACCTCGGGTCTTCTACAACCTTTATCCATTCCAAGTCAACGTTGTGAGGAGATTTCAATGGATTTTATCATAGGTTTACCTAATTCTGAAGGAAAGAGTGTCATCGTGGTGGTAGTTGATAGATTTACTAGGTATGCACACTTTTTTACATTATCTCATCCATTTAAAGCAAGTAAATTTTCTACTACATTTATGGAAACAATTCAAAAGCTACACGAAAACCCAAAGATTATTGTGAGCGACAGAGATCCCATTTTTACTGGAAATTTTTGGACGGAGTTATTTTCTTGTTTGGGTACTCAATTATCTCATAGTTCATATTATCATCCTCAATCTGATGGTCAAACTGAGATAGTGAATAAATGTTTGCAAGGATATCTTCGTTGTTCTGTATCTGATAAATGAACACAATGGGTCAAGTGGTTACCCCTCACTGAATGGTGGTATAACACTTCCTTCCATACTGCAGCAAAAATGACCCCATTTATGGCACTTTATGTATATCACCCACCATCCATAACATCATATTTAAGATAAAATTGTAAGGTTCAAGCAGTGGAAGATCACATCGAGCATCAAAAAGAAGTTCTCCAACTCTTAAAGGATAACCTAAATTCGGCACAAAATCGAATGAAACAATAGGCAGATCAACATCACAAAAATAGAAGCTTTTATTTAGGAGATTGGGTATCTTTATGGCTACAACCATACAAAAAAATGTCCCTCAAGCAAGCTAAGAAGGATAATAGATTATCACCAAAGTACTATGGTCCTTACAAGGTGTTGCAAAATATTGGTACTATGGCATACAAATTGGAGCTTTCTGCCTCTTCACGAGTGAATCCAATTTTCCATGTTTCATGCTTAAAGAAGGTTAAGGTGAAAATCTTCCAATTCAAAAAATATTGCTAGAAATTTATGAGGAAGGAAAAATCATATTGGAACCTGAAGCGATCACGGAAACAAGAACTTGACAACTATGAAATCAATCAATTTCAGAGTATCTCATCAAGTGGAAGAACTTACCCACTAAAGATTCTACATGGAGGATGAGAATATTATATAGAAGCACCCTCAGCTACTCAAGCATTGAGGAAAACACTTTTTTTAAGGAAAGGGGCATGTTAGGTCCATATATTACTAGTTTAGTCCCTTATTGTTGTTAGTGTAGCCCCCTTATTGTTATTGTTGTACCCCTATAACTTGAATATTGTTATTATTGTGCCCTTACGTTATTATTGTTAGGCCAGGTAGGATTATATTATGGGCCCATGGACTCCTATACATAGAAGGAGGTTTTGGTAATTTGTATCGTCCAAGAATTGTTCATTTATGTAATGTATTGGAGGTTTCCCCCTCGAACTGGCTATTTCTAAGACGTTGATCTCTCTTTTATTATATTTTTGGAGCTGGTTTCAACATAGTAAACCCAGTCTATAGCATACCATCTATGTATGAGTTCCAAGGTTGTACGTTCTTCGAGGAAGTGACCACGTTCATCGCATAGCATGCAACGTATAATGGGAGGGAGAAATACTGGGAGTATTTCTGGTGCACGTCATTCTTACTATAGGTATAGGATGATCCGAGGTTCATCTCTAGGAGACTGGGTGGGGGAATCCTCTTGATAGGATCGCTCGATGGCATGTAAGGCATCCCTTTATCACAGGATTTCTAGGCAATGATGGGTATAGTGCTGATAATTGCTGAAGGTAGCACATGTGTGATTGGTACACAATGCTTTGCCTTTACCTTTGGTGGCAGGTTCCTTTTTACAGGAACGTTGTATCGCGATGTCTGCCTCAGAGTAGAGGAGTGGTTTTAATTTGTCCAACTCTGGGTTGATATGGGTATGGTGGCCTATTACGTCGCATATGGTGTAGACTGGTGATTCTCATTGTGTGGCGGGAGTTTACAACTTCTTTCCTTTCTTCTCATTTTTCTTTACCGTAATCATACGTTTTGCAATGGGAATTTCCTTTGTAGGGATGTCCCCGACTATTTCTTGAATGGGTGGGGCCTCCTCAGGACTGAGGGGATTTAAACCTATCGCAGTAATGTGTGTGGATCCTGTCCCCGTAGGGGGAATGAGATACCAAACTGGTATTGCAAATGATATTTTTGGTAACACCACTATCGCCAAAACTTGCTGGGAGACGAAACGAACTAGGGTTTAGAGGAAAGGGGTTTGGTAAGTGGCGTAGGCTAGAGAGGTTTTTGTGGCCACAGACTCGGTGTCATTACTTCTTGTGTCCATGTCCTGACTGTATTTAGTGTTTGATGTGGAGATCATACACACTGGAGCTCCTGTGACATCAGGTGATGACTCAGGTATAATGGGGGGATCTCCTAGGAATGATCCTAGGACAGATGATGGCTTGAATTAGCCTAGGCCATACACTTAGTACTATGAAAGCATGTTCGAGGATGTATTTATGTATAGTAGAATTACATCGGTGTTTGTTAGCGGTCGTTTCTCGCTATGAGTCGATTGATCAATAGTAATGATGTGGTCCTCATGGGGGAACATCATAATGTGAAAGACAGAGGAGGCTATGGCGGACATGGCATACATATAACTCCGAATAAGGAGTATATTATAGTCCAAGTGAGCGTCCAAGACTTCAATGTCTATAAGGACCGTCTTTCCAGCTAAGCAGACCATGACATTTTGGTATAGGCCAATGGGGGTTAAATGACAGCCATCATATGCTCTAAGCATTATGACTGATGGTTTTAGTTCAGGAGACCCTAAATTTTGCCAAACATTTTTGGACATGATGCACGTGGATGCACCCTTGTCAATGACACATCGATGAATGGTGATATTTTGGAACGACACTGGTATCTGAAAGGCAACCATCAAAGGAAGCCTAGGGGTGGCTTTGTCTAAATCAAAATCCATTAGGCGTGTATTGGTAGGGTTGATAGTGTCTAACGCAGAAAGAAGGGCACTTCGTTGTTTTGGGCATGACTGCATTACTTCAAAAGCTGACATAGCCATAGGAGATTGGGTTAAATAATCCATGATGTTATAATTATAGGCCGCTTTAGAGTAGCTTCTTGCTCACCTATTTTGTCGCTTGGCCATCTTTGTCAATGGTTCAATAGGCATCTTTGAAATGGTCAAAGGTGTAGTTGGTGCACTAGTACTAACCCATGATGCATTGGTGTCTGGTGGGGTGTTGTAATTTCGATTTTGTGTTTGAAAAAACATCTCTTCGCTAGTCATGTAGATTTCATGGCTGTTTTTTTAGGAGTTGTCTAGATTTTGTTGATAAGTGCTAACTGTCCCTTTATGGGGGTGAAGGTTCCTGCATCACATATGTCTGCTGGGAATATCCTCCTTGTCATTGGTTACTCTGTAGCTTCTTTACCTTAGGGAGATTGAGATAGTGGTGAATGTAACGGCCGTACTCACCACAGATCAAACAAAAGTGGTTTGTTCGAAGAGGTGGTCTTTTTCTCTGCCGTTGGGCATTTCTTGGCTCCTAGTTTTGATTTTAGTTGGAGTTGCCTCGAGGTGGTCTTTTTCTCTGCCATTGGGCACTTCTTGGCTCCTAGTTTTGATTTTAGTTGGAGTTTCCTCTAGCCTGATATCGTGGAGGGAATTGTTGGCTATTTCCCCCTGTCCAAGATTCCCTTTGGGCTTGTTTTTTCCTTTTTTCTTAATGACGTTAGGAGGTTAGTTCTCCTCTTTATATGATTGGTGTGGTTGGTTTTGGGAAGACTGCAAAAAGTTCACCTGTGCATTGCTCTGCATAGTTGGGTCTTGTGCTAGGGACTGGGCATAACGCGGTCCCTGGTTTGCACCTAGTTGTTGGGTGGGAGCTCTTCCATAAGTATGTATATCTGTGTACTAGGTCCCCTGAGCAGGAGGATAGGGTCCTCAATGGTGATATGTTGATTCCCTACTCGTCAAAATTTTCTGAGGCATATGATGACTTTGAAAACTGGGTTATGGTACGTTCTGGGTAGAATCATACATATAACTGGGGTTTTGACTGTTACTACCTAGGTAACTTTGGGTCAATGAACCAATTAGACCGTCTAGAGAGTTTGACGTACCTGGAAATTCTTTATAAGTTTGCAAGCATGGGGCATTCGACAGGATATTGTAAATGTATCTTGACTACGTATAAATCAGCTCGAGCTATTTGGCCTTGATGATGGTGTCCTCTTCATATATGGGCCTTTATTGTGCCACATCCTTTGAAATATATGGAGTGAGAGTTTTCAGGAACATGTCTAATAGTACCTGCTTGTTGAGTTTTTCTTTACATAAGCTATGACGCCACTGCCATTTGTGGAGATGGTTCGGGATATTGATAGTTGGGGTTTGCCTAAAGTGTGTCAATAATTCCATTCCATAGTCATGGTGGATGGGTAACTAAAAATATGTTAGGAACGCAGTGGTGAGGGCGTTAAAGAATCCATTTGTAGCAAAGGGCTGCTCCACATACCATTTCACTACTACTCATGTCAGAGTGCATTGAAATAGTCTCAATCGAATAGTGTCTTCAATGATACTATTCAATGAGCACCACAGGTGGAAATTCATGACATGATTTCCTGGGTCTTTAGCTTTATTTCCTTCAAAAAATCAAATGTCCAAAGGGATTTTCATGGGCATGGGAGGCCATGTAGGGGTGTGTGCGATTGGGTCATTCATCAACTTGGTTAAATCTGGTAGATTCAATAAAACTAGAAAGGGTGACTGCGAGGTTGAAGCCATTGTGACTTGTGAAAACACAAAGTTGTGGTTAGGAAGAGGGTTTGTCTATGATGTACCCTGCTATGTATTCGACTGGCTTCCCGAATGGGTAGCACTCCTATGCACTCTAGGGGTTGTGGGAGCAGTGCTATGTGGTGTGGCATTCGGAGACTAACCAAGGTTCCCAACTAAGGATGCCTAATAAAGTACGAACCAATAATGGTGGCAATGTTTTGTCTTTGAAACCTAAATTGCAAAAGACCTAGAACCCCTCCCAAAAATGGGGGGAGGTCCAGAAGATGTCTAGATTAACAAGGTCCCCTTGGGTCCGTTCTGGTGTCGACTAAGTCTGGCTTTGGAAATATTTGAGATGATAGAGATTATGATCAAATAAAAATTATGATCGCATACATAAAACAAAGTGAAAATAAAATAAAATTTTCCTTTAAATTATTCCTATGTGATCAATTAATCAAAAAATGTTTTTTTTTTGGTTTGCATATGATACTCAAATCCTAGAAGACCTAATCGTCCTCACATACTAAAATGTAACTGGGCCTTGAGAAGATATCTTGCGAGTGTCAATACGTCATCCCAGAAGAGTTGGTGATGCCCCTAGCCAGCTGAAGAAGATCCACCAAGGTAAGGGTAGAGGATCTAGTGCTTTCCTGCACCATTACCTATAGGGAAAGGATGCCCTAATTTGGCCACTAGGTACCACCGTCCCACGTGAGCATTCAAGTCATGGGATTCTTGATAATTCAGCTAACAGTACTAAGTATCAGCTGGGTCAGGTAGCTCCAACTGATACCTTCCCACAGTGCGTCTAAGCCTAACCCCCTCTGAAATGGGTCTCTTCCATGCTCATGTTTTCTTTTTTCTCGGTGGATAGGTGGATTTACAACTCCCTGAATAGTAAAATTCTATGTCTCAAGACGAATAATGATCAAGGTGGCTTATTGGATACCTATCGCCTTGATTGTAACTTAGAATATAAATTCCTTTGTGGCCCCTGTGGGGAGAATTTAGTGAGTTTTGTTAAGTAGGTGTCTTTTTTTTACATGGTGTGTGGATGTGTGTGAGAAAAAAGTGGACAAGAACATATTTTGAATGTGTGGATATGCGATGATGCTTTTAAAAATCCCCTATTGAACTATGTTCTATTGTTCCTTGCTCAAAAGAAAAACATATGCAGATATGGGCCACTTTCTATTTTTCCTAGTTAATATATGTGATCAACTAAAGGGAGATGGTGAGTTGTGAATAGAGAGAGTTCATATGCTTTCTTAGGATCACCGAAGGGTGCAAAGGCAATAGAGATTAATTTCTCTCCTATCGACAATTCAATCCTGGTCCCGAAATCATAGTGCAAAACTTGAACTAAACTAATTAGTTTTACATTAGAAAAAAGAAACTAGCTAAGCATGCATGGACTTCGGCCACTTACTTTGGCTAATTATCTAGGTGTTTTGGTACCTAAATTTGCAAAACATAATTTTTTTCGGAATGCAAGTTAATTTCCCCCTTACTTAAACTATGTGTGAACTTTGCAAAAATCAACTTGAAATAAAAATAACACCAAGCCTACCAAATGAAGCTAAGAATGAGCTTTAACAAGCTATGGGGTACCTCAACATTGTTGTTAGATGTATTATGGGTTTCTAGGCACTTTACAAGAAGGAAAAGATAGAAATATGGGATAAATTTCTCATTCTATCTTTTACGCACGAAAGGATACATGTTTGCATGCAGTTCAACTCTGAACACACACCTTGGGTGCTCCTGTCTGAGGGAAAAGGGCAGAAATTACTACAAAATTAATTTTTGGGTATGTTCTGCTTCAGTCTGTCACTTGGGATGAACTAGGGACTGAAGGAGAAAAAGGGGGCAATTTCAGTCCAACTCAACAACAGAGACAGAGGAATCTGCAAAAAGGCACAACCACATAAACTTGGAAATAAATGTTAGTGGATTCGCCAATCCTATGTTAGTGTGTTTGGTGCACGCATATATGAAATCACACCAAATTAAGGGGTGTGGTTTACCCTCTTAAGTTATTGTTCACAAGCAGAAAATATATATGGAGTCAAGTAAGTTAATGGAACATGCTAGAACATAAACATAATAGATAGAGAAATAACATGCATATTCAAACATAAAAATTAAACTAAAACTAAAACAAATAAGACAAAAGTTCTGAATAGATTAAAAAAACACCAATAATCCAAACGGTAGTGCTTACAGCCCCTCTTATTGAAGGCTAGTAGGAAATGAGGATGAAAATTTAACCCACTTTCCAAGGGGCCTTAGAACATGGTGTTCTAAGTCCTGATGCAAGGATTTCTTTAGTTCCGAGCTTGCCTCGGTGCAATGCTGTAGTATTCCCAAATGGGGAAATCAGCAATACACGCACAGAAAACACATTTTTCAGAAATTTATGCTACAAAAACTCATAAAAACTCATGGATCCATTATTTTATTCATTATAGGACCCAAATCCAAAAGGAGATTAGAAACAAATCATGATATATGAGTTAAACAAATCTCCCACACCCAGATTTTCCCAAAAACAATGCAACCGCAAAACTACTACAACATATAATTACAGCATAAAGTGACAGCATAGTCTAATGAGGGTTTATACTCATAAATTAGAGAGACAAGTATATTTTCCCATATATTGATCAATATTTCTCAAAATTGAGATCTAGTCTACTTTATACAAATCCAAGAGAACCCGGGAAGGATTTCTGGAAATACACCCAATACAAATAGTGATCTACAACCCCAACACTGAAGAATCATTGCAAAATTAAGCACATGAATATAGGAGGCTGAAATATTATAGATCTGATGTAGATCCACTCAAAGGTTTCCTCCAATGAAAAGCTAAACCCTTTAGTCATAGGAAAACACCCTAAAAGAGTCACATGATCCCTCAATGAAGATGCCCTCCAAAATAACGCAATTCCAGACTGAAATCACATGAAAAGTGATGGAAATAGATTGGAATGATTCCAAATATGTGAAATGTGCTCAAGAATCCTCCAACCTGATATCCCAAGAGAAGGAATCCTTCCTCCTATTAAAAAATAGCTCAAAAAGTGGGTTTCCCAACCCTCCATCGCACCACCCTGCAACACAACACAATATTCTGCAGAAACTGCACTGTAGATGAAGATAGAAGCTTGGCCAAAATTCTAGATATGTGGAATGATAGATTAGGATTCTCCCAAGAGGCCTCTTAGGGAAAGGGATGGATTTCCTAAATAGGAAAAAACTTGTGCTAAACAACACTAGCAATGTTAGCTAAACAATTGAAGAGAGCAAAAGTCTAAATAGACATATCAAAATATAATTCATAAGATAACATCATATGGCTTCCATCCTCTTCCTTATAGAAAATGTGAGCCTTCTCACCTTGGGTATCACTCATTAGGGTTTCCACGATCACACAATCAATCTCCCTCCAAAACTGCGTTGTCCCATCATTAATGTCACCCCTCCATAACAACGTTGTTTGATTTGGTCAAAGTTGACCTCTTCAACCTGCTCCAGCCCTTTTCACACCTAAGGGTCTTCAACCAATCTTTTATGTAGCTGTCTAGACTAATCCACATTCATATTGGTTGTCTCTATTCATGATTCAGTTTTCCCATCATTAATGCCACTCCTCCATAACAGCGCTGGTTACTTGGTCAAACTTGACCTTGTCTTCATGCATCAACCCTTGTTCACCCATTTATTCATCTAACTATAGGTTAAGAACAAAATTAATATTCCAATTAGCTGCATGCTAAATTAGGAATATTACAGTCCTTCTCTCCCAAATTTTGCTTGTCCTCAAGCAACTGCAAGGATAGAACTCAAGAGCCTCCTCTCCTCCTCCTATATCATCCTCATATGAGAAACTCCTCCAAGAAAAAAGATTTTGTCTCATCAATACAACTTCAAGTTTCCCCTCCCAAATATGCAAGTTAGCTTTTGGTGACCATCCCAAATAGTTGTCATCATGTAGAAGTAAAAAATCCATGCAGGCAACAATGTGCTATCTAGAGGCCTTCTTAAGGCATGCGATATGATATATATTGGGATCTATCATCCCCATGTGAATCTCCCATCCCCAAGGTATGAACCACCCTCAAAAATGGTAACTCATGAAAAATCTCCTCCACCTTTGGCTCCTGCAATGTAGGTGGGCTCAATAACTAAACATGGTAGAAATAATATCCTACCCCGCGCTATCTCTCTCTCCACTTATGACAACTGCAGAGTAGCTGCTGATATCGGACTGCAATAATGTTACCCTCAAGTGGCAAGAAGAATACTGGATCTTCAAACATCCTCTCCATAGAATCATGAATCCTGTTGGCCCAATCCATCCCATAGAAAGAGAATGGTAGATCATCACCATATGGTACCCAAATCAGAAAAATTTTGAAGGTTAGGTGCAATTTTGGATATTCCCAATGGTTTTTCCAGTGGATACAGTGCAGTCTTCCCAAATGTTGTTTTAGAACATCATGTGGCAAGCTATCTTTCAACAAGTTGCTAGCTATGCATGTTTTCTCATCTACTATGAGGTAGTAAATGTGATTTTATATCAGCCGAGTATAATAAGAATAACACCACACTTGCCCAAAGTCAGGTAGAGAAGGGTTATCTCCATCATAAGTGTTGGTCCTAGAATGACCACGAAACCCAAAAATAATCTGGCCCTCTTGTGGTGCAATGCACTGTACATAGATGGTCAGATAATGCACATACTCAATGAAATAATCAATAAGTACATAAATACTGTAATATTCCCCAAATTTGACATCATATTTGGAATATTATAGTCCTTGATTTTATTTATAAATTAATTAAATAAAAGGGTCGAGGGACCCACAAACCTCAAAGATGAATAAAATCCACTTTTTATATGTGCATGTGGATATTTTAGATCTAGATCTAGAATCATGAAGTAGTGGAGCAACTCCATTAATCAAGATCATGTCTCATTTATGAGATAGATTACAGAGGATGAATCATTCAAATAAAATCATGCATCTTAAATATAAAATCACGAGGAGCTTTAATAAGGTAAAATAAGATCATAGTGCATTCAAAGAAGATCATGAAGCACTTATGATAAGATAGTGGAAGAAGTGGTGCATTTAATACACATATGATGGAAGGGGTAATCACCCCATGTGAACATGATGGAGGACATGGATCAACAACACAGTCAAACATGTAGAGTTTTTCCACATGTACAACGCATATTTGGAGTGGGCCTAGGCTATGGAAGGCTCATGCATATAATGAAGGTGAAGGCACAATGGAAGGGATGATTTGGATTAGTCATTTCTTGATCTGTTTAGATCTAGATTTGTCTTAGGACATTTCTATGCAGACTTGGGCTGTTTAGTAGAGTTTGCAGGATGTTCCTGAGTGGGAATCCCGCCTCTTTCTTTGAGCGATCTATAACGAAGAGGATTTTTATTCATTACATATCAAGCATTAGTGCCATCTTCAGGAGGTTGTTTCTAGCATTCATCTAGGAAACTAGTGGAGGATTCATCCGACAAATTTTTTCCTCAGATCCAGACTTTCAAGAGTAGCATATCTACATCCAACATTTAGGTCATTATGTTTTACCTCCATGTAGCAGTAGTCCCTTAAAGTATTGTGCAGTTAAGTCCTGTAGATCTACTGGAAGAAGGAAGTTTCCAATATTTCAGCTGGAAATCTAGTGAGGGATAACCTCCTCACATTGTATCTATTGTTTCCATAATTCAGGAGTTGATTTGACATATCAAGTAGTAGGCTATTGATCCTCCCTCTCTGACACCACAGATTTTTGAAGTTGTTGTTCGTACAACAACTATTTTCAGTGGAAGAGATTGGAGGAGTTAAATATTGAGCTTTTAGCCAAAGGATCTAGTGAAGGAATTAGCCCTTCTTGTATATATATGACCGTACATCATTGCAACCATCCTATTATCAGACCTAGCTTTAGATCTGCATTCCCAGTAGCATATATGTGAAGCCCTTAGAGGAAAGTTTTCTTAGAATTAAATATCTGAGAAAACCATCCTGGGTTATCTTGGGAATCCATCACTGAGCCCAGATCTACAATTTCAGGATCGTTGGAGTTGCCATTCTGCCTAGATCCGACTTTCTATCTTTCAAGAAGTTGTAGTCCCTACAGTTGCAGCAGGGACATCGCAGTTTTACCTTCCAACAGAGCAACGGAGTAGCAGTTCCTCTTGGGATATCATTGAATGTTCATTCTAGGCTACTCTTGTGGCTTGAGTGTCTCACATTTTGAGCACTGTTGTACTTGATTTTTGTACCTCCAATATAATAAAATGGGTCAGCTATTTATGTGTATTCTATTGTGTATATAGATTTATTGTTTACTTTGTTGCAGTTCTTATATTGTGTTTTAGTATTACTGCATTATTCTCCCTTTTTGGATATTACAGTGGTATCAGAGCATGATATTTGGCTCCGCTTGTGGACACTTCATCTTTTACATCAAAAGAAGAATTAGATAGTTGAGATCTATCATGGAGGAAGAAAATTATACCACTCATTTATGTAGATCTATGCAAGATGTCCCCAAGGAGGTAAATAAAATGAAGGAGGATAGGCAGAAAGAAGATCCAAGAAGAAGATGTGATGAGGAAGTTCCAAGCACTTCCTATCAACAAAGAAGAAAACCAGAGAATACTAGATCTCCTCATAGATCGAATATGCCCACTTTCTTTGAAGAAAGCGAAAGGTGTAGAAATGAAAAAAGGAATGAACCTGAGACTCATGAGACTCTCCACCTATAACTTGAAGATAAAAAAGCATATACTAGAGCATTCAAGGAGAAGCTAAATATCCAACGATTATTTGAAATCAAAGAAGAAAGAGGATCCTATAGCAGCAATAGAAGAAAGAGGCATAATAGATTCTATTTTCCTAAATTTGATGGATCTTTCTCAAGCACTATTAAGGCTTGGATGAGAGAGTTAGATGCATTTTTCAGACTACATCCTGTAGCTGAAGAAGATGTTGTTCAAATTGCAGCACTTCATCTTTTAGATGAAGCCAATGATTGGTGGTTTGGTCACATGGAGCATGTAAAGGTGACTTAATATCCATATTTCTTTCACAATTTGAGGAAGAAATTTGATGTGAGAAAACCAGAGATGTGTCACAAAGTGACATTTCCTAAGGAAATAAAGGAGGATGTCAATCTTGTCACTCTGGACAAGAAGTCACTACATTCACCACCAGCTGTAGAAGTACTTGCATTCAGAGAAGATACACTTGCAAATTTGCAAGATAGTCTTGAGCTCTTGATATATGGAGTCCCACGTATGATTTAGGAGATGTATGAGGGAGAGGAGGAAGATTCCAGCGCTGGTACACTTGGAGGAGAGCAGCCATCACTCTTACCAGTAGTTGGAGACACTATTGTCCCGGTTGGAGGAGCTCTTGTGTTCTGGAAAGAGGTTCCAACACATTAGTTGATCCAAAGTATGCATGAAATTTCATCACATATTGTTTCAGTAGATCTTATTGAAACTTATGAGGACATGCCATCAGGGCCAATGCATAACAAAGGGTTAGAACAAAATGATGATTTGAAGCAGAAACATATCACAGCGTAGAGGACCCTTGATTTGATCTAATCAAGGAATAGATTAAGAACTGTCCTAGTTCATCATTATTGAGCTACATTCAACGCTTTGAGTTGAAGTGTAGATTTTCAGTAAATGGGATGGACATGATCCTATGTACAATAACTAGTTGTGAGATTAGTATTTTACCTTGCTTTGAGAAAACACATGTATTACAATGCATATCTACAACGTTGTCACTTAGTAGCTGTTAAAATGAAGAGGCCCCATAATTCTTGGAGAAATCTAAAGGTAGATTCACTCATGAAGCAATGGAGGTAAAGATGATAAATGGTATACATCCTGAGATGAGAAATCCTTTCTCCTTCCTAGATGAACCTTTCTCAATGAGCATCTCACTGCTCAAAGATAAACTTCTACCTGCATCAGATCCAAAACATAATTGGTTTTAGAGGGCCTTTGGTGAAAAGAGAATCTCATTGAGAGATCTAATTGGAGGTGCACTTAGATTCACACATGAAGCAATGGAGGTAAAGATGATAAATGGTAGACATACTGAGATGAAAAATCCTTTCTCCTTCCTAGATGACCCTTTCTTAATGAGCATCTCACTGCTCAAAGAGAAACTTATACCTGCATAAAATCCAAAACATAATTGATTTTGGAGGGCCTTTGGTGAAAAGAGAATCTCATTGAGAGATCTTTTTGGAGGTGCACTTCAACATTTCATGAAGTGTAAAGTGCTTCATCAGTTTGGGGAGGATGGTATTCTAGAAGGGGAGGATACCATGATTATGCAACACGTCATTCACCATACACATTGGAAGGAGTGGATGAGGATGATAAGAAAGGGGTTGCATGACCACTTGCAAATTTATGACATAGACCAGAAAGCTTAGTTACGTTGGTTGCCCTTGGGAGATTTTTGTTACTGCCCAGAGGCTCCTATTTCTTTGATCCATGCCTTGAAGAACACTTATGAAATGAAGAAGGAGGCATGGTTGCGCTGGCTGCTCTTGGGTGAGTATGTTTGCCACCCAATAGCTCATATTTTTCTTATTCATGCCTTGTATATCAATTTTAAAATACAGGAAAAGAAGGGATGTTCATTTTTGTTTCCCTTGAGAGATTTTGGCCACCACATGAAATCTCATACGTCTATGTGTTTTGTATTGGGTAAATTTTGGCATGATGCTCTCATGATATGTATTGATGGTGTTTATTTGTATTGGGCTGATGTGACATTACATATGTCAATCAATATGTTTTTTCTCCATGATGGACATGAGGAGGAGAGAAAGTAGCAAGATCTCTTGTTGCTTTGGTTGCTTTTGGGGGAGTTTGGCCTGTCCATCTTACATGGAGGAGATGGAGGATGGAAGCAAGGGGCCATACTCTGGTGGTTACTATTAGGAGAATATGGTTTGACATCTTTGTCTACACATATAGCTCCTTTCCTTCTTATTTTTCATAACTTTGGAATGATGCTTGGATCCAACAAGGCCAACAGGGCTAAGGATGAGAGCATATCAATGCTCAATCAAATTCACAAAGCATGGGATGGAGGGATGTATTGTGAGATGGATCTTTTCCTTTGTGGAAAGAGCCACTTTATTCTGTGTATCTCATGTATTGATGATGATGTTGGACATCATATGGTTGTCACTTGGTACTTCATGGTGGAAGGAGGACATCTGGCCATGCAATTGGAGGTCATTCTATATATTTTTGAAAGACAACTTTGCAACCAAACATGCATAAAACATTGCAGCAAAAGGAGGAAGCCTTCCTTATGTGGATGCCATTTGGAGGGGAATAGATGGCTTTGCATCTACTTTTGGAGTTGCGTGAGGACAGGCAACATTATTCCAAGGAGACTGTAATATTCCCCAAATTTCACATCATATTTGGAATATTAGAGTCCTTGATTATCTTAATAAATTAAGTAAATAAAATGGTGGAGGGACCCAAAAACCTCAAAGATGAATAAAATCCATTTTTTATGTGTGTATGTGGATATTTTAGATCTAGGTCTAGAATCATGAAGTAGTGGAGCAACTCCATTAATGGAGATCATATCTCATTTATGAGATAGATTATGGAGAATGAATCAGTCAAATAAGATCATGCATATTAAATATAAAATCATGAGGATATTTGATAAGGTAAACTAAGATCATAGTGCATTCAAAGAATATCATGAAGCACTTATGATAAGATAGTGGAGGAAGTGGTGCATTTAATGCACATATGATGGAAGGGGTAATTGGCCCATGTGAACATGATGGAGGACATGTTTCAGCAACACAGTCAAACATGGAGACTTTTTCCACATGTATAACGCAGATTTAGAGTGGGCCCAGGCTATGGAAGGCTCATGCATATAATGAAGGTGAAGGCACAATGGAAGGGATGAGTTGGATTAGTCATTTCTTAATTTGTTTAGATCTAGATTTGTCTTAGGAAATTTATGTGCAAAATTGGGTTGTTTAGTAGATTTTTCAGGGTGTTCTCGAGTGAGAATCCCACCTCTTTCTTTGAGTGATATCTAAGGAAGAGGATTGTTCTTCATTCCATATCAGGTTTTAGTGCCATCTTTAGGAGGTTGTTTCTAGCATTTAGCCAGGAAACCAGAGGAGGATTCATCCTACCACTTTGTTCTTCAGATCCAGCCTTTTAGGAGCAGAAAATCTACATCTAGCATTTAGGCCATTGGGTTTTACCTCCATGCAGTAGCAGTCCCTTCAAGGATTACACAGTTAAATCCTGTAGATCTATTGGAGGAAGGAAGTTTCTAGTATTTTAGCTGGAAATCCTATGAGGGATAAGATACTCAAATTGGATCTATTGTTTCCATTATTCAACAGTTTATTTGACATATCAAGCAGTAGGCTATTGAGCCTCCCTCTCTAACAACATAGTTTTCTGAAGTTGTTGTTCTTACAACAGTTATTTTCAGTGGAAGAGATTGGAGGAGCTAGATCTTAAGATTTTAGCCCAAGGATGTAGTGAAGGGATCAATCTTCTTGCATATATTTGATTGTACATAATTGCATCCATATTATTTTCAGATCTAGCCTTAGATATGCATTCCCAGTAGCATATATGTGAATCCCTTATAGGAAGGTTTTCTTAGACTTAAAGATCTCAGAAACCCCTCCTGGGTTATATTGGGAATCCATCATTGAGCCTAGATCTACAATTTCAACATCATCGGAGCTCCCATTTTTCCTATATCTAACTTTGTATCTCTTAGGAAGTTGTAGTCCCTATAGTTGTAGCAGGGACAACACAGTTTTACCTTCCAGCAGAGCAGCAGTTATGTAGTCCCTCTTAGGATATCATTGTAGGGTCATTCTAGGCTATTCTTGTGGCTTGAGTGTCTCACATTTTGAGCACTGTTGTACTTGCTTTTTGCACCTCCAATATAATAAAATGGCTCAACTATTCTGTGCATTCTATTTTGTATATAGATTTATTGTTTACTTTGTTGCAGTTCTTATATTGTGTTTTAGTATTACTGGATTCTCCCTTTTGGTATATTACAAATACATTTCTTACCATGCTTAGTGAGTAGGCTGAAAATGAGGTCCATGGATGAGTCCTTCCATGAGAATATTCTATTAAAAGTATGCAAGGTGAAGGGATGCATACTCCCCTTGGAACACTCCATCAATAGAAACATACTCCCTAGTGACAGCGTTGTTTTCCTTAGTGATAAGGAATTTTTCACTCCATGCCTTCCTCCTTTGACATGCCATATTTCAAAGTCATCCACCATCATGCTGTTATGTATGGAAATATATTTCCTATGTGGAAGTACCTCCTTATCCTCCAATTTTGAAGGGTAACCTCTTTGTATTTTGATTTTTCCATCCCTTTCTCTGGAAATACCATGCCAAGTGTTGGATGTAGGAATTACACTTAAGCAAACTCCTCAACACTTAATTTGTCAACCCGGGGGATTCGTAAACGTAGAGACGAAGCACAGGAAATTCCAGAGATGGTATGAATCTTCCTAATATAAATCCCTACTTTCTTTAAAGGAAATATTGCAGAATCAAATTAAAAGGAGAAAAGAAGGGCAACTTGAACCATAAAAAATTATCTAAGACTGGAACAAAAAACAAAGCATTTGCAAGAGGGAATTAAAGATAAAAGGAAATCACTCCAGTTGATTATTTTTTAACAATTAAGTATGTGTTTTTATTTAATAGAGACACTTAGCAGTCTCATCAGATGGGCCCTTAAACCTGCTCCTTTAGAGATTTCCTTCTTGCACTAATCTGTCCAGCACTATCGTAATCTGCTTGCACTAGTGCAGGAACAAATATTTATGCAAAAAGGTATAGATAGTGTCTTTACTAAAGGATTTTCCACTTTATGCAAGGGCTTGAAATTTTCTAGGTTTAGAGCACTCAGATCCCGTGGAAAGAAACTAGTTCTTGCACTGGATCAGAGCTTCCTACACTTAGCATTTAATTATTAAAATGAGTGTTTAATTATTTCAAGTGCTATTATAATATTAAATCAAATTGCACACATAAAGAGTGAATTTTTCTGATCTTAACAGAGTGTAGGAACAAAGAAACAATCAACATACATTTATCATATCTTAAGCATTTAATTAAAGAAAGAAGATTGCGGGAAGTAGACTAAGAAAGCTTGCTGCATCACACCAACGTGCACTCGTGCAGGTTCATTTCTCTTGCTTGGACCAGGGAGGGAAAAGTAGTCAAACAAACTTGTAGAAAAAGAGATATCACACCAACGTGCATTGGTGCAGGTTCATTTCTCCTGCTTGGACTAGGCTGAGAAAAACTAATCAGAATTCAAGTGCAGGAACAAAAATTGCAGGAAAAGGAAAGTTATCTACTTCACACAATGATTCTGCTTGCACTCAGATAGGAATATATGTGTTTAATATTAAACCACACTTGACAATGTAAGCACAAATTACAAGTAAACACGAAATGGGGTAAACAGACTGGGTTGGCTGGGCCCTAGCCAACCAACACATTTCCCTTTTAAATAGAAATGCTGCTTAATACTTTGATTAATTCATCAACTCAATAAAAAAAAAAAAATTCAAAACATAAGGCGGAGCTCCTTTTAGTAATTCACTGAGGCAAGTACATACATTAAGGCATCTTCCAACCCAGATTTTGGCAATAACAAAATACAACAACCTGCTACTGCCTCTCGGTTGTGTTTCTGTTCTCTTCTACGATCAAAAAAACTTCCTCCCCTTAGTCCTATTTACATTTTAAATTATATAGACCTTTGGCCAAAGGCCAAAATAGATCCTTTAACTGATTTCATAAAAAAACACAGAGTTTAGCTTTTCAATCTTCAAAATAGGAAGTTAGTAGAACTGGCCGTAGCTAATTAGCTTTTGCCCTTCATGGTTTGGTCTCGATTGCCTTTGAATCACTCTTTTGTCGTGGCTGAAGTGGCTCAAGATGAGGCGGTGATCAAGGAGGTTCGGATCTTCTACAAGGATTTTTTGTGCTGGCAATGATGCAAGATTTGATCTTGCACTAGGATCAGCGGTCACGGTAAGTACTATAGCTACCAAATAAACATTGGAGATATCGATAAGTTTCAAATAGTGATTAAAAGTAAGAAATCATGTAATAAATAATTAATAAATTCTAAGTTGAATTAAAAATATGAAAAATAGACTTTATAATAAATATGTCACCGTGCTTGGATTGGTGCAAGATGAGGGTGTACAAAAGAGGTAAAACAGAGGCAAATGGTTATGATTTAGGAAGGGGAAAATGGAAGAAAGAGAGAAAATTAGGGGGCTAACATCCTCCCATCCCTAAGCTGTTGTGTGTCCTAACACAACTCTTTACCTTTGAAAAAAACCTTCAAAACTTTGAGCATTCCAGCTCAATCCTGCTCTGGCATACTAACATCAGCCTGTAATGTTTCAGAATTCTTCTTTCTGATGTTCTTTAATTTCTTTTTCACATTTTTAAGTCACCTGAAACATTGCACAACACGGTACTTCCAAACTCTAACTTCTCCTTTATTTTTCTGGATATCCACAGTTAACTCTTATCTACTTTGTTCTTTATCCTCCTGCGCTTTAGCTATGAGCTACTCTAAGTTCTGCACCTAAAGCTCTAGTTTAGCTATCGGTGTAGTAGGAGTTACCAAATATTCTGTCTTAACAGGGGCTCTGTCTTCCTCAGGGACCTTAGTATCTCTCATGGCTTCAACAAACTCTTCTTCCTTTTCTTCTTCTTCTTCTTCTTCTTCTTCTGGTTCTTCTTCCTCTTCTTGCTCTTTCGATTCTTCTTCTTCATCTTGCTCTTCTTCTTCTTGCACTGGTGCAGGAGGGAATTCAACGTCCTATGGGGACTATGGTTCTTTGCTTGCACTAGATTCCTCATTCTTTTTCCGGACCTTTTTAATAAAATCGGCCAATAGAGTGTCATCTTCAACTTCTACATATTTTTTTGCGTCCACAAGGACTGACAGGTTGTCTTCTTCAGGGGTCTGTGCCTGTACTAGTGTTGAAGAAGGAGTCTCTTCAACTGGTGCACCAACTATCTTCGTTTTCTTTGGAGATGGGGCCTTTTCTTCTGTTGATTTCCTAGGTCGTTTCCTTTTTTCACTGGTGCAAGAAGAAATTCCCTTTTAATTTTTACTTAGACCCTTGCTTGCACTGGCGGGGTCCTCTGTCTCCCTTCTAGAAGCTTTCTTTTTATGCAGCTATTTTAATAGTGCCTCCAAGATCATGCCTTTAATTTCTAATTATTTTTGGACCAAAATTTTTATCAGATTGTGGTGATATAATTTCTTATCGGCCTGGTCTGCTCGTGTGTCCCGCACACCCTTGGCCATTTTTTCCAAACTCTTAATCAAAAGATAGGGGAAATAAATGCACCACCAGACGTGCCGACTGCCTTCCAAATGCTGCAACATCTTGAAATGGTACACAAAAGTGAGGGAGTACCTTCCCTCATAGGTCACGAATTTTTGTAGGATGAAAATGAGGTCTCGCCACTGTCCCAACAGAGCACTGCGTGGAATTCATTTCTTCCAATCTACCTTCATGTTCTCATCGATGATGAAATTCTTCCACCAATTCCTATCTAGTTTCTGATTTTTAAAATACTTCTCACTAGTATTCTCCAACCCTATCGCTATTGCTATAAAATCTTTTGTAACCTTGAATTTTAGAGGCCCAATTTTCACTTGGCAATTTTTGAAACATCTGGAAAACGTTAGGGCCACTTCATGGTCGTGCCCGTCAAAATTTTTCAAAAATTGAAGGAGGTCTGAGTCTCGCAATATTGTAAGACTATTGCAAAACTCAACAGTTTGTTCTACCATACTGAGAGAAGAGCGTTCGCTTCGAACAAGAGGCATTGTTTCTTAATGGTTATGAATAGTCAAGAATCTACATGCAACACCGGGAAACTTGGTTCTTATAGACAGCGATCCAACTGTCCACCATCCCTTGCATGTTTTCATTCGTTCATTCCACTGAAATAATCGTGAATACGCGACATCTTTGAGGTCATGCCGGATTGGTACTTGCAGCAGCATTTTTAAGGGATGGGTGAGGTTATCATTACAAGTGAAGGACATAGCGGAAAGGGAAATTATATCCAAACAACGGTTAAAACATTTCCGCACTCCTTCATAATTCAAAAAATAACTTTAGCATTCATTAAAAAATTATCATGACTCTTAACTTAAAAACACCTTGTACTATAAATCTTCTCCTATTTAATATAATAGTCACAATTACTTCTCAACTAAGTGAAAGAATTTCTCATAAACCTTCATGATGACCACTTTCCTATGACATATGCTATGAAAATAACAAATTTTACTCTATTTCTAACAGGGTGTATGCTTGCACCAGTCTGCCTGCACCGCTTAAATTATGCCATCTTGCTGGTACCATTATACTTGCACTTATTATATAGGACGACGTGCTTGCACTAGTGCAAGCATAATATCTAAAAAATAATAGATAATTTAAGTAAAATATAGGCTGGACTTCCAACATGACTTCCTCAATTTATACTGGAAATTTTCTTCGCCCTTTCTTGATGTTTTAGAGCATATCTCTTTGCTCTTTGTACATGAGATCCTGCAATTCATGAGGGAATAAAGAAGTGGGAAAATAGAAATTTAAGAATAGGAAGGAACTCTGTTATAGGGATTCTAGGAATAGTACCAGAAGAGGGGATAAACAAAAGTGGGATAGGGAAAAAAAAATCAAGGGTAAAGTGGGGTTTTACAAAATGAACAGGGTAAATTCAAAAGAATATGGGAAGGTTTAATCATTCTGGGATTAAGAATAAAATTGAGGGAATATTAAGAAAGTGAAATATGAAGAAAGGCAGAAAATTTTCTAGAAGGGCTGCCTGCATTGGTGCAAAAAAAATAACTGCAGCGAGATTTAAATGTTACTTGAATACAAATATCCATGCTAATTACCCCAATTGTACAAAGGTTGGTTCTACTAAACCTGCTTTTGCTTGGTGATCCCTAGCATATCTAAAGGTTACGTAACATTCTATTTTTATTATAAATTTTTGATCTTCCTGCCAGCAAGCTGGTTTTTAGGTTGATCCTTCTGCAATCATGTCAGTGAAATGATTTTCATAATTACATGAAAATATTTTTTTCTTTACTTTTTATTTAAAAAATTTTCCTTTATTTATTTTTTATTTTTTCTTTTTAAGCAGAAGAAGAACTCATAGTTTCAAAAAGTTGGTATTACCATTCACCACTACCATCTCGAATTGCTGTGTAAAATATTTCCTGGCAAGTGGCTGAAAATACTTCTTTAATTTGTGTCCATCAATAGTTTTAAATTCTACTGCTCCATTCTCGAATACTCAGATCACTTCATACGGTCCCATCCAACATGTATGGAATTTCCCTTTAAAATTTTAAATCAAGAATCATAAAGGAGAACCCAATCACCTTGTTGGAATTGCTTTTTCTGAATAGACTTGTCATGCCACCTTTTGTGTTGCTGCTGAATTAGTATGTTATGTTGAACAACATCCCTACGAAATTTATCTAACTCATTTAATTGAAGAAGACAATATTGTTGTGCCTCAGAGAGATCTAGTCCTAACTGAACTGCAGTTCTGAAAGTTTTGATCTGGAATTCAATTGGTAACAAAACCTGTTTTCCATATACCAGCTCATATGGTGTATGTCCTGTGCTATTTCTCCAAGTGGTTTTGTATTCCCACAATGATTTTGGTAATATTTCAGCCCAGTCTTTCTGATGCATGTTTATTGTATTTGTAAGAATGGACTCGATCACTTTGTTTTTGGATTTCACCTGGCCATTTGATTGCAGGTGATACAGCGTGGATTTCCTGTTCCAGATCTTGTATCGCTCCATCACACCCTGTACCAGATTAGAAATAAAGTGCGGACCATTGTCAGAAACAATTTCTCTAGGCAAACCAAATCTCGTAAAGATTTCAGTAAAAAGAAAATCAACAACAACTTTTTCTGTAGCAAAGGAAACAACTTTAGATTCTACCCATTTTGTAACAAAATATGTACAAACCATAATATGTTTTTTACTTAATAACGTTGTATTTATTGGCCCTATAAAATCAATAGCCCATTTTTCAAATGGATCAATAATAACTTGGGGGCATAAAGGCATTTCATTGGTTTGATTAGGCTGGCCCATTCATTGATAGCTATCACATCGCCTGACATACTGTTTGGCATCCTTAAACAAGGAAGGCCAAAAGTAACCAACACGCAATACTTTACATGTAGTCTTCTTATTAGCGAATTGGCCTCCACAAGGTTCATCATGAGCAGATTTCAATATGTCAAACACTTCCTCCTCTCTTACACATCTACGTATAATCAGATCTGGACCAGTGTAAAAGAGATCTCCTCGAATCCAGGAATATGCAGCACTTTTCTGAATAACATTCCTCTTTTCATGAGCGGACAAGTGGGGTGGTGTTTTCCTAGTAACCAAGTAATTAGCAATGTCAGAAAACCACAGAGAATCTGTTGACATAGCAAAAAGATGTTCATCTATAAAATCATCATTAATAGGAGTTGCTTCACCAAGATTATCTAATCTAGAAAGAAAATGTGTTACAACATTAGATTTTCCTTGTATATCAACAATAGTAACATTAAAATCCTACAAAAATAGTAACCAACTAGTCACTCTACCACTAGTCAATGGTTTGTTCATCAAATATTTAATCGTGGAATGATCAGTATGTAAAAATACTTCATATCCTGTAATATAGTGCCTGAACTTATTAATTGCAAAAATTACAGCTAAAACTCTTTCTCCGTAACTGTATAATTCAATTCAGTGGAAGACAAATTCTTACTAATATAATAAATAGCATAGGATTGCTTATTTTCCTCTTGTCCTAAAGCTGCGCCAATAGCCAAATCTGAAGCATCAGAGGAAATGTGAAAAGGCAGGGACCAGTTAGGACCTCGCAAAACTGGTGCATGCACCAAATTTTCCTTGAATGTTTCAAAAGACTTTTGGTAAGTTGTGGACCAAGAAAATTCACTATCCTTAGCTAGAAGTCGGAAAAGAGGGCCAGCTATCTTAGAAAAAATTTCAATGAATCTTCTATAGTAACAAACATGTCCTAAAAAACCTCTTACCTCCCTTTGAGTTTTGGGTGCAGGAATATGTAGAATGATTTCAATCTTTCCCGAATCAACCTAGATACCTTTATCAGAAATCAAATGGCCAAGTACCACTCCTAATTTGCACATTAACCTACATTTCTTGTCACTCAAAGAAAGATGGGCTTCTTGAGAACGAAGAAGTACTTTCTCCAGATTTTTTAGAGCTTCCTGAAAAGAATCACCAAACACAAAAAAGTCGTCCATATAAATTTCTACAAATTCTAGATCAGCAAAAATGACCAGGACTGCCCTTTGAAAGGTAGCCGAGACATTACATAAACCAAAGGGAAGCACTTTATAAGAAAATGTACCCCATGGACATGTAAAATTAGTTTTATCCTGATCTTCAGATGCAATTTTTATCTGGTTATAACCACTGAAGCCATCCAAAAAGGAAAAATATTTCTTTCCTGCAAGGGTATGAAGCACCTGGTCAATGAAAGGGAGAGGGAGGTAATATTTAAGAGTGGCTTTGTTTAATTCTTGATAATCAATACAAATATGTCGCGTTCATATTTCTTGGGTACTAGCACTAATGGAGAGACTCACTGACTGTCAAAAATAGGATAGATAAAGCTGACATCCAAGAGTTTATGTACTTCTTCCTTCATAATATCTCTTAGAGTTGGATTCATTTTCCTTTGGGGTTTTTGGACAGGTTGGGTTCATTCCTGAATATAGATATGATGTGTTCAAGTTTCAAGAAGGATACCCTTCATATCTTCATAGCCCTAAGCAAAGGCACTAAGATGGTTTTGCAACAAATTCACAAGTTGCTCCTGCTGAGATGAGTCCAAATCTGAACTAATATGCAAGGAATTACCAGGGCTAATATCAACAAGAGTGGTATCAGGCTCAGGAGTAATCAAGGGAGTTTCCAAATGCAACGGTACAGAAGAATGAGAATCATGATTATCTTGAAAATCTAGGCTAAAAATCTGGCTCAATGGCTCAAAATTAGGCATAGTGTCTAGATTATTCAGGAAAACATGAATCTCATCTTCTTGTGAAGACCCAGTATAATGATGGATAAGGGAAATAGGCTAAATCTCCTCATCACTGCTTTGATCCAACCATAAAGTATCTTGAAGATCCTAAATGGATCTGACAGGGGGATATAAGGTAACTTTCTTTCGAGAATTTCCATGCGAAATATACATATCATCGAAACGACATCTAATATATGCATCAGCTGTAGCAAGCCATGGTCGACCCAAGATCAAGGGATGTCCCCCTACTGGGTTCTTTGGCTGAAGCACAATCAAATCAACAGAGTATTCCCAAGAATCTAATGAGATGATCACATCGTCAAATACTCCTTCCGGCTTAATTTTATATCTATCTACCAATTCAAGCACACTAGGAGTAGGGCGAAGATGAGATAACCAAATATGATCCATGTTTTTCTTAGTCATGACATTAATGGCTGCCCCCAGGTCTATAAGAACATTATATACAATGACATTAACAATCTGAACTGAGACAACAGGGTTTCCAGGATTAGTATATTTTTCCATAGACACACATCTTGTCATCAACTCTGTTGCCCTACCAAAAAATTGAATGCTTTGGGGTTCCAATCTCTTCCTCTCGGGTTTCTTGAGACAAATTTCCTTAATAATATTAGTACAAATGGGGATCTCTTTAATGGCTTGGAGAAAAGGTATCTTAATAAAAAGATTCTGAAGCTTAGATGCCAAACTAGTCTCAGAAATAGGCTCACTCCTTTCCATTACTAGCCTCTCTGGGAAGGGAGGGTGGTTGGAAGAAGATGGCAAGGATTCAAAGGGTAAAGGCTGCTTAGTGACAACTTTCGGAGAACGGTGAAGAGTTCCTCTTCTCCTTTCTCTTCAAAAATCACCCTAGGTTTCTTCTAATTTTCTGATGTTAAGGTCCTTCCTGATCTTAATTGAATATCATGAACCCCAACTGGAATAGACTAGTATTCAAATGGTAAAGGTGGGTTTGTTACATAGATCATTTTCACTGCTTTATTATTGTTAGGATTAGGCATAGGTTTAACAGGCAACTGAGGAGGTCGAAAGGGTGGTGGAAAAGGCAATGGTGGAGTACACTGACTCAGAAGTTGAGGCATTGAATAAGGTTTATGCGTAGATGGATATGATTGAATGGGTGGCTGGTGGGAATATGGAAAATGGGTTTGCCCTTTCCAACCTTGTTGCCATGGTTGAAAGGGTTGCCAATGCTGATATTGATTCCCATACTGCCACTGCTGATTAGTGTTAGGATAAGAATATGCATGTGAATTATAACCAAAATAGTGTGGAGAGACTTTAGGAGCCATACCTGCACCTACCTGAGGCCAATTCCTTCTTGCTCCCATAGGATACAAGTATTTAGCTTGTTAGGGTCTCTGTAATTTGCAAGTTTGGTAGAAACAAACTACAAAGCCAACATATGAACCACTTTGGGATTCAAGGATCTAGCCCTCCTGAATCCAGAGAGGGATATCTCTTATAAGTGTGTCTAAAGATGTGATCTTTAAAGCATGAAAAGTCATATTAGGCTAGTTATGAAGAGCATGGGTTTTGTTTGTATTTTGGTTGGGCAAGGACATGATGAAGGTGAAGGCAGTTTAGATGAAGGGTGAAAGTGTAAGCAAGTGAAGGGATGATTCAGCTGAAAATATAGGCAAAAAGAAGCTTCAATCCATTGGCCTATGGAGTCATAAAAGGATTTAATTGGATAGCAAGGTTCAGGAGTGATCCATGGGGCAAGTCATCTATGTCAAAGGATCTCTTGTAAGTTGATTTTATGGAATGAAACAAACATGAAATGAAGAACACACAAATGAAGAACTAAGAGCACCCTAAGATCAAGTAAGTACTTTGAAACTATCTTGCTTTGGCATACACATAAGGAAAAAACATGAGAGTAATCTGAGATCAGCTAAGCACTTTGGAACTAGCCTGCATTGATGTACTTTCAATAGAAAACATTAAGAAACACTTAGAATAGCTTAAGATCAAGTAAGGGCTTTGAACCTATCCTGATTTCAACATATTCTATGAGAAAACATAGATGATAAACCTAAAGAGTAATCTAAGATCAGGAAAGTGCTTTGAAATGGACATGCTTCAATATACTCTTAATGGAAACTTTCAAAGGAGGAAAACATTGAAATAAAGATTATTAGTGATAGTAGGGTACTGTTAAGAGTAAATCCTAACTCTGTATTTGTTGTTTTTTATCAGAGAAAGTTGACAGAATGAAAACACAAAGGAAAATAACAATTCACAATCAGAAACACATCACCATTAACATAGACCAAGATCCCATGAATAAGCTTGTATTTGATGTTCAAACCAGTTACAATCTTCAAGCCTGGTGGGTCTCTACAACTTCAAACTTCTCATATCAGATTATGTATCTTCAATTACAAACAGGGCTTCAACAAACTATTAACATGCAATCAGATATCTAGAGACCAACCATTACAATGTGGTCCTCAAGAAGAATTTATAAGAAAATATGGAGGTGGGAGAGTTTCTAGGGGTCAAGTATCATTAATTTCACAATCAATGCAATTCCTGGCCTTTGAAAACCAGGCAAGACATAAGGCAAGAATGCACTCAATCTATAAATCTTCTTCATAACTCTGTTTTTTCTTTTCAAGGCCTAATGGTCAAAAAGATTGGCTTCTCGGCTGTCTTTTATCTTTTAAAATAACTTTGTTGACGATTAGAAATATGTTCCTTTGATTTGTATTAATTGTTTCAGCTGTATTTATGCAAATATCTCTTGTTCTTGCAGTAATTAGGCGCTTTTTGTTTTCTGTGAGGCTGCAGGTGTCTTTTGATGGCTGGAGAAGGTTGGATTTTGGTGCTGGAGAGGGTTCAATTGGCCTCTGAGTGGTGGCAGAAACTTTCTCGGACTGACAAGTGTCTTTTTCTTTTCCTAAAACACCTTTAATTCACTTTTAGGTCTATGTTTTAGCCCTAATTAGGCTCAATTCCTGTCTTCTGGTCTTCAACTGTATTTATGTCCTTTAATCACTGGATAACATTATTAATTTTCAATAATGTATGTTTAATCCCTTCAGACTGTCACTGATACATTTTGATGCTTCCTTTGACTGTTTTGGTGCATATATAGGTTCAATGGTGCAGGAGGGTCTAGCTCAGGGTTTGACACTGATATTTAATGGAAATCATGTTTAAAACCCTTTTTGAGATTTCTTCCCTACCATCTTTGGCTCTGAGAATTGATATTCTGTGTTTCAAAATACCATGTCTGTGCTTGTGTGAAAAAGTGCATTTTAAGACCTTTGATACTTGAAAAAACACAATAAACACATTAAAAAATCCTTTGGGGAGTGGGAGAGGGTGTTTTTGAGGCCCGTGGAGGATGGATGAGCAATGGCGGAGAGGTGGATGCGGGCGAAAGAATGGTGAAAATCAGGGCAGAACGGTGGAGATCGTGAAAAAAATGTGAAAAACAGGCCTGCAGAAGTTCTATGGTGAGGATGATTTTGGGCCATCAGAACAGATCTGACCATGGTAATCGACAGTCGATGATCATTGCTGAACTTGTTTGGTAGAGGGACGAAGGAATGATGGATGGAGGGTGAGATTGTATTGTGGCCGTCGGATGAAGAAAACAAACGGTGGAGATCAATGGATGAGATTGGTGAGGAGAATAAGTGACATAGCGTGATAATAAGTCTAGACCGTCAGATCGGAAAGATCTACGGTCCAGATTAAATGATAAAATACACAGCGAAAGAGGGTGGTAAGACAAAAAACCACTAGTGGTATTCGCGCGGGGTCGGGAACGGTAAGTGGTTTTCATCAAATTCACACGATTCCATTCAGCGTGCGCCACGTGGCGATACAAAACCGCCTATATCGCGCAAATTTTGAACGTTAACGCCTAGAAAATAAATCTACGCGATATGCCTCTCGGTCGTCAGATGTGGGATGGAAATATCTGATGATGGAGATAAGGCACGATGGGGGAAATGTGCGAGAGCAGAGGCGGTGATCGGGTTTAATAAGGACCATTGGATCTGCTCGGATGAATGGTTAGGATTGCATGGATCGACGACGTTGTATGTTGGGCCATCGGGCTCATTGTGGGCCATCAGATCGTGCAAATGGATGGCTCAAATCTGAAGCTGGGGCATAGTGTTTTCGAAAGGGGAAAGGTTATATAGATGGCGGAAACAGATCTGACCGTCAGATCTATAGATCCGATGGTTGAGATTGAAAGGTATGGCGGAGGAATAAAAACCCATTGCGTCAGAAAGTTTAAAAAACAAAGGAAAATGCGCTATTAATAGGTTCCTTTTGCTTTTTAAGTGCATGCTCCCACTGCGTAGGTTTTATGAATGAGGGGCTAAATAGGATAAACCCTTGGGGGCATAATTCTTCAAAATGAGTAGAAAAGCAATTTTATGCTTTTTTAAAGGGTTTTCAGCCTTTTCGAAGGATTTTCGGTCTTCTTCATGCCCAATTGCGGGCTGGGGTCACATGAGGAAAGGATACCAAGTTGTATAATCCCTCAGGGGCTAGACTCTATTATAGTGTAAATTAAAGGGTTTTTAGGCCAATTTTAGTGCTTTTGAGGCCAAATGAGGGGTTCCAGTAGGCAGCAAAGGGGATTTTCAAACCAGATGAAGGGAGCCATAATGTTTAAAAAGGATTTTAGGATGAAATGGAGGGTTAGTGAGGGGATTTTGTGGCATTTGAAAGGGAGAAAAAGTGATGAAAAGTGGAGGTTTTGTGAGGATGACATAGGGAAAATGGAGGCCTTTTTCACAGCAGTTTTCTTCATAAACAGTGAGGCTTTTTAAACAGAAACAATAGTGAAGATTCTTCAAAGGGAAAAGGACACATGGAGGCTTCAAGGATGAAAACTTTTCAAGGGAAATGTTTCTCTTGAAGGCTCAGAATTTTTTTTTAGCCACCTATTTTCCAGGAAAAAAAAAAATTATAGGTGGCTAACACAACTTTAGGTTGTCCCCCTGTAAATACAGCTTTAAGTCTAGGTATAAAGGGACATTTTTCTGTGACATGGTCTTCTGCACAAATAGCACACTTATTAGTTTCTTTCAGATTGAGAGGACACTCTTTAGGAGGATGCTTGTCTCTGCATTTAGGACTAAAAATACATAATGACTCTTGTTCCTTCATAAGTTTTTGCTGGAATTTTGAAGAGTATAACTGTTTGGTAACAGTATTCATTATATCAATTTTCATGTTCTCCATTTTATTTTCTAGTCCAATAATCATAACATCAGTAGATTCAGTTTTTCAATTTCTATTTCGAGTTCCTCTACCAGATCTATACTAATTTCTTGAAAATTTCTTGCATAATTCACAAATTTGTTCAAAAGTTTGCTGAGAAATATCACCTTGACCTAACAGATTCAAATTATTTCTAGCATTATCAGTAAGTCCTCTTAAGAACAAGGTTCTAATAGTACTGGGATCAAACTTAACTCTCGACCTTTGTAAAATATACAGGAATCTTTCTAAGTAATCTTCAAGAGTTTCATCCTCGTCCTGTATGATTGTGAAAATTTCATCTTGCGTGTCCCAAGTTTTGCAATATTTTTGATATTTATACAAAAACACTCTCTTCATCTGATCCCAAGAGGTTATAGTGTTTCCTCCCAACCCCATAAACCAGCGTGAAGCTGAGTCCTTTAGAGTAACAAGAAATACTCTTAACTTCTAAGCATCATTTGAATAATCATAACTTCTACACAGAATATCAAACTCGAATAGAAAAGAGTCAGGATCTTCATGAACTTTACCATGGAAATGAGGGAGAGGTGATGGTGGAATATTCTTCATTTGCACCACAGTATCAGGATCCACAATTGGAAACACAAAATTGGATTATTCTTCACTTACCTGGTTGTCACTAGTCCCTTCCAAATGATCTTCTTGGTCCACCATTGTTTCCATTTTACTTGTACTACTCTCGACAGGTTGATCCACACTTGAGCTGTTGTTACCAGAATCCAGGCGGATTGTTCCTGTGTGATGGGTTTGAATTGGATTAGGCTTCTTGCTTACAGAAGGAGACTCAATATGAAATTTTTTTTTAGAATTCTTTTGGCCCTTAGTGGGCTTCGAACCCTTACTTTTCCTAGGTATTCGTTTCAAAGGGAAAAAGGAAAGAAAAAATAACAAACAACTTCTAAAAAATGCTCTCAGAAATCAATTAACACCAGTAAAATTCCTTCAAAGAAGATTTTCCAAACAATACTGCAGAAATAAAGGAAAAAGTACCTTTATTGTATAATCAGAAAATTCTTACCAAATCAAATCGCCTCCCCGGCAACGGCGCCAAAATGTTGGATGCAGGAATTACACTTAAGAAAACTCCTCAACACTTAATTTTTCAACCCAGGGGACTTGTAACTTAGAGACAAAGCACAGGAAATGCCAAAGATGGTATGAATCTTCCTAATATAAATCCCTACTTTCTTTAAATGAAAGATTGCAGAATAAAATTAAAAAGAGAAAGGAAGGCAACTTGAACCATCAAAAATAATCTAAGACTGGAACAAGAAAGAATGCATTTGCAGGAGGGAATTAAAGATAAAAGGCAATCTCTCTAGTTGATTATTGTTTAACTACTGAATATGTGTTTTTATTTAATAGGGACACTTAGCAATCTCATCAGATGGGCCCTTAAACGTGCTCCTTTAGAGATTTCCTTCTTGCACTAATATGTCCTGCAATATCGCAGTCCACTTGCACTAGTGTATGAACAAAGATTTATGCAAAAAGGTATAGATGGTGTCTTTACTAAAGGCTTTTCCACTTTATGCAAGGGCTTGAACTTTTCTAGGTTCAGGGCACTCAGATCCCGTGGCAAGAAACTAGTTCTTGCATCAGATCAGAGCTTCCTACACTTAGCACTTAATTCTTAAAATGAGTGTTTAATTATTGCAAGTGCTATTATACTGTTAAATCAAATTGCACACATAAAAAGTGAATGTTTCTGATCTTAACAGAGTGCAGGAACAAAGAAACAATCAACATACATTTATCCTATCTTAATCATTTAATGAAAGAAAGAAGATCGCATGAAGTAGACTAAGAAAGCTTGTTGCATCACACCAACGTGCACTGGTGCAGGTTCATTTCTCCTACTTGGACTAGGCTAAGAAAAACCAATCTAAAATCAAGTGCAAGAACAAAAATTGCAGGAAAAGGAAAATTATCTACTTCACACAACGAATCTGCTTGCACTCAGACAAGAATACATGTGCTTAATATTAAATCAAACTTGACAATGTAAATACAAATTACAAGAAAACACGAAATGGGGTAAACGTGCCGGGTTGGCTGGGCCCTAGCCAACCAACACGTTTCCCATTTAAATAGAAATGCTGCTTAGTACTTTAATTAATTCATCAACTCAATACAGAAACATAATTTCGAAACATAAGACGGAGCTCCTTTTATTAATTCACTGAGGCAAGTACATACATTAAGGCATTATCCAACCCAGATTTGGGTGATAACAAAATACAACGACCTGCTACCACCTCTTGGTTGTGTTTCTTTTCTCTTCTATGCTCAAAAAAACTTCCTCCCCTTAGTACTATTTACATTTTACATTATATAGACCTTTGGCCAAAGGCCAAAATAGATCCTTTAACTGATTTCATAACAAAATGCAGAGTTTAGCTTTTTAGTCTTCAAAATAGGAAGTTAGCAGAACTGGCCGTAGCTAACCAGATTTTTCCCTTCACGAATTGGTCTCGGCTACCTTTGAATTACTTTGCTGTCATGGCTAAAGTGGCTCAAGACGAGGCAGTGATCAAGGAGGTTCAAATATGCTGCAAGTATTTGTTGTTCTGGCAACGGTGCAAGATCTGATCTTTCACTAGGATCAACGATCATCGTAAGTACTCTAGCTACCAAATAAACATAGGAGATATCGATAAGTTACAAATAGTGATTAAAAGTAAGAAATCATGTAATAAATAATTAATAAATGCTAAGTTGAATTAAAAATATGAAAAATAAATTTTATACGAAATATGTTACCGTGCTTGGACTGGTGCAAGATGAGGGTGTATAAAAGAGGTAAAACAGAGGTAAATGGTTATGATTTAGGAAGGGGAAAATGGAAAAAATAGAGAAAATTAGGGGGCTAACACCAAGTATGGGAAAAATTCTACCGATACTCTCCCAAGAGTAGCCAAAGAAAAAATAACTCTTGCTACTCCCTCACACCTCCATCATACAAATCATGAGGTGAAGATATGATGATTGACATGAAGAATGTCAGATCAACATAATGCACCCAAACTCCTTGCTACCATATGATGCAAGTGTCCTGCCAAGTTTCCTCCACCAACATACCCTTTGGAGAAGAATATGTCACATGATGGCCAAACTCTTTCAAGAGTAGCCAACGCAACCATTTTTCCTGCTGCCGTGTGTCATAAATATGTAAGTGGCTCACCAACCTCTTGCTCACCATCCACACCCATTCATCCAAATGTGGGTGTCTCCCACCATGCTCCATCTTGGTACCCCTCCAATGGAGAATACCATCCTCCCAAATTACATTTCTACTTTTTCATTTCATGGGATATTGAAATGCACCCTCTTGTAGTTGTTCCAGTGAACACCCCACACCAATGACCATATTGAATCCATAAGGATCCAAGTATACTGAAGGAAAAACCTCCTCATAGGGTTGTATAATGCTCATCCCAAAAGATCCATCACAATGATGAAAGACAATATGTCTTTCATTGATCATCTACTCATCCAATGTCACACAAGTGTAATGGTCATCAGAATGCTCTAATAATAATTTGGCCCCCAACTCATCATTGTTGCTCAATGATAGTGTTGTTGATCCTCTCATTGGTGTATTGGTTGTCTCATGCTCAAGCTCAATGCTGAACATAGAGTTCTGCATTGGATTGTTTCGGAAAAAGCTCATCCTATGCTCCACAAGTCCACACCCCAACCCCAAGTGTTGTGTGCAACTCAATAATGACACATTAGGATGATTTTTCATCCCTTCCTTGAACAAATCAAGGCTTCACAACACATTGTAAGTCTGCTGCTCCAAATCAACAATATGTTTTGATCCTTGGTCATGTAAAGGCATATTTCCACAACCCCCCATAAGCTGTCCTGAAATAACAGAAAGTGGAAACTTATGCTTACCTTGGTGAAGCTTGGGAAAATCTTGTATGGCTACAAGGGTTCATTCCTCCAATGTGTTGGCTCCCCCAACTGTTGAGGATGATGGCTGCTCCTCCATAGTTGTGTCAGCGCTGGTACAAGTCTCCTCAAGTGGTGGTGAAGGCTCCTCCCCCTCTGATTTCTTCTTGTCAAATATTTTGATCACCCTTTGAGTGAAATATGCAAAAGCAGTCACTCCTGCATGAATCAAATGGCTGACCCACGAAATTTTTTCTTTACCCTCAAGGTGTAGTGCTGCAATCTCAACAACCTCTCTTTCTACCACTGGATGTAGTAGGAATAATTCATATAACTTCATCACCCAAACCCTTATTGTACATGTGGATAATCCATAAAAAATAGACAATAGAAATATATTTCCCCTCATTCTCCTATTGCTACAAGGCCTCATTTCTTCTTCAAGCTTAATAAACTGTGGAAGAGTTGGAGTCTCCTTGAAAGCTCTAGGTTGAGACTTATATTCTGGAAGGTATCCACCTAGGATCTCATGTTCCAAGTGCCCTCCATCTCCATACCTCTTGTCTTCTTCCTCAAAAGGAAAGGGTAAAGTGTAATGCTTGGAGATTTCTGCAGCACTAGTTATTTTTTGTGAGAATAGGAAGTACATAGACCTTCCTCTTCTTGAAACCCTCTAGATGTTGCATTGCATCTCTTCTCTTTCATCTATTTAAACTCCTTGGAGAGGTTCTTCATAGATCTGAAAAGTGATTATACCAAGCTCATTCCTTCCACCATTTTATATCTCTTCTCCTTCTCTTCTTCTTATTATAGAATAATGGCTGAAAACTCACAGGCTGAGCCAATATTATTCTCTGATACCACTGTACTATTCCCAAATGGGGAAATCAGCAATACATGCACAAAAAATATATTTTTTAGAAATTTATGCTATAAAAACTCATAACAGCTCATCTATCCCTTATTTTACTCATTATAGGACCCAAATCCAGAAGGATATCATAAGTAAATCATGATAGATGAGTTAAACAAGTCTCCAACGCCCATATTTTCCCAAAAACAGTGGAACCCCAAAACTACTACAACATAGAATTACTGCATAAAGTGATAGCGTAGTCTAATGAGGGTTTATACATAGAAATTAGAGAGACAAATATATATTCTCATATATTAATCAATATTGCTCAAAACTGAGATCTAGTCTCCTTTATACAAATCCAAGAGAACCCGGGAAGGATATCTGGAAATACACCCAATACAAATGGTGATCTACAGCCCCAAGACTGAAGAATCACTGTAAACTAAAGCACATGAAGATAGGAGGCTGAAATAATATATATTTTATGCATATCCATTGAAAGGTTTCCTCCAATGAAAGGCTGAACCCTTCAATCACAGGAAAACACTCTAAAAGAGCAATAAGATCCCTCACTGAAGCCGCCCTCCAAAATAGCGCAATTCCAGACTGAAATCATGTTGTAAGTGATGGAAATAGATTGGCCTGATGCCAAAGATCTAAAATGTGCTCAGGAACCCTCCAAATTGATCTCCTAAGAGAAGGAATCCTTCCTCCTATGAAAAAATAGCTTAGAAAGTGGGTTTCTCAACCTTCCACTGCAACACCCTACAACACAACACAATATTCTGTAGAAATTCCGCTGTAGCTGAAGACTAAAGCTTGGCCAAAACACTGGATATGTGGAATGATAGATCAAAAATCTCCCAAGAGTCATCTTAAGGAAAGATATGTAATTCCTAAATAGGAAAAACCTTAGGCTATATAGCACTAGCAATATTAGCTAAACAACTGAAGAGAGCAAAATTCTAAACAAACATATCAAAATATAATTCATAAGATAACCTCATATGGCTGCCATCCTCTTCCTTATAAAAAATGTGAGTCTTCTCACCTTGGGTCCCACTCATTAGGGTTTCCATCATCACACAATCAATCTCCCTCCAAAACTGCAATGTCACATCATTAATGGCACTCCTCCATAACAACGTTGTTTGATTTGGTCAAAGTTGACCTCTTCAACCTGCTCCAACCCTTTTCACACATAAGGAAATTCAATCTAGATTTTATGTAGCTATCTAAACTAATCCAAATTCATATTGGTTGTCTCTATTGATGATTCAACTGTCCCATCATTAATGCTACTCCTCCATAATACCGCTAGTTGACTTGGTCAAACTTGACCTTGTCTTCATGTATCAACCCTTGTTCACACATGAGGGTGTTTTATCCAACTATGAATATGATCCCTTTTCACATTAAGAGGGATTTTATTGCTGCTAGAAATTTTTATGGGCCTCCATACCCATTTATTCATCTAACTATAGGTTAAGAACAAAATTAATATTCCAATTAGCTGCATGCTAATTTAGGAATATTACAGCCCTCCCCTCCCAAATGTTGTTTTTCCTCAAGAAATTGCAAGGATAGAATTGAAGAGCCTCCTCTCCTCCTCCTGTAGCATCCTCATATGATAAACTCCTCCAATGAACAAGATGTTGTCTCATCAATACATCTCCAAGTTGCCCCTCCCAAGTATGCAAGTTAGCTTTTGGTGACCATCCCAAATAGCTATCATCATGTAGAAGTAAAACACCCATGGAGGAAACAATGTGCTATCTAGAGGCCTTCTTGAGGCATGAAATTTGATATATATTGGGATCTATCATCCCCATGTGAATCTCCCATCCCCAAGCTATCATCCATACAAAATGAGCCACCCTCCAAAATGGTAACTCGTGAAAAATTTCCTCCACCTTTGGCTCCCGCAATGTAGGTGGGCTGAATAACTAAACACGGTAGAAAAAAATAGCCTACCCCATGCTGTCTCTCTCTCCACTTATGACAAGTGCAGAGTAGCTGCTAGTCTTAGGCTCCAATATTGTTGCCCTCAAGTGGCAAGAAGAATACTGGATCTTCAAAGATCCTCTCCATAGAATCATGAATCATGCTATCCCAATCCATCCCATACAAAGAGAATGGTACATAATCACCATATGGTACCGAAATCAGAAAAATGATGAAGGTTAGGTAAAAGTTTGGATAGTCCCAATGGTTTTTCTAGTGGATACAATGCAGTCTTCCCAACTATTGTTTTAGAACATCGTGTGGAAAGTTGTATTTCAACAAGTTTCTAGCTATTCATGTTTGATCATGTTCTATGAGGTAGTAAATTGCATTATTTATCAGATGAGTTTAATAAGAATAACACCACACTTACCCAAAGTCATGTAGAGAAGGGTTATCTCCATCATAAGTGTTGGTCCTAGAATGACCATGAAACCCAAAAATAATCTTGCCCTCTTGTGGAGAAATGCACTGTACATAGATGGTGAGATAATGAAAATACTCAATGAAATAATCAATAAGTACAAAAATACATTTCTTATCATGCTTACTGAATAGGCTGAAAATGAGGTCCATGGATGATTCCTCCCATGATAATCTTCTCATAAAAGTCTGCAAGGTGAAGGGATGCATACTCCCCTTGGAACACTCCATCAATAGAAACATACTCCCAAGTGACAACACTGTTGGCCTTAGTGATAAGGCTCCTGTGACTCCATCACTTCCTTCTTTGACATGCCATATGCCAAAGTCATCCACCATCATGTTTCTATGTGTGGAAATATCCTTCCTATGCGGAAGTACCTCCTTATCCTCCAATGTTGAAGGGTAACCTCTTTGTATTTTGATTGTGCCATCCCTTTCTCTGGAAATATCATGCCAAGTATGGGAAAAATTCCACTCATACTCTCTCAAGAGTAGACAAAGCAACAATAACTCTTGCTTATCCCTCACACCTCCATCATAAAAATCATGAGGTTAAGTTATGATGATTGACATGAAGAATGTCATATCAACATAATGCACCCAAACTCCTTGCTTCCATATGATGCAAGTGTCCTGCCAAGTTTCCTCCACCAATATACCCTTTGGAGAAGGATATGTCACATGATGGCCAAACTCTTTCAAGAGTAGCCAACGTAGCCATGCCTCATGCTGCCCTGTGTCATAAATATGCAAGTGGCTCACAAACCTCTTGCTCACCATCCACACCCATTCATCCAAATCTGGGTGTCTCCCACCATGCTCCATCTTAGTACCCCTCCAATGGAGAATACCATCCTACCAAATCATATTTCTTCTTTTGCATTTCATGGGATGTTGAAATGAAACCTCTTGGAGTTGTTCCAATGAAGACCCCACACCAATGACCATATTGAATCCTGAACGATCCAAGTATGCTGAAGGAAAAACATCCTCATAGGGTTTTACAATGTTCATCCCAAAATATCCATCACAATGATGAAAGACAAGATGTCTCTCATTGATAATCTACTCATCCAATGCCACAAAAGTGTAATGGTCATTAGAGTGCTCTAATAATAACTAGGCCCCCAACTCATCATTGTTGCTCAATGACAGTGTTAGTATGAATCTTAATGCCAAGAGTACGAAAAAATACCACTTTAGCTGTGCATAACCAACAGCCCTAACAACAGATATGACTGCCAATATCTTCAGATATGTAGTTAGGTGATCAAGATAAATGTTGCAAAAATATAGATCTATGCATTAGAAGACATTAAACAGTAGAAAAAACAAGATTTACTCCATGCATCCAATAGAAAATACAAGAATATGTTGAATGAAATTTGTATTCAGGGCATCTGTGAGGAAAACACAGGAGGGTGTTCCCAGTTCTCCTCAATGGGATGGGTTCTTATAAATCCTCAGCACTTCAAATCTAAAATTCCTCTCTCTTCACGGTGTAGAAAACCCATACAAAAATGGTAGCAAAATATGACTATGATGGTGGATCAATAGTCAGACCAAAAGTATAGATCCAGAGTGATCTTTAGGCAACAAAAGGTGGTAAATGAATGGGAAAACCCTTCTATTTATAAGAAAATATTGAGTTAGTCTAGATATTGGTGCATAATTAAAATATTATTAACTAAATCAAGATCCAACTTTTATGGAATATTTTATTATATTTGTTGAAGGGAAAATTAATTTGACTTAGGTCAAATCCCTTTATTTGTAAATAATAAATAAATAAATGATTTATTTATCATTTTAAGGACGTGGTTGAGTAATAATCAAATAAATAATGATTTTTTTAATTATTTAAGGTTTATTTAGTCATATTCAACAAGGAATATTATTTAAATAAGGTTTAAATAATTATTCTTAGGAAATAATAAGATAAATAATGATTTATCTAATTAATTTCGCTGTTTTGGGTTAAATATAACCAGGAATATTAATTAAATTTCTATTTAACTAATTATTCCTTGAGGAGAATTAAACAAATGTAGATTTATTTAATATTTCCTCACGGGGTTTCCTGTTTAGACCATAAACAACTTAATAAAAGTGGTTTATTGAGTTATTTTTCATAGTGAATGCAATTTTACTTAGGGTAAAATTGGTCTTACATGGTGTACTTGGGTCCATCTAATAACAATGGGTTAGATGACCAAAAAATGGTGTAACAGATTTCCCTCCAGCGTGCGAGCGTTAGGGGCTAATCGTATGACCGAACTACATTGTAAGAACTCAATCACTGGACGTCAAAGGGGAAGTCAAAAAGAGAGAAGTATAAGGTTGACCAAAGTGTTGAAATAACTAGACCCTGAGGAGGCGAGACTTACATGTGCGACAAGTCTCTTTGATGAGTGAGTACCTATGTTAGAGGCGGCGGGGGAGGCATACCTATGCCCGCCGAGGAAAATTACAAACAATAAGAAGTCTAGTAAACCATGGGACTAGTCAATATACTACATGTTGGCATAAAAATGAGCCAGATAAACAACATGGTAATGAATCCCACATACATATTGTGCCTGGGATAATAGCCAAGACTTGTATAATGATATATGAGTACATGAGATATAAATGCAACCCAGATTCCCCTGAAAACAGGAAAGGGCTCTAAAAATATGATTGATACATGAAAAAGAAAATGCGTTGCAAGTGGCTGAGGTCAACATCATCAAATGTATGGAGCTACATCAAACGCTGTAATGAAGAGGTCATCCGAGTGTGTGGGGGGCTACCTATAGGGCCACCCCCTCATGAGGGCTGAGACATCTCACACACACCAGAGAATCACCGATATCAGCTTTTGCATCACTGAACCATCAAGTATACGAATCTCGATCATGCTGAAAGGAGATGGAGTTGAGAAAAAATCAAGTCAAAGGGAAATAAGAAGTCCCTTTGCCTGATCTTAGGCACTGAACAAGAGTGGAATATGGAACCAAGGTACACTGCTCTCTAGACCCGTCTTATGGAATGAATGAACTAATGTTGACAGAAGGAGGTCCGCCATAGGTGAGGCAATAAGGGATCCTCAACTATGGCATGAGAGAAAATAGTAGAGCGATTGACAGTCTGACACCAATGATGATGATGAAACGGGGGGTACTGAGTAGCGAACGAATGACTTCCCTTGTTAGAGCATAAAGGGAATGGATGACCAAGCAACGACTGACACAATATCATGAGGGATAAGGGATATTGGGACTGAAGGCCATAATGTGGGACATGAGAAAGGGACCAAGAAATGAAGGATGGAGGACTATAGAGAGATGCAAAGGGTCTCAGGATAGACTCCATGAATGTAATGATGATTCAACTCGGATGTGCTAAACAATGGTGATGTGATGGTGATGCCACATAGAAAAGGTCCAATGGGGACCATAAAAACATGAGTACAAGATGGTAACTCATGACGAAAGTCGACATGAGCATGGACAAGTATGGAGGCAAAGTGGTGCCCCCAGTATGAGTGTTGAAAGTGAATAAATTCAATTTTGAGGAGGGGTGAAGTGACGCTTCTTGGAAAAAATGTGTCCTGGTGGAGTATCAAATCACTAAAAACTAACAAATACCCATTTGAGGGCTCGGTCAGAGCTTTCTGAAAGTATAGATGGTTTGGTAAATGGAGCTACAGTTTGGCCGCTGCAAGTGAAAGAAAAAATACGGGTTTCTCTTTTAACAAGGCATTTTCTCTCGAAATTCACTCATTTGCATATGGAGCTATGGTGAATGCAAAGAGGAGAGAAGGCCCTAAATATTGCGGTGATTTTAGCAAATAAAACGACCATTGGAATTGAGATCTGCCAGTTGCAGATAAGAGGCCTAATCCTACTCTTTCATTTCAGTGGATTGAAAGTTCAGTTAGGTACCTAGAGCTCATGAACATGCTAGGTCGCACTTTTTGGCATCTATTCTATGACCTAGGTAGCACGTACTGGGTAGAAAAATGTGACTTGTCCCAGGAAATGACCTGAAAAGTGCAACCTGTCAGAGAAAGGGGGTTTCAATGATTTTTTTGGCTAAGATCTAGGATTTTTATGGTTGAGGGGCATAGTTTCCCCCAAGCATGTTGTCGTCATGCCAAAATGTATTTAGAAAAAAGGGGAAGCTAAACACATTTTAATGATGTGGTGCACCATTTGTTTTCATTATGGTTATGCAGTTTGAGAAACGGAATGGAGGATTACCAATCTCTTTTGGTACTGCATATATGAATCAAATGGACTTTAAGTTTCCAGATTGGCATACATGGTGTCACTATCGCAAATAGAGGATTTGGAGATAATGAACTGGTGCTCTCCCAAAAAACTCACAGGTTGGTCAACAACAATGTCGAAGGGACTAGGTTGTTTATGTAAGATGAAGGAATGATGAGTGGTATCATCCCTAGAGTGATATGAAATGATATGGGACTCTAGAGGTTCTTTTAAATGTGGAAGAATAATGGTACTAGAGTCGACACGACCAGATACACTAGGCGAGTTGTGGAGAATTTCTTCTCCTGGTCTCTCAAATATGGGTGCCCCCTTACCCAAACATTGGGTGTCAACGTAATGGCCACAAGGTGTATTTAGTTCAAATGCATGGGTTCTATGTAACGGGGATTATATAAAGTCAGGGGTGGTGAATACTTCCATAATGTTGTCATCATAATAGAAAATGGGGTGACTAGTGGAAGAAAGGCCACTTGACGTCGCAAAGCTACCTGACTCATCATAATGAGAAGAGAGGTTCACATGCGCATCATCACAAGTGGTGACAGAAGAGTAAGTAGATAAAGGATCTATCGATGTTGAGCCCAAGGTGATCGCTAAAGGGAGGTCAAGTGAAACATTAGGGGAAGTCTCCAAGGGTACTTCCACCGAGGGTCTCATGGATAAAGATAGGTAGAAAATGGTGGACGAAGGCTCTGTCATATAGACATCAGGAGGGGGAATGTCAATGGGAGAATTCATGTCCTCTGGTTTCGCCGAAGAAAAAGGAGCATATAAGGGAGCAATGGACTCGTTACGCTTTGCCTCGAATTGGTGAACTACTTCCAAAGAGGAGAGGTACTCTTCAAGGTGGGGACAGAGGTGAGTATAGTGGCCATGGAAATCACACAAAGCACAAGGGTGATTTTTGCACAAATACTTCAGTTTTGGGACTGAATTGGGTATAGTGACATATGCCTCTAGGATATTAGACTCTAGAAACATCTCATTGACCATGGAATTAAGGTGAGGAAACTCCGAAAAAGTATGGGTGGCATGACTGAAAACATCACACAAAGCACACTGGATGTTATGCTTTGGAGGCCGAGTCGAGGCAGGGTTTGTCAGGGCAGCCTTTTCCTTTGATGCCCCTTTGCAAGCTTTGCCCTTATTACCCAAAGTGGTCGCAACAGAAGGTGGTTCCTATTGAGTTGACTGAGGCATTGTTGCAGCGGGAGAAGTCATGGGGACCGGTTGAACCGGGGTCAAAGAAAGATAAGGTTTGGGTTGACCAGGCGGGGTAGCGGCTGGAGGATCAAGGTATGAGACGAGAATCCCAAGGGTTAGGTTAGGAATAGAGAGGGTGGCCATGACAAGTACCATGTAGACTCTTGGTGGGGGAGTGTTGTGGAGGTAAATCCCCTATGCGGATAGAGGCGATCCCTACTAGCCCAGACTGGGTCTAGCAACAATCAATCACGCTATAGCACAGGTTCCTAATTGCAAATAAACCAACTAGTGATGAAGGCTTCCCTAGAATCCAACGTAGTCGTTGTAGAAGAGGTGGCGCTCCCATTCCTCAGCTTTGCTAGGTCACGATCCCCACGATCTCCGTGATGGGACACCTGCACATACGAGAAACCAAACAGACGCAAGCGTAAAATCCAATAGATGCAACTATATTTCAGTCAGAAAGGACATAAATCATCATCATAAATAATGACAAGAGTGGAACCATAACCGATAATCGTTCATTAATAATCAATCAAAGGAAGATTACAACCATAGTTCTAACGCTGAATTCTCCTTCGGAGGGGGTCGCCAGCAGAACACGTCTCGAAAAGCTTGTCAAGGATGGGAAAAACCTCTCTCTTCAGATCTTGATGATAGTCTCCTTGCTTGAAATTGGCCTTAAGGGAATTATGGAGGCTCTTGCAGCATAAGGCTCTTGGGAATTTGGGAATTTGAAGACTAGCTTGCAATGGAGATGGGCAAGCTTTTATAGATGGAGGAAGAGGAGTTGGGATCCCTATAATCATGGGATTGGCCCTATCATCAAGGAATCTTCCATGAGAGGTGGCAAACTACTTCCGCTCTATGGAAATCCGTAGCCAAACCTCCCAACTCAAGATAAATATCGGTTCCTGGATCAGTTAGGACGAAACTTCCGCCATTTATTTTTTAAAAACAGTCCTTAGATTGGCTGGCGCGATTGAGACTCTGGGACAGAGCGCCAACTGGCATGACCTATTTGAAGTATTTTCCCCATTGGAACGGGTACTGAACTTCCTACTCGCGCCAATGCTAAAAGGGCCATTTTTAGGGTTTTTCACAAGGAGATGTCTTCAGGGCAATGAAAGCTCTTGTTCAAAGGGATGTCATGAAAGTGGTTTCAAAGCATGTCACTACTCATAGGTCACAAAATGAGCCCTCCAATGTGTGGGACGGGGATTGCACGGATGGTGAAAAATTACTGTGTAACAGATGCCCCCTAAAGCATGAGGCCTGAGAGAGAGAGAGGGGTCAAATGCTTTACGAGAACATGTCCAACTGAAAACTCCGCCGTCGAAAAACCTGCGTGAAGAAATACAACTGATATCTTAGATACATGATATATATGCAGTATGGGCACAGCCATCCATAACAGAGCATATAATAATCCAGATCCAAGGTATGGACGGAGCCATCCAGTGAGGATCGATAAATAGACTCAGGTATGGTCTCATCTATCCAGTAAGTGAGTCATGTAACCAATCATAATAATCCATAAAATCGCAGCTTGGATTACAACAGACACAATCCAGGGTCTTGCGCTCCATCTCGACCCGAACATAGTACAAGTCCAAGCATGTAAATGTATGAGCTGAAGTCGAACATGTGAGAACATCGTCTCATTACCAGCCAATGATGAAAGTTGTTAACAGATGCGAGAGGTACCACCAATAATGAAAATGGCCCTCAAGGTACTACAGGTACAATCCACAGCATGTGAATTAGTGAGTTGGCGTCGAACACCCGCAGAATCACTCGATCGGAGGTCAATGATTAAAACCTTGCGTCGAATGAAAAGAACCTGCCATTGAGGCATGCAGGCTCCAAGGTACCAGAAAGGAGTCTCTAGATCAGCTTCCCGGATAATGAGTTGAAGTCGACAGGAAGTGACCTTGATCGAAGGTGGGCCATAATGTTTCCCACATCATCGACACGAGACAGAGGAACATAATGTTTTTTGTGAATCACGATCAGATGAGAATCAGAGGGAGGCTGATATTTGCGGAGGTCAACTTCTCTTGAACATATCAGCGGCACGACAGTGGATTTGGCAATATTTGACATCAAAAGATCAGAGGTCATAGCGACAAGGCAAAGAGCAGATGAGAGGTCAAAAGGGATTACCCAAACCCACAGAGGCAAGTGAAAAACAAGATGAGATTTCCCCAACCCGACACGAATGCAGAAAAGTGCCACGTTCAAGAGTGACATACTGCCGACACGACAATGATGTTGGTTCCATTTTCCCCACCATTTCGGTGAGTACCTCTTTATTTTTACACAAGCCTGAAGAGGATACCATATGCTTGTCATATAAATCTGTCCTTCGGACGAATCCATCCTAGTACATTTAACGAGCCCTAGGAAGGAGCGACTCGAATAACGTCATTTTGACTGAATCCAATGTCATCAGTGTTTAACGAGTCTGACAAAGGAAGAACTCGGCGTATTTTCATGTTTATAGAGTTTGGAAAGACAACTGAAAAGTAAACTCCAGAGGTCCCTTTTCGTAATAGTTCCTTAGATAATAGGTAGAAAACTATGTCTGAGAAAACCTCCTAGTCGCGATAGGCTAGGGTATTCCTTTTTCGTAAGTAATCTATCCCAACCCGAAAAAGGGGTAAATGTACTAGGTAGATGTCATTTCACAGCCACTTTAATGAGATCAAAACGACAAGTGACTCGGTAATCTTTTCATTTTTTTAAGAGTCAGAAAAGAGCTGAAATTTGACTCCTCCTGGAGGAACGAGTGGTATAAAGAGTAGCAACTGGTTCTGAAAATGGTGGAACTACTCAAAACATGATGAAAGTCAAGAGGTTGGCTAACAAGACCACTCATCGCAGCGGTTCCTCAGGAACAGGTAAAACAATCAAGTGAAGGCATATGATCGGCCAAGCAGATAGTGACGATGGAGTGAGAAAACCAAGGCTCATCTGGCAAAAAACAGGCTGATAAAATGGGAAAGGTTTCATTTTTACACAAGCTTGAAATCAGGAAACTCTACTTGAAGTTGGTTTCATTTTTACACAAGCTTGAAACAAATATAAACTATGCTTGAAACCAGTTTCATTTTTACACAAGCTTGAAACGGAAACAAACTGTGCTTGAAAAAGTAAGCATGCCCCCCAGCATGGTGACTCAATTCGAGGTACATGCCCCCCAAGCTTCAATGCATATGAAAGGTAGATGGAGTGAAGGTTCAAGTTACAAGATCAAGAGAAAGACTCGACTGGTATTTTACGAGAACTTATCAAAGACTCGAATTGAACAACAACATGTTTCATTGTTTTAACGAGGTTGACACATTAAAAGAACTATCCTCAGACACCCTATTTCATGGTTTAAGGAGCTTGGCACAAGACAAGGAACTCTTATCTAACAACCTTGTTTCATTTTTTAAGGAGCTTGACACAAGACAACGAACTATGCTCCAACCAGCTTGTTTCATTTTTTAAGGAGCTTGACACAAGAAAAAGAACCATGCTCCGACGACCTTCTTTCATTTTTTAAGGAGCTTGACACAAGACAAGGAACTCTGCTCCACAACCTTGTTTCATTTTTTAAGGAGCTTGACACAAGACAAGGAACTCTGCTCTGACAACCTTGTTTCATTTTTTAGGGAGCTTGACACAAGACAAGGAACTCTGCTCCGACAACCTTGTTTCATTTTTTAGGGAGATTGACATAGGACAAGGAACTCTGCTCCAACAACCTTGTTTCATTTTTTAAGGAGCTCGACACAAGACAACGAATTGTGCTCCGAAAACCTTTTTTTAATGAACAAGAAGTCATCGCTTCCAAGATTTCCGCTCCCGATGGAAGGAAGACATCCTGGAAGTTAGGACCCAATGCCCCCAGCACCTGATGCACAATGGCACTATCACTGGGTACAGGCATGGGGTAGGTAGCCACATAGTTGACCTGTAGTGGGGCAGATAAAACGGGTGGATAAAAACCAGGAAGGGATGATGGCGGGCTAACTGCCACATCAGGACCAAAGAACGAAAGCTGATCAATGGTCACGATCCGTCCTTCATGTGGAAAATAGACCACATGAAAAAGGAGGAGACAAGTGCTCCCATGGCATAGGTGTAATCATGCCCCAAGAGCAGATTAAAATCCAAGGGGCCTGGAACAACCATCACGTCCATATGGACGGTTTTACCTCCCAAAGTAACAGGTAACCTTGGTAGGATCCCTAACGGTTGCCTTGTTCTTCTATTAAACGCGAACAGATTTTGCGTAACAGGCGCAAGTGGCGGAGAACCAAAAGCTTGCCAGGTAGTTGAGGATAAAATACTAACAAACGTGCCTTCATCTATAATGGTGCTGGGTATGACCAGACCAAAAGCCTGTACTGTGATCTCGAAAGGCACATAAGACGGAAGGCAGTATCCTGCGAATCGATTCCAATCAAAGAAAGCGACCAAACTACTCAGAGGGGCTACCATCGAATTGATATGGTCTTCCCCTGGTGTTACAGAAGAAGAAGAAGCACCCTCCATGACCTCCATCTCGAAGGTGGGAGGGGAATCCTCCGGGACCCCCATTACAGGAAGCGGAGGAGCAACTTCTTGAGGTATAGGGACAGAAGAATCTTTCTCCAAGTCTAAGGAATCTGAAGAAACAAGAAGAACCTGAGGGGGATGAGATCCACTCTCGACGGAAAAGACCTGGTGCACCGTAGAAGGGGCCAGCTCAACCGATCCCACGACCAATGGTTGGTCGGGAACAGATTCTTGAATTTGAATTTCCGAAGGAGCGGGATCAACCAAGGATGACTCTTGACCAATCGAAGGATCAGCTGGAGGAGGACTCAAAGAAAGTTGTTGGTAACCAATTGGAAGCCATGGTGTAGAAATAGTCAGGTTGTCCAAAATTCTTTTGGCTTCATCCATATACGGACAAAGGTGAATGGCATGGTGCCCTTCACACATCTTACAGGGATTGGTGAGCTTACCCTGCTTCTTAGGATCTTTATCAGCACCAGTTGAAGATGTGCCCCCAACCTGACTCCCAGAAGCTAAAGGCAATGGCAGACGACCATTGGAACATACTTCAAGCACCTTGGGAATGCCAGGAAAATCTCGAAGAATATGGTCTCCCGTGCACAACATGCAAGGAAACTTGAATTTCCGTGGAGATTTGGAAGGTTTATCAAGAGGAGACTTCTTAGGCACAATAGCTACGAAGTTAGCCTCTCCTTTATCAGACTTCTTCTTCTTTGTCTTCTTCTTCATCTTCTTAGCCACCTGGTTACTTGAATCCAGACTTTCACTAGGCGAAGTAGAAGAGGAGGACGCAGAAACAGGCGAAGAAGGGGAGAGGTCCACCTTTGAATCAACATGATTTTGTTCAGGCGGAGGAAATGATTGACCATTAGTCGAGACATTCGGGACCACAAAGGTTGAAAACAACCAAACAGGCAACCCAACAGTTAACCCAGGAAGGGACAATGTTGCCATATAAGGAGCGCCAACATTTCCAAAATGAGGAAAATGACCAGGATTCCCATCGGAGGGGATTCCTTGGTTGGTGAACTCTGGAAAATTTGCCATCAAAAATGATCTTCAGAACAGCACCCTAAGGAAACTAACTTTAACCAGGAATATTTCGTGGGCAGTTAATTTTTAAAACATTGAAACAAAACTCTATTGTTTCATATTTTAAGAGTCGAGAAACAAGCAAAAGGTGACTCTATCTCTTTCAGATTTGACACAAGTGTGAAAGGACAAGCGCTTGGTGATCCTTTCAAATTTAGGGAGTCAGATAGGATCAAAATGACTACTCAGGAATACTAGGCAAAGGGTGTACCAAATAACCGTGAACTGCAATATACACCTTGGTTTTAAAATGAAAGAGAAATCAACCAAGGACTTTCCGTACATGCAGGCAATCTCCCCGAATGCTGTGTCCGGTGTATCACGGGTATAGGGCGGCAAAATCGGCTTCCTATGGATAAAGGATAGAAACCTAGTGGGGTCTCCCTTTATATACGCGACGGTACGGGGAGCACAAGTCCATACTAGCGTTGTCTAAATCCAAGAGGCGAACGACAGCTACTAGGTTTAAAGATGCTGGAACACGTCTCTAGCCTATAACTTTAAATGTGTTTTGTTAATGTTTCAATGCTTCCTTTGGTTAATTGAATAAATTTTATGGTTGATCTTCAATTATGTCTCAGTTTCAAGGCCCTACCATATGTCATCTGACAATCTCCTATGTGCAGCTATATGAGAAAAGAAAAAAATTTCAATTCGATGAATGCTATCTAGTTAAAGGAAGAGCTTCAAACAATGATGCAACAAACAACAACACTGAAAATTATACTTTTCCAAACTAGATGACTTTCACTATCCAGAAGTAATTTAAAACATTCAACGAAGTGAATTATGCAATGTAATCTATGCAAAATTCTCTTTTCTGAAAACTATGAAATTGTAATCTATGCACAATTTCCTTTACCTTTTCAAATGATAAGAATGCAATCAATGCATTTTTTGATAAAATGAGAATCTACTTAATGCATGCTTTAAATGAAAGAGAATGCAGTCAAAACGATTTTTAGTTTTCAATCATTAAACAATGTGATCTAAGTTCAATGATAAATCTCAAAAATAATTTTCAATGCAATGTGTTCTAATGCATTTTAATGAAAAGAAAACTTTGAGATGAAAAATAAATGAATGCAAATCTTCTTAATGAAGGATGAATGCAAAAGAGATGTAAACAAACACTAAGAATGCAATCGTTATTTCAAACACTTTGTCACGAAATCCCTCAAAAGGCGACAAGACATATGACGTCAAACACAAAGAGGACTTCCAAAGCATGAGATCAAAACAAGGCATTCATTCCCTTTTACATCAAACAATCATAGCAAGAATACATCCCAAACAATGAGCAATGTAATCTATGCTCATACAAGGAAAAGACCGGAAGGGAAAGACACACTGGTGAAGGATTTAGGGAAAAAATCTCAATTTTCACACACCCTGAAATTGGCTCGACTTGTACATTGACAAATAGCGCCAACTGGTGTGACTTGCACACTGACAACTAGCACCAATGGCCAATTGGCATGGCTTGCTAACTGACAACAAGCGCCAACGCCTGAAAATGAAAAAACAAATAATTTCTCCCAACCAAGACCAGACTCACCACTTCAAGCAGAATCTCCAAGACTCAAATGAACCATGTGATCTATGCTCAAAGCGAGACAGACACAGATCAAGCTCAGAAAGCTCAAAATAGAGTAAACCCTAGTACCATACAGGATTGGTGCGACTGTAAGGCCGAAACTAGCGCCATAATAGAATTGGCGTGGGTAATACACTAGCAACCTGCGCCAATGGGCCCGAGTGTCAAGCTGAAAAGCGCGCCAGTCAAGCTTACCAGTCAAAAATAAAAAAGAGAAATCCAACAAGCAGACCAGTGATAATCAAGCTATCCAAAAGCCAAATTCACAGAAAGAGCCAGCCCAAAGAGCTGATCAAGAAAGAAGAATCAAGAATCAACCGAAGAGACAAGACAGTGCTCCAAGGGTTCAGTTTACAAACTAAACCGGAGATTGACTGAAGCGGCTTTGATCTACTTCGCAATTGCAGAGCAAAAGCGTTTCGAAGGCTATCTGGCCAACTTCAGGCTCCGTCTATAGCTTATAAAACGAACGACAACAAGCCAACGAATCCCCAGCGGAGTCGCCAATTTGTTGTGGAGGTAAATCCCCTCTGCGGACAGAGGCGATCCCTACTAGCCCAGACCGGGTCTAGCAACAATCAATCATGCTATAGTGCAGGTTCCTAATTGAAAATAAACCAACTATCGATGAAGGCTTACCTGGAATCCAACGCAGTCGTTGTAGAAGAGGTGGCGCTCCCATTCCTCAGTTCTGGCAGATCACGATCCCCAAGATCTCCATGATGGGACACCTGCATATGTGAGAAACAAAAAAAACGCAAGCGTAAAATCCAGTAGATGCAACTATATGTCAGTCAGAAAGGACATAACTCATCATCGTAAATAACAACAAGAGTGGAACCATAACCAATAGTCGTTCATTAATAATCAATCAAAGGAAAATTACAACCATAGTTCTGACGCTGAATTCTCCTTCGGGGGGGTCTCCAGAAGAACACGTCTCGAAAATCCTATCAAGGATGGGACAAAATTCTCTCTTCGGATCTTGACGATAGTCTCCTTGCTTGAAATTGGCCTTAAGGGAATTATGGAGGCTCTTGCAGCATAAGGCTCTTGGAAATTTGGGAACTTGAAGACTAGCTTGCAATGGAGATGGACAAGTTTTTATAGATGGAGGAAGAGGAGTTGGGATCCCTATAATCATGGGATTGGCCCTATCATCAAGGAAGCTTCCATGAGAGGTGGCAAACCACTTCCTCTCTATGGAAATCCATAGCCAAACCTCCCAACTCAAGATAGATATCGGTTCCTGGATCAGTTAGGACGAAACTTCGCTGTTTTAAAAAACGGTCCTTAAAATTGGGCGGCGCCGGGGTCCCGGGCCAGGGAGAGCGCCTTGTCTCGCAGCCCCTTGGCTGTGACGCGGGTCTTGGTGCTGCTCGCGCCAATGCTAAAAGGGCCATTTTTAGGGTTTTTCACAAGGAGATGTCTTCAGGGCAATGAAAGCTCTTGTTCAGAGGGATGTCATGAAAGTGGTTTCAAAGCATGTCACTACTCATAGGTTACAAAATGAGCCCTCCAATGTGCGGGACAGGGATTGCAGGGACGGTGAAAAATTACTATGTAACAGGGAGATAGGAATGGTATTTGATCAGAGGGGTAATGGCCAGGCAGGACGGCTCCTAAATGGTGAAGGTCTAAAGGAACCATTCCAGGAGAGTAAAGAGGCTCATGAGTACTAGCTGAAGGTGAAGGGCCAGGAGTAGGAGGTCTAGAAGGCTTAATCGAGGGGCTAGGAGCAGGTGGCAGAGGGCACGACAGCTGCTGGCTAGTCGAAGCGGGATTTTTTAGGGTAGCCCAAGACGATTGCATCATGAAAACATTCGATGAGCTAGGACCAGAGACATGAGGAGGAAGACTGGGGAATGTAAAAAGCAATGAGGAAACTTTGTAGACTCCGGGTGAAACACTGGTCAAAGGATAGATAGGTTCGTTGTTGGCCACCGAAGAGATAGTGCACTCAGGGGGAGGTCTGAGACTTTGGTTCGTAATATGTCAACTGGTCAATGGTGACTGTATTTCCATTATGAGGGAAAGAAATCTTGTGGTGGACCGCAGAAGGGACAAAAAAAATCACATAAGTGTAGCTATGATCCAATAGAATGTTGTAATCTAAGGGGGAATCTATGACTTCTACGTCAACGCAAACAATCTTGCCCACAAGAGTAATAGGTAAATAGCGGAATAAGCCAATGGGCTGGTAGGCGTGGCCATCCCATGCTCGGAGAGTGATCGTGGAAGGAGCCAACTCAGATGATCCGATTTTCTTCCAAATCAAAGCAGACATCACATAGGTGGATGCCCCCTCATCAATGATGCACCAGGAAACGTTGGCGTTCCGGATCTTGATTGAGATTTGGAAGGCGACGAAAGTAGGGAGAGGAGAATGTTATGACCGATCAACATCAAAGACAATAAATTGATCATCAGAAGGATCTGTAGTGCCCATTGAAGATAGTATATATTTTCATTGTGAAGGGCATGACTGGAGGACTTCCAACGTTAAAATGGCAGCAGGGGATTGTGCCAAACCATCTAATATGCTATACGAATGGGCAGCTTTGCTAGAAGTAGTATTTCGGCGTAGTGGTCCTTTAGGGATCTTGGTATGAACCTCTGCCTTAGGCCGCGGGATTTGCAAGGGACCATTAGGTGTCGAAAGCGGTTCTGTAGAGACTAAAGGAGGTGGATCAGGGACAGACATAGCTAGAGGCTTGTTGTACTGACGGGACCGAGTCTAAAGTTTGATTTCTATGGTTAGAGGTTGAGTAAGTTCATCATGAGAATATAATAATCGGAGTTACCAGATGGAGGAGGTCGAGTGTCCACCTGTCCTTCAGTGGTTGGGTAACCACAAATCCTTGCTAAGGGAAAGGATTAGTAAGCACAGCTAGTTGACTAGGAGCAACATTGGGAGGGATGGAAGGGGAGGCTTGTTTTCCTTTCAACGTTGCTTGAGACTCCCACATCTGCTTCATTTGTTGTAAAAGAGGAAAATCGTCCATGTAATGACCATAACCACTATATCAAGAACAAGGTTGGTTCATGGGAACATGCCGGTCTTTCTTGGGTTGAGTGCTCTGTTGCTAGTTAGCAGTGTTAGGTGCATTATTTTGAGGATTAGGTCCAGGATTACTGGAAGCAGAGTGATATTTAGTGCCTTTCCTCATCTCTTTGGAGGGAGGAGGATTAGTCGCGCCCTGTTGTGCATACACCTGCCCCTGAGGGTGTGGTGGCTATTGTTTCAGGGGTTGAGAAGGCAAGGAAGGCAGAGGTGCTAATGCTGGAGGAGATGGAGCACTAGGTTGTGGATACGGATAATAAGGAGGTTGGGTAACAGTGTGGTAAATAGGAGGTTGGTAAAAAAGATAAGGCATTATGAATCCTAGATACGTGCTACCATGAGGGGGAAAAGTGTAGGAGATACTACCCCCCCCAGGTAAACCATAGCCCATGGGTGGTTGAGCGTATGGATTAGAGAGAGCTCCAATGATACCGTCAGCGACATGAGGTGCCCCCAGTGCATTGGCACCACTAGGTCTTGGAAGATCAGGTAGAATAGTATAAACATAACCCAACTGAACATAGATCAGGTCATTTTTTAACGCCATTTGGAGAGCGACTTCTTTAGTTTGAGGAAAATGCGATGCGACATCTTTCCAGATAGGAGGCAAGAGAGATCTAAGAAACTAGTTCATGTAGACATGATCTTCGAAGGTAGGGGATTTACTTAGGATCTTTCTTCTCTGCCATTCTTGGACATGATCAGATAGGTGGGTCGCAGATGATTGACGGAAAGAAGTCAAAAGTTCGATACCAGTGTCATAACGAAGGGGAAGCTGGAAGTAAGACATGAAAGCCCAGGCAATAGTCACGAAGGTGGTATGAGAGGAAGGGGCCTAATCAACATACCACTTAGAAGCTTCACCTATAAGCTTTCGTTGGAACAACCAAAAGCGGATAGAGTCATCGATAATGGAGTTAGACGAACACCACACGTGGAAAGATCGAACATGATTTAAAGGATATTCTCTATCAAGGCCTTCAAACATTGGGATGTTGGAAGGGAGCTTCGTCGACATAGCAGGCTAACAAGCATCATGGTGTATAGGTTCGTTTATCAACTGGTCAAAATCGGGGAGGCTGGGGCCTTCCATGAAGGGGAGCAAGGGCATAGCTAGGGCAGTGTCCATTTTGGTCCCACTAGTGGCATTCCCAGCATGAGGGCTAGGGTTACCACCAGCATTAGGTCCTGCACTAGACATGGTGAAGGTGATAGGGGGAGAACTGACAGTAGAACGTGAAGGAGAAGCCAATGGACCATAAAAAGATTCGGAGTGCAGACTCAGTGGAGGACTAACTCGAATCCTACACGGAGGAGTAAGTCTTCCTACCGAAAACTGAGGATGAAGGCCAAGAAGTCTCTGGGATGAACGCCTTGGTGGCGCAATGATGAAAATATGGCATAAAGGAAAAATAGACCGACAAGGGCAGGGAGAAGTAGGATCAACTAATTACAATGTCGAAACAAGGGCAAAGAGGTGCAGGATCAATTGATTTCAATGTTTTAGAGTATTTGCTTGGAGGTGTTAACCAAGCCCTTTTTCACTTAGGGTGGGTGTGTGAAGTGTGTAAATTTTAATTTTTAAACCCAGACATTTGTAGAGAAAAAGAAAAAGTGTGTTGTATGGCTGCAAATAAACATGCAAATGACAGTATATAAGTCTGCAAAAACAAAAAAATAAATAGCTAATAATGTAATAATATAAACCCAAGGAGGCGGGCCTCTCAACAACTGGTCTGTAGGTGAGTAAAAAATTAATCAAAACACACTAAAATAGCCAATGGATCTAAGTTCAGGAGGGATAGGGATCTAAAGGACAAATCTGCTGGAAAGTGGTGCAGAAAACAACAACAAATCAGAGGAAAAATTGTTGTAAATGAGGTGGAAAAAGGCTATCTCCTGGAGGGAAATGGAGTGAGCCCTAGAGGAAAACCCAAAAAAATCTAAAAGAGGTGATTTGGATGGATAAAAGTCTGATCTGAAGTGGATTTGAAGGTGAGGTATCAGGTCTAAAAAATGGCTGAAGACTCTAAAATTTCAAACAACCTGCAACAACAAAAACTCTTCCACAAGAAGTGGAGGGTACTTAAGCCCTAGGGGGCTAGGTTCCCACTTAGTTTAGAAAAAAAAACAAGTACAGGTCCAAAAAGGGTGGAGATGGAGGTTAGAAAACCCTGAATTGAGGTTCAGACAAACCCATAAAACTTTCAGAAAAATTCCTGCAAAATGTCTAGGTCGCACTTTTTGACCTGTTTTTAGCAAAGGTCGCAATTTTTGGGCTGAAAGGTTTGTCTAAGGTTCCAGGTCACAATTTTTTGAACAAAGAGTGTCACCTACACTTCTGGAACTCTCGGCGGCATATTTCAGAAAAAAAATGTTGTCTCAATTGCGGCTGAAGTCTGTCACCTGTGCAATAGGTCCGAAAACACGTAGAAGTTAGAATTTTTATTGTTTTAGGGTTTTATAGGTTAAAAACAACATCAAGAAAAGAGAAAAAAAGGGGATGAAGATAAATCCTAGGGTTTGAAGTAGCTGGATATGAAAGGATCAGAAAAACGACAGTGGTCGTAATCGTAAACCCGTGTGGAGTCGCCAGTTGTTAGTATGAATCTTAATTCCAAGCGTACGAAAAAATACCACTTTAGCTGTGCATAACCAATAGCCCTGACAACAGATATGACTGCCAATATCTTCAGATCTGTAGTTAGGTGATCAAGATAAATGTTGCAAAAATCTAGATCTATGCATTAGAAGACATTAAATAGTAGAAAAAACAAGATTTACTCCATGCATCCAATAGACAAGACAATAATATGTTGAATGAATTTTGTATTAATGGCACCTGGGAGGAAAACACAGAAGGGTGTTACCAGTTCTCCTCGATGGGATGGGTTCTTGTAAGTCCTCAGCACTTCAGATCTAAAATTCCTCTCTCTTGATGGTGTAGAAAACCCAGACAAAAATGGTAGCAAAATATGACTATGATGGTGGATCAAAGTCAGACCAAAAGTATAGATCCAAAATGATCTTTAGGCAAAAAAATGTGGTAAATGAATGGGAAAACCCTTCTATTTATAACAAAATATTGAGTTAGTCTAGATATTGGTGCATAATTAAAATATTATTAACCAAATCAAGATCCAACTTTTATGGAATATTTTATTATATTTGTTGGAGGGAAAATAAATTTGACTTGGGTCAAATCCCTTTATTTGTAAATAATAAATAAATAAATGATTTATTTATCATTTTAAGGATGTGGTTGAGTAATAATCAAATAAATAATGATTTATTTAATTATTTATGGGTGATTTAGTCATATTCAACAAAGAATATTATTTAAATAAGGTTTAAATAATTATTCTTAGGAAATAATAAGATAAATAATGATTTATCTAATTAATTTCCCTGTTTTGGGTTAAATATAACCAAGAATATTAATTAAATTTCTATTTAACTAATTATTCCTTGAGGAGAATAAAAAAAATGTAGATTTATTTAATATTTCCTTATGGGGTTTCCTATTTAGACCATAAACAACTTAATAAAGGTGGTTTACTAAGTTATTTTTCATAGTGAATGCAATTTTACTTAGGGTAAAATTGGTCTTACATGGTGTACTTGGGTCCATCTAATAACAATGGGTTAGATGACCAAAAAATGGTGTAACATACATCATTTTTTATCCTCTCATTTGTGTATATGTTGTCTCATGCTCAAGATGAATGTTGAACATATATTTCTGCATTGGATTGTTTAGGAAAAAGCTCATCCTATCCACCACAAGTCCACACCCCAACCCCAAGTATTGTGTCCAGCTCAATAATGACACATTAGGATGATTTTTTATCCCTTCCTTGAACAAATTAAGGCTTCGCAGTGTAGTGTAACTATGCTCCTCCAAATCAACAATATGTTTTGATCCTTGGTCTGCAAAGACATATTTCCACAACCCTCCATAAGCTGTGATGAAATAATAGAAAGTGGAAACTTATGTATACCTTGGTGAAGCTTGGGAACATCTTGTATGGCTACAAGGGTCCCTTCCTCCAATGTGTTGGCTCCCCCAACTACTGAGGATGATGGTTGCTCCTCCATAGTTGTGTCAGTGCTGGTACAAGTCTCCTCAAGTGGTGGTTAAGGCTCCTCCCCCTTTGAATTCTTCTTGTCAAATATTTTGGTCACCCTTTGAGTGAAATCTACAAAACCAGTCACTCCTGCATGACTCAAATGGCTGAACCACTAAATTTTTTCTTTACCCTCAAGGTGCAGCGCTACAATCTCAACAACCTCTCTTTCTACCACTAGATGTAGTAGGAAGAATGCATCTAACTCCATCACCCATGCCCTTTCTCTACATGTGGATGATCCATGAAAGGTAGACGATAGAAATCTATAGCCCCTTATTCTCCTATTTTTGCAAGGCCTCCTTTCTTCTTCAAGCTAAATAAAATGTGGAAGAGTTAGAGTCTCCTTGAAAGCTCTAGGTTGATACTTATATTCTACAAGGTATCCACTTAGTATCTCATGTTCCAAGTGTCGTTCATCTCCATGCCTCTTGTATTCTTCCTCAAAAGTAAAGGGCAAAGAGTAAAGCTCCGGAGCTTTCTGCAACACTGGTTCTTTTTTGTGAGAATAGGAAGTACATGGAGCTTCCTCTTCTTGAAACCCTCTAGAGGTTTCATTGCATCTCTTCTCTTTCATCTGTTTAACCTCGTTGGAGAGGTTCTTCATAGATATGAAAAGTGATGAGACCAAGCTGATTACTTCCACCATTTTATATCTCTTCTACCTCTCTTCTTCTTCTCATAGCATAATGGTTGAAAACTCACAGGTTGAGTCAAGATTATGCTCTGATACCACTATAGTATTCCCAAATGGGGAAATTAGCAATACATGCACATAAAACGCATTTTCAAAAATTTATGTTATCACAAATCATAACATATAATGGATCCCTTATTTTATTCCTTATATGACTCAAATAAAAAATGAGATTAGAAACAAATCATGATAGATGAGTTAAATAAGTCCCCCACACCCAGATTTGGAAAAAAACAATGCAACCCCAAAACTACTGCAACACAAAATTACTGCATAAAGTAATAGCATAGTCTAATGAGGGTTTATACTAAAAAATTAGAGAGACAAATAGGTCTTCTCATATATTGATCAATATTTCTCAAAATTGAGATCTAGTCTCCTTTATAAAAATCTAAGAGAACCCGGGAAGGATTTCTGGAAATACACCCAATACAAACGGTGATCTACAGCCCCAAGACTAAATAATCACTTCAAACTGAAGCAAATGAAGATAGGAGGCTGAAATAATATATATTTGATGCAGATCCACTCAAAGGTTTCCTCCAATGAAAGGTTGAACCCTTCAATCATAGGAAAACACTCTAAAAGAGCCACAATATCCCTCACTGATGTTGCCCTCCAAAATAACACAATTCTAGACTGAAATCACATTATAAGTGATGGAAATAGATTGGCCTGATGCCAAATATCTGAAATTTTCTCAAGAACCCTCCAAACTGATTTCCCAAGAGAAGGAATCCTTCCTCGTATGAAAAACTAGCTCAGAAAGTGGGTTTCTCAACCCTCCACTGCAACACCCTACAACACAGCACAATATTCTACAGAAACTGCACTATAGCTGAAGAATAAAGCTTGGACAGAATGCCAAATATGTGGAGTGATAGATCAGGACAATTCCAAGAGGCCTCTCAAAGAAAGATATGGAATTCCTAAACAGGAAAAACCTTGTGCTAAACAACACCAACAATCTTAGCTAAACAACTGAAGAGAGAAAAAGTCTAAATAGACATATCAAAATATAATTCATAAGCTAACCTCATATGGCTACCATCCTATTCCTTATAAACAATGTGAGCCTTCTCACCTTGGGTCCCACTCATTAGGCTTTCCACCATCACACAATCAATCTCCCTCCAAAACTGCGTTGTCCCATCATTAATGCAACTTCTCCATAACAACACTATTTGATTTGGTCAAAGTTGACCTCTTCAACCTGCTCCAACCCTTTTCACACCTAAGGGTCTTCAATGCAGCTTTTATGTAGATTTCTAAACTAATCCACATTCATACTACCTGTCTCTATTGGTGATTAGATTTTCCCATCATTAATGCCACTCCATAACAACGTTGATTGACTTGGTCAAACTTGACCTTGTGTTCGTGCATCAGCCCTTGTTCGTACATGAGGCTGTTTTATCCAGCTATGGATATGATCCCTTTTCACATTAAGAGGGATTTTATTTCTTCTAGAAATGTTTATGGGCCTCCCTACCCATTTATTCATCTAACTATAGGTTAAGAAAAAAATTAATATTCTAATTAGCTGCATGCTACTCTAGGAATATTACAAAAGTCTCCCTCTCTCTACTATGGTGGACTGAAGTTGTTGGATGGAAAAAAATTGAGTCCCCTCTATCTCTGCTCCAGATCACTCATTGCTAGTATTTCTTGAGGAAATTTTGGCCAGCATAACAATGTGCCCTCAAGTTGTTAATCTCTTGGTGGCCTTTTATAGGAGAATTCAAATCCTCCTTCCCTCTCTTGGTACATTGTGGATGATGCCCCAAGAGAGAGGGATGATTCCATTTTGTGCCACAGTTATTCCATTATGTGCTCCCTTGATGTCCTAAGGAGGCTTTGGTGGCTGTCCTTAGGCGACTTCAAGTGTGAAATCACTGTCCTGGAGTGTGCTTTTTGTGTACATAGAAAATGAATTCTGCGACTCCCAGGATTACGCACTTTTTGGGTCAAAAGGAACAAAAAGGCACTCTTATCGAAGGATTTTGCACAAAAAATAATTTATGACTTGCTCAAATTTCTTTTTCCTCAGACCTTAGAGATTTTTAAATACTTTCCAAATTCTCTAATGTCTCTCAGCACTGTAAATCCTTCTACTTGACATTAAATAATGTCATATTTTCTTGTACGATTTTCTAGTGTTAACAACCTATTTCAATGTGCGATACATGGTCAGGTCCTGCATTCAACCTTATAGGATTTACAATCACCTCAAAATCATATTCCCATAAAAAAAGGAGCCACTTGCAAATCTTTTCCCTAAACATAGGCTTATTCACTATGTATTTCAAAGAAAAATGATTTTTGAACATCTAGAAATGATCTCCAAGCAGATAATGATAGAAGTTATGCAGTGAATACACCATGTCTATCCATTTTAACTCTGTAGTTGAATAATTTTTCTCTCAAAATTTTACAACTTCTAACTTTCAAGCACATTTGGATGAGCGATATCTTCAACACTTGGTTATGCTAACACGAATCCTAGTGTGATACATGAAGCATGAACATGTACATGGAATTCCTTTTTCCAATCCATAAATACCAAGATAGGCACACTTACCACCTTCTCTTTGAGTATGTCAAAACTCTTCTAATAGTCCTCATCACAACAAAGAATGACATCCTTTTTCAACAACTTTTACATCGTTGCAGTGACCTTCGAAGAAGCTTAAATAAAATTCTGATAGTATCTAGTATGTCCTAAGATCGAGCACAGCTGCTTCACATTCCTTAGGGGATCCAGATTGATATGATAGCAATCTTGGCTGGATCAGCCATAAATCCCTATTTACAGACAATATGTCCCAGCAAAATACTAAAGGGGACGCATAATATACGCTTATTCAAGTCCATATAAATCTAGTATTGTCAAAAAGTGGTTAGCATCAACTGTAGGTTGGAAATATGTTTCTTCAAGAGCCCAAAAATAGTCCAATAATCAAAGTACACCTCTAAGAATTTTTGGATATAGTATTTGAAATCAGCGACCGCTATGTGCGAAAATATGGTTGAAATGAACCCCATTTTATTGCAAAGGTAGCCTTCCTCTGATCTTAAGGTGTGATCCTTATCTGATGATATCCTGGAAATCCATTTGTAAATGAATAGGCCTCCTACCATCCTACATTTTCCAACAACTCATTTGAGAATGGGGTTAGAAAAGGATCATGCACAATGGAATCATTCAATTTTCATAAGTCAACACAAATCCTTATGTCATCTTTTGTTTTTTTTCTTGGACTACCATGGGACTCACCCAATCTGATTCTTCTATTAGTTCAATAATTCCTGCAACAACCATCTTTTCCAGTTCTTCCATAACCTTTTCCTTAGACTTTCGGTTCAATCTGTAAGGGCGCTACTTGGCAGGCCTAACATCTGGTTTCAATGCAATTTTCATCACACCAAGATATATAATAATCCATTTTAACTTAGAAAATTTAGTAGGGAACAACTCTTGATACTCAGTGAGAAGTTATGTATTATTACCCACCATATCTTCATCCCATTAATCTCCTATCTTGGAAAAATTAGGCTACTCTTCTATCCCAAAATTAACTTACCTCATTTTAACAGGTTCAATCACATATGGAAATGTAGTCTCGGGTCCAAAAAATATGTGCTAACCCTCAAACTCATGAATTTTAATATTTCTTGGATCATCCTCCTTGTCTTTAGCGATCCCATTTTGACATTCAAATGTAGGCTCTAACTGTGCATTCCATTCTGGTGAGGCCCATAACATCTTGTAATGCCTCATCAATGCTCTGGAAAATACTCTCAAATTCAAAAGTCAAAATAAATCTTTCTTTCAGCTTTGTCCATTCAAAAGTACCATGTCGAATCTCAGTCTCCAAGTACCAATTCAAGAGTACCCTACCTAATGTATGGATGAATATGAGAACCCATTCTCGATGTAGTTATTCTCCTCAAATTGCAGTCCAATTAGCTAAATGAATACATGGTTCTTCTATGCCTAAGTATTTTCCTTTCATTTGAGTGATGGGGCTACCAAATCGTAGGTGCATCATTCGATGCTAGTCCTTCCAAGTGGCAAAATTTTCTTTGTGAGTTCCCCACCAATGCACTGGGGTTGAGCACAGAGGTAAATAAAGTGCGCGAAACCATTTTTCCTCTGTAAAATCATTTTCTGTTGCATATGAAAACAAATTGACATCTCCTATACCATCATAATATGGAGGTTCATGTACCTAAGAATATATACAACAGAAAGATATGGTAACCCGACTACAACATAGTCTGGATACTTCGTGTAAGTTGTTCTTCCAATTTTTCAATTATTTATCTTAGTCTGAAAAGCATGAACTATCCTTCTCCCAACTAAGCTAGCCATGTATTGTGGTATTAATCCAATCCTTGTCCCTCGTATTCAATTTGTACACATGATCGACATCATCTTCGACATTGTTACTAGACATCAACTCTATGTATCTTTCTCCTTTTTTTGGATCCAAAGAGGCCACAACCCTTGTCCCATTACTTTAAAATACCATGCTCTTGTGCTTCAGGTTAATAATAACATCCATATCAAAATATTATTCTAAAACTAGCAACATAAGATACATGTTGGTATCATCAATAATCTCATTGACTTTAAAATCAAAAAACACCTTCACTCCTTCAATGTCAACTATTACCCTAGGGATTCTTCCCATGGGGATACTATTTTGCTGGTTAGCCATGCACAACTGAACTATGGACCATTTAGGTTTATTTTCTCCCATTCTTTTCCATGTTTTCTTAGGTAGTAAATTTTCATCATATACCATATCCAAAATGACTTGGTCCATCTCAAAGTCTCCTATTTGAGCAATCAAGTGCATTTCCCTTCCAATCCTTCTCCTGCTTTTGTAGATTTTCTTGACAACCCTCTATTCCCTCTGAGGTTTTCCTTTCAGGGGTTTTTCTTTCTCAGCAAAATTTTCAATTAGTGTTTGTAGATATTCAACCACTTCCTTATTGTGTAGAAGCTTTATGCAAGCCCACAAAAATATTTTTAACTCATCTCGATTTGTGTCCTTTGTAATATCAATAGGTTTAATCACTAATTTTGATGTCGATGAACCAAGGTTCACAAAATTCTTATTTTCTTCATTAAAAGTGTCCTTTTACTTATGCAAGTTAAATCCTTCCTTCTTCTCAAGAGCTTTCTTAGCCTAAACATTTGTAGTAGGTTTCTTACCTTCAACTTTGTTTTCACCAACTGTTACACCACCTCTGGTCACAATATTAACGCTAGGTTGTTCATTTTGTGACTCTTCCCTCATCATTTGAACGTCTCGTGTAGGTGTCACAGTCTTCTTCTTCTGCATCTTCACAAACAACATAGTGTAATATTAAATTACATGGTTAAAATGATGGAAATACCTACATGATTTTTGTGTTGGATTTGTGCAGTCACGCATGAAATGGCCAGCTTCTCCACAATTATAACAGATTATCTGTCCTCTTACTTGACTATCTCCTCTTCTGTTTCGACGTCGTAGGCCATGAAATCCCCCATGCACAGAATTTTAAGCAAGTGAATCTGGACCCCTATTTTATGAGTCCATCTTATAGGTCGCAGCTTGGTCAATAATTAGGTAAAAAATATGGAAGCTCTTCTCATCAGGGCCTGCAGATCGAAAAATGTTGCAATAGAGATGCTTCTCCATTGGAATATATTTATGAAACATGTGGCAGTAGTCTATAGGGTTTTATGCAGCTAATTGACATATTTCTGACCATATTCGAGGGTTCGCACCTCGTGGTGGTCCAAACCTTGGATTAGCTTTTATCAGACTCGGTTGTCCAACTGCTAGATATTCACCAAATACAGTGCATTACTCATTGTAGACTGTAGTGTCCTTCAGATTTGCAGCATACACACCAAATATTTTCATGCACGTATTTTCCATTATCGTTCCACAAGATTTGAAATTATAAGTGTAGGGTGACCAATTGAATTTGAATCTGTTGAACCCCGACTTGTGCATTATAGACTAGAGAAGCCTCCAACTTCATTGTGATTTCCATAGCTTCAAACTGGGATGCGATCTTCTATTGAGACAAAGGCAGGTGTAGATGCAGTAATAACCTTGAAATGAACCATTCCTTATGTTGATCATCAGTAATAGTGAATCCTCCATATCTAATGATGCATTTTAACCACTGATTTGCTTCCCATATAGTATCATTCACTTCTTGATTAATATATTTTAATGTAGTAACACACTAAGAATATGAATTTGGCTTCTGGAATTGTTCCTTCAATGCATCTTTGAGATTATCTATAGTTGCATTAGGGTTATTTCCTACATACCTCATATATCAGTCTAGCGAGTTTTCTTGAAATGCAGTAGTGACTTGTGCCTTCTTAAGATCATCATCATTAATGTGATGTGCCTTCCACACAACATCTGCAATGAGACAGAACTATTCAGTTTATAAATTTCTGATACCCTTAAGAGTCTACATCATAATAGAGTTAGCCATATGGAATACCGATGGTGGAGGTGGCACAGGATGGAATAGAGTGTGAGGCGAATTCGAGAATGGGGTGGATGGGATCCAAAGTGCAGTTGTAGCCCCTACTTCAAAATGCGTAGATTCACCAGAGCTACATTTTTCTAAATATTCTTCACTTTCATATTTTCCTTTTAGGGGATTATTCACAAAATATCCATCTAGATCTGTATTGTAAATTTTACCACTGCGCGTTGAGCTAGGTTGGCCTCTTCTAAACATTCACTCAATATGGTTGCACAAAGTACCCTTTTCACATAATAGAATTTTAACCAACAACTTTAAAGAGCACAAGAAATTACCTTCGGGACCTTTGAAAAACCTTTGTTCAACTTCATAATATGACACAAATGTTTGAATGGAAAATTCAATGACTAATCCACCCAGAATGTTTTTGATCCTGTAATATACTACACGAGTGATCTTATTACTGGATTTTTCCAATTGTTGAATCAACTTAGGAGTCCATTTGGTGATTGCATCACCCTTCACGTGGGTCTGAAACTTATCAACCTGAGATAACCACTCATGTAGTTCTGCAAAGCATGTGAAGAAAAATCTATGTTGCTCTATATATAAAAATCTTTGTTCCCACTCTTTAGTATAAAATTGTGTATTCCAATTCTCTTAGATCGTAAATTCGCACACCTTTCTATCCAGCCAATCTTGTAATTCAGGCTTAGTCTAATTCCACAACATCAAATTTCCCTCAATAAGATCCCTTTCCCAACAACAGAACCATTTTTTGGCTTAAGGGGTCCTGACCCAAGTTCAAAGTGTTCTACGTAACCAACAAAACCCTCCAAATACTGGCCTTTTCTATAGTGATCTACTTGCGAAGACTAAATTCGCTCCTGAAGTAGTATGGGGGGGTGTTGGAACCAGGTTTCGCACCTTGAGGGAGAAATATGTTATGGATATAACCCTTCTAATTTTATATAACTACTGTTTCAAGTGCCTTTAACCTAATTCATGTCTATCTTTCATAAAATCGTTCACACATAAATATACTTGCGTAATCACATAGATGTATTTTATATAGTTATTACCTCATAGAAAACCTTAAATAGAAACAAATAAATATCTTGCACAATAATATAATAAATCCATATAGATACACCTCAATAATGTAAAATACAACAGATCTACAAGAAAATCAATACATCAATATGTAAACATCAATCATGCAAGTAAAACAATATTTCCCCAAAACTTCTCTTTACTAATAAATCTTCAATGGTTACAATTCAGTTTCTTCAGCACAGAACCACAAAGTCCTTACACAAAACCTAGGACTTAGGTCTCCATGCACACAGCCATAGGAGCCTATCTCTACAACAACAGTACATAATTAGCTATTAAGTTATGATGATCTCCTTTGACTTGAATCAACAAACCTATTTATATAATTCAAATTCATAAAAAGCATGGGCTCAAACCATGGTTTGAGCCCCATTTTTTACCCTTTAGATTGTAACAAACAAAAGGATCTTTGGCGCACCCCAAAGCCCCTTTATCTAGGAATTGTCAGTTAAAAGAATAGAAACAATTGACATGAATTCCCATCCCTGATACTTAAGTTCCCTATGATAAATAATGTGTAGTATATCCACCATAGAGATTACATGAAGATATCCTTTGAAGGCTAAAATAAAATTGCCTTCAACAATGTTTTAAGAAGCTTATCTCAAACCCTAAATTTCTCGGTCAATGCTCTTAGCCAGTTGTGTACCTGTGCTAATGGTAGGTTGCACATTATGGCCTAGCACTGTCATAGCTCATATGATGGGAAAAACCATGCTAATCTCTTTCTAGAATGTTTCCCCAAATGGAGGATAAGATTCATTCACTAGAAGATTTCAAAACAACGCGATGGATATTGTTCGATGGAGCTATGGTCGAGCTCTCTCATTTGGATCTCTTGATAATATCAATGGGGTATTTTCCCTTGAGAAGTGGGCCTTCCTCCTTTTATGGGCTCCTAAATCCCTCTCCAGTCCTATAAATTGAATCCCATCCCTCCACTAATGTTTGGTCATTATTGGGCTGGTCTGATCATTAATACTTTGTAACCATATAATGTGATAATGCCTAAATTTCCATTCGGGAGAAGGATTGATTGAAGAGCCTCGGTTTGGACTTGGAGATCACCAAAAGGAGGCCTCTAAAATCAAGGCCATGGTTGTAATATTTCTCTTTTATATTATCGATAATACACTGTGTTTCAATTTTTGTATTTGTGTAGATATCTATACAAGTAGCCTAATGCTGCTTTATCGGTTAGCCTTAGTTTGTATTCAGTGTATGATATGTTTTGTGTTACGTTTTTTCTTATATCTTGATATCCTACAGGTATTTTAATGTCACAAGAAGTAATGAGTCAGGCTGAAGGATCATGGATCAAGGTATTCATCGATGGATTGAACGATAGCATCAAGAAGAGGTAGGTTCTTCTTCTTCCTCTTTCACTTTAAATATAAACTAGGAAATGGTACATTATAGAGTCTAGTGTGTTGCTATAACCACTCTAGAGCTAGAGAGCTTTCCTCCATGAAAAGAGGGGATTGTCTTCAGAACAAAATTTATGACTCTACTGGGGAGATATAACCTCTTTGTCTCTCCTTTTCCGGTTTGGTTTTTTATCATTTTGAATGATCGTTGAGATCTACTTCTATTTAGGTCTCTATAGGTCTGCATAGGACTTGATATTTTATTTAAAGTGTCAAGTCTATTTTGAGTGTTTAAATTCTTTTTATTTTTCCTTTTATTTCTCTCTCAATGCTCTTTCTTCTCTTATAAAAGCCCTGGCAGCACTGCTTTAAAAAAAAAAAACTCATGCTAATCTACCTTTCAGCACTAGTCTACCTCTCACAAATGCACTGATCCTAAATATTAGGAACATTTTAGGGTTTTCATCTTTAATTTCCAGTGTCTCTTGGCCTCTGAAGTCTCACTTAAGTTTGATATGGTTTTACATTGTTGTGTTTAGCTTGATTTCATTGTTTAACTGATTTATTTCTCTCTTCGAAATTGCTTGTGCTTGAGTGAAGATTAAATCATCTTCTAGGGTTTCTAGGTCAGTTGTCCTTCGCTTGACACTTGTTTGTGTCGTCAGAAATCTGTTGGATTTGTCTCAGAGTTTTGCATGCAGTCATTCCAGATACCATTTCACATTACATTTGGCTTGTGTGTGTGAGGTTGTTTTCTTTTGCACTTAATCACCATTGCACTTTGGAATCACCTTTGATTAATTGTCAAGCAAAGATCACAATTGTTTGATTTCCAAGCTTGAGAGTGTATGTTTGATCGGGTTTCCCATTTTGAAAGAGTAAATTGAAAATCATTTTCATTTAAAGCTTTTGAATTGTTTTATTTTTCTTCATTTTGGAAGGAAAAGTGAAAGTTATTTTCATTCAAGTACTTTTAAAACAATTTGTTTTCCATTTGAGAAAGGGAAAAGTGAAAAGAAGTTTTCATTTGTGATTCTTTGTTCATTTGGTTAGTTTTTGTTTTCTTTAATTCATTGATTGAATTATTTTTCATGAAAATTCAAAGTGAAAGGAAGACAAAATATGTTTAGTGCATCTTAGTGAAAAGAGAAGTGATTTCGTTTTTAGTAAGTTTTCATTTCAGGGTAGTGATAATGAATCCAGTTTTAAAGTTGCATTTCAGTATTTTTGAGATAGTTGGGGGGCACCATTTCTTTTTGCACTTCTTGTGTCTTGCACTCTTGTTTTCACTTTCTCCCTCATTAGTTTAATGTTCATCAAAATGAAATGGTTTCTTTTTTGCATGAAGCTGCATTGTAGGGATTCAAGTGACATCGTTATTGAGCCCGAAAATGAAATATAATCAAAGATCAACTTTAAAATTTATTAAATTAACATTAAGGGGCATTTGGAATGAACGAAAAAATCTAGAGGCCTAGGCTAAGGACATGTTCCGATGTCGTTAAGCATATAATATGCCACTAACAGTATATGTTACATTCCAGGGGGGATATCCCCTCTCACATATGGAATTATATAGTACTATGCTCCACGTATGAAAAGTATAAGGGGACACTCTCATCAAATGGTTACACATTAGACAACACTACTATGGACTGGGCTCCCACATACCATTGAGTATATTTTGGGAGACCCGAATAGGTTACAAAACCTGCCATAGGAAACCAATTTTTCTGCCTTGTAGACGTCATACACCAAAGACTACATTGGGGAAGATTGGCTCTCATATGTTAAGTCCTTTGTAATTTCTTTTCTAATTTATTATGCCAATATGTATATTGCAGTTCATGGATACTTGGTAATATTTTATGCCTAGATTACCATTTTTTTTCGTATTTTATTTATAAAATAAACTTCCCACAATAACATCCCACTTGTGCATTACTCTTGGCCTTACCTTGCCTAGTTAATTATAAATCTTAATTTCTCAAAAATGATTCACCATTCGCTTATTTTACCTTTTTCTAAAGGTCATCGTGGTTGAATCTTTGAATTCATCTCACTCCTCTTCTGAAGGAAGTCAAGATGCTCCTCCTAAGATTCCACAATTTCCACCCATGCCTCTTGAAGCTCAAGTTTATGAACTTGGAATTGTCATAAGTGTCCAATCGATCTCATCTCAACCACCACCTAACGAGTGGCTTTCATCGTCATCTAAGGATCATGAGCTTGAAATTCCTGAACGTTCTACAAAGTTTATATTCTTTCCTCCTAATCCACTCTACAATCCATTTGTAATATCTCCTAGGCATATTTATAGTGCTTTTGATGGTCCCAAAGTTCCATTAGGTGCTTCTCATGTAGCATCTCGTACTACTTCTCTTCAATTTTCTCCACCAAAAATGGCATCAAATGTAGATGATATTCCATTCGTGAGTACTCTTCAGAGTATTCCTCCAGAAAATTTTGCATCCCATATCCCATAAGTTGACATCGCCTCTATGTTCCCTTCGGAAGGTTTTTCGTATGTCTCCACTCCTCATGATGAAGAAAGTGGGACAAGTATTCCCTCTTGTCAAGTTGCATCTATGCTTCCACCTGGGTATACTTATCTTTTAAACCTTGTTTCTGGAGCTTCTAGGGCTGCATCTTTATTTCACCATCATGTTTGGTCAATGAGCATTCCACCATATTATAGTTCTTTTATTTCAAATACAAATGTTATTTCACAAATTTCTTCACGACCTTCGGTTTATGTCGGTCAAATGATTGTTTCACTAGGATCATCTACTCCCTTGTCATTATCCAAGATGACTACGAATTCCACCTTTGAGTGGAAAATATATGGTTTCATCCGTGCCTGGGGGAAATCACATACTCTATATGTACCTCCCTCATCGGATGGGGGAAATATAAACTCTGGGAATCTATCAGGGGCAGGACAACCTACTCCTAGTCTTAGTGGAACTCTTCTTTCACAACCAACAAGTGATAACTTAGGAGCCTCTCTACTAGGTGGTCAACCTAGTTCTTCTCAAATTTTTTATCAGTAGCCCAATGTTCAATACCCTCATGTTCAAAAACACTATGTGCAACAACCAAACATACAATATCAGTATGTTCAATAACCAAACATACAATATCAGTATGTTCAACGACTGAAGGTATCACAACCATATTTCTAGCAAACCCAAAATCAATTGGGTGTTGTTGCGACAAATCCTCAGTGTGTTCCTCAAATCCAATCTCGTCTGAACCTTCTAGGTCAAACTAGAACTAACCCCAATCAACCTTGTGTCCAACACCAGCAAATACTGAACAAGGAGCTTATATCTAGTAGGGGTCGTATTGATAGCCCCAAGAGGGTGCTTATATTCAGCAGGGGCCATATCAAGCACACCAAAAAGGACCATAAGTTTAATAACAACTGAAGAAAGGTACCTATAAGCAACCCCAACCACAACAAGGTCCCTACCCACATATTCCTTGTCAACAGCACGGTCAAAATCATCCCCAATGGGGGCAGAACCCATACTACCAAGGTTGGAACCCATAAATGGGTAAATTTCAACAACTATTTTCTCCTCATCACCCTTCGTTTCCATTCCTGGCTATGTTGGAAATGTCAAATGTGTCTAAATTAACAAATTACCAAATCGAATACATGTTGCATTGGCCTCGAGTTCCAACCAAAATTCCTGGAGATTGTCCAAATTTTGAGGGAAAATATGGGGAAGACCCCTAAGCCCATGTCATGACATACCATTTATGGTGCTCTTCTAACTCTTAGGTTGATGATTCAATTCATATATGTCTTTTCCAGTGCACTTTCATGGGTGTCGCTGCCAAATGGTACATTGAAATTCCTTGTGGTAACTTCTACGATTTCAATACCTTGTCCATGGCCTTCCTCACCCATTTCTAGTTTCTTATCCGGTATGAGACCGACACCCGTCTCTTCATATATTTGAATTGGTCAACTGCTACTCATATCTTAGATCATATAAGTGAATGGATGTGCATGAACTACCTTATTAAATTCAAGATCCCTGATCAATTGTTTACTAAGTTGTTCATAAAATAATTTTTTCCTAAAATCATCAAAGATCTCGCTATGGGTGGTTGTGTGACAGAAGAAGAAGTCATTGCCCATGCTTAGTATTTAGATTTGGTTTGTTCCCAATCTTGAACATTATTTGAGCTTTTACTTGATGCACTGCAACCTTCAACTGATCCAGCATCATCCAAATATCTTATTGATGACGTGATTGGGATAATGGCCCATACTGATAAGAGTACACCGAAGGATTATTCGAATTCCAAGCCTACTTCTGTCACTACTCCCTCCACTCCTTCAAACAATTCAAAGAATCGTGGTAAAACCTCTGAGGTTAATGGTGTTCAATCTACCGTAGTAGACAAGTTATCAAAAGTTAAAATGAAGGGGAAAGGTAAATCAAAATCTGACACCCCCAAACAAAATTCCACTAACTCATATGCTGACAATACTTCCAAGAATAAGCCCAAGTATCCTTTCTTGATATGTGATGAAGATCATTATACCAAGGATTTTCCTCAGTGTGGCGAAGTCTCTCGTCTTCTTAAAGGTGCACCGGGGATGTTGGTTTCCTTGAGAGAACTGTTTCCTTCTCCAAAAATGAAAATGATAGATAAAAGCCAGTCTTCTGCATCCGCAAGTTCCCAAGTCTTTATGGATCGTAAAAAACGTATTTTTGTTGCCACTCAATTGAAATAATACAAGAACCCTTAAAAATCTCCCCTGGAAAAGGATGTGTTAGATATTCCTTCCTCTTCTACTCCTAGTTTTGGTCCTCTCCATATTGAGAGACCTAATAGTGGTTCCATTGTCCAACTACCTTGTACGGGTGTCGTTTAGAAATAATATTACAATTTGAACGTGTGAGCTTCCCAACACTATAACATCGTAGAAGATCTAGCTCAAGTTCCATCAGGGATTTCTGCCTTAGAAGTCCTTCAGTCATGCCCATCACAACAGAAGGAGCTATTGTCTGATATCATAGGGATTGATCTCGCAGATTCAGATCTTATGATTTTTTATCTCAATAATCATGTTACTCAGATCCCATCACAGGTAGGTTTCCTTATAAAATTTATTTTGATGGGTAAAACCATTCATCATATTTTTGTTTATGAAGGTGCTTTCACCTGCATCATGTCTATTGCGTGTTGGAAAGCCATTGACTCTCCTACTTTAAGTCAATCCCCTATCACTCTGGAAGTTTTCGAGGGTAGAGGCTCTCGGCCATATGGTATTCTCAAATCCTTGGCAATTCAGTTGGAGGGTAAAACAGTGAACCTGGAAGTAGAGGTGGTAGATTCCAACCTCAATTACAACCTTTAGCTCTAACCTAGTTGGACCCATGTGATGATATGCATGGTCTCTACCCTTTTTCGCATTCTCCACTTTCATCATCAGGGGAAGATAATAACTGTCGATCAACTTTCTTTCTTTTCCCTAGATTCTTCAATTGGAAATGTCCCATATGATCGAAATACCTCTACTCCTTATAAGAGTGTTGGCCAAGTTCTTTTCAAAGACTCGTCCCTGATGGGATTGTTTCCATCCTCGCCTACTAATTTCACCTCTATTAACATGATATCATCTATTCAAGATCCATTGAATGTTGCTAGTCTTGAACATCTTGATAGTTTTGGTGATGCTATGCCCCTCATCCCTACCGAATAAATGTATAAAAGGATTATTCTAGATTCTAGGGCTACTTCCGAAGCCAATGATAACCTGTTTTCATATCTAGACACATATTCACAGTCTCCCTGGTTTGGTTCTTGGGATTTAGATGATCCCTTGGATGAGATATTTCCCACTGACTAGAGTATCGTGGAAGTTATGTCTCTTGATGAAACCCCTTGGGACGATGGTCATCATCGTTCCTCGTTTCTCCTAATCCTGGGTGAAATATCTACTTTTCTGGAAACCTGTGTTTCATCTGAGTTGTCTAGATGAGTTCAACATCCCATTCTGGTTCATGAAGTGTTGTCCAAAGGAAACATGGGTTACATTTATGCCACCATTCTTATCGACATCTCTGTTAAACTAGGGGTTGTTGACAATGTCCATATCAGTGCATCTTGTTCTCTCGATGAGGTTAGGATCTACACCACTCTTTTCAAATAATGTTGCTTGGTATTCACATGGTCTTATGAATAAATTCATGGCATAGGCCCTAGGATTGTGGTGGATGAAATTCCTACATATCCAGACTCAAAGCATGTTCATCAACAGAATCATCTTGTACACCCAAGAAAGGCTTCTTCCATTAAGGGAGAGGTCAAAAAACATCTCAAGGCTAGTTTCATCTATCCTATAGCATTGACAGATTGGGTCTTTAATATTTTTCTTATTAACAAAAAGGAAGGGACCATTCGAGTTCAGTTTGATTATGAAGACATAAATTGTGTTTGTCCTAAAGACAACTACCATTAGGGGAATTTTGAGGTCTAAAATGGGCCTCCTAAAGAAATTATAAAATAATAGTGGAAACAATAAAATAAGATTTGATTACATCATCAAATTTTAGAGGGAAAAAAGGAAAAACTATTTTTTCAACTCATATTTTCAACTTATATCCCTATGGGTGTACTCAAACTTCAAGTGGAAACAATCACTGGATGCACAATTTGATTCCTCATCCAAGGAGTACCCATGTTTCATACTTATTATGAACCCTGCTACATGAAAAATTATAAATACATGAAAAACGTGATTGAAATCACGTTTTTTCATGTATTTCTCATTTTTCATGTAGGAGGGTTCATCAAAAGTATGCAACATGGGTACTCATTATATGAAGAATTAAGTTTTGCATCCAACGAGTACTGTCACTCGAATTTTGAGTAAAATATTAGGGAGATAAGTTGAAAATAAGAGTTGACAAAGTAGTTTTATTATTTTATTATTTTTTATTATTTGTACTTTTTTACTCCAAAAGAAGTGAATCATCCCTCATAGTTGACGTCATCATCTTGAACCTTATTGGTTCTTATAAAGTTTATTTTGGTTGTACATTTCTCTTAGGAGGCCCATTTTAGACCTCGAAATTCCCCTAATGCCCACTCCTTTTATAAATCAAATTATTGACCAGTGTGCCAGGAGTGATATGTTCTCTTTTATGGACAGTTTTTATGGCCACAACTGGATCGATATTTTTCCTGTTGATCAACACAAGAGCAAATTTATCTATCCTTGGGGAACCTTTTCCTATAAGAAGCTCCCTTTTGTATTAAAAAATGCCAAGGCTACCTTCCAAAGAGCTATGTCCTATTCTTTTCATGATATTAAGCACATAGTTTAGCCATATCTTGATTACCTTCCATCTCATTCCGTGAAACATCAAGATCACCTCAAACATCTTAGAGTGATATTACCTCGCTACCAACATTATAACATACAGTTGAATCCTCATAAATGTGTCTTTTGCATTGAATTGGGTCGTCTCTTATGTTTTATAGTTTCTAAATAAGGCATCCAGATTTATCCTCTAAAAGTCGAGGCAATCATCAATCTTCCTCCTCCTTCTTTCTTACTTCAGCTACAAAGCTTGCAGGGGAAAGCCAATTTTCTCTGTCAATTCATCCTGAATTATGCGGATCTTGCTAAATTATTTACCCGTCTATTGAAAAAGGGAGTCTCATTCATTTGGGATGAGATTCCTCAAAAACGTTTCAATGCTTTGAAGAAAACCCTTGTCAATGCTCCATTATTGCATCCTCCCGATTATCATCACGATTGTTTCCTTTATCTAGCCATCGCAGAATTTTTTTTTGGAATGTTGCTGATTTAGGATGATGATGATGGTCATGAAAATATTATTTACTACTTGAGCCGAAATATTTTCTACGTTGAGACTTGTTATGATCATGTAGAAAAAATTTCCATAGTTGTTGTTCATGTTGTTAAGTGGTTCCACCATTATATTATCCTGCGTGATACTGTTGTGATTTCCATATGTAATCCCATGACTTACATCCTTACCTGTTAGTTTCTTGGGGGAAAATACTCCAAATGGATTGTCATTCTCTAGGAGTTTGACTTAGATTTTTCTATGGCTAAGTCTAAAAAATCACTCGTCTTCGCTGAATTGATCTACGATCTTCTAGCTGCAGTTTATCCTACCCCTTTCGATGAGTCGATTACTGAAGAATCACTCCTTCTCATCAGTACTCTTGATCCATGGTATGGATACATCATTTTTTATCTCCAGAACCAGACATTTTGACCATATTTTCCTCACTCCGAGAGACCACAGATTCGTTACCAATCTCAACCATATCGCATCATTGGAGATACTCTATATTGGAATGGTGTCAATTTTGTTCTCCATCAATGCTTGAATCTTGAGGAAGTTGAAAAAATCCTTAATGACAGCTAATCTGGGGCCTGTGGTGGTCATGTGTTCGGTAATGCTACAACTCATAAAATCCTTCGAGCGGGATGTTTTTGGCCATCTATTTTCAAATATTGCATTCTTTCCATCTGCAAATGCCATGATTTCCAAATTTATTCTTTGAAAGAATGCACCCCACCCACTCCCTTGCACCTAGTTGTCACCTCTGGGCCATTTGCAAAACGAGGCATAGATTTTGTGACCTATAACCCTCGCTCAGTCGGGGGGCATGGTTATATTATCGCTTCTGTTGATTATTTTACAAAATGGGCCGAGGAGATGCCTACGTATGTTAACAAAGGTGTAAGTTTGGCACAATTTCTTTGTAATCACGTCATACCTTAGATCAATGTCCTGAAAGCCATCATCATTGACCATGGCTCTCACTTTCATAAGCATATGATAAAAAAAATTACCGCTCAGTTTGGGTTGTGCCACGATAGCTACACTCCATATCTTCCACAAGACAATGGCCAAGTTGAAGCCGTAATTTTTTTTTTGGTAATGATGCTTCAATGATTCATTGGGAGACATAAAAGAGATTGAAACCTCATACTATTTTTGGCTCTGTGGGATTACCGAACTTCTGCTAATACTGCTACCAGATTCACACCATTTCAATCGGTGTATAGTTTGGAAGTTACACTTCCAATTGAATCTGAAATCCATTCTTTGAAGCTAGCTATCGAACTGGTTCCTGGTACTTCCCCAGAAGAGGAATGTATGCTTTACCTCGAGCATCTCGATGATAATCAATGAATCATTGCTTTAGTCATTTAAGCTCAAAAGAAATGAGTTAAATTTTAGTACGATAAGTTTTTTAAAACTCTCTCTTTCTTTGAAGGTGACTTGGTCCTGCTTTATGATAAAGCCCATGAAAAATTCGGCCTCCAAAATATTCAGTTAATGTTTCCTGGACCTTACATTTTTCAATGTGTATTAGAGAAAGGCGCCTATGAGCTAGTCAATTATAAGGGTAACTAGCGGGCTGAGCCCCAGAACAAGCTCTAAATAAAGAAGTATTATGCTTGATCGCAAGTACAGTACTTTGTACATTAGTGCACTTTTAGATTTTTTTGGTGTGAATGTTTTCTTTGCAGACACGTTTCCTTTACTTACCTTATGTTCCACTTGGTTTGTAAATGTCATCAAACCATTATGTTGGTTTTGCTAATGAGGCTTGTAGTAGCACACGAAGCTTATCTTCCGCAACATGGGCACTTTTTTCTCTCGACGACAAGTTGGTCAATCTACAAAGTGTTTGTCTGGGTCAAAAAAATAATAATATTTCTGAATATAGTGCAGTCATTGAACTATTATCGGATTCAATTTCTTTCAGTATCAGAGACTTGGTTGTCAAACTAGCCTCACAACTCGTTGTGTCACAATTAAATGGGCATTATTCAGTAAACCCCTCAAATTTTGTGCATGTATTTACATGCTCAGTTACTGGAAACACATTTTGATTATATCACATATCAACAAATTCCAAAAGATTTGAATACATTAACAGATACATTGGAAAATTATGTATTGGATCAACATTTGCAACATATGTAAAAAACCAAACACATCGTCATGATATAAGCACACTTTGTAATAGTAGAAACATGCACATGTGTGTATATATATATATATATAGATATATATAGATATATCGAGTTTGTAAAATTTTGTTACATCAAAATCTAAAAACATATGTGTGCCTTGACAAAATCGTTCTATCAGCCTACATCAGTGCATAAAATAAACTAAATGCATATGTGCACCCACGTGATGCTCATAGTAGCAAGTGACCACCTATATTACTTTCCATAGTAACCGATGAAGGTTGCCGGATACTCCTACGGTGTGCCTCTGAAAGCAAAGTGGTATGTCATAAAAATTCACGTATTTTGAAATGCCTCTGTTTGAATCCTCTAGGTTGTGATTATTCTCTATGATCAGGTCTTGTACCTCCTCATAAGGAGCATCCTCGATGTAGTGCGCTACCCTCCTCATAATTGTAGACATGCCTGCTAGTCTCTCTGGTCCAACATCTACAAAAAAGTCATAAGTTTAAAGCTCAGAACACATAACATGAAAACATTAAAAAATAAAAAATTCAAAAATCAAGTTTTTTACCTACATGATACTACTGTGCACCTTGTGGAAGGGGAAGATATGTATATCCTTGAAAATCTACACCAGAATATGCGTAGTCATCTACTACGATCAAATGACAGCGTAACCAACTGAAAAACGATGTCTAGAAATGCATTTGCTTGCCACCTCCATGGATAGGCATGATATCACACCATATAAGGAGCCTCAGATCTCTCGGAGCTAGATCATACACCTCAAGCTGTTGGTAGTGAGACAATACCTCTTGCTCCAAGAAGAAATTGACCAGTATGGACCCATACCCAAATTGTTTCAGTTGCCTCGTTTTTCACTTTGTAAGTTGGCCTTTCATGTTAGCCAATAGTCCCTCACACCAGTTAAACATAGTGGGAGAAATAAAATCTATAACATACTAAAATTGAGACTTTTTTACCTCATGTAATGTCTGGGCTGCATCCACAGGGGCCATAGTGTGAAAAATAATCCTCAAATTTAGATTAGTGATAGTTTTGATATACACCTTTCCACTTCAAGTCTTTCTAGCACCAGGACAATGTCCCCCAATGAGTATACTTGTGCTATCACCCCCAGTATGAGCTCAAGAGAGTAAGATTCTCTCTCATGTCCTGGAAAATATAGTAATGAAATAAATGTACGAGATATCTATTTCGAGCTCTTGGTCCTCGATAATGAAAATTTGGCGATCTACATCACATAGCCCAATGAAATGTTCCAGTAGCTCAAGTTGAGCTCTGAGTCCCGAGGTTTGAAATAAATTTAGCGAGCCACAGTATCTCAAGGCATTGATGTAATGCAAATATTGGAGAGCTTCATGATATTCTACCTCTTGACCTCTTTCCATTCAATAACCATTTTCATCGAAAACACCTGGAAAACATCCATAAATTATATTTTAGGAGTTTTCAATCGATCAAAACTGGAAATAAATAATTAAAAATGGAGATATATTTGTTTTAAAATATTCTCGGTAATATGTTTGTCTGTCGGAATTAAACTTGTGCTGACAGAGAGTTGTCCTAATTGGATATGGGTGATCGACGCGGGTCTGATAGGTCAAACCCACACTGATACCCTGTGACATAAAACTTAAAAATATCCTCTTAAACCCTTAAATTTATAAATGAAATGGCTTGAAAATGGAATGAAAATAACGAGAAAATCCAAAGCTCTTACCTGCAACTGGTGGATTGTCGAATGGTGTCTCGGATAGGCCACACCACTTATCTGAAGATCAAAGGAAAATGGGGTAAAATGTGCTTATCCAATTTATGTAAAGTGAAATGGTAAAAATGTTTTAATTTTTGTCTTTTTATAAGTTTTAAACACATTTTTGCCAATATTTTATTATTTTTCTCAATATCAGCGATGTGTGGTTCTCTTTGTGCAACAACAACATCTTTTTAACAATGAAAATGATCATTTTTTACTGATGTAACGAGTTTTATTTTATCTCTTTTTCGGATTCGTTAAAAAAAAACAAAAAAGGAACCCCTTCAAGTCATGTTTAAGCTCTTTCATGAATTTTGAAAACTAAAAATATCAATGAGTACTTTTCATTTTGAACTCGTTAAATTAAATGAATTGACGTGGTCTCAGTCTATGTTTGCCCCTTTTTTGGGCTGAGATTTACTAATTACAAAAAAGGAATAACTTAATCAAACATGGTCAAGAGGTTCTATCTGATATTTTTTTCTACCTTTTTAGATTCAAGGGATGATTTACGAAAAGGGACCTGATGCAGTTTTTTTTTCATCTCTTTTTCAAACTCTCTAAATATGAAAAAGACACTGATTTGCTCTTTCGCTGGACTCGTAAAATTTGAACAATGAAAGGCTTGTCACCATGACAAGATCGAGTTATTCCTTCCCAGGGCTTGTTAAAATTACTAGGATGGATTCATTCAAAGAATGAAATAATACACTAAGAATATGATACCCTCTTCACGCTTTCTATAAAAAATAAAGAGGCACTCGTTAGGAATAACGGGGGGGAATTGAAAGTGGACTTCCTATGCGTTTTTTAGGCAAGAATTCACTCTTGATCATGACACTCATCTGCAGTTCGTGTAATGTTGGGGATATTCTTCATTCTTCATTTAGCTTCCTGGGTTTGGGAGATCCATTTGCCTCTTATTTGTTCACCATTTTTGTCATCATGGCCTCTGATCCTATTTTGAATCAAATGCTACCACACTCCTGAGTTGTGTCAATGATATGTTCAAGAGAAGTATTTTTTATACAAGTCGAATGTCCTCTGCTTATTTGACCCTCTCTACTACAGTCTGAAATCACTCCTATCATCTTGAGAAATCCTTTGTGTTGTGTCAATGAAGTGGGAATCGTTATGGCCCTCCTTCGACGAATCACTTCATATTGACCTCAGCTCATTATCTAGGAAGATGATTTAGAAACTCTTTTTCAGTACCTTGGAGCTTTCATGCCTCAATGGAAATTTGTTTACTTTTCAAGACAAATTAAAATCACTAGAATTTGATCAAATGATTCTGTAAGTGTTCAACTTCAATTATTTTATTCACACTTGTAGATTCTTCTATCGTACCTTGAGGGCCATCATAATTGTTGGTGGTTTCTCTCATGCTTGTTAATGGTTTACATCATTGACTAGTAATTAGGTGTTTTATACCATGTTCAACATCAATACATATATTAACATGGTTAGATTCATACAATGGATGGAATGAGATAGAGACAAAGACCCTGGATCACATATGTTATTATACAAGCTACATGGAGTTATTGAGTGTCCATTATTGTAGACATAATCCTTTCTATATGGATGGTTGCGACGATACTGTGGATCCATTTCCATGATCTCTTTCATATTGATGGTTGTGACCATACCGTGGGATCATGTGTTATTTGATTCCTATTCAAAGATATTTTATGAGGCATATTTATGTCATATATGTCATATATTGTATTGTGTTTTATTTGGCATGTTTCCTAGCATTGTTCCTAGTCCTTGATTTGATTCATAAATAATTCCACCCACCACTCCTTGTTCTACCTTCATTCTTTAGGGGACATCTGTTAGAGGGTAATTTTTCACCCTGTTAAATTCCCATCCCTAATCCTGAAGTGCCCTGTGATGAATACTGTGTAGTATATCCACCATAGATATTACATATATATCATTTGAAGACTAAAAGAAAAATTTCTTGAAGCATTTATGAAGAAGCTTTGCTCAAACCGTAAATGTCTAGGTCATCGATCTTAGCAAGTTGTATGCCCATGTTGATGGCATATTTCACACTCTAAAATAGCACTGTCAGTGCTCTTTTTATGGGAAAAACCACGCTGATCCCTTTATGTCATTGTTTCCTGAAATGGAGGAGATGTTTTATGCACTACAAGCTTCTATAATGGCCATTTGGATATTGATCTATGGAGATTTTGGTCGAGCTCTCTAATTTTCATCTCTTGATCTTATCAATAGGGTACTTCCCCTTGACAAGTGGCCCTTTCTGCTTCCTTTATGGGCTCCTAAATCCCTTTCCGTTCCTATATATTGTTGAAAATCTCTAACACAATTCTGATACCATGTAGAAATTATACCAATGGATTCAATCTGATCATATAATGTACTAAAACAAGATACTAAATCCTTCTACAGTGTTTGCATAATATAAATCATGATCGCTCAATCACTTGCAAGTAAGATAAATAAGTAAATCAATCCACAACAAAAGATATTTCCTAGGGAACGAAACTGCTCAAAACCTCTCCAAATTTATTGTATAATCAACCAAGGAATCATGAAACAATACAATGTATTTGTGCTCACCATAACCTCGTACACTCTACCAATTTCTTACCATTGATCTACGAAAAATTGGACCAACACATAGCCAATTATTAGCCTACCCTTAACCTACCCTATTTACACAATCCATAGAGAATTAAACCCCTAGTAAATAGGAAATTCATCCTTCCTTGATTTCAAAATTCATCATGGGCTTCATGTGGTTTTATAATTGCACCTGGGAAGTTTTCCTAAAATAAAACTGATAGTTTTCTAGCCTTGAAACTTGTATCAACTGGGTCTCCACCAGAATTATCATGCATGCAACTATAAATAGTGAATCATCAGTTACTTGGTAGATCACTACTAGTAAATTAAATCTATTTTAATTCACTTGATCTTCCACTAGCTCATCAAACAATTAGAACTAGTTAAAATAATTTTAACTCAGTTAATGTGAGTTAACTGATCCCACTCACACTACACTAGTGCTATAACTATAATTGGACCTTGTTAATAATATAATCACTCTACATGCTTATCCTTTAACCCTAAACTCTAAATTATTGATCTAACTAACTCTACCACACTTATTTAACTATTACAAGTTGTTATGTGATAAGATTACAATTGATTTTAGATTTTATATAAAAATTGGTTGCACACTAATGTGTCGCTAGGATCCTTCATTGTGTGACCTGTGATCCCACACTAGTGTGTGTGCATTTTCTTGTTGAATTTAAACACTCCCTCTCAAAAAGAAAGGTATTATATGCTACCCCAATCCTGCCTCTATGGTATTCAAACTTTATCTTAGCAAGCACCTTCGTCAAGATATTTTCATCCCGATCCTCTGTGGGAATGTACTACAACAACATAATGTGCCTCTAAAAACAATATCTGAGATGGTGGTACCAAATGTCAATATGCTTGGGCCTATCATGGAATAATGGATTAATAGAGAGTTTTATGCAACTGTGGTTATCACAATGTATCACTGTCGGATCCATATAATGACCAACAAAACATATCACCTCACATGCAACCTGACTAGCTGCCATGTACTCTACCTCAACTCAACTGAGTGCAACTGATCTCTACTTCATAATGTACCAAGAAACTTCTATTGATCCTATGTTGAAGATGCCACCTAATGTTCTCTTCTTGTCTAATGGACTACCTACCCAATCTGCATCGATGAAGCCTTGAAGCTTCATTCCCTTTTTTTGTTTATACCATAATCCATACTCTATAGTGCCCCCGTGATATCTCAACACATGCTTCCCCACCTTCCAAAAGGGCTTGGTAGGCTTAACCATAGGTTGAATAAATTGGTTAACTGCGTAGCATATGTCTTGTCATGTGTTCGCCAAATACATCAGTGAACCCACAAGCTGCATGTAAATAGTATCATCCACTACCTCACCTAGAGTAGCATCCTTCTTCCTGCAGTTACCTACAAGAGGAGTCTCCATGGGTTTGTTGTCCTCCATGTGGAACTTCCTCAAAATATATTTGGCATAATTTCGCTGAGATAAAAATATCTCCCCCTCTCTTTGCCATATTTCCAAGCCAAGAAAGTTATGCAAGATCCCCATGTCCTTCATCTCAAACTATGTTGCAATATCCTCTTTGCAATAAGTTATGAGATGGTCATCATCTGCCAGTATAAGATCATCAACATAAAGTAAAATAGTAAAAAGCTTACCATTGACCACAATATGATATAGGTTCACATCCACTTCACTCTTTGTGAAGCCCAACCCAGTGAAATAGCTATCAATCCTAGTGTACCAAGCATAAGGTGATTGCTTCAGCCCATACAATGCTCTCTTGAGTATGCACACATGAAACTCCCTATCAAAGGTATTAAAACCTTCTATTTTCTCAACGTGCACTTCTTCCTCAATAACTCCATTGAGAAAGGTTGTCTTTATATCCATCTTATGTATTTTCCATCCCATTTTCACTAAGAGTTCAAGGATAGATCTAATCGATGAGTACCTTGCAATAGGTGCAAAAGTCTCCTCATAGTCAATCTACTCTACCTGTGAGAATCCTCAGGCCACAAATCTAGCCTTGTGTTTCTCCACACTCCCATCTAATATCTACTTCACCTTGTAGATCCACCTAGATCCAACCACTAAATTCCCCACTGTTCTTGGGACCACTTCCCATGCACTATTATGATAATGCATTCATACTCCTCAACCATGGCATCAACCCATGTTGGCTACTACATTTCTTCCTAAAATGAGGATTTTTATGTCACTATACACTTGATCACAATATCCATGTATCCAATATACTTGTTTGGGGACCTTCTCTACCTGTGTTTTGATGTAGGTGCTCCTACATGATCTTTCGCATCTAGCATCAATATTTCAGCCTCTCTGGTGCGCTTCCTACCATTTATGGTGGATGGATTTGCATGAGTGGTTTCTTCCACTCCATCATCCTTTGTTTGTGGCTGCTCCACATCCTAAGGTTCATCATTTGGAACCAAGAGTTCCTCACCTGCATGCATTTCAAGCTCCCTCTTAAGGGACAATCACATGGCTTTCTCCTCATCAAATTTAACATCACTCCTAACAACTATCATTCTGTTAGTTGACAAATACACCCAACATTTATGGGGAGAATTAGTGTACCCCACAAATATCCCAACCTTTGTTGTTGGTTCTAGCTTCTTCTTGGCATCTTTGGTCACATGGAAATAGACAGCTGAGCCAAAAATTTTAAAATATGGAACATCTGGTTTCTTACCTGAAAAATCCTCCTCCGGTGCACTCATGCCAAGTATCCGATGAGGAATACGGTTCTGTAAAAATACCATTGTGTTTCATGCCACTTCCCATAGATGCTATGGTAGGCCCTGATCATGTAACATAGATTTTGTTGCTCCCACAATTGTTCTGTTCTTTCTTTCTACAACCCCATTCTATTGTGGGTTATGAGGTGCTATCAATTCTCTCTGAATTTATTCTTTGGCACAGAAGTTCTTGAATTCATTAGAGATATAATCACCACCACTATCACTCCTTAGATCCTTCACCAGTGCTTTGAACTCACAAAACTTGGATAACACCTCATCTTTCTTCAGCAAAAATAATATCCAACACTTTCTAGAAAAATAATCAACAAAAATCACATAATATCTGTGATTTGTTCTGGAAGGTGTTGAGAATGGTCTGCACACGTCTGAGTGAACTCTCTCAAGGATTTTCGTTGCTCGGTTCTCCTTCTCATGAAGAGTGGATTTATTATACATCCCCATGGTACATCCCTTGCATGTACCCTTTGGAAGACCTATATAAATCTGTTGCATTATCCTCAAAGCACTATGGTGTAGATGGCCCAATATCCTATGCCATAACTCGCCTGTATCCCAACTCACCACCTTCCTTTCTTTACTCCTCAATGATGCCCAACCATCTACATCAAGTTTGTAGAGGTTATTCACATGAACCCCAATCTTCTTTACCTGCCCTATGGCTTTGTGACAAAGGAACACCTTTCATTTACTGAAAGAGACATCATATCGAAGATCCTCCAACATAGAAATTGAAACTAAATCCTTTTTAAATATAGTACATGCATGAAATATTTTAATAAGGAAGTTCTACCTAACTATCTCTGGAAAGTAACTGTACCAATTTCGGTAGCACTATACCTCCCATCATCACCCATCTCTATGTGCATATGGAGATCATTCTCCTCCAAGCTACTAAAGAGTTCTTTGTTTCCCATCATGTGGAAATATGATCCACTATCCAAGTACCACATATTTCCCATCGTTGTTGATGCCATGGGTGCAATGAGAGAGAAGTCCAACTAAAACTGTAAGGCCAAAGATTCACCCGCTACAACTCCTAGAGCATTCTTTTTGTTCTTATTATTTTGTGGATAATTTTTTGCATAGCGTCCATGACCATGATAGTGAAAAAATTTCACCTTTGTCATGTCACGCTTCTTTCCTTCTTTTCCAGTCTCAGATTTGGAATGGGATTTCTTCCACTTCCACTTCTTTTCCTTAATAGCGAAGGAACAATTTTCCTGATAATCAGTCTTGGATGGGGATCCATCCTTGCATTCTGACAAAACTCTTCATGTACCAAATCTAACCATAGTCGCTCCCAATCTAGTAACTTCTCCCTCCCATTCATGGATTCTTGGTAACTATGACAGCTCTTAGGAAGGCGTAGAAGTGATAGGATCACCAAGTCATCATCAGTTAGAGTAATACAAACACTTCGAAGCTCATATCGACATTGAGTTAAGTTGGTCAAGTATTTCTAGATTGTGTTTCCCCTCTCCATTTTTATTTTCCTGAGCTTGTCCTTGAGTGCCAATTTTATGTGGTCACTGCTGCTTTGAAATAGACCTATAAAGGCCTTCCATGTAGCATATGGTGTTTCCTTGCCATGGATAATAGATACAATATGATCTAGAACTCTCTCTAATAATACCTCCCCGCCTTTGCTACCTTATTTTTCCATGCATCAATAATTTGGGCATATGCTACCGCAGACTTCGGAATATCATTATCTACAAATTCCTTCAACCCATTTTCCTATAAAACCGCCTTCATCCTTTCCTACCATGCAATATAATTCAAAATTCCCTCAAGTGCATATCCGAGTCTAAAGCCATTGAAAGAAATCTTGATCTGCTTCTAGCTCCAAAGAAAGTATTTGAAAATTTGAATACTGTTCAACACAAAGACAATTTCTTCTCCACTATTGTGATTCCTAGTGCTCTGATACCATGTAGAAAATCTCTCAAAAATATTTGATACCCTATAGAAATTATACAAATGGATTCAGTCTGATCATGTAATGTACTAAAACAAGATATTTAATCCTTCTAAAATATTTACAGAATATAAATCACAATCTCTCAATCACATGAAGTAAGAGAAAGAATTAAATCAATCCACAATGCAAGATATTTTTTGGGGAAGGAAACTACTAAAAACCCATCCATATTTATTGTATAATCAACCAAGGAATCATGAAACAATACAATGTACTTGTTCTCACCACAAAATCATACACTCTACCAATTTCTTCACTCTGATCTATGAAAAATTTGACAAACGCATAGCCAATTATCAACCTACCCTCAGCCTACACTACTTACGAAATCCCTTGAGAATTAAACCCATATTAAATAGGAAATTCAACCTTCGTTGATTTCACAATTCATCATGGGCTTCCTGTGGTTTTATAACTACACCTAGGAAGTTTTCCTAAAATACAACTGATAGTTTCCTGGACTTGAACCTTTGTCTCAACTGGGTCTCCACCAAAATTAGCATGCATGTAGCTATAAATAGTGAATCATAAGCTACTTGGTAGATCACCACTAGTGAATTAAATCTATTTTAATTCACTTGATCTCCCACTAGCTCATTAAACAGTTAGAACTAGTTAGACTGATTTTAACTCAATTAATGTGAGTTAGCTTATCCCACTCACACTACACTAGTGCTACAACTGCAACTGGACTATGGTAATAATAGAATCACTATGAATTCCTATCCTTTGACCCTCAACTCTAAATTCTTGAGCTAACTAAGTCTATCACACTTATTTAACTATTACAAGTTGTTATGAGATAAGATAACAATTGATTTTCCAATTTATTTAAAAATTGGTTGCACACTAATGTGTCGCTAGGATCCATCATTGTGTGACCTGTGATCCTTGTGTGTGTGCATTTTCTTGTTGAATTTCAACATGGATTGAATCCCATCCCTCCACTATTGGTTGGTAATTGTTGGGATGGTCTGATCATTAATCCTTTATATCCCCATATTGTGATAACTCATAAATTTCCATTCAAGAGAAGGATTTCCTGAAGAGCCTCAGTTTCGACTTGGAAATCACCTAAGGGTGGCCTTCAACATCAAGACCATGGTTGTAATATTCCTCTTTTATATTATCAATAATACATCTAGTGTTTCAATTTCCATATTTGTTTAAATATCTATACAAGTAGCCTAAATCTCCTTGATCTTTTAGGTAGTTTGTATTCAATGTATGATATGTTGTGTGTTATGTTTGTTGTTGTTTGTTGATATCCTATAGGTATTCGAACATCACAAGCAGCAAGGAGCAAGCTTGAGGGATTGTGGATCATGGTCTTCATCGAAGGATTGAATGATAGGATCAGGAACAGGTATGTTATTCTTATTCCTCTTTCAATTTAATATAAACTAGGAAAGGGTACATTAGATAGTCTCATGCATTGCTAGACCCACTCTAGGGCTAGAGAGATCGCGTCTGTCCATGAAGAGGATTTTATTCATAACACCTGCTAGTATACTACTCATATGTCATGGAACTCATATTCAACTCATAAAACTCCTTGTCCCTATCATCGTAGTATCTATCTGATAAATACTTCTTCTGGAATAGCCTTTCAAAATAAATCCAAGTCAAATCTCAAAAATCTATTTTATGTTATTTACATCTTCCTACCAAATTTTTTCTCTACCTTTGAGGCTGAATGTAGCTATCATAGCTTTCATATTTTTTGAGTAATCATGCAATCTAAAAAAAATCTTCATGTCAAGAAAACATGCCTCTGCATCTTTTGGTTTCTTCATCTCTCTGTCAAATGTAGGTGGTTTTGCATTTTCAAATTCTTCTCAAAAATAGCCCCTTCCACTCCTCCTAGAAGGATGATAATAATGATGATCATGATGCATGTGAGAACTAGAACTAGAATGATACATGTGTCTTTCACCGCTCCTATCTGGAGTGTCCAACAACTTTCCTTCTTTAACTGTGTCATCCCTATCTGACGTATGACCATTGAGAGATCTACTGCCATATACTCCATAGGTCCCATCCTCTTTCCCATAGCTCATCCTAAGTGGTACATTTTTCTAAAACTCTAACAAAATTTGAAGGATGGATACAATAATGTCTTCTTACTTTTCCTGTCACTGTATAAGTCTATCATTTTCTTGCTTGCAACTCCTTATTTATTCTCTTCCTATAAATTTAATCCCATCTTGCCACTATTGGTTGGTCATTTTTGGGTCAATCTGATCATTAATCCTTTGTATCCGTATGTTGTGATAATGCCTAAATTGTCATTCAGGAGAAGGATTTCTTGAAGAGCCTTAGTTTAAACTTGGACATCACCAAAGGGATGCCTCCAACATCAAGGATATGGTAGTAAGCTTCATATTTTATATTATCAATAATACATACAGTGTTTCACTTTCCATATCTATTTAAATATATATATATATACAAGTATCTCAATGCTCCTTGATCTGTTAGGTAGTTTGTATTCAATGTATGCTATGTTTTGTGTTATGTTTGTTGTTGTATCTTGATCTCCTACATGTATTTGAATGTCAAAATCAAGGAGTGAGCTTGGAGGATCATGGATGAAGATCTTCATCGACATATTGAATGATAGCATTAGGACGAGGTAGGTTCTTCTTCTTCCTCTTTTAATTTGAATATAAATTAGGAAAGAGTACATTATATAGTCTCGTGCAGTGCTAGACCCACTCTAGGTCTAGAGAGATTGCCTCTATCCATAGAGGGGATTGTCTTCACAACACCTGCTAGGATACACCTCATTTTTTGTGGAACCCATATTCAGCTCAGAAAATTCCTTACCCCTTTCATCCTAGTATCTCTATGCTAGATACTTGTTCCCAAATATACTTTCAAACTCACTCCAAGTCAAATCATTCTCATAAATATATATGATTTTATTCACATCTTCCAACCAAATGTTTGCTCTACCTCTAAAGCTGAATGTAGCTATCCTAGCTTTCATATTTTCTAAGTAATCATGCAATCAAAAAAAAATTCTTCATTCCAAGCAACAATGCCTCTACATCTTGTGGTTTCTTCACATCTCTGTCAAATGTAGGTGGTTTTTCCTTTTCAAACTCTTCTAGAAAATATCCCCTGTCACTCCTCCTATAAGCATCATAATGATGACGATCATGATGCATGTCAAAACTAGAACTAGAATGATACATGTGTATGCTAATGCTCCTATTTGGAATGTCCAAAAACATACCATCTTTAACTATTTCATCCATATCTTACCTGTCACCACCATGAGACCTACTGCCATATGCTATATTGGTCCCATCCTCCTGCCCACAATTGATCCTAAGTGGTCCCTATTTCCGCAAATCTGACAAAATTTGAAGGATGGATGCATCAACCTCTACTTGTTTTTCCTGTGCATGTATAATTCTATCATTTTCTTCCTTGAAACTCCTTATATCTTCCTTTAAACTTCTCAATGTATCTGCAAAATTAAATGAATGTCCAACACAATGTTGCTCATAAGAATCATAGGTATAATATTGATTTTCTACCTTTCTAGTATTCATCTTTGATTTCTTCCTGTAATTTAAAATATGTCAGCGAGACCAATTCATAAATAAACCAATGTACCTTAGTGTAATTTGGGGAGTTTACATCCTGCAAGATCAAAAAATCAACGAAATACATGTATATACATAATCATAACAACATATAAATTGATAACACATGGTATACTAGCATCTAAACATCATTCTGGTTTCAGTTCAGTCATAGATGCATAACCATATAAAATACACAACATGACCTAATGCATAACCATGAAAATGCAACTTCACCATACAAAATCACAAGCATGGACCATACACAAGCATAAGAGATAAGTAACGAAGCGTGAATTAGTAATGCATGTTGTGCATATAACATCACACAAACATGCATAGATGGAAAATACACAAGCACACCTAATATGTGACCTAACATAAACAACTAAAAGGAATCGATTTGAGGTGAAGGCCACATTTGGTGATAACAATTTGGGAGGCGAATATTTTTATGATAGATTAGTTATCTACTTTATACAAGACATTTAGAGAAGGTATAGAAATGACATTCGCAGCTATGTGAGAGCCCTTGAAAGACTCCGAAACTCTTGTGTAAGGGCAAAGATAACTCTCACATCCACATCCTTGACCACCATTAAGAATGATTATCTCTTTTTATGGCATTGGATTTTATTTCACCATTACTTGGCCCATGTTCGAAGAGTTTAATATGGATTTTTTCAGGAAGCATTTGGAGCTCGTTGAAAAATGTGTGTGAGATTCCAAGATGGAAAAGAGTTCCATTCATGATGTGATTCTTGTTGAAGGGTATAATAGGAATCCCAGAGTTCAGTCATTATTGAAGGAATTTTTTAATGTCAAGGAAATCTGCAATAAGATCAACTTCCAATGATGTTTTCGCATACAGAGCTGTAGTGCAGGCTACTATTTTGAGTAGACAGGGTGATGAGAAAAATTTAGAAACACTTATTCTAGATGTAACTCCTCATTCACTAGAGTTTGATGCTGTAGATGGTCGTTTGAGAGACCTCATCCAGATGAACACCCTTATCCCCACCATTAAAAAGCGAGTATGTTCTACTGTCTCAGACAACCAAACTAATTTGTCGTTTCACCTGTATAGTGGGTTCTAAAAAATGCAAACACACACCATAAACGATGTGTATAGTGGGTTATAAAAAATGCAGACACACACCATAAATAGTAAATAGAGAGAGATCAATCTAAATGGTGATCAATGCATTTATACCCTAGTTAAAACAACCATTCTTAATAATCTTTTTTTCTATGAATTTTTTTTTGACATGCTTAAAAAGTGAATATTTCTTGTAAATTTCTGGTAATTTTTTTCTTTTGTTAATATTTTTTTATCAAACTTTACGATGGAACTTGAATGATACAATTTCTTATTATAATTTATTTTCTCAATCTTTACTATGTTTATAAGTATTATTTTAATCAATCCTTGTTCTCAGTCTTCTCTACTGACATTCACATGTCAGATGGTTTTCATAATAGTAGTTGGTAAATTCGTAATGAAAAATTGTGGTAGTTGGAATTTGCAAAGAGTGAAACAAGTGGGTTACATTTTTATTGTTAAAATTAAATTTTTTCTATAGTGGTTTCTTTTTCTTCTCCTGATGAGGGAAGTCGAAGCCAAGACAACAACTTGTTGGAAAGATTTGATTTCTGTGGCATTCCTACAGCTCCAAGAAAAGTTCCCCGGATTGATGTGTGCTTTGATATTGATGACGATGGAATTATTAGCATATATACGATGGAAAAGACCACTGATGGGAAGAACAAGATCACAATCATAAGTTTCTAGGGTAGATTGAGTAAGGAGGAGATTGAGAAAAGGTTTCAGGATGCTAATAAATATAGGTCAGAGGACACAATGCATAGAAAGAAAGTGGATGCCAAGAATTCCCTGGAGAATTATGGTTACAACATGAGGGACATTGTCTGAATGATCGAGGATGCTCTCCAACAAACTATCCACTGGCTCGACCAAAATGAGCATACCAAGGCCGACAAGTTTGATGACAAGATAAAGGAGTTGGAGAGTATTTTAAATTCCATACATCATGATGATGTGCATAGGTGCTAATATGGGTTTTTTTGGGTGGTAAGATGTGCATCTCGATCTTGATCCGGAAATTGAATTGCTAGATCTAAGTAAGCGAACTAAATGATGATCTACCCTGCTACTTCATTCTATTTCAACCAAAACCCATTTCTTAAAAGGTACATCTATTTTTTTTTTAGTCCCAGCTTTACGCATAAACATGTAGCATTAGTGAGAATTCATTTCTCTCTTATGGTGTGTGTCTGTATTTTTTACATAGATATTTTGGGTTTATGTGGGGTAGATGGAGAAGCATGTCATAATTTTTAACTAGTTCCATATTTTTTCATTAGCAGTCATGATCTTGTAATTTTAAATCAATTTTACTACTAAGGAATCACTGTAAATTATGCAGGGCATTAATTCATGGTAAAATTATAGCATGTTTTCGTCATCGCATCATATGTACTGAATCACGTGGTTTTTTCAGGGTGAACATGGACTATTAGTATGAAGAGTTCATTATTTTAACTGTTATCTCGATGCATTTGTCCATTGGGATTCCAATATTTGAAATTTAGGATCCCAGAATGAGTTTTCAGCTGCCATAGTTGATCATTAATGATTAGGATCACACTAGCAACAACACTTGGAAGCCTGCACGAAATTCCGTTCCGGTAATCGACACTTTTAAAAGTATATTTCTCTCTTACGGTGTATTTGTGATTTTTTATATTTTTTTAAGATATATATTTTGGGTTTAAGAAGATCATTCGTACTCTTTGAGTGGATAGGAATGAACAAAATGCTCATTTGTTTCAGGGCAGGTGAGGGTATATTCTCAGCATTTGCTAATAGATGGTATTATGAAATCCCAACAATACATTAGTATGTATATCTATCTGAGTTCTCATTTTCACACTCTCTCACCCACATAATGTCTTTGTTCATTATGTTTTTTTCACATTATTAAAACCATATTCATAAAACCAAGAAGCATACTAGTATTCTTTTGATAATTATACCCACACTTCCCTTAATTTAGTCTCACAACAAACATATTTTCCAAAACAAAATAAATATACATTGTTAACACTAGAAAATCGTACAACAAAAGATGACATTAATTAATGTTAAGCCAAAGGATTTATAGGGCAGGAAGACATTATGGAATCATGAAAGTATCTAAAATCTCTAAGGTTTTGAGAATATCAAATTTGAACTAGTCCAAAATACTGATTGCATGCTTTATCCTTCGAGAAGAGTGCCTTTCACGTGCCTTTTTTCCTGATAACCACGCATTCCTGAAAATGGAAAAATGTCATTTTCCGAGACCACACAAAGAAAAGGATTGTTTCTCCTTACATGAAGCCAGCTAAGGACAACCACCAGCACCTCCTTAGACACTATGTGAGCACAAAAACGAATATTTGGAGCACACAATGGAATCATACCTCTCCCTTGGGTCACCATCCACCATGTACCAAGGGAGGGAAGGAGGATTTGGAATCCCCTATATAAAGCCACCAAGAGATGAAGAATGGGTGATCACATTGTTATGCTGGCCAGAATTGCCCAAGAAATACCAACAGTGTCTGACCCGGAGCTGGAGATAGAGGGGACTCGATTGTTGGCCACCCAACAATCCTATTCCACCACAGCGGAGAGAGAGGTAGACGACATCAGAGGCAGATCTTGGAAAAACAACATTCTTGCATCGGGACGTAGAACCATTGTCTAGGGGCCCTTTGGCAAGTGGGTAAAATTTCTTCTCCTTATCAAACATTTAATAAGAAGAGGCCGAGAGCCATCATTTGTATTATTATCATTTTGACTCTCTTCAATAGCTTCTGTATCTTTGTGTTTTATTTTCTGGTTTAATTTGAGCATACATTCACATATTTTTCCCTCTAGATTATATGATTTTGAGTTCCACCACTTTCTACCTATTACCAATAGTTTATAGGGCTATAACACACCCCTTAAACTGGTGATATTTTGTACACCCATGCATCAAATCCACCACAATAGGATTGGTGAATCCACTCACGTTTTACAAGTTTATGTGGTTGTCCCATCTCTTGCTGGAGACCTTTGTCTACACTGGAAAGTGGAGATGACAGTCCTCAGATCCATATTACAGTCCCTAGATTCACTTGGAGTGATAGACTGAAGAAGGAAACTCATAATATTTTTACTTGCAGGATTTGTGCACATAGTTGTTTCCCAAATATGCATAGTGTGCACGTTTAGGACTAACCTGCGCACAACAAAGCGCACCTGTTAGAGCCTTTTCCACGCAAGTTAAAGAATGAGATTTTTCTCCCTATATTCTACATTTTTTTTCTTGTAATGTGCTGGGTAGCCCCTAATGTATATGCCAGCACTTGTTTTGATACCCCACAGCTTCTGAGAACTCAATTTTAGCTACATTCTATAGGCTTAGAGTTAGTTTCGCTTCAAAGTTGGTTTTTGTAAAAAAATTTACAGAGTTTAACTAGGGGGAAAATTAACCATTGCATTCTGAAAAATTCATGTTTTGAAAATTCTGGTACTCACACTTAGATAAAATAGTCCAAGTAAGTGGCCCAAGACCATGCATGCATAACTAGTTTTATTCTTTCTAGTGTAGAACTTGTTTAGTTTAGTTCAATTTTTGCATTAGAGATTGCAGGACTAGGATTGAATTGTCAATTAGAGCAAGTAATCTCTGTTACCTTTTCACCCTCCGGTGATCCTAGGTAAGCATATGATTGCTCTATATTTATAATTCACCGTCTCCCTTTAGTTAGTCAAATAGATTAACTAGGAAAATTTGAAAGTGACCCATTTTCCACACATGTTTTCCATTTGAGCCAAGAACAATATAACATAGTTTAACTAGGGGATTTTTGTAAGGGATCACCGATATCCATATGTTCAAACTATGAGCTTCTTCACCTTATGCTTACACACACTCACCCACTAAGCAAAGGAAGAAACCTAAAAACTAACTTAACTAAACTCACTAAATTCTCCCCACAGGGGCCATAAAAGAATTTATAGTTTAAGTTAGGATCAAGGGGGTAAGAATCCAATAAGCTGCCTTGATCATACTTCATATAGAAACATAGAATTTGTGTATTTAGGGAGCTCAAATCCACCTATCAGCCCACGAAAAAGAAAACACGAGCATGGTAGAGACCCGATTCAGAGGGGTTAGGATTAGGTGTAGTGGGTGTAGTATTAGTTGGGGCTACTTGACCCAGCTAATACTCGGTACTATTAGCTGACTACCAAGAAGCCCAAGACTCGAATGCTCACATGGGATGGTGGTTCTTAATGGCAAAAAACTATGGCATCATTTACCCTATAGGTGACGGTGCAGGCAAGCGCCAGACACTCTACCTTTACCTTGGTGGATTCTCTTTAGTTGACTAGGGTCATTGCCAGCTCTTATGGGATGTTGTGCTAGCAGTCATAAGAAATATTCTCAAGGCCTAGTTGATTTTTAGTGTGTGAGGATGCATAGGTCTTCTAGGATTTTGAGTATCATGCGTAGACAAACAAAAACCATTTTTTTTTCTTGATTGATCACATAGATTAAGTTAAAGGGAAAATTTATTTTATTTTCAAGTTTTTTTATGTATGTGGACATAAATTTTCGTTGATCACAGACTCTATCCTCTCAAAATTTTTCCAAAACCAAACCTGGTCGACACCCGAACAATCCCAACAGAACCTTGTCGATCCAAGAATCTTTTGGACCTCCCCCCATTACAGGGACGGGTTCTAGGTCTTTTACCATTCAGGCATCAAAGACAGAACACTGCCATCATCATTGGTTCATACGTTATTGGAGAAACCATATTTGGGAACCCTAGTCGATCTCCCAACACCGCACCACACACCACTCCTCTCTCGACCCTTGTGGGGCAGAGGAGTGCGTTCCATTCGAGAAGATAGCTGAACACACATCAAGTTACGTCACAGAATAACCCTCGTTCTAACTAGAACTTCGTGTTTTCACATGTTTCCATGGCGTCAACCTCCCAATCACCTTTCTTAGCTTCGTTGAATCTACCCGATTTAACCAAGCTAACGAATGACCCCGTCGCACATGATCCATCGTGGCCTCCCATGCCCACAAAGCTACCTTTGAATATACCAAAATTCGAAGGCAAGCAAGCAGAAGACCCAGGTAATCATGTAATGACCTTTTACCTGTGGTGCTCATCGAAGAGTATCATTGATGACACTATTCGATTGATGCTATTTCAATGCACTCTTATGAAATTAGCTGCAAAATGGTACGTGGAGCAACCTCCTGCTTCACATTGAACCTTTAGCGCCCTCGCTACCGTGTTCCTCGCATATGTTCAGTTACCCATTCACCATGATTCGAGAATGGAGTTACTGAATCATTTTAGACAAACCCCTGCCATCCATATCTCATACCATCTCCATGATGGAGGTGGCGTCATAGTTTATGTAAAGCTTAACTCGATGATCGAGTCCTCTTAGATTTATTCTTGAAAAATCTAACGTCGGAGATTTCAAAGCATGTGGCACAGGAAAACCCCACATCTGAAGAGGATGCAATCAGTAAATCCCATAAGCTTGAACTAATTTATATGAAGTCATGATACATTTACAACATCCTTCCTAATGCAACGCATCTGAAAAATTATCAAGAATTTCTAGGCACGTCGAACTCTGTAGATAGATTAATAGGGTCAATGAACCAAGGTTACCTAGGCAGCAGTAGTCAAAATCATGGTTACGCATATAGTTCTACTCAGAACATGCCTCAACCCGGATTTCAAAATCATCATATGCCTCAGCAAAATTTTACTAATAGGGCGCAAGCGTACCACCAAGGAGGACCCTATCCTTCAGATGAGGGGACCCAGTACGCAGAAAGAAACACTGACGGAATATCTCCCCTCCAACGTCTAGGTGCAAACAAGGGACAACATTAAGCTCAGTCCCTAGCACATGACCCACCTACACAAACCAATGCACAGGTGAACTTTGTGTAGCCATCCCAAAATCAACCACATCAATATAACCAGGAGAACTACCCTCCTAACGTGGTTAAGAAAAAGTCAAAATATAAGTAAAAAGCGAACCCTCGACAGGGGGCAACAACCAACAATTCCCACTGCTATCCCAGGCTGGAGGCAACTCCAACAGGAATCAGAACCAGGAGCTAAACAATGCCCAATGACGAAGCCAAAGGCCACCTCTGCGAACAAATAATTTTTGTTCAATATGTGGTGAGTACGGTCACTATACTCACCAATGTCCCAATCTCCTTGAGCTAAAAAATCTTCATAGTAACCGAGGACAAGGAGGGTCTTCCCAGCAATCCGCTGTGATGCTTGCCATTCCCAAAACAAGGGATGATAAGCACTCACCAACAAAACCCAGACGATTCTGGAAAAAATAACCATGATATCTACATTACTAGGGAAGAGATGTCTTACCAAACATGGAAATGCAGCTACGACACCCGACCAGACACCACTACATCAGGGGCTAGTACTAGTGCGCCAACTACACCTTTGACCATTTCAAATATGCCTATAGAACCAATGCCAAAGATGGCAAAGGATCCTAATAGGCGAGCAGGTAACTACTCCAAAGTGGCCCATAATTATATCATCGTGGACGATTTAGCTCAATCACTCGTTGCTATGTCAGCTCTAAAGGTACTAGAGCCGTGCCCCAAATAGAGGGAAGCGCTACTTTCCCCATTAGGTGTTATCAACCCTACCGATATGCACATGGTGGCTTTTGACTTAGACAAAGACACCCCTAGGCTTCCTTCTATGGTCACCTTCTAGATACCAATGTCGGCCCATAATATCACTATTCACCAATGTGTCATAGACGAGGGTGCATCGACATGCATCATGTTAAAAAAATGTTTGGAAGAAGTTAGGATCTCCTGAACTGAAACCCTTAGTCATAATGCTTTGAGCATACACCGACCATCCCTCGACCCCCGTCGGCCTCTACCAAAATGTCCCTATCTTCTTAGCCAGAAATATGGTCCACATAGACATTGAAGTCTTGGACGCTCACTTGGATTATAATATACTCCTCGGGCTGAGTTATATGTACACTATGTCTGCCATATTATCCTCCATACGTCTTCCACATTATGATGTTCCCCCACGAGGATCACATCATTACTGTAGACCCACTGCAACACAGCGAGAAGTGTCCCCTAACCAATAGGGATGTAATTATACCCTATGTAGATACAACCTTGGATGGTCTTTCATGGTACCAATAATATGGCCCTAGCCAGTTCAAACCATCGTCCATTCTAGGGTCATTACTAGGAGATCCTCCCATTATCCCTGAGGCATTTCCTGATGTCACAGGGGCCCCAGTGTGTATGATGTCTACATCAAGCACTGAGGTTAGTCAAGATGTGGACTCAAGTAGTAACGACACTAAGGCATTGGCCATGGTAGCCTCTCTTGCCTACGTTGCCTCCCAAACCCCTTTCCTCTACCCCCCATCTGGCTTCGTCTCCCAGAAGGTTTTGGCAACATTGGTATTACCCAACATATTGTTGGCATTCCCAGCTTGGTACCTCATTCCTCTTTCTAGCATAGGATCCACCAACATTACTGCCACCTGGTTAAAGCCCCTCAGTCCTGAGGAACCCCCACCTACCCAAGAAACGGTTAATACCACCTCCTCAAAATAAATTCCCATTGTGAAACTCGTGATCACGGCCAAGAAAACCACAAATAGAGGAAAGAAGATGGTGACGCCAACCATTCAAAGGGAACCACCAGTTTATGCCATATGCGACGTTATAGGCCATCCTACCCATATATGTCTAGAGATGGACAAATTAAAACATCTCCTCGGCCCTGAAGCAAACATATCGACACCTCATTCCCATAAAAAGGAACCTACCACCAAAGGTAAAGACAAGACACTACGTACCAATCATGCATGCACTCTCTGTGGTAACTATGGGCACTATACCCACCATTGTCTAGAGATACCACGATATAGGGATGCCTTACATGTGATCGAGCGATCCTATCTGTTAATTCCCTATATTAATAGTGTAGTCCCTTATTATGTTAGTGTATCTCCCCTTATTGTTATTGTTGTACCCCTGTAACCTCCATATTTTTATTATTGTTCCCTTACATTATTATTGTTAGGTTGGCTAGGATTACATTGTGGCACCACTAGGATTACATTGTGGCCCAATGGACTCCTATATATAGAAAAGAGGTTTTGTCATTTGTATCATTCAAGAATTGTTCATTCATGTAATGTATTGGAGGTTTCCCCCTTGAAGTGGTTTATTTATAAGGAATTGATATCTCTTTTCTTCTATTTTTGGATCTAGTTTCATAACATTTGGTATTAGAGCTTTGGATTCTAGGGTTTCGCTGCTCCAAAAAGGTCATCGTGGAATTTGCGCTATAAATTTTTTTCTACGAAGGTTCAGAAGCTAAAATTTTTACAATTAGAAGCTGAAATCCTGAAGAACCTCCTATAAGCATTTTAGATCTTGGTTCACAATAGTTCTGGAGATATGAACTATGGAAGTTAGGTCTTTTTCAGGCTCCCAAATTTCGTCTCAAAGAGGTGATCATGGGAAGATATTCATAAATCTCTCTCTGAGCATTGAATTGGAATGATGTAAAAAGTGGCTAGAATTAAATGTAATATAGTTTCTTGTCTATTAATTTCAGAGCCAAAGGAGAAAATAGTGACACGTGGCAAGTTGGACAAGTTCGCTCTACTGAAACAGTCCATAATTAGGCCATTGTGGGAGATTGGACATAAATTTGCTTGGAAGAGTCCAAATCAGGTCAGACCTATGGCATTCGAAAGAAGATTCAGAGGGCTACTTTAGGGCCAAATCTCAGATATTGAAGATCCAAAATCACAAATATAATTTAGTTTCAATATTGAGCTCCTCAAAATCAAGAAAAAGGTGTGTATTTGGTTTTTAAAATTGCATAATATTTGTTTGAAAAAGTAGTTTGAAGTGATTCTAAGGGAATATTTTAGAATTTTTATGAATATTGGGTTCTATAATGCCTCCAAAAAATAATTCCATACCCATTAAGCCCTCAAAAATCTATACTATGATGCATGAAGAGGAAGAGTTGCAGTATGAGATATCAAAATTACGGTACCAGGTGCAACAAATTTCGATCTTATGAAGAGAAACCGAAGATGACATAGATGGTTTAAAAGAAGAAATGGAGGCTAATTTGGATGGTTTGAAGGATCAAATAATAGCTAATATGGATGATAAATTAGTGGACGATCACATCAAGCATCAACAAAAATTTCTCCAACTCTCAAAGGATAACCTAACTTTGGTGCAGAATCTAATGAAACAGCAGGAAGATCAACATCACATCAAAAGAAGTTATGAAATAGTCATAGAAACAAGAAATCGACAAGTACAATCAATTTAAAAGTATCTCAGCAAGTGGAAGAACTTTCCTGTATAATATTCCACATGGGAGGATGAGAATTTTATACAGAACCATCAAGAAATAATCAAGCATTGAGGACAACACTTGTATGAAGGAGAGGGGTATGCTAAGTCCCTATATTAATAGTGTAGTCCCTTAATATTTTAGTGTAGCTCCCCTTATTGTTATTGTTGTACCCCTGTAACCCCTATATTTTTATTATTGTGCCCTTACATTATTATTGTTAGGTCGGCTAGGATTACATTGTGGCGCCACTAGGATTACATTGTGGCCACATGGACTCCTATATATAGAAAGGAGGTTTTTTCATTTGTATCATTCAAGAATTGTTTATTCATGTAATGTATTGGAGGTTGCCCCCTCGAAGTGGCTTATTTCTGAGGCGTTGATATCTCTTTTCTTCTATTTTTGGAGCTAGTTTCACAACACTATCAAGAGGATCCCTCCAACTAGTCTGTCAATGATGAGCCTCGTGCCATCCTATACTTACAAGAGGAACATAGGATTGTAGAAAGGCCCCTAGTAATGCCCATTGTACGTTGTATGCTATGCGATGAATGTGGCGACTACCTCGAAGAGTGTGCAGTCGTGGAGCTCATTCACATAAGGTATCTAATTGAAAGGGCTTACTACCTGGGGCTACGGGCAACAAAATTCACATGTCCATTACGCACCAACAATCACCTTTTGGAGGATTACCACTACATACCCCACTTCCGGCTAGCCCTTGCTAGCCTCCGCTCAGCCATAGTCCACCTTTCCCCAGAAGAAGACATGGATGTTGAGTCCACAAATATCTCCATGACCCAAGCAGATGAGATGAGTGCATATAACATGTTCTTGACAACCAAAGAACGGCCCAGCAGGGAACCCCTAGTTACCCCCAATCACACTTCGCAGTGACGACCATCATGTACGTTATGAAAAAATATGGACCATCCAGTCGTCCATTGCCCTGATTTAGTAGCCTTCCAGTGCTATTTCCCCATCAGACCTCAAATTGAACTTGACGAAACCTTCATATCAAGGATATTTTTCCTGGTATGTCAGGGTAATCATTATGAGCGACATTGTAATTATGCCTCATAAATTCATCCAACTATCGACATGATTAATGATATAGAGAAGAGACAAGACGACCTTCGGGAATGGCGTAAAAATTACATTGCCAGGTCAATGTCCCCATCTCCGCAATGGTGTATCAAGCCTGATAAAACAACACACCACCAAAGCATAACCTTGGCCAAACCTAGGCCAACATGCGGCCTATGTGATCGTAATGATCACCGAGTCAACCAATGCAGAGAACTCAATCCCCTTGCAAATAGTCTCCACATAGTCTCTTCTCTCCCTCAGAAACTTCTCTCTAATCAGGAGAAAATCACACGCACTTATTGGAGGATATGCTCACACTTTCATCGTACGTTTAGGTGTGTACATCTCCCCAAGCTAAGAGTAGCATGAGTTGCATTAATCCTACACTCCACCAAAGAGGAAGACACGTCTAAGCCAACAATATGAAAATGGAGACATAAGATAACCTCTTCTACAACCGACCCTTTCCAAGCATCCACGTCAGGAACAACGAGCGACATAGAATCCCACACTATTTACTCTGTTGGCTCCATGATACCATGCACCATCTGCACTGGCCAAAATCACATACCAGATTCATGCCTGGTAATGGAAACATTCAGGCACCTATGTGGTAGACACAATTTTCACCTAATGGAAATTGACCATCCTAGCAGGGAACCAAACCGTATGCCCATATAGAATCCCATTACGAAGATTCTTCCCCCGCCAAACGCCAATGATACAATCCACCATATACGATTTGTATTAGCTCATATTGGGGATAGGATTACTGCCTCACCCCCGTCCTAGGATTTCCACCATATTTCTGTTGCAAAAAACCAAGGTACCTTGCACTTTTGTGTTGATTTCCGCAAGACCCAAAATTTACATGCTGTCATTGAACTCCTCAATGACACTCAACCTCTAGAGCAGCACCTAGTACAACTAGAGCTTTTCAACAAAAATCGAAGACAGTCACTGCAGCATCACGAGCCCCACAAGAAAAGGGTTAAAGCGTCATTCGACCATCACATCACCCCTCGCTCATTCTCTAAGGGAGAATTAGTCCTTCGCTATGATGTCGTAAAAGAGGCCTTAGGGCCAGGAAAGTTCAAACCTTGTGGAAAGGACCCTACATCTTCAAACACTACCTCTGACCAGGGGCATACATGTTGATGAAACTGGATGGGACTTTCCTCACTAACCCCATCAAAGACCTTTACCAAAAGAGGCTCTACTGATAAGAGCCCCAATGGCCCTTCCCCTAGAGTAAGAGTACACAAAAACCCATCCACTCTTTTTTGACCCAAAGAATTATTTAAAAAGCACTCAAAGTATCACCATGGATCACCAAAATGAACCATATTTTGGATTTGCTGATGGGGCATCAAGATGGTCTCAAAATTTAGCCACTACGATCTGGGTCATTTACTGCCCTGACTAATCACGACTATGTGCAAACGTTGTGTGCATCGGTTCAGCAAAAAACAATCATGAAGAATATTACATCATTATCAGACTTATGTGTGACACCCTCCATCGGGGCATTCACCATATGCATATCTACCTTGATTCCCAGTTAGTAGTATCATAGCTAAACCAAAAATTTGAGACGAGAGACACACATCTGTTTAGAAAACAATTGCGTGCCAAAAGATTAAGAAGAAAATTTGATTACATTACATTTTCAGATGTACCAAGGAATCAAAACCAAACAACTAATCACATAGCTAACAATATGCTAAAATGGAGTGCTTCTCAAATAAACCATCATACGTCAAACCAAAAGTATAGGCATTGATCAGCATAACACAACACATAAATTGAAACAGGTGATACACCATGTAGAGCCACAAAAAACATCTCTCATATATATATATATCAAAAATGTATGTATCTTAGTACAAAATAGTGTCACGGGCCCACTGGCCAGCCCAAAGATACAAAATTCATCAAAGATAAGGGAAGTATCGTCCTAGTGGGTGCTTTCCCTATGTACAAAACTGCTCTAGGTTGGTGCCCCCTCAGGAGGGGCACCTGGACCCACCACTACTCATGGTACCACCATCGGAGTGGCTGTCGCCACCGCGATCGCCACCCGACGTAGAGTGGGTTGATAATCACTCTTGTGGGCCATCACGATCTCTAACCAAACCTCCTAGAAGTCGTCCATAAAAACTAGAGCAGACATACCCTGGGTCAAGCGGTCCACTCGACGCCGAAAGTCCTCAAGAGCAGCCACCTTAGCTGTCAGTACTCTATTGCCAGCCTCAACCACATCAACGCAAGCTCACTCGGTCGCAACCTCTGTAGCAGCCGAGCTGCTACCCTCACTAGAGGGGCCAACACCATCCCCACCAGGTCCACTAGCACCACTGCCAGGTCCACCTACATCACCTCCTCCCTAACCACCTCGAGGTCGTAGCGTAGGATCGTGACCCACCAGTCGAGTCATGGGGTGACCTACCTCACCAACATCTGCAAAACTAACAAAAATAATGCCATTGTCTATAAAAAAACACATAAGTACATAAATACTCAAGAAAATGCAGAAAAAATATAACACATACCTGTAGGTCCCCAAACATAACCAAAAGGGAGACTCATGTCTGGCTCACCTTGGAAGTCCATCCCCGCATAAGGGTATGGAAAGACATATGTGGGTTGGCCTCAAACCAAGCCTCTGTCATGGCATTACAGTAATTCCCCACCATGCCACCACCACCCTTCGACATCACCGGATCCCACCTCCTAATCCATGGCTCCCATGGCCCCCCAATGGGCACCGCCACCACCAACCTCAGCACCACCACTCGCTCGTACATGATGCTGCATAAGGTATGGTCATACAAAAAAGACTTCGATACGTGTTGGACCTTGTTCAATTGTGACACCATACCATCAAAACATAATCAGGTGAAGTCAAAGAAATTCCTAGACCTCAACCGACCCAAAAATCCACATGCAGGCCAGACGCCCGATGCAGTGCAAATGACCCTTCCGATCACACGATCACTGCCAGAGCACACCGCTCTGCCACATCTATCACTGATGCAATATTGATGCATCCCTCGGTGAGAGGCACCCCTCCACAGTGGCACCTCCGGAATCTATCCAAGTTCACTCTCCCAGAGGAGAGTGGGTATCTCAAAGCCTCCCCCTAAGGCAGTAACCCAATCACGAAATAGATGTTCGTCTCGAGACGGATCACCAAGTTCCTCCCCTGCGCCAGTGTTGTATAATATAGTGTAATAACCCATCCTGTGACCGATGAAACTCATTTTTAGCAAATTTCATAAGGTCCCATGCGGCCAATTGACGACGCGCCACAGCATCAGCAGCTAGAGCGGTCCGGATCTCCGGCCAATCCCATTCTCTCAACATAAACCTGTCATCAACATAGGCACCCATCAGTATAGATAAAAACATCAAAAAATAAACAAAAGATCAAAAATTTTCTGTCACCGTAGCATATGTGCACCTATCCCTCAAACAAGTGCGCCTTTGAGTGCCTGTATTCCTCACATGTGCGACTTTGCACACAAAAATAGGGGAACATCACACCCTCACGCGCCTATCCCTCAGAATTGTGCACAAATAAGGTGCTCTTTTGCCTAGATCGCCCGTGCAATCTAGGGAAAAATTCACTCAAAGGTCGCACAAACCCAATATGTATGACCCTTTTTACCATCAAATTGAAAAAATTAAAATGCAGGATGTCATGAAAGTTACCTCGACATAATATCCCTAGTCCCTGGTAGATGGGCTGACCGCAATGGAAAGAGGCTCTGCAAGCACCTCTGATCTCCCAAAACCAAACAAGTACAAAAGAATAGGATTAGGGCCATAATCTCCTATTTATCGCCCTTTACAAAAGCTTCAGAGGTCCATAACAGGAGATCAGAAGGTCCATTATGCAAACCGTAAGTTGCCCCATCATCAGTATGGCATGATGAATGAAAGTGATGCCACATGTTCACTTTCCAAGAAAAATAATTTTTCAGCACCGACAAGTATGCCCTCACTCATCTTATTTTTTAAAAGCTTATGCCTTTCAATAATATTTGATGAAAAGAAAATGCTTTCACTTGAGGTAGTTTTTTTTATAGGAGGAACCTACAAACCATTTACAACACCATCTAGAAAGGTTCCAGAGCAGGTATCATTCTACCCCTAGCATGGTAGAGTCCCATAAAACTCTACATATCCTGACATCATTTATGCATCAGAAATAAACCATAGGGTCCTCATATTCGACCGTGTTTATCATCACCTCACCCTGCACATGATAAACATCCGTGTTGGTCAGTAGAGCCTCCCTTCCATGGCACTTGTCACCCGAAGTAGACCATATATCACAAAAAAATTGGCACCATGGCCATACCTCTTCATTCTAGGAAGCACCTCGTGTCCATCCATTCATTATGCATAAGGTCAAGTTTACCATTCAAACTAAAACCCCCTTCTCAGATGACCAGGTTGTACAAGAAGATCGAAAATGCACCCCCGAGCATCGTATTTGGCCCACCATACCCCCACCAGCATAATCCCATCTGCGACATTTCCTCATCTACTTCATCAACCTCACACATGAGACCAACCAATGGGACCCCCACCCCCAGAAAAACACCATCCTCATGCCTCCAGTGAGCGAACACTTTCATGTTTTGCGGTACCTGTCTCTGTGTTTTGTGCAAACCAAACCTCATTATTTTATTCTTTTGGTAAGTGTACAAAAATTGCAAATGATGCACTTCTCCCCTTCACCCTCATATTTAATATCTTCTCCCATGGCAGCAGTCCCTCATTCCACTTGGTCTGAGTATTCCAAACACACGCATGCACCAACACGACACTCATAGCCAGGTTTACACCTGCCCTGGATGTCCTATCGACTCTAGGGATTTTCCCTTCAGAAATAACTATGACTGTCGCCAAGCTGCTAAAGTATACTCTGACCTCGGGCCACTGAATCCCCATCATCAGTTTTTAGTCACCTCTCACCAACATGACTATGTTGAACCCATCACATCTAGGTCCCTAACCCCTCAGGTCTACGACCCATGGTTCTATTAAGGCTTCCTTTTTGTCGACCTCGCACCTATTTTCCAAAAAGGAAGCGGTACCTTGAATCATCCCTCCCCATGCAAAGGGGTATCCTCCGGTGGCACTATGGGATACATAATTTTCCACAGATGTCATCGATCCTCCTGAAATTCGACTACGGAAAAATCTTTGATGTCAATATGGTATTGTACCTTACAACCATTACACTTTCATCAGATCCGTCAAATACCCATGCCTCCATAAGCGTCTCTGTCAAACAATGCTTACACGGGAAGGTCCCAGCTAGTACCTATGCATACATTGTGCAAATATATGTCATACCAATCTTACGCATATGGGTACCACATTCTACCTATTGTCAAAGAAAAATTTCTCGTGAGGGCGTCAGTAGTCATCATCAATAACTGCCGACATCACTACCACAATAGTGACAGCGACAACACATGTATCTGTCAATTTTGTTTAACTATCCATAACATCATGAGCATGGGACATGCCTGCCTCATTGAAATTTTGTATATATGTTTTATGTTTTTTCTGCTTGCGGGGGTCCCTTAGGCCATGGTCGTCTGGGAAATGGTGCAAGGTGTTGTTAATTTCAAGATTCATGTAGGCCTCTCTATCTCTCTCTGCGCATGATACAGAAAAAAATATATAATGTATTTCAGCTATATAGTCCTTCCTAGACCTCACACATTAGGGGGAAACTATTAACACTGTAAAATCATACAGGAGAAGATGACATTAATTAATGTCAAGCAAAAGGATTTACAGGGCCGGAAGACAATATGGAATCATGAAAGTATTTAAAATCTCTATGGTTTTGAGAAAATCAAATTTGAACTAGTCCAAAATGTCGATTGCGGGCTTTATCCTTCAAGAAGAGCGCCCTATGCGTGCCTTTTTTCTTGATAAGTGCGCATTCCTGAAAATGGAAAAATGTCACTTTCCAAGAACACACAAAGAAAACGATAGTTTCTCCTTACATGAATCTGCCTAAGGACAACCACCAACACCTCCTTAGACACTATGTGAGCATACAAAGGAATATTTTGAGCACACAATGGAATCATACCTCTCCCTTGGGTCACCATCCACCATGTAGCAAGGGATGGAAGGAGGATTTGAAATCCCCTATATAAAGCCACCAACAGATGAAGAATGGGTGATAACATTGTTATGCTGGCCAGAATTTCCCAAGCAATACTAGCAGTGTGTAACCCAGAGCTGGAGATAGAGGGGATTCGATTGATGGCCACCGAACAATCCTAGTCCACCACAGTGGAGAGACATGGAGACTGCATCATAGGCAGAGCTTGGAAAAACAACATCCCTGCATCGGGACCTAGAACCATTGTCTAGGGGACCTTTGGCAAGTGGGTAAAATTTCTTCTCCTTATCAAAAATTTAATAAGAAGAGGCCTAGCGCCATCGTTTGCATTATTATCATTTTTACTCTCTTCAATAGCTTCTATATATTTGTGTTTTGGTTTCTAGTTTAATTTGAGCATACGTTCGCATATTTTTCCCTCTATATTATATTCTTTTGAGCTCCACCACTTTTTTCCTATTACCAATAGTTTAGAGGGGTAGACCACACCCCTTAAACAGGTGATATTTTGTACACCCATGGATCAAATCAACCATAATATACATGATTTATCTTGTTCGGAAAAATACATTACAATACATATACATAATTCTTTCATAAAAAAACTATCTGAATTTAAACAATTCTAGAAATTATTAAACTGGAATTTGAACATCCTACTATTCGACACTTAGTAAACAACTTTAAACTCCAACTATTGTCTTCAATCTTTCTAGCTGGTTGATTCCTTCTTTGACCTCTAGGATCACACCTATTTGACTCCGAGAAGTAGTCATTTTGATAAATCATTTACTCTTGTGTTAGGTTCTCTACAAGCATGATGATAGTATATGTTGGAGAAGAATGTCTCCATTTTTTTCATCTAAGCTAGCATAAGCTATGAATTGATATTCCCCTTTTTGTATGAGCCCTTCATCTAGTGTATAACCACATCATAGTCACCGAAAAATCAACAATTTTTTTTCCTCAATGTCTGCTATCAGTTTCATTAATATCATTAGATCCATCAAATCAACATAGTTATTAATACTGCACCCAAGTTTGTATTGAAATTAAGGAGAAGAGAATCATTTAGAAATAAGGTACCTCGTGCAGTACAAATATTATGCTTCTATTGGCCAGCACCATCAAGTTACCCCAATTTATCAATTCATGGTTTCTTCTACATCCCAAGTTTCTGTGTCTTTTGATGTATTTCCATGCTTCCAAACACTCACTTGATATTAGATGAACATTGAAATGGAGGAATCTATCTCTCCTAAAATATATCAACTTTTCAAGTTAGGATATGTTTGAAGAAACCACAATAGGAAGAGCTCTAAAACCTTTAAGTTCTTTATTCTGGGTCTAGTTCTTCAAAGTCTACTCCATAGTCTGCACTTGTCACCCTTCCCTACAATTTTTCGGTCACTTCATCTCTTCCCTTACCTTACTTACATATTTGGAATTGTTAATAAATTATTAACTGGTTCTCTTTCCTTCTTACATAGTTACATGGCCCTAGACCATTCTTATTGTATTTTTTAAGTATTTTCCATGTTAGTGATTTTTTCCAAAGAAATAATGGCATCTAAACCTTTGAATTTAGAGGGGCATAATACTTCCATGGAATATTTCACCTCCAAGCCCCTCTTCTGAGGTTGTACCTACAAACTTTTCTTTGTACCCTAACATAGGGGTATATCTCCTAGGGCAGGGTTCCTTGATTACAACAAAACATCCTCCTTGCTTATTATGATATGAATATTCTTATGTTGATTCAAAAATATCTTACAGTGGTGTATTTCTATCTTTTCTAAATGAAACTCATTTCCTTTCTTATATCTTTGTTTCCAAATTGAGGCAGATTTTTCATCATCTCCCTAATCGAGGGTATGAATTCCTTGACGTTGCATGGTAGAAATAAAATCCAATAGTAATCTATAGGCTTCTCCACATCGAATATGTGGATTAGCCCCTATTGTAATTTGATCTCCTTTTCCAACTACCCATACTAACAACACACCTACAAAAGTTAAAGTCAGTGCCAATGATTTCTAGACTATAGACCCATTTTGGATACTTTTGTTTTCCTTCCTATCTCATTATTCCATGTTAAGGTGTTAAATATGATTTTGGTATATCAGCTGCCTCTAGAGTCCCTATTTGGAAATAATTTTCCATGGAATTTTTGTAGCTAGAAGTTTGTCAAATAAGTGAATGTATTTGATCAGAATCTGGATTAGGGTAACAAATTTCCTCAAAATTCAAAGTGCTCATAATTTCACCAAACCAAAGTGACAGTAACCGACCCATCACCAGGAATCCAACTCAACTCGTTTCATCGAACAGGGAAGTTATAGCCTGCCGATCACTATTAAGAACAGGGAATTTTTCTTAAAAAATTGCAGAACAATGATAGGATGATGACATTACAGCCGAGTCAGCATGCAGGGAATCTTCTCCAGTTTTTTCCCAATGGGAATATGACAAGTGTAATAACCGGATTCGCCAGTTTGGGTTTGAGAAGGTGAAATTGCCCAATGTCCTCCAAGGTTGAATTCGGGTTCATGATGAATATTTATGTGTTGGAAGTTTTTTTATTAAGGTTGGATTAACAAACACACACACACACATATATGGTTTATTAACCATATATTATGCTATATATATATATATATCCAAACTTATATTATAAATTTCCCCATATTATAAACCATAGTCTGAAATTTTTATTAACCCGAAGGTCCGAGTTAATTTTTATATTGTGGCCATTTAACATTATATGAAAGTTATAAATTTTGGGAAAAAACATTACAAATTATAATATATATACGATGGGGCGTATTTTTACAAAGTACTTATATATTGTTTGGAGCATATTTTATGTCAGTTGGAAAAAGTTATACAACGAGTTCCGGTGGAGATCAGGGCTCGACCCCTTGACCTCCCCCGCTCCGCTCTCCACTTCTTACCAATGGGCCATGACCGTGTTCCTTGTAAATAATGGTGCCCAACTTTAATTTGAATTGCAACTTGTTCTCCGACAGTGGAATGGAGGGGCCCAGCCCTAGTCCTAGATGACCTTTCCACGTGACCTTCCACCAAGAGCCCAAACAAAATGTGCTTAGTGCGCAATTAATTCATGATTATACAAATTAATCCGAGTTTAGAATTAATTAACCTGACACTTATTCTAGCGAATGTTTTCGCAACACCCCCAATTTCGATGAAATTTCCAAGTTGGCAGAGCTATCTCAAGTTTTCTCCAGATTTGGATGTGGAATCCAGGGAAAACTTAAATTAGCCACATTTTAAACAATTTGCGACCAATTTTGGCTGAGGAAGAGTCATTCTTAGAATATTGGAATGCTTTGAATCCATTGGTATAGGTTTCAGAGGCAGAGGATCAATTCTAGATGTTTTTTGTTCACTTTGAAGAAAAAGGTAGCTTAGGGCCACCAAGAATGAAGGTCATGCCTATATCAGTTTAAGATCAATATTGGCACAATAAGAGTCATTATTAGATTATTTTGATGCTCTAAACACAATGAAATAGGTTTCAAATTTGTTGTATCACTTCTGAATTTTTTTTTTTCACTTTGGATATTAAACAAGCCCATGACCACCAGGATGGGAGGTCAAACCTAGATCAACTGGAAACCAATTTCATTGAATAAATAGTCATTTTTGAGGTTTTTGTGTCTTATAAATCCAATGGAGAAAAATTAAAATCCATTGGAGCACTACAGGTGCATGTAATCAAATATTTGACCCTTAATCCTAGGAAATCCTAGCTAGTTAAAGCAAGTCCATGGAGATGTAGCCCCGGAGGGGTGAACTCCGTTATCAACCATTGTATTATTTGTATGTTGTGTTTTATTTCTATGCATTTCATTTTTTGTACATGATTTTTTAACAATTAATTAAATCATAATTTGATCATCAAAAACAAATAAAAATAGACACATAAACCCCTTCAAAATTGGTTAACTTGAGATGATCCTAAACACATCATTTAAATATTGATGAGGGAGCTACCACAAAAAAAGTAGTTTTCCCATATTCAGATCAAGTTGGTATCACAGAAAAATTTTAGCTCATTTTAGCCAAGGTTATCCAGAATAATTAGTTATTGGTTTTTGGATTTATGCAAGGAGAATTTAACGGTGTACAATTTTATGTGTGAAGGAGAAGGTAAGGATTGAGAGTTCAATTCTTTGTGCATTGAAAGTGTGATGGCAGCTTCATTAAGAAATGTTTCTAATCCATATTCCCTATAAAAACACATTGATAAAGGGATGTTACAGAAGCTCTATATCATGACTGATATGGTGCAAGAGATGTATGAAGATAAGAGGGAGAGAATTATACTTCAAGAGAAATTGATTGCCATGAAGGAGGAGAAGCAAGATCTTCTTAAAATGATGAATGAGATGGACACTCATCTCCATATTGCAAATGAAAACCTAGCAATAATGCATGAGATGGAAACTCATCTCCATGATTCCAAGGAAACCTTAGCCAAGTATGTGCTTGAAAATGAGGTATGCAATTCATGTTTATCTTCATTTTCCTCTCCAAATTAATGTGTAGGTGCTTTTGAATGACACACTAGAGGAATAGGGTTCAAATTATTTATGAAGATGGGCTATGAAGGTAAAGGATTTGGAAAACATGTGCAAGGCATAGTTGAACCAATTGTTGTTGAGGAAAGACCTAAGTATTTGGGTCTTGGTTATGGAAAACATGATGGAGAAAGCTATAAATCCAAGGAGGCACATGAAGGTGTTCCAAGAAGGACTTTGATTTCATGCTCATTACCTCAAGCTTGTCAATATTTTGTTCGTGCGGAATGAAAAATTTTTACACCTGTTTTTCAAGAAGGTGCTCATAAGCATGCAGCTAATGAGAATGGAAAACAAGAGGATGTTGAAAGCTCTAAAGTCATTGAAATTCTAAGGAGAGCCAGTACCTCATCAAATTCACCTCCTCAAAAAGGCAACAAAGGCGAAATTTCAAAGCATAAATATTTTTTTAATCAAGTTGATTTTGAATATGATAAACATGGTAAATCTTAACATAAGGTGTGGAGAAAAATTTCATGTTCCTTTTGTCCTTTGAATAACCATAATATTTCAAGATGTTGGAAAAAGATAGCCATGCACGTGAAACTTTTAAAGAAAAGGAGGCAGGAAGACAAAGGTCCATTGGACAAAGAAAAATATGTTGAAGAGAAGATGCAATTGTTTTTCACTCATTTCCATAAGCAACGTCATATTGTAGAAAAGTGTTGGAATTTGTATCGAAAAATTCATCCACAACATTCGAAGAAGGTGGAGAAAGAGAATGGCAAGAATGGAAGAGAAGATTCCATAGATGATATGGGTCAAGATGATTCACATGATGAAGTGCAACTGAAAGAAGCACCACTGAAATGATTTGTTCTTCTGTTTCTACAATACATGTTGCATTTTTATGCTAAGAAGGTGATTGAAAGTGGAGTATGTTGACTCACTTTATTGTAGGAAAAATTGTTCATTTCAGCTCTTTAAGTACATGTACATATAAATGGGGTTCTTGTACGTATGATTGTACTTGTAAGAGAGTTGAAGAATTTTATATGTGCATGAGACTTTGTGTGTATGAACAGTGGAATTTTGATGGTTTCATTATGCTTGAACATGAATGAGTAATTGACTTGTGTTGGTCAATTGCTTTGTTTGACATGTATGTTGTCAACTTGAGTGTGTTGATCATTTTCACATGCATGAGTGTCAACTTGTGTTGTTTGATTGTGTGTTACATGCATGTCATATCAACTTGGAAGAGTTGATTTTTTCTCCAAAGATGAAAGGAGATGTTGAAGAAGTTTTTCATGGAATGTGAAATTCATTATGCTTTGGGAAAAGAACTGTTAAATTATTACACATGCCTATGCTTGACTTGAGATTCACTCGTTTAAAGTGGCATGTTTTGCTGACTTGTGTTTGGTAGATGAGTTTTGACACCAATATGTAAGAGTACATGGTGATGTTCACATGATGTGAAATTTGTTTCTTTGAAGGAGAAAGCAGATATGTCATCAAGTTATGTTTCTTGCATGATTTTCTTTTCAGATTGATTGTTGTGTTTGTGACAAGATGTCAAAAAAAAAGGTTGCAGCCTTTGTAGACCATTTTATGTATTGACGCCAAGAAGAGAAGGAGATGGAAAATGCATTCTTTGAGATGTGGAATTTGGACCCATGGAGGTAAGAGAATGGTAATTTCTTTTCTTTTTATTACTAATGTTGGAAATTATTGATGTAGTTCACTCAGATGGGCTTAATTTGGAAAAGTGGTTAGCAAGGAGAAGATAGAATCGAATGCATGTTTGTGCAAAGGTGGAACTGGATTTTGAGTGGGAAGGAAATAAGTTACTTTTCCAAGAACCAAGGAATTTATTTGGTACAACAAAGTGTTATATCAGTCAGCAAGAAACTAATAAGTTTTGTTTTTGGTCAATAGCAAAAGGAGAACATTGGTTGAAGAGCCAAGCCATTTGCAAGGCAAGACATATTAGTGAACCCAAGTGGTTGTCATAGAAATTTTTCCAAGTAGAATCAAGGTAACAGAACTTGGGAAATAGAAGATTATTCAGCTCTCATGAGATAACCAACTTTTGTGGGTCCAAAACCATGTCATTGGGAAGGAGTGATCGAAATCTGGATTAGGCGTAAAAATTTTCTCAAAATTCAAAGTTTTTGGAATTGCACCAAACTAGAATGAAAGTGATTGTCATGACGCTTGGGATCCAATGAAACTCATTTCGTCAAAAACTGAGTTCGGATGAATATTTTATAGTCTGTTGATCATCATTCATAACAAGTGAATTTAAAAAAAAAATTGCAGAGCAGTAACAACCTGATTACATGGAAGCCCAGTCAACATGCAAGAAACCTTCTTCAGTTTTTCCAAATGGGATTGTGAAAAGTGTCACAATCGTATTCGTGAGTTTGGGTTTGAGAATGTGAAATTGCCCAATGTCCTCCGAGGTTGAATTTGGGTTCGTGATGAATATTTATGTGTTGGAATTAATTTTTTATTAAGGTTGGATTAACACACACACACACACACACACACACACACACATATTAATATTTATTAATTATATCCAAACTTATATTATAAATTTCTTCATATTATAAACCATAGTCCAAAATTTTTATTAACCCGAAGGTCCTAGTTAATTTTTATATGGCGGGCATTTTGCATTATATGAAAGTTATAAAGTTATGGAAAATACATTACAAATTCAAATATATATACCATGGGGCGTATTTTAAAAAATTCCTTATATATGGTTTGGAGCGTATTTTATATCGGTTGGCAAAAGTTATACAACGAGTTCGGGCGCAGGTTGGGGCTCAACCTCGTGACCTCCCGTGCTCCACTCTCCACCTCTTACCAATGGGCCACGACCATGTTCCTTGTAAATCGTGGCATCCAACTATTATTTGAATTGCAACTTTTTCTCCGACAATGGAATGGAGGGGGCCAGCCGCAGGCCAACCCTCCTCCAATATGACCTTTCCATGTGACCTTCCACCAAGCGTCCAAACAAAACACGCTTAGTGCGCAATTATTTCATCGCTATCCAAATTAATCTGAGTTTAGAATTATTTAACCCATCACTTATTCTAGCGGAGATTTTAGTAGTTCCCCCAATTTTGGTGAAATTTCCAAGTTTGGCAGAGCTATCTGGCGTATGCTCGAGATTTGGAGGAGGAACCTAGGGAAAATTAAGTTGGCCACATATTAAAAAAATTTGGACCAATTTTGTCTTAGGAAGAGTCATTATTATCAAATTGGAATGCTTTGAATCCATTGGTATAGGTTGTAGAGGAAGACGAGCAATTCTATAGGTTTTTTTGTCACTTTGAAGCGAAATGAAGCTTAGGGCCACCAGGAAGGAAGGCCATGCCTAGATCATCTGAAGACCAATATTGGCGCCAGAATAGTCATTATTAGATGATTTTTATGATTTGAACAAAATGGAATAGGTTGTAGAGGTGTTGGAGCACTTTTGAAAGTGTTTTTGTCACTTTGGATATTAAATAAGCCCAAGGCCACCAGGATGGGAGGTCAAGCCTAGATAATCTGGAAACCAATTTCAGAGGTTCAATAGTCATTTTTGAGGATTTTCGGTCTTCTAAAGCCAATGGAGAAGGTTTCGAATCCATTGGAGCAATAGAGTTTCATGTAATTAGACATTTTAATCTTAATCCCAAGAGGGCCTAGCTAGTTGAAGCAAGTCCATGGAGATGTAGCCCAGGAGGGCTGAACTTCGTTACCAGCCATTGTATTTTATGTATGTCGTGTGTTATTTATCTACATTTCATTTGTTGTACATGATTTTTTAACAATTAATTAACTCATAATTTGATCATCAAAGACACATAAAAATATACACATAAACCCCTTCACAATTGGTTAACTTGAGACAATCCTAAAGACATCATTTTAATACTAATGAGGCAGCTAGCAAAAAAAAACTAGTTTTCCCATATTCAGATCAGTATTTGAAATCCAAACCTATAGTTTCTTTTGGTTTAGAGGACGAATATCATTTGACAAGTGGAATTCCCTCTTTCTTCATCTTACCCGTCTTGCCCTCTTTCTTCCTCTCACCCATCCACAAAAAATTTAAATAATTTATTTCTAATTATTTCAATACCCCTTAGAGATGTAGGCCATAATATTCCAATATATAGTACTTTATTCCAATGATGCCTTGGCCAATGTCAGTATAGCTCCAAAGAAATCCTTTAATTACACCGTTGGTTTGTTTTTTTTTCCTATATTATTTATCAACCACTTCTAGTGATTCTTGAAATGTGGATTCTTAAAGCCTTCTTGAAAATTTGAGCTCTAAAAAGAGAAGACATACACAAATATTGTAATTTAGTCCTCATATACCCAATTAAAACCAAGTGAATATTTCTACAAAATGATTTCCATCCCAGAAATTGTACAATATAGGTTAAGGGTGTCTATTAACTTATTTAAATATTATCAACGTGAAACTATTCAACGGTTTGATGAAATTTCACTAATAAAGATATGATTCCGCCAATCCATGTTGCATATTTCTATTAACAATGTTTACCTGTGTAATACAATGTTGTCTCTTCTTTTCTGTTATTTTGAATTTTATTTTGGTGTTGCAATTGGAATATATGATATTAATTTATAGCTTGCAATTATAGTTTCTGAGATACTATTAATTTTCTCTATTGTAATATTATTTGTGGTCCTTTGGGTGATTTATTATTTTTTTCATTACTAGTTGAAAGGGTTCGTAATTTTAGATTTTACCATATTTCTTTTTGGTTGTATGTAGATTTAATTGACATATAATAGGTTTATTTTTTTGGGATGTATGTAAATTTTTTGGTACGTGATATTAACTTTCTGTAATGTGCAATTCCCTAAAATTCAAATAACACCTTCATTGAAAACTATGAGGGTGGTTTCAAATTCACATTAGATAACACCCTCCTCTGGGATGAAAAGTTTACAAATACAATAAAAGAGAAACTGTCAATGACATCACCAAAATATGTATCCTCTTTAAGGTCTTCCAGCCCCTCATCAAGGTCAATAATTTATGAACCAAAGATGTCATATGGAAATAATCATTTAAGAAACACAACCACATGAAACCCTTAAGTGAGAGAAATCAAATATAAAGCTTCTTCAAGGTATTCAATCCCCTAGTCAAGGTCAATTATGTATCGATCAAAGCGAGCAACACATAAACTTTTAGTGACAACACCAAACACTCTAGCTTCTTCAAGGTCTTCTAACCCATACTCAAAGCCAAAATTTTATGCATCAAAGTCCTCACCAAATTCATCCATGCAGTGATCAAAACCATTGTCTCAATCTTCCATGCCAAAAATAAGTCAAAAGAATTTATTTCCACCTCTAGAACCTTCTTCTGTAAGAAAAGTTAGCATCATTGTGTCTAGAAATTTTGTAATTCTACAAGGAACTTCTCTCAAAGTGAAAAAAATACTTTTCAAACTTCTTTAATACCTAATTTTTTAGGTGGAACAATGCACAACAAAGAACCAACCCCCTTGTAAGTAACATACATGCATCAAGTAACATACATGCATTCATTACCATATAAGAGAGAAAAAGAACAAAGAACCCATCAAGTTATAGGACTAGTTTGTAGACTACCAAAGTATATGGTAATGGAATTCACGGCTTCACAATGCCCATTTCATCTTGGCAACAAGATTGTGGAGAAAGGTATAGATGAAAGGATATATCTCTCTCAAATTATAGTAAAGCAATCAATTAAGCATGTCAATGCCACCTTGCAACTGTAAGAGACAGTGAATTCAATGTCCTCTCAAGAGAACACTGGCTTTGGGAGGATGCTCTCAAAGCCAACCTTCGTTATGGCTCTGAAACACATGGTAAGTATTGACTTGACAATATTTTGTACATAATTTTTACTGGAATGGACCTTAACGTCAAATTCTTCTTTTTCCAATAATGAATGCAATTTTCCTTGCAATTTGGCGTTCAACATTCGATAATTCATACTGATGGAACATTCTTGTGTTTTAATTTTGAGAACAGTAGTTGTATGTAGAATATTCATTACAAATTGAAAAAAAATGACATTTATTCTTTGTTGTTTTTAGGATTTAAAGAAAATTATATCAATTAGCTTCTAGTCTCATATGACCATTATGAGAAACTCATCTTAGGATATTGTATGAGAAAGAGCCACCAAAAGAAAGAAATATAGTATACATGACTCTCCAATTTCAATTAGTAGGAATTTTAGTTCTAAGTATGGTACAAGCATTGATCTAGATCCTCAATGGGGCATGTTTGATGACAATGATTTGGGGAGTGAGAGGTCATTATTACAATAACATTAAATTTCAGGGAGATGGCAGGAGCACAAACTGGTTGAACAATCCATAATATGGAGAGAATAAATATGGCCAGACTCTCTTTTCTAACCAAGGAGTTGACATATTATTTGATCCAATATCTATTTCCACAAAATCATACATTGGTAGTGAATATTATAAGAATAAAATTGGAAATTTTTACACTAAAAATTGTCACCATGAAATTTTACTTTCTGTATGGGTTCATCATTACTCATATATTACTCCCTAGCAGAGTCGCCATTTTGTCTGATGGATAAATCGTTCTTGCATACAAGACATATCTCGCTAGTATCTTACAATAACTAGCAACAAACAGACAGATGTAAACTACTTTCTTTACATTATATTTGATCTAGAATTATCTATAATGAAGGATTTAGGACTTACCTGTAGTCCATCACTGATTGTAGCCTTCTTTCCTATCGCTTTGAATATGTCTCCTTTTAGGATCTACAATAAAAAACATGAAAGAATCAGAAGTACCTGCATAATATATATTAATTCACAAACCATAAATCTATCTTGATGATCAAGGAATTCAAGAAATAAGCCATCTAAATAAACAAGTCATTGAGGAAACATGATCCATTTGTATTATCTTTGATGAAAGAACGGGCCTTACAACCGTGTTCACCTTGATGTTGTACAGGTCCTTTAGGGGTCCAGAAAAACATTTTCTCTACTTTGACAAGCCTTTGCACTCTCTTGACTAACATACATGTGAGTGTGTAATCATTCCCATATGATAATCAGTTAAGAGAGTCTAGATTTTCTCCAACAATTCTTCTAAAAAAATCTCAAAGCCTAACTCCCCTTGAGGCTGAATCAGTGGGTGAAGAGGAAAGTTTCTTTTACTGTGTCAACCTCGTTAAAAAAATAATCACTGATTAAAGAGGAAATTTATTTTTACTGTGTCAACCTCATTAAAAAATGAAACATGTTTTGGATGAGGAGAGTTCCTTTTACTATGTCAAAATCGTTAAAAAATGAATCATTAGGTTATGTACGTATATTGTAGAAAGTAGATATGAGGATAGTTCTTTTACTGTGTCAACCTCGTTAAAAAATGAAACAGACCCATGAGGACAGTTCTTTTCCTGTGTCAACCTCATTAAAAAATGAATCAGTAGGTTATGTAGGTAGATTGCAGAGAGTAGATTGATACATTCCAAGAGGATGGTTCTTCTACCGTGTCAACCTCGTTAAAAAATGAAATAGATACCAAGAGGAAAGTTCTTGTTACTGTGTCAACCTCGTTAAAAAATGAAACCGGTCCCTGATGAGCATAGTTCTTTTCCTGTGTCAAGCTCATTAAAAAATGAAACAAATCCTCTCCTAGTCAAAGTTGAGTCTTTCATTTGATCTCGTAAATGCACCTTCATTCCATCCAACTATTAGTAACTAGTAGTCTGCTTATTTGAATGCAATGAAGCTTGGGGGGCATGCACTCTAGCAAGTTACACTTGGGGGGGCATTAAAACTTATCTCAAGAACATTTTCTCTTTGTTTCAATCTTGTGTAAAAATGAAACAAACCTATCTTAAGCATGATTTTTACTTTGTTTCAAGCTTGTATAAAAATGAAACCTATCTCAAGTTCATTTCAGTTATTATTTTCAAGACTCGTTAAACTCATGAAAATCCAGAGATTATTTTGCTATCTTTCATTCTCGTAAAACACATGAAAATGCTGAGTTCTTTCTGTCTTTTCCTGCTGGTAAATTAAATTGGAAGTCGGCCATATGAGTACATTTTTATCACTTTTTCGAACTTGTTAAAACTTACAGAGAAAGCGAAACTATGATTACATTTTATCCACTTTCAAACTCGTTAAAACTTACGAAAAAGTGAAACCTTGGAGTTCTCTTTTAAGCCCTTTTTAGACTCTCTAAATATGAAAATATTGTCTAGTACATGACTATTCGAACTTGTTAAAGGAAATGAACATTCGTCCATTCAGTATAAGTTTACCCCTTTTCCGGAGTGAAATGGACTATTTACGAAAAAGGTATACGTTGACTAATCATGGTCAATAGAGTTCTCTCCTATATTGTTTTATCCTTTTTCGGGCTCCAGAAACTAAATCTACGAAAAAGTAAACCCACAGAGTTTCCATAAGTTTTTCTTCTCACTCCCTAAAATTGATAAACACTGAGTTTCTCCTATACTGGACTCGTTAAAATTTAACAGTAAAGGACCTGTCGATTACAAACAAGAACGAACCACTCCTTATTAGGGTTCGATTTTAAACTAAGTTGGACTCATCTGAAGGATAAGCTTATATAACAAGCAAATTTTATCCTCCTCAAGCTTGTCAAGAACAAAGAGGTACTTTCTAGAAATGGCGGGGGAAAAAGAGAGAAAATGAATCCATTTGTCATACTTTGTTTAAAAAGTAGTATACCACTCTTGAACACGACACTTTTTGTCACACTTCTACCTAGGTTGGGAAAATCCTTTGCCTATCAGTTAATCAAACCATACTGAAAGTATTCAGCTAGTTTCTAGGTATTAGCTTTAGGTCAATTGTTACCAAACCATCTGTAGTGTTGTTATGTGTTCAAGAGGACAGTTCAAATAAACCATTCATTGCAAACATGTGTCTCCATTCGCGTTGACCATCCCTGAGTCAGTCCTTGCAATTTTTTTTTACAAAACTTGATCTAATGGTTTCATGTTGTGGGCTTTCCTACAACGAATCACTTTCTATCGATGATAGCTCATCATCTAGGAAGTTGATCTAGAATCCTTCAGTACCTTGGGATCTGCATGCCTTAATGGCAGGTTTCTTGCCTTCGATGATAGGTTGCATCATTGACCTTCGATCGAACAATTCTGTGAAATGTTCGACTTCAGATCATTTATTCACATTTCATGGATTGTACTATGTACTTTGAGAGCCATTGTCATTATTGGTCGTTTCTCTCACACTTGTTAATAGTTCACATCATTGACTGGTAATCAAGTGGTTTCTACCATGTTCGACTTCGATACAATCAATATTATGGATAGAATCGTACTAGTTTGGGTAGCGAAAATCAAGAACTTGGATCTAGTTTCCACCATCCAGGCTGCAAGGAGTTTTATTATTCATTATGCTATAGACTATTCATAACATATGGTTGTGTCCATACTGTGTCTACATTATTGATGTGATAGTAAGATCATTTCTACATCAGAACAAGTTTTAGTTAGTATTTGATCTGAGTATAGGAATGCATACCTCAACGATGATATATATATATGTTTTGCATTGAATGTTTTTACAATATTCTGACTGGGGTGTCCACAAGCTAATCTTCGAAATGATAAAGCACATCACTCTTTGAATGGTCTCAGACTTCACACTTTAGGGGGAAATCTGTTACACTAAAAATTGTCACAATGATGTTTTACTGTCTGTATGGGTTCATTATTACTTATATATTACTCCCTTAGAATTACACAACATCAAGTTCCTAAAAACAAGCCTTGAAATTGAGAGAAAAGCTTATAAAAGTCATAAAAACACTTGTACCGCAATTTCTCTTAGTATTACCTGCAGTGCCACATATGTTTGTTCTAGAACATGTAGAACTGGCTACACTTTTTCTTCATTAAAGATGCAGATTCCTATAAAAGGTAAAGTGAAGGCGGAAGTAAAATTTGAAAGCCCAGCTGGTTGAATCTAGAAGCTTCTGGAAGCAATTATCCAGTGGAAAGTTTGATCCTTTCATGTACATTCATCCCTCCATTAAAGGAGCCTACTCCTTGGTATGTGGGACTTAATCCCTTTGAAAGAGGATTCTATCCCCTCTTATTTGCAGCTGCAACCTCTTCTCTTTTGCTATAAATTGAGGCCATAGTTCAGCCTCAAGGGGAGTTAGGCGTTGAAATTTTTTGAGGAGAATTTCTAGAGAAACTCAAACTCTCTTAACTGATTATCATATGGGAATTATTACACACTCATGTATATGTTAGTCAAGAGAGTGCAAAGGCTTTTCAAAGTAGAGGAAACACGTCTTCTGGAGCCCAGAAGGACCTGTATGACATCAAGGAGAACATGGTTGTAAGGCTCCTTATTTCATCAAAGATAATACAAATGGATCCTGTTTTCTCAATGAGTTGTTTATTTAAATGGATTATTTCTTGAATTCCTTGATCATCAAGATAGATTTATGTTTTGTGAATTAATCTATATTATGTGGCTACTTCTGATTCTTTCATGTTTTTTACTGAAGATCCCGAAAGGAGACATATTCAAAGCTATAGGAAAGAAGATTATGATCAACACTAGACTATAGGTAAGTCCTAAATCCTTCATTATAGATAATTCTAGATCAAATATAATCTAGAGAAAGCAGTTTACATCTGTCTGTTTGTTTCTAGTTATCGTAAGATACTAGGGAGATCTGTCTTGTCCGCAAGAATGATTTATCCATCCAACAGAAATGAGTATTAATGACAATTGTATCAGGAAAGAAAAGGAAATATATCATCAAGAACCATTTTATTGGCCACAACTACACCATCTTGATATTTTTGTCATGACCTTGTGTACTGCAATGAGTTGTTTTATGGACACATCTACAACCTTCCACTTCTAATTTATTGTCTTAATTTTGGGTGTTTCCTTAGATAATAGAATTGCAACACAATTCTTATCAGTATTTTGGGTCACTACTTTTAAATCCAAAAGCAAAACTGTGATTGAGTAGGTTCATGCACCTCGAAATGTGATTGATCAAGTTCTTTTACAAAATGTGCCACTAAATCGCATAAGTTTGAGAGGGTTCACCCTGATTTATCACTATGAATAGATGATTGCATCTCTATATTGAATTCAAATTCGTAACATTATCCCATAAAAAATAAGTAGAGTCACATATTCACACCAAATATTTTTCTAAAATACTTCTATTAAACCCCATTCCCAATACATCTTTCCAAAAAAAAAACCCTATTTTTACTAGGTGTCCCCCATTTTTACTAAATATATTTTTTAGAATCCCAAATACATGTGAATTCCCCCCATATAAATGCAATATATTGACTCTATTTGTTAGGTCTGTATATTACTAGTATATTCCCTTATTGTTAATATTGTACCCATGTAACCCCCATATTGTTAGTATTGTGCCCTTAAATTATTATTGTTAGGTCGGCTAGGATTACATTGTGACCCCATTAAGATTACATTATGGCCCCATGGACTCCTATATATAGAAAGGAGGTTTTGTAATTTGCATCATCCAAGAATTATTCATTCATGTAATGCATTGGAGGTTTCCCCCTCAATGTAGCTTATTTCTAAGGCGTTGATATCTCTTTTCTTCTATTTTTGGAGCTGGTTTCACAACATTTGGTATCAAATCTTTAGATTTTAGGGTTTCGCTACCCCAAATAGGTCATCGTGGAATTTTAGCTATAATGTTTTTTCTACAAAGGTTTAGAAGCTGAAATTTTTAGAGTACGAACCTGAAATCCTGACAAACATTGTCGCAAAATTTCAGAGCTTGGTTCGCAATATTTTAGGAGATATGATTTGTGGAAGTTAGGTATTTTTGCAGGCTCCTGAATTTAACCTAAAAAGGTCATCATGGAATTATCGTTATAACTTTTTTTCTACAAAGGTTCAGAAGATAAAATTTTTAGGGAGTGAGGAAAAAATGCTAAGGAAGACCTTCGCAAAATTTCAGAGCTTGTTCCGCAACATTTTCGGAGATATGGTCTATGGAAGTTAGGTCTTTTTCAAGTTCCCAAATTTCATCTCAAAGAGGTGATCATGGGAAAATCTTCATAACTCTCTCTCTGAGCATCAGATTGGAATTCTATAGAAAGTGGCCTCACATACACATAATTTAGTTTTCACTATATCAATTGCAGAGCCAAAGGAAGAAATAGTGACACGTGGCAGGTCGTACAAGTTTGCTCTACTAAACCAGTCCATAATTAGGTCATCATAGGAGATTGGGCATAACTTTGTCTTCAAGAATCCAAATCAAGTCAGACCTGTGGCATTCGAAAGAAGATTCATAGGTCTACGTCAAGGCAAAATTTCATATATTTAACATCCAAAATCAAGAGCTAATTTAGTTTCAATATCGAGCTCCTCAAAATCAAGAAAAAGGTGTGTATTTTTTTTCAAATTGCATAAGTCTTCTTTGAAAAATCAGTTCTAGGTGATTCCAAAGGCTTATTGAGAAAAAATATCAGTATTGGGTTCTAAAAAGCCTCCTAAAAAGTATTCAACACAACCTAAGCCTTCAGAAGGCTCTACTGTGACTCATGAAGATGAAGAAATGCAACATGAGATATCAGAAGTCCATGAGAAAGTGCACCAAATTTTTCTATCGCAAAGAGCAACAAAAAATGAAATGGATGTTTTGAAGAAAGCCATGGAAGCTAAGATGAATGGTTTGGAAGCTAAGATGGATGGAATGGAAGTTGGAATGGAAGCTAAGATGGATGACATGGAAGCTAAGATCGATGAAAAAATGGAAAACATGAAGAATGATCTAAAAGTAGACATCAAAGGTTTGATAAAGTTGATAAAACAAATTTTTCCTAATGATGAAAAGATACTAGAGGAAACTCATGATGAGAACAAAATAAATGTTAATCATGATTTCATAAAATCTAATGTTGGCAGGAAGAACCAACATATTCCAAAATGGATATGAGGAAGTTTGATGGAAAGGATCCTGTAACATGCATAAACACACAATAATGTGCAAAACACACAAAAGGTACGCATTGCAAATTTACATTTAGAAAAAAATACATTTGTATGGTATCGATGGCTTTGATCCTGTAAAAAAATTGTCACTTGGTGAATTTCTACAGAGGAAATGATAGCATATTATGAGGATACAAAGAGCAACACCTTCTTTAGCAAATTGATAAATCTCAAAGAAAAGAGTTTAGTGGGGGAGGACATTGAGGACTTCCAAAAATTGAATATAAGGGTAACTAATATTCTAGAGGAACACAAGATTGATCTCTTCATAGGGACTTTAAAGGATAACATCCAACATGAAATTCACGTTTTGGAACCTGATTCATTGGAGAAGGCATTCAGGTTGGCAAGAAAAATTGAATGTAAAATTATGGAAACAAGGAAGCCTACCACTCACTTCTATAAAGAGGGAAGTGTTGCTACTCCTAGATTTCCACAACCTACAAGGTTGACACCACAACAATTGGAAGAAAAAAGAGCAAAAGGGTTTTGCTACAGTTGTGATAGCAAATACACTAAAGGTCATAAGTGTGCTGAGAAGAAATTATTTTACATAGATTGTGAAGAGGAAGAAGAAAATGAACAAGAAGATGATATACACCAGGAACCAACCCTAGAAGAGGAAGAAATGAGTCCGACCATATCGTGTAATGCATTGGCAGGAATTACCACTCCTCAAACTCTCAAGATAGAAGGACATATCAAGAAGAAAAGGTAATAGTGTTGATTGATTCAGGTAGCACCCATAATTTTATTCATTGTAAGGTAGCCAAGGAATTAAATTGTTTCCTATACCCAGCACCAGAATGTCAAGTGATGGTTGCAAATGGAGGAACTATAAATTTCTCTGGAAAATGCCATAATATCAAGCTAACTATGGGGGAATATGTATTGACTAGTCCAATGCTTTCCATTCCTATGGGAGGTGTTGATGTTGTACTAGGAGTACAATGGTTACAATCTTTGGGGACGGTAGCTTTTAATTTTCAAGAACTTTTCTTGAATTTTTTTTAAGAAGGAAAGGAAGTCGAATTATGGGGTATTGCAGGGAAGCCAGGAAAGATTATAAGCTCTAATGTCATGAAAAAGCTTATAAATAAAGAACAACGAGGCGTAATTGCACAATTATGCTCACTAGAAGTTCCAACATCAAAATCATCTATTTCTGCAGATCTCCAACAAGTCTTGGACAATCATTCCAAGGTGTTTGAAACTCCCAAACGACTCCCACCTATTCGTGATCATGATCATGCTATTCATTTGATTCCAGGAAGTGTTCCTCCAAACATCAGGCCTTATAGATATCCTTACTTCCAAAAGAGCTAAATTGAATGTATGATTGCAGAAATGTTAGAGGCGGGTATAATTCAACCTAGTCAAAGTTCTTTCTCTGCTCCTGTAGTATTGGTACACAAGAAGGATGGATCATGGCGAATGTGTCCAGATTATAGGGAGCCCAATAAGCTCACCATTAAAGACAAATTTCCCATTCCTGTGATTGATGAATTATTGGATGAATTACATGGAGCAATTTATTTTACCAAGTTGGATCTTCGTTCAGGATATCATCAAATTAGAATGAAGACCGAAGATATTCCGAAAACAACATTTCAAACTCATGAGGGTCATTATGAATTTTTGGTCATGCCTTTTGGCCTTACCAATGCACCTTCTACATTTCAAGGGTTGATGAATTCCATTTTCAAACTCTTCCTTAGAAAATTTGTGCTTGTATTTTTTGATGATATACTAATCTACAGCAGGTCTTGGAAGGATCATGTTGAACATGTTGACAGGGTGCTCAAACTATTGCAGGAGAAACAATTATATGCAAGAACATCCAAATGTTTCTTTGGAGTACAAGAGGTGGAATATCTGGGTCATATTGTATCTCACGAGGGTGTTAAAGTAGACCCTAACAAAATTAAAGCCATTAAGGAATGGAAAGTCCCCACAACCATAAAGCAGTTGCGAGGATTTCTCGGGTTAACAGGGTATTACCGCAAGTTTGTTAAGAATTATGGGAGAATAGCAGCACCTCTAACAACATTATTGAAGAAAGATGCATTTTCATGGACTCCTGAAGCAACTAAGGCCTTTGAACTTCTTAAAGAGGCAATGTGCCTAGCACCGGTCTTAGCTACACCAGACTTCACAAAAACCTTTATTGTGGAATGTGATGCCTCAGGAAATGGAATTGGTGCAGTTTTAATGCAGGAAGGAAGACCCATTGCTTTTGAAAGTCGTCCAATCAAAGGAAAGTATTTACAGAAACCTATTTATGAGAAGGAAATGTTAGCAATACCGCATGCACTAAAGAAATGGTGAACTTACCTAATGGGAAGACACTTCAAGGTAAAAACTGATCATGATAGTCTTAAACACTTTTTGGAACAAAGACTATCTTCAGAAGAGCATAAAAAATGGGTCACAAAGATGTTGGGTTATGACTTTGAAATAATCTACAAAAAAGGAAAGCTTAATGTTGTTGCAGATGCACTCTCAAGAAAGAATGAAGAGGTGGAAGCATTGCTTTGTGCCATTTCTATTATCCAAATAGATTGGATAACCGAAGCAAGAGATGAATGGAAGAAGGAAAAAGATGTATGGACACTCATTCAAAAGTTGCAGCAAGATCCTAGTACATCTGATACATTTAGTTTGAAAAATGATTCCTTATGGTACAAAGATCACTTATATCTTTGTAAGAATTCCCAACTAAAACAAAAGATTCTTTTGGAATTGCACACTTTTCCTTTAGGAGGACACTCAGGATTTTTAAAAACTTACCACAGGGTGAAGAAAGAATTTTTTTGGGATGGCCTTAAATCTGATATTCAAAAGTTTGTGGCAGAATGTTTGATTTTCCAGCAGAATAAAGTTGAGACAATTAAGACCCCGGGTCTTCTACAACCTTTATCCATTCCAAGTCAACATTGGGAGGAGATTTCAATGGATTTTATCACAGGTTTACCTAAGTCCGAAGGAAAGAGTGTCATCATGGTGGTAGTTGATAGACTTACCAAGTATGCACACTTTGTGCATTATCTCATCCATTTAAAGCAAGTACAGTTGCTACTACATTTATGGACACAATTCAAAAGCTACATGGAAACCCAAGGGTTATTGTGAGCGACAGAGATTTAATTTTTGCTGGAAATTATTGGACAGAGTTATTTTCTTGTTCGGGTACTCAATTAGCTCATAGCTCATCTTATCATCCTCAATGTGATGGTCAAACTGAGATAGTAAATAAATGTTTGGAAGGATATCTTCATTGTTTTGTATCCGATAAAAAAACATAATGGGTCAATTGGTTACCTCTCGCCGAATGGTGGTATAACACCTCCTTCCATACTGTGTAACCCCTTATTGTTAATATTGTACCCCTGTAACCCCCATACTGTTATTATTGTGCCCTTAAATTATTATTGTTAGGTCAGCTAGGATTACATTGTGGCCCCATGGACTCCTATATATAGAAAGGAGGTTTTGCAATTTAAATCATCCAAGAATTGTTCATTCATGTAATGTATTGGAGGTTGCCCCCTCGAAGTGGCTTATTTCTAAGGCATTGATATCTCTTTCCTTCTATTTTTGGAGCTGTTTTCACAACACTATTTTTCAGAATTATAAAACCCCTCTATGAATGAATGCTCTGAGATTATGGTCAACAAGGTGAAGTACTTGTGCACAAAGATTGGATATGTTTGTTATAAAAACTAGTTTTTGAACTTCAAGGAATCCAATGGAAATAAACAGATATATAATTGATAAGGTGTTGAATAATATTGAACTAAAATTCCACAAGGTAGGAAATCATCTATGACATTTAGTTGGTACAAAGATAACAGATGACATCTGGCATAATACTACATAGTTTTTTCTTAACATTATGAAGATTATTAGTAAAGAGTATTTAGTATGAATCAATTTCAATGTTCAAGCATCATGAGCATCATGAAATCATTTCCTATGATAGATTTTTCCTACTACTTTCTATAGTTTTGATGTGATTGATATTATGTGGTAGAATCCTTGAACATGATGAATCCTAGTTGTAATGTTCAATTTTTTATTTGTAATTATTTTTCTATATAAGATTCTCAATTTAAATACAAATAAAATATATTACATATTATTAATGTCACACAAGATGTTTTGAAGTTGAGAAGACTCAAAAATTGAAAATAATGGCGTGAAAAGCCTTAGTATCTATAAAAACCCGCCCAAAAACATAAAGACTATCAAAATTGACACATGGACATATATTTTAGAAAGTAAATTTCTTAAAAGCCACTTGAAATAAATGGAAAAAAAAAAACCAAAGTCTTTCCATAAAGGCACAAAAGAAGTGTTCACACATTTCCAAACAATTCACTAACAACCATGATGAAACTTGTAATGAAAGGGGTATCTTCTTTGTCATTAAAAATGACCCTCAACCATAATTAGTTATCTAAAAAATTTTAATAATGTAAATTAAACCATAATTAACATGATAGACATCTTTTTTTGGATTATTTTTCTTTGAAATAACGAGCGAAAGTGTTAACATATTATGAATATCGAGAAATGGTGGAGGGCTACATGCTCTAGCTATGGTTATGCTCACCTTAAGCGATCAACTGAACTAGCTTTGTGCCTTGGCCTTCTACTACAAATTTGTGATTCCATAGAGCAAGCAGAGGGAGTATGATATCAAATAGAATTCCATAATTAATTTCTTTGTTCTTCCAAGTAAAAATTTGAGCATCTTGCCCCATGTTAAAATCCAAACAATAATGATTTATTTCTTACACATAAGAAATAGAATTCTTGCTCTAATAATCTATTCAGATCTAGAGAAGTTGATGGCCTAAGACACTTTGTACCCTAGAAGATACTATTAGGAAATGGTTGTAGTGATTTATACACACCCAAATGGATAACCTCTAGGAGAAAAAAATTCTCCCTTTTTATTTGCTCACATAACCTAGTGAGTTTTATTCACTAGCATGTATTTTGTAAAGGCCTCGACCTAGTTCAAATTCGACTCCATCCACCAGGTTGTATACGATTCCAAGCCTAATTTCATGAAGAGTTAGTTGCATATGATCATCTTGACCTACGCGATGACATGCCTATGAACACTGGCTAGATTGAACTTTTTTTCTGCCTAGGACAATAGACACATTCCCATGTCTAAGAATAAAAAAATGTCTTTGATATTGTTAATGCCCCTTTTGGAAAATGAAAGGACCATGTCCCTTTTGAAAAATGAAAGGACCAAAAACCATGTCATCTTGAATTTTATTCAATAAATTAGGATGAGGACACCATAAATAGTGATCATTACAAATAAACCAACTTCAAAGCCTTGGAATTTCCAATTTGATGTTATAGGAAACCTTCTTGGCCCTCTAAATGCTCCAAGTAGTAAAATTCCCTTTCAGATTCACAATGGTTTGGTTAAAAATCAAAGTATGTAAACTTATACTCTATGGGTATGACCTGCCTTTTTTTACATTCGTATCAACTTGCAAGACTAGAAGGAGTCAGGAACCAACTTCGTGTCAGAGTTATGATGTTAGAGGTACTCTTATTATAAGCTCACCAGATGAAGGGACTTCAAATCTCAAATAAAGAAGAAAAAACTAAATCTGCATCAAATATGTCAAATGTTCACACAAATAGGACTCCAAAGCCCACATGTTTCCTGCTTGAAAAATATTTTCAAAATATTTATGTGTAATATACACTGTATTTATGGATACATTTGCAGAAACAATTTTTGTACCATGCAATTAACCTACTTCACAAATCTCCATTTTTTTTTTACAAAAATATAATTTTATTTAATATTATTTTATGCAAATATTTATGAATACCTGTGAAATGCAGTTAGCATGCTTCAAAACTATCCATTTTTTCTACCAAAATATAAAATCTTCCATTTGAATATTACCAAACTCTCATGTGCGAATATTACAAGAAATTGGATAAGAAAAAGGATGGGGATACAATGCATATAATCTCTTGGATATGATTCATTTGTTGAGGGAGGTCCTTCAGGCACCTGATCTGTTGACTTTGGAAATATTTCTAGGAAGGATTCCTATGCTTTTTAATTTTGCGATTATTTCACCTCATGGTTATTTTGGGAAAGTAATTTTAGGAATGCTAGGCACTAGTGGATAGGTAAAAGAATTTTTATAATTAAAACACCCATTCCATGCTATCTTCTCTTTATTGCTTGATTGTATTTTGAATTTTTACTTTGATTTCTTTTTTTCTTTACATTATAAAATTGGAAATAATTGGTATGATATCCATTTAAACAACATCCAAAGCTTGATAATATTACTATTATAGTTGTTTTCTATTAAAAAAAATTTATATTCAAATTTTATAGATATAAAATACAAAAACAAATGTCAATGCCTTTGTTTGATGGTTAATTTACTTTAGTGTTCATAGGTTACAGGAAATGTGATTAGAAAAATGATGGGGAGAAAATGCATAACACGAATTGCATATGATTCATTTGTTAATGTTGGATATCCTTCAGGCACCTGAGCCATTGACTTTTGAAAATTTTCTAGTAGGGATTCCTATGGTTTTTAATGTTGTGAAGATGTCACCTCATTGGTTATTTTGGGAAAGAAAATGTTTTAGGAATACTTGATGCATTAGAGAATGAAATGTTGTTGCGAATAAAATGAAAAGGATTAGATATGACATCTCAGATTTTTTTTTTCATAAGTTATCTACAACTTGAGCTTTTTAGCATGTAACTTGTTTCACATGATTGTGCCTAAGCTTTCCTTGAAGGTTGAATACTATGTTACTAAGGTGTTACTTTTCATGGCGACAATTTATTTTCTTTGTTTATACAAGTCATCTAGCCACATAGTGGTGAATATCACCCAAATGAAGATAACTTGATCAAGTTTCTTGCTATCATGGGAAAAAATGGCTTTGAAATTTCTGATGTTGAGGTATATGTCGTAAAAATTATTTATAGTATATTTTATTTTATATTCTAGTATTCATCATATTTCATGGCTTACTCTTTGCACTGTATCTTCTTTTTTTCAAGGAAATGAACTCAATGCTGATTGTAAGAAGTGAGAATTGAAGAAAGAGGAGAATATTAATACTAGAGCGACAAACACAAAGAGAGAGAGAGAGAGAGAGAGAGAGAGAGAGAAGATAATAGGTCTACTGATACCCTTAGAGAAAATATCCCACATAAGGCACATACATAAAGACTGATGGTCAAGTCTTCATAGTTGGTGAATTCACCTGCAATGACTTGGAAACATAATGATAATATTTTGATGTAACAAAACAAAATTTCATATGTAAATTTTAGTCCAACCAATATTGAGTTGGAAAGTCATATTGTAATACTTGACATTTCATATAATATAATTTATGTGGCTAAAATTATTTATAGTTGCACTTGATATTGTTTATTATTGTAATTTACATATGTAACTTTGTGTTTTTATATTAGATAAATATGCACATTGTATGGATATATTTTTTAATTTAGTCACAAAATAATACTAATTAATTTATTTTTATTAATAATGAACACATAAAATAAATCTCAAACTACTAATTTAGTAGTTTATATTAACTAATGATGAACACAAATAAAACGAATACGAGTAAATTAGTTGTTTATAATGATTACTAATGAAAGAAAATGAAATGAATATAAACTACTAAATTAGTCGTTTATATAATGAATATGAAATTACCAAAAAAAGATAAATGACTACTGCAAATGACAAATTTGTGATTAGAAATGATGACTAAATTTTGCATATATACGACTATTAGTAGCTAATTTATAGTATCTTATAACACGACCAACATTTAGTCATATTTCTTTGGTCAATAATTAGTTTCAAACGTGACTAAACTTTTCATATATATGACTATTGGTAGCTAATTTACAGTATATTATAACATGGGGAACAATTTTGTCATATTTTGTTGGTCATTAAATAATTTTCTTGGGTGATCATATAGTAATGCATTTTTCTATATATTTGGTCATTAATTGTGGCAATTAATGACTAAATCAATGAATAAATTAATGAAAAAAATTATGACTAAATATACAACTAGACGATGAATTTGAGACAGAAAATTAATGACTAAGCTAAAAATCACTAAAAGTTAGTCGCATCATAATATAGTATAAGTTAGCTACTATTGGTCACCGACTGAAAAAAGGTCATTTATATGCAAATTTAGTTTTTTTAGTAACTAATTAGCCATTTTTACTATTGTATTGAGGTATGTACCATATCTTGAGGATGAGAAAGCTAAACTTCACCGATTTTTCAGTGGGTTTCCATTAGCATTCAAAGATCGGATTGAGTATGATGAGCATTGTACACTTGAGGAAGTCATTGGGAAGTTGAATCATTTTTATGAACAGTCAAAGCACAAAAATGAGTCTCAAAAAGGATGGAAAGGGAAGGACAAAGGTAAATAGTAGCCTAAGAGAGCAAGGCCTTAACATATAGATGATAAATAAAGTGTGGCACTGCAAAATAAGTTTAATTCTCCTGGATAGGGACATAGGCCACATCAACAACGTAGATCACATTAGCAACATGGAGGCAGTTGTATGGGACAGTTAGTGTGTTGGAAATGTGGCATGGAGCATATTAATAGGGATTTTCCACATAATCAAAGAAGTAGGCCTAAGATATAAAATGAACAGGAGGCCACATGTACAAAGAAAATAGTTCATCATTGGGTAAGATCTTGTGCATTTAATTTGAATGTTATGCCTACAACAATACACTTGAAAATATTGCCATTGGGTTCCTAAAGTATGATATTGGGTATGGATTGGTTATATATTTGTAGGACCAAGGTATATTTCTATGATAAAGCTATCGAATGCTTGGATGAAAATGGAGAACCAAGAGTCTTACAAGGAAATAAGGAAGCCACATGAGTTAGGATGGTGAAAACTATGTAGACCAAGCATCGTCACAGGAAAGGATGTGTGCTATTTGCAATTCATATCTCTAGTGGCAAAGGTAACGAAGTTGAGGATGTAGATATGTTGAATATGTATCGAGTTTTACAGCAGTTTTATGATGTATTTCCAACAGATATCTCAGAGTTTCCACCTCAGAGGGAAGTAGACTTCTCTATTGAGTTGGTACCAAGGGAAGCTCCATCACCCAAAGAAACTTATATCAGGGAAAATTTTAGGGGCTAATATTCGTAGATGGGCTAATTTTCCATGTTTTTTCCAAAAAAAATATTCACCAATTCCCATTTTTTCCTAAAAGTAATTCGCCCAAATTTTATAAGAAAACATTATTTTACCTTAAAAATCGCCAAAATTTTATAGAAACTATATAAAATCATTATGAGTTTTAATATTTTTACTAAAATATTACTAATCATTTTATAGTTTGCATATTATGGATTAGTAAGATTCACCAAGGTATCTAATCTTTAAGATAAGTTTCCATCCTAGAAATTTTCTCTGACTTACATGATGAGTACACTAGAGTTGGTAGAGTAAAAATTGTAGTTGAAGGAAATGTTGGAAAAAGAGTACATTACACCAAGTGTATCACCATGGGGTGCACTAGTGTTGTTCATAAAGAAGAAATATGGGACTCTTAGACTATGCATTAACTATAGGAATTGAGAAAAGTGACCATCAAGAAAAGCTACCCACTACTGAGGATTGATGATTTGTTCGATCAACTAAAGGGAGCAACAGAGTTCTCTAAGATCGATTTTTGATCAGGCTATCATCAGGTACACATCAAAGAGAAGGACATATACATGACCACATTCAGGACCACGTACGTGCATTATGAGTTTTTTGGCAGTTCCATTCATTTTGAATAATGCCCCAGCTACACTTATGTGTTTAATGAATAGTGTGTTGTGTCCTTACTTGTAAAAGTTTGTGATTGTTTTGACTGATGATATATTGGTGTATTCTTAAAATGAGGATGAAAATACCAATCGTTTGGTAACAGTATTGACATTTTTGAGGGAGCATCAGTTGTATCCTAAGCTTAGCAAATGTAGCTTCTTCCAGACTAAGGTTCACTACTTGGGACATCTTGTCCCGAAGGAGGGAATTACAATAGATCTAGAAAAGATAACATCCACCATGAAGTGCATAGATTCTAAGAATGTAGATGAGGTTAGATCATTCATGGGATTGGCAGGTTACTACAGGAGGTTCATCAGGAATTTCTCAAAGATCTCTTACCCGATTACATCATTACAGAGAAAAAGTAAGAATTTTTACTAGATAGAGGAGTGCGAGGCCACTTTTGAGCATCCCAAGGAATTGTTGACACATGCTCTAGTATTAAATATTGGGGATCTAGAAAAGGAGTTTGTAGTGTGTACATATTCTTGTAAGAAAGGGCTATGAGTTGTGAAAGCTAAATGAACATGAGAATAAGTACCCAACACATGATCTTGAGCTAGAAACGATCATTACTGCACTAAACATATGGAGGCACTATCTTCTTGGTAGGAGATTTTTACATTTGAGTGATCACATTAGGTTGAGGTACTTGTTTGACCAAAAAAAATTGAATGCCAAGTAGGGAAGATAGTTGGCTATGATTAGTGATTTTGACTTCGAGACTAGGTACATCAAGGGAAAGGAGAATAGGGTCATGGATGTTCTTAGCAAGAAGGTACAAGTAAATCACTTAGCAGCGATGAGCTCCTATGGGAAATACTTACAGGCTAGGATCTTACGGGCAAGTCAGCAGGATCACAGGTACAAGTACATGTGTTGGTATAGTTACAACTATGGGTTTGGTAAAAGTACAGGTATGGGTGCTGGTACAGGTACAGGAATATGTGTTGGTACAAGTACAGGTACAGGTGTTGGTACGGGTACAGGCACATGTGTTGGTACACGAGTAAACAATTTGGACTGTCACCTTACTACAGATGGATTGGTCAGTTTCCGAGACAGGATATATGTACTAGAAAAACATGAGCTCAAGAAGGTGATATTGAGGGATTTTCATGTGAAACCATATTCGGGTCACTAAGGATACCAAAATTCTTTGACTTTAGTGAAGAGACCCTATTATTAGTTGAATCTAAAGAGGGATGTGGCGTAGTTTGTAGCTAGATGTTTATATTTTCAAATGGTTAAGGCGAAGTGAAAATATCCAGGTGGGTTGCTACAACCAATTGTGATTCCAGAGTGGAAATGGGAGTTCATTTCCATGGAATTCATCACAATTTTTCCTAATACACCTAGCTAGCATGATCCTATTATGGTTGTTGTGGATAGGTTCATAAAGGTTTCACATTTCATACCGGTGAAGATTACATACTTATCTAGTGATGTATCATAGGGTTTATTCCAGACATAGTTAGATTGCATGGTGTTCCGAAGAATATTGTGTCTGTAAGGGATGAAAATTTCACTTCCAAATTTTGGAAGGATTTCTTTGTAGGTTTAGGCACCAAGTTGGCCTTCATCATAGCTTATCGTCCACATATAGATTGGCATACATATAGGGTCAACAAGATACTAGAGGATATTTTGAGGATCTATGTGATGCATCAGCAACATATGTGGGAAGAAAGTCTTCCACTGGTAGAGTTTTCCTACAACAACAGGTATCAGGGGTCATCAAGGATGAGTCCACTTGAGCCTATGTATCAGTGGAGCTACAACACTCCCATTAGTTCGAGTGATCTAGTTAACACAGTACTGATTTGACCAAAGATGTTGGCAGACATGGAATAGGAAATGCAGGTGATCAAGAAGAACTTAAAGGAAGCACAAGATAGGTAGAAGAGTTGTGGAGATAGGAAAAATTTGTCTAAGGAATTTCAAGTTGGAGATCAAGTGTACTTGCGCATCAAGTCCAAGAAGAGCTCCTTGTGGATTGGATCATGTGCCAAGCTAGAACCATATTTTTTTTTACCCTTTAGGATCATTGAGAGGATCAGACCAGTGGCCTATCGACTTGGAATTCCTTCCACAGTGAAATTCCATGGTGTTTTTCATATATATTTTCTTAAAACATATGTTAAATATGTTGATCATGTGATTGACTGGTTTGTATTACAGGAGGAAGTAGATGGAGAATTCCTGTTGGAGCCTCAATGTATATTGCAGAAAAATGTTGTCATGCTCCAGAACCAAGTAATAGAGAAATTTAAAGTGCAATAGAATCACTTTGGGCCCGATGAAGCTACATGGGAGATGGTGGATCATATGTGAGCCATGTATCCTTCCTTGTTTTCCGATTGAGGAAAAGTCGTTTTGGTGTGATGTTGGTTTTGTTTTGTATATGTTTTGGTGGCATTTTCATATGTTTTTTGATGTGAACATTGGATGTATGTACATATATATATATGGATGTAAATACCACGATGAGATATTTTATAAAGCTCCAATACGTGGTATGGTGTCATCTCATTTGAGTTTCTATGTTGTTATGATGCCATATTGGTTTACTTTTCAGCAGGGTGATCATTGTAAGTACTGCAATGAGATATGTCATAAAGCTCCATGGGAAGTATGGTTGCTTTTAAGTGGTTTTGTTGAGGTATATGTGTATTTGAACACCGAGGATGGTGTCCCCCAAGGGGGAGGGTTCTGTAACAACCCTGGTGAAAATTCCATGTAATAAACATTAAAAATAATAACCACAGTTGATTGGACACTTATTCCAACCTAAATGATTTGGAAAAGCATCGTAGGGGGTGTTGGTTTGGTTTATTATGGCTTGGAAATTGGAAAAGGCTATGACTAAGGAAATAAAGAGGTAAAATCTATTTTTGGGCAAATTTTTTTATGAAAATAATGGAAATTAAGAGAAAAGGGAGGTAAAAGGTCAAAATTTGCATGTGAGGAGGAAATTGAAGGAAAATAATGGAAAATGAAGAAAATAGATGCCTATTCTATAAAAAGGCTTATGAGGATCAGTTGGTACCTTTTATCACAAAGTTTTTGGAGAAATTTTGAATTTTGAGCATGAAAGGAAAGAATGTAGGAAAAGGAAGTAAGCAAGCAAGGAGGAGCATGAATAAAGAAGCTACAACAAGATTCTTTGAAGGTATCAATTTTCATGTGTATTTTCCTTGCTATATTTGGCATGCATGGTATTGCATGAAGTTATTTGTTGTCTTGGCATGGGTTTTTCCATGTGTGACAGTGTATTCAACCTAGCCTTTCCATTTATGAATAGCCATGGTGTTATGGTGTTCTCATCTTTTGCTTTAGCTAGCTCACTGGATGGATTCAAAGCTGAGTGAGGCAGATCTCTGAATGATATAGAACTGACTCATTTTTTGCCTTGTTTTAGGGCTTAGTAACCCCTAATTCATATTGTAGTTCATGGTAAAGCCTGAGAGGTGTTGGTTTACTCTCCATTACAGACCTAGGAATCTCAGTTTTGGGATTTCGGTAAAGCATGGAGAGTATGTCTCGGTTTAGGGCCTAGTAACCCTCGATTTAGACTGTGGGTTGTAGTAAATCCTAAGTGAATAGGATACAGGAAAATTCCTCATGTCTTAGGCAAAGCGAATCGAGTGATATCCATGCTTATGTTGGCCTAGTGATCAAGGTGGATCATGGTAAATCAAATTATGACAATTTTATTGAATATGGTGAGGTGGTTTAGCCTAGGGATTCCCTGGTTGGTTCTTTTAGTTAAAGTCCCTCATTCATACTTGGAATATGGCATGGGGGTGATTGGCTGAAGTAGGTTTGGTTCAACCGATCTATGGTTGGGTGGAATGTGGAATTCCCTTCTCCGGTTGGTTTTTACATTCAGTAATGAAGATCTCATTTCTATGGTATTCTTTATGAAAATATACTAGTTTATGTATGTATTTCATTGCTATTGTATTCATGCTATTTATCTCGTTAATTTGTTGGTTATAAGAAATAATTTGATCATTGATGATGTATGGATATATTCATTTTTTTTCTTGTAAATTAATATCCCATGTATCTGTAGTAAAATTTATTGTATGATAGCTTATGATGTATGGGAGAAATTATTCTTAGTGATTCTTAGATAAGAAAGAGAACCCTTTTTTTAAATCTGTTGTTTATGGCTATAGATGCTATGTTTGTGATAGGTTTGATGAAATTATTCTCATGGCTAGGTGGGGTGATATGAGTTCGAATTGAGTTGATTGCTTCCATATGTTTTATTTAATGCTATTTACCCTCTCCTAAAGTTATAGGAAGTTCTGGGAAGTGACATCGACCCAAGGGCCGAAAATGTGGGACAAGCTACAAGCACAAAATTTTGTATTTGGGCCTTAGTCACTACCTTGACAGGGATAGCCCGCGACTATAGACCCTATAGCCACTCCCTTTCCACTACAAGCCTGAGACTCAGCCTCAAAGTGGTTGAAAATAAGTTACCCATCATGGAATATGGCCTTGGAAGGTTGGGTTATCTCCTTGGGATGTCAGTGATGGAGTGTAAGGTGTGCTTTGGTTTTTTCTCTCATTCCACTTCCTTAAGGTCATATAGGAGGTTGAATCTCATATTATTAGCCTTTCAAAACATTTTTACCTCGGTTGTTGGGTTACTTGGGTAGATGTGGGAAGAGGGTGTTAGAAATACAATCTAGTTTATCATAGATACATTTTGTATTCATTTACATGTAAAAATATGGATATATCCGTACATAATTACTGATCAAATACATGCTTATAGCCAACACAATAACACCACAAATAAAATGGATACAACAACAAAAAAAACCATACATAAACTAGTACATTTTCATACCGAATAATAGAGGAATGAACTCTTCATTATTGAATATAAAAACCAACCAGAGATGGGAGTTCCATGTTCCACCCAACCATATATTCACTAAGCCAAGTTTCACTTCATACAATCACCCTCATCCCATATTCCAAACATGAATGTGGGATCTCATCAAAAACATCAATCATAATCCATCCAGGGCCTCCAGAGGCCAAAGCACCTCAACCCTCAACTAGTGATTCCACCTCATGGTGGGACGTCAAAACCCTCATGGATTGGTCTCTATATAAGTTTTTCTAGGGCTCTAGAGTATTTTTTTGAACGAGGGCTTCTAGGACTAGTAACTTAACCAAAATTGTTACAGGGCTTCGAGAGAATGTTTCCAGCCAGGACTTCCAAGGTTAGTAACTCAAGCCAGCTAGGGCTTCCAGAGTGTTTGCCCAACCAAGGCTTCCAGGGCTTTTAAGTCAACCCTGACTTCTCCATCGGGCTTCCAGATTATTTTTCCAACCAAGGCTTCCAGGAACTAATAACTCAACCCATAGCTAAAGTAACCATGAGAACCAACCAAAAAACAATCAATGGAAATAAACCCACAAAACCATGACTATCCATGAAATGGAAACTCTAGGGAAATCTATATGCATACACCATGCATGCCAAAACTTGTGAGGAAAACATACATGCAACTTGGTACCTGAAATCAAATCCCACTGTAGATGTTGATCCTGAAAACCACTTTCTCTTTCCTGCTATTCTTTTCCTTCTTTCTTCAAATAACCAAATATCCACACTCTTGAAGAGTGCTCCAAAAACTCTAAGAATATAAGAGTGTGTGTGTGTGTGTGAGAGAGCGCGCGCGTGAGAGAGAGAGAGAGAGAGAGAGAGAGAGAGAGAGAGAGAGAGAGAGAGAATAATGAGAGAGCTCCAAAAATAGAATGAAAAAAGGTACCACCTGATCCTCATAAGCCATTTTATGAATGAAGCTTTTATTTTCATCATTTTCCATTATTTTTCCATCATTATCCTCCTCACATGCAACTTGCGACCTTTTACCTCCATTTTCTCCTATTTTCCATTATTTTCATAAATAAATGTTCCAAAAATACTTTTTTCCTCTTTAATTCCTTAGCCATATCCTTTTCCAATTTCCATAGCCATAATAAACCATGTCACACCCAACATGCAGCTTGGAAAATGTGTCCCATCAACCATCGTTATTATTTTAACTTTATTACATGGAATTTTCATGAGGGTTGTTGCAATATTGTTGTGGTAATAACACTATTAATAATAAAAGGGCATTATTTTTTTTGAGATCAATGTTTTTGTGCATGAACATAGTAATTTTCATTATTATTTTAGCATTGGTGAATTATATTAAGATGGAGAATTTTTTATGAATATTGATCATACTGGTATAAGGAAAAATAATACAAAGTTATTATTATTGCTTTCATAAATATAAAATTGTAGCATATTGTTCTATGACTAAAAATTAAAAGTGAAAGAATGAGGATGATACTTGAGGATATAAGACAAACATTCTAGTTGGAGCTTTGGCTTGTTATGTTTTTCTTGTTGTTGTTGTAAACATCCAGAATCTGATTATCACCATTGAGAGTAAAAAGACCATGAATATGTAAATTACGCAACATATAAATTGTTTTATTTTTTCCAGATATTACAAGTAAGACATTTGAGCTAATTTTGACAATAGTTGCTTTAAAGAAAGCAATTTTCTAAGGCAAAAAAATAGGGTGTTTTTATCAAGAGTTCTTATAATGTAGTTGATAAAATGTAGAAAGAGGAAAAAAAGTTTGTTTTTTGCACTTAATGCAAAATATTGACAGATCGTCTATCATTGCAAATGATGGCATTGAGAAAGTGCAGAGTGCACAAAAACTTTCAAATGGTGTAGAGTATGCATTTGCATTGACAAGTATTCCTTGCACCTGTTAGAAAAGAAAACTACTCAATGAATGTATATTGAAAAATAATTCATTTTGGAGTGAAAGATAAGTAGATTATTGTGTATGTACTTACCTAGATTTGTCTATCGATTATTTTTTTGAGGTCTTATTCTATATTAGTTTTAAAAATAGTTATGAAAGTATATTGTGTTGTACGATATTTTTTTCCTTGAATTGTTTTCTTTTTGTTATTTTTTTGAAGATTATAATTAGCATATCTCCACTTTGAAACTTGTGTTGAATTTCATTGTATATAGGTGAAATGTTTTCAAATAGTTGTAGTTGTGATATAAAGTAACCAAAAAATGTAATTTGTGATATTTCATAGAGAAAATAAGCTAAAATTCATAAGAATAATGGGTGTGTGGTGATAGAGTGGGCATGTTGTCGATGTCTTATCATATTCATAGATTTCGTCTCTGATTTTTTGTGTGTATTGCATTCCAACATTTTGAGTTGTTGTTTCAAGTGTTGCAACTATTTCAATTGGGAATGGTTTTATGATTTCTCCTAACTATTTTATTGTTGCATTGGGAACAAATTTGTATCCTACATAAACTCTATCAATTTTTTCTATAGTTATTATATTGTATAACCACAAAACGCAGTCACAATCGCCACAATCATAGTTTTTTTTTGGAAAAATCTAGAAGTTCATCACTACAATTCATTTCCTTGGAAAGATATTTTGATTATATTTTTCAATGAGGTCACTTGGAACAACCATTGATTTTTTCATCAATCCTATTTGACCAGTGAAATCAACATGAAGTATTTGTCATGTTCCTCATTATTTTCCAAAAAATGTCATGTAGACAACCATGACATTGCCATGAAACAAGTTTTGATATTTGTGGATGTTCATTTCTTCAATTGATATTGTACTGGTTGACAATGTCATTGACCTGTGTACAGATTATGTAAATCATATTCAATTACAAGGAGCCAATGGTGATATGTATGTTGTAGATTTTATAGATGCAAATAAGTAATGACCATAGATTAACCTTTCTTGCTTCTCTTTTCTGTAGTTGTTTTTCTTATTTCGATGTTACATTGCTTTGCTTCTCAAGCCTGCAAGGTATTTGGAAAAATGAAATTAGTGAAAAATGATATATGGAAACCCATTTATATATGAAAATAAGGAACGAAAGAGAATTAGAAATAATATTCGTAAATACTTGTATTTTATGTTTTTTTTCACTGTAACTTTGATCCATTTTTCTTCTATAGCATAAAGGAAATTTCATTAGAATTACCTTTGCACATGGATGTAATTTATGGTTGCAAAATAACATTAATAAATGATTAAGCTTCAATGGCAGCGAGAATGGGAAAAAAAAATTAACTGCAAATATGGAAAGAGTTCAATATGTTTCATGATTAATCTACATACATATAGCTCATTCTGAGATAAATTGTTTCATGATCTAACCAATATGTATCTAGCTTGTAGATCTTGTAGTTTGTATTATGTTAGACCATACATGATAAATGCATGATGTGGCCACATCGTTATTTGTATCTAGAATAAAATAGAGGTTGTATATATGCAAATAGTTTGCTAGTGTCTATGCTTTATTAGAAATTTCGTGCATGTTAACATTGAAATCTCCTACGATGACTATTGGTTTACCGATAGATATACTACATAATATTTTTTCAATAATATTTAATATATTGGGAAATGTGGCATACGGTGTTTCATAGACATTGACAACTGTAATCTCCATTCCATGTAGAATGATACTTTCCATCAATGCTTCTACATTGTCTTCTTGAAACTGTATATGTTTTACAATTATTATGTTTTGTTTGAAGCATGTCAACAATCTATATTTGTAACAGATTGATACGCAATTGAAGGTTTTTAACTTTTTTTGCAACATATATTGTTTCAAATGTGTCTCTTGTAAACAAACAATTCCAGCATACATCAGATCATATTCATTAAGGACATCATTGATATTAGTTTCTAGGTTGCAAGTGTTTAGAGAGACAATTGATGTGCATGAATGTTTGTGAAAAAAATGATAATTGTAATATAGTTCCCATTTTTTAGTCTGTTGTATAAAGTTGATTTCAATTTCAATTTTTTCTTCACTTTGAATTTTTTTTAATGTAGAGGTTTTAGCAAGAACAAGGATTGAATGTTCCTAACATGAGATACGGATTTGTAGACTAGTCCATGAGCCTCTATTCCAGTAGGGTTGAACGAAAGGTTGTACAATGTGAGGCCTTGTGATCTATGCATTGTGTGTGAACATGCTAATTAAACAAGAAATTTTTTTCATACTTTGATCTAGCCTACCAATTTTTATTTTGTTATTGGTTTTACTACTCGAACTATGGGGATCTAATCTTCGAAAATGCCTTCAATATATAAGTAATCCAAATTTCTTGCTTGGAGATTTCCTATGTTTGTATAGAGGAAATTGATACATATGACATCAATTTCATTTATTTTTTAATAGGATTTAATGATTCCATCACCTCCATTAACAAGGACATCTATTGAATCGTAATTACCAGCATAGATTTAAACTAACATATTTAATTTCACAACTATTTCTGTAGGTAATGTTGTTGTATGTAAATTTGAAGTGAAATTTTCGTGTTTTTTTGAAGCAATGAGATGCCAAAGGAGAATAAATATATATCAACAACTTGAAAAGTGGCCATTTCGAGGGAGAAACCTCCTTTTCATCACATAAATGAAAATTTCTTGGATGATACAAATGAAAGGACCTCCTTGGTAGATATAGGAGTTTAATGGTTCATGATATAATAAGAGTCTATATAACACTAATAATGTAAGGGAACAACAATAATAATAGTGGGCTTCTATGGGGTACAACAATAAAAATAAGGGGGATACACTAAAAATAAAAATAAGGGTGGTTACACTAACAATAACAATAAAACTAAGCGGGGGGTACACTAAAAATAACAATAAAGTGGATACACTAGTATTATAGGGACCTAAAATTCTCACATCCTTCAAAAAAATGTTGTCCTCAATGCTTTAGTTGTTCCAAATTCTTTCATATAAAATTATCATCCTCCTATGTGGAATTTTCAGTTGGTAATTTCTTCCACTTAATGAGATACTTTGAAGTTGATTGATTCCGTAGCTATCAGGTTCTTGTTTTTGTGACTACTTCAAGTTCCAATATGATTTTTCTTTCTTCGTTAAGATCTGGAAATATTCTTTGAACTGGGAGCTTGTCATTAATAACCTTCTTTAAGAATGAAACATGGAAAATTTTGTGTACTGGGGAAGATATAGGGAGTTAAAATTTATATGCCATACTATGAATGTTTTGCAACACTTTGTAAGAACCATAATACTTGGGTGATAATTTATTGTCTTGCTTAACTTGCTTAAGGGGCATTTGTTTGTATGGTTTTAGCCATAAAAATACCCAATCGCCTCGGTAAAAAATTCTCTCACTATGATGTTGATCTTCCTATTGTTTCATTCAATTTTATGCTAGAGTGCGGTTATCCTTTAATATTTGGTGAACTTGTTGTTGATCCTTGATGTGATCTTCTACTACTTGAACCTTGTAATTTTCTCTTAAAAATGATGCGATGGACAGTGGATGATATCCATAAAGTGCCATAAATGAGGTCAATTTTACTGCAATATGGAAGGAAGTGTTATGCCACCATTCCGCCAGAGGTAACCACTTAACCCATTGTGTTTGCTTACCAAATACAAAGAAATGCATATATTGAGTCAGATTGAGGATGAAATGATCATATATAAGCTAATTGAATACTGAGACAAGAAAATGATTATGTCCTAAAAATTCCAGTGAAAATGGGATCTCTCTCACTTGCAATAATATTTGGGTTTCCATTTAGCTTTTGAATTGTTTCCATAAATGTACTAGCTACTATACTGGATTTAAAAGGAGGAGATAATGAACAAAATTTTTCATACTTGGTAAGTCTACCAACTACCACCATGATGACATGCTTTCCTTTAGGCTTGGATAAACCTGTTATAAAATCCATTGATACCTCCCCCCAATGTTGACTTGGAATGGCTAAAGGTTGTAACAAACCGAGATTCTTAATTGCATCAACTTTATTTGGTTGGAAAACCAAACACTCTTCCATAAAAGTTTGAATATTAGATTTAATTCCATCCCACAAAAAAAATCCTTCTTGACCCTGCGGTAAGTTTTTAAAAATATTGAGTGCCTTCCTACGGGGGAGGTGTGCAATTCAAAAAGAATCTTTTGTTTGAGTTGGTAGTTATTACATATATATAAGTAATATTTTTACCATAATGAATAATTTTTCTAGGTAAATGTATCATATGTACTAGGATCTTGTTGCACATTTTAAATGAATTTCCACACGTCTTCGTCATTATTCCATTCGTCCCTTGCTTCAGTTATCCAATTAGGTTGGATAATAGAAATTATATAGAGAGAAACTTCAACATTGTCATCCTTTCTTGAGAGTGCATCTGTAACAACATTTTTCTTCGTTTTTTTGTATATCATTTAAAATTCATAACCAAATATATTTGCGACCAATTTTTATTTCTCTTCTAAATATAATATTTGTTCCAAAAATTAAGACTATCATGATCTAGTTTTACCTTTAAGTGTCTTCCCATCAAGTAAGGTTGCAATTTCTTTAGTGCATGTAGTATTTCCAACATTTTCTTCTCATACATTGGTTTTTGTAAATAATTTCCCTTGATTAGATGAATTTTAAAAGCAATGGGTCTTCCTTCATGCATTAAAAAAACACCAATTCCATTTCCCGAGGCATCACATTCCATAATTTTTTTTTTGAAGTTGGGTATAGCTAAGACTGGTGCTTGGCACATTACCCCTTTGAAATGTTCAAAGTCCTTAGTTTCTTATGCACTCCAAGAAAATGCATATTTATTCTATAACATTGTTAGAGGAGATGTTATTCTCCCATAATCCTTAAAAACTTGTGATTATACCTTGTTGGCTAGAGAAACCCTTGAATATGCTTTAGGTGTGTGGTAATTATAGCATTCCTTAATAGTTATAATTGTGTTAGGGTCTGCCTTAACACCCTCATGATATACAATATGATCCAAATAGTCCACCTCCTATACTCCAAAGAAACATTTGAAGGTATTTCCATGTAATTGTTTCTCCTTCAATAATTTGAACTCCTTATCAACATGTTGAATATGATCCTTACAAGACTTTCTATAGATTAATATATCATCAAAAAATACCAACACAAAATTTCTAAGGAAGGGTTTTAAAATGGAATTCATCAAACCTTGAAATGTAGAAGGTGCATTAAAAGGACAAATGCATGGCCAAAAATTAATATGAACTTATTTAGTAACAAATGTTTTTTTGGAATGTCTTCGGTTATCGTTCTTATTTGATGATATCATTAATGAAGATCCAACTTGGGCAATTAAATTTCTCCATGTAATTCATCCAACAATTCATAAATGACAAGAATATGAAATTTATCTTTAATGGTGAGCCTATTGAGCTTTCTATAATCTGGACAAATATTCCATGATCCATCCTTATTATGCACCAATACTATTTGAGCAAAGAAATAACTATGTCTAGGTTGAATTATACCATCCTTTAGCATTTCTGCAACCATATGTTCAATTTCTCTATTTTGGGAATAGGGATATCTATAAGCCTTGAGGTTTGGAGGAACACTTACTAGAAAAATGCAAATAACATGATCATAATCATGAATAGGTGGGAGGCCTTTTGGGATTTCAAATACATTGGAATGATTGCCCAAGTATTTTTGGAGATCTGGAGAAATGGATGATTTTGATGTTTGAGCCTCTAGTGAACATAATTGTGAGATTATGATACATTATTTCTTCAAAATATTTTCATGCCATTAGAGTTTATTATCTTCCCCGATTTCCCTATGATACCTCTTAATATAATTACATTTCCTTCACATAAAAATGTAAATAAAATTTCTTGAAAATTAAAATCTATCGTCCCTTAAGATTGTAACCATTGGAATCCTAGTACAACATCAACACCACCCACTGGAATGGAAAGCATTATACTATTCAATACAAACAACCCTGTGATTAGCTTTATATTATGGCAGTTCATAGAGAAATTTATAGAACTTGTAGTTGCAACCATCACTTGATACTCTAGTGCTTGATATAGAAAGAAATTTAATTCCTTGGCTATCATACAATGAATAAAATTATGGGTACTACATGAATCAATAAATGTTATTAAGTTTTTATTCTTAATAAATCCTTCTATGTTGAGATTTTTTTGAGTGGCAAGTCCTTCCAATGCATTATAAGATATGGTAAGATTCCTTTATTCTTTCTTTGGGGTTAGCTCTTGGTGTGTATCCTCATCTCTTGATGTTTCTTCTTCCTTTGCTTCCTGCTCTTTACAATCTATGTAAAATAATTTCTTCTTAGCACACTTATGATGCTTAGTGTATTTGGTATCACAATTGTAACAAAGACCTTTTTCTCTTTTTTCCTCCATTTGTTTTTGTGTCAACCTTGCAGTTTATGGAAGGATAGGAGTAGAAACACTTCGATCCTTATAGTTGTGGGTGACAAACCTCCTTGTTTCCATGATTTTGATTTCAACTTTTCTTGCCACTCTGAATTCCTTCTCTTATGAACTAGGTTCCCAAAGTTGAACCTCATGTTGGATGTTATCATTTAAATTATCTATGAAGAAAACAATCCTATGCCTGTCCAGAATACAATTTACCATGACATTCAATTTTTGGAAGTCCTCAATGTGCTCCACCATTGAACCTTTTTGTTTGACATTTATCAATCGGTTAAAGAAGGTGTTGCTATTTGTATCCTCATAATGTGCCATCATTTCCTCCATAAAAGTTGACCAAGTGACAACTGGTTTACGAGAAAAAATCCATCTATAAATTAAAAACTGATTGGGCTAGAAATATAAGGATGCAATGCATACCTCTTTTATGTTTTGAACATCTTGTAGGTAAAAATATTGTTGCATATGTAGTATCCATGTTACAAGATCCTTGCCATAAAACATCCTCTTATCTATATTTGGAATTTGGTGGGTCATAATCCCAACATTGGAGTTTCTAAAATCATAATTCGTATTTTTTTTTCATCTTCGTGATTTTCATGGGTTACCTTCTCACCATTAGGAAGCCTTTCTTCTAGAAACTTTTCGAAACATTCCTTCAACCCTTTTGTCTTCACATTCATCATTTCTTCCATTTCTACTTTTAAACCATCATTCAAAACTCCCATTTATATTTTTATACCATCTATATTATCATTCATCATGGCTTCCAATTCATTTTTTGTTACTTTTCACAAGTGCGAAATTTGTTTCTTTTAGGAGCTCAATCTTGAAATTGTTGTATCTATGCAATTTCATCTCTCCAAGGTATAAAATTTTGTCCAGTGGTATCCCTTTGAATGATATTTTCAGTTCACCAAGTCATACCGAGACTATATTCTTCAAGATAAATTTATGTTCAATCTCCCTTAAGAACTTGATTGCGAACTAGTTCACTAGAGCAAACTTGTACAAAATTCCATGTGTCACTGTTTCAACCTTCTACCCTAAAAATGATATAGAAAAATATATAGTCCATGCAATTTTATTTACTTTTTACGACATTTGAATTTGATGTAGGTAGAGAAAGTTATGCAAATTTTCTTTAGGTTACTTGTTTCAGACTAAATTCTCGAGCATTAAAAAACCCTAAATTATTTGGACCATATCTAGGAAGGTATAGCAAACCAATATCTAAAAAAAAAATTTAGCAAGATGTTGATCCAAGTGGTCAAAATTTTAGCTTTTGAAGCTTCATATAAAAAATTTATAGCGAAAATTCCATGATGGCTTGTTTGAAGGAGCGAAACCCTAAAATCCAAAGCTTTGATACCAAATGTTATGTAACCAGATGAACAAATAGAAGAAAATATAGATAAGCAACTTGAAAATTAGACTCTTCAAGGGGGGAAAATCCTTTAAATCACATAAATGAATAATTATTGTATGATTAAAGTGAAATAACCTCCTTGGAATACATAGGTGTTTAAGGTTTCACAATATAATCAAAGCCTACATAACAATAATAATGTAAGGGTACAACAATAGTAATAGTGGGCACCTAAGGGGCATAAAAATAACAATAAGGAGGCTACACTAACAATAATAGTAAGGGGGGTTGAAGTAATAATAAAAATAAGGGGGATACACTATTCAATCCTCAAAACCCTGGAGCAGACAGAGCATTCATTCCTTCTTTTCGATCAATCAAGGGGGATACACTATTATTATAGGGACTTGATGAATTTTTTTCTTCTTGGTCGATTTCATTGATAACAATTTTGTCACCGGGAACAATTGACAACATTTTCTTATTGTGAAAAGCAACAAATCTATTTTTTCTTAAAAGCATAACAGAGAGCATGTTAGATAGGTGCAGGCCTAACACATTTTTTGTTCAAATATAACATATTTTCTTCAAATTTTAGTGTTTGTTTGCATTTTATTTTATATTTAGATGAAATTTGTGTCCCTTTAGCACATTGTAGTATGAAATTCATATCATTTTACATTATCTTTCCAAAAGTCATATGTAAATAGTTGTTTAATAAGAATAAGTTGTTCAAATATTAGGGAATATTGTATACGTTGGTCTTGATAGAGATCACAATAAAATATAATTTCAACATCTCCAAATTATTTTTTCTAGACATGTTTAATTTTTCTCAATCGGTCGTCAATGCAAAACAAGAAATGACATCCTAACACAGAAACCTCATCAATGAAAAATAGTCTCAATCCTTGTTAATTTTTTCCAAGCACGCCTAACATTTCATTTCTAAGTGGTGTAGGGGAAGACTTGTTAAAAGTCATAATTAGTGAAAAATGGACATTTATACCACCTACATTATATGAAAATTTTCCTGTATATGCTAGTTTAAACCGATTTATTTTGAAAATATCAATTGAATGGTGTGCATCATAAAGGCGTATGATCATTTGGAATATTAATTTTGTTTTAAATGTTTTCCAAGTTCCAGCTCCTCTAGTTAGGAATATATACAATGGTTTTCCCATGTTCATATGTTTTTTCAGTTCAATATCTTTGATAATAGCTTGTTGCTCCCAATTGATAATTCTTCTTAATTTGTGATATTCCACATTTCCAAGTAGAAATGGATGCTTTGAAAAATGGAATCCACTATTCAATTGTTCTTTTCTCGATTGTGATGGGAACATTGCAAGTATATTTGTAGATCATTCCTTTTCGCTAAAGTGTTCAATGATTTTCTTTTTTTTTCGTTCTATTATGGGATCTACAAAATTTAATTGGGTTTCCTAAAACGCATTTTCCAAATTTCCCCATAGTGGATTGATGTTATATGTAAATTTAGATTCATTTATTTTTATTTTTCCTTCACGTAAGACATGTGCGGCTTACCATGAGATCAATTTTTGTTTCAATGCATTCTCATTTTTTTTTTTGATGGAACATATAGCAAAGATTTTCCCTACAATATCTTTCATATTCAATGTGATTTTTGTATTTGATGAATCATATCACCTTTTTTTTCTTTCTTTTTGAAGTGGGTGTGCCATATTTTTTGTACCTTAAGGAAAATTCCACAAGGAATACATGATTTATAGCATTACATTGACCAATGTAATAATCAATGATCAAATTACACATTACATTTTTAGAGTTGTCATCTTCATGTTTTAGTAGGAACGATGGTTTGACAATAAATGTGGGTCCATACATTGGTGTTATTTTTATAAATATCAACTCTCATGAATTATGATTCAATGGAAGATAAATTGCTATATGTATTTCTTGCTCGGGCACCATCTATTGGAGATTAATCAAATAATTTCCCAATAAACATTTCATTTCAATAGCATCTAATTTTCTCTCTTAAGGTTATATTATTATTTTTATAAATGATCTTGTCATTGATTTGTTAATTTGTGTCATGTAAGATGTGCAATATGATGCGAATACATATGCACTAAGGACAAATTGGGCATGAATATTTGCATTCCATAGTTGTGGCATGTTCTTTAAAAAGTTATTGTTCCAATTGTGAGAGGATTTTCGTTCTAATAAAATCATTGGTTTATTCAATGTAATTTGTATTTTTATGAGGTAATTAGTTTCATTCAAATGTGATTTATCCAAAAAGTCATAAAATTAATATTGCTATAATATTTTCATGTTTTTTTCCCAAGGTATCATGTAACGATTTCGCTTTTTTGTTCATTGCAACACCCTCCTCCCAAATTTATCTGAGCTAACCGGTCCACTAGAGTAAGCATGTTATGAGAGGCTATTATGACGTTATTAAACCTTATAGAACACTTTAAGGAAGTGGAACCAAAATCACCAAACCAATATGACCCTCCACACATACTATAGATCCTTTAGGATCCAACCAACCCTTCTGGGTGCTCAAACCCTGAGACAACTCATCGTTTGACTGACCTGGACCCTTATCCACTTCCATGAAAAATTGTGAAAGTGACTAAGGCCTTGTATTCAGTCACAAATAAAGGCATCCAAATGACTGTGGACTTTTCTAGCTAGTTATGTGCTAGCGACCCCAAATTTTGTGCCACTCTTTATGGGCAAGGACTCAAACCACTACCTAGAACTTCATTAAACATTAAGAATAATAAATAACATGGGAGAAAATATACTAATGAAAAATTTGACACAAATACTTGATATAACCCCTACAAGCCATGACAGGAATTTCTTCAAACATGTCACAAATATGTAATCTACATGTCATACAATCATATCTAAGAATAGCAGTATCATACTTATTAGAGATTGATAAAGACTCATTGTTTCCATATCAAAATACTTTAATTATCATATATTGGGACATATATACATTTTTATATTCATTTTCTAATCAAAACATGATGATAACCATATATCAATTATGTCATAAAGAATACTTATAACCAACTTGTAACCAATAGTAATAACAAGGATATAATAGCCCTAACATCCAAATATAAACGATTACATTTAAACATAAAATACCAAAGATAATAATATATTATTAATGAATGAAAAATCCAACGATTATGGGACTTATGCGAACCACCCGACCATACATTGGCCGAAGAAAATATTTCTTTCATTCAATCACCCCCGGGGCATATTCCAAGCATGAGTATGGGACTTAAAACCAAACTAAACTACGTTTAATAATGATTTATTGTGATCCATAGTGGATCAATAGGCCCTAAATAAGCATAGATGCCACCGTATTTCTCCACCTACACCGTGAGGATGTTTTGTTCCTCCTAGTCTCTAAGTTTTATCGCATATCATGACATTCACTCCTTGAGGATTCCTAGGCCTAATCAAGACACCACCATCCAAGCTTTACCACATATCCCTCCATACATGTCTCGAATATTCCTAGGTCTGATCAAGGGCACACACCTTGAGGCTTTACCATATATCCCTCTATTCATCGGTTTTGAATTGCTATGACTACCTAGGCACAAAAGATATGACTTTATCGCAATCTCAATTTGGTTCAGGGATTCATATGCCATTTTTTATTTATTTTAGGGACCACCTCACTCAGTTTTGAAACCATATAACATCCAACTGAACCAAATAACATATAGCCCATCACATCATGGTTATCCATAAATGGAAAGGCAAGGTTGATGAACATTGTCACACCCAACAAATTCCCTGTCAATGAAAACAATAGAGCCAAATACACATATTCATGTACCATGCATGCCAAATTTGGCAAGGAAATCACACATGAAAATTGATACTTATAAGTAATCATGTTGTATCTGCTTGATTCTTCTCTTCCTTACTTGATGTTTTCTTTCATTTTCCTTATTTGTCCTTCCTTTCCTTTACTTGATCCACTACTAGAGTTCTCCAATAAAACTCTAATTATCCAAGGGTGTGAGAGAGAGAGAGAATAGAGAGAGAGCTCCAAAACTGAAATAAAAAAATGTTACACTAGAAAAAAGCTACCAATTGATCCTCAGAAGCCTTTTTATTTTTGAAGCCTCTATTTTATTCATGTTTGCATGATTTTCCTTAATTTTCATCCTCACATGGAACCTGTGACCTTTAACCTTCTATTTCTCTTAATTTCCTTTATTTTCATAAATAAAATGCCAGTAAATGCCTCCTGCCTTTCCAAAGCCTTTGTCACTTCCCTTTCCAATTTCCTTAGCCATAAAAAACCAAATGAACACCCACACTAGGATTTTTTGCCCAACATTTAACTTGGAATAAGTGTCCCATGACCTTGGTCTTCTTTGTTTTTACATGGAAATTCAGCTAGGGATGTTAGAGATCCCTACCGTTTGAGGGAACACCATCCTCAGTGTTTAGTGACAATTACAACCAATAGATTTTTGAAAACCAAAGCATACTACCTTTGGAGGTTTATAGCACAACTCAATGTAATATTTATAACGACATCATGTTGAAAACATGAGAATCATACTATTTACTGGATCTTGATTACACAAATCACTATGGTATTTTCAATAACAACCACATCTACTGGTGCACATTTTATTCAACCAGAAAATAACCATACTTTCTATGGAGATTTATAAATCTATCTTGATAGAGTATTTACAATAATATACACATATACACATATGCACATTTTCTCAAGCAACAAATAAAATCACTCGATGCCTGCATCCACAAGTCCATAATCCACTTCGTGAGCCAAAGTCTACATTTAATATCTAGCGATATAATACCGTGCCACTTCTCCGCTCAGTGAAGAGTTATCGACTCATTGTTATAGGGCACACTCCCAATTTGCATCTGATTTCATCTGGAAATGCTAATGAGCAAAAAAAATACATCCTTGGCCTTCCCTTCTCTGCTACATAGTGCCTTGGGGAATCTGACCACCCCTGTCCTTGTAGTCACTCACCTTCCAAATTCTCCAACATACCCTATCCCTAATGATCCATCCATCGGAAAGGCTTCCTCTAATTAGACAGTCAAACAACCAAGGAATATGCCTGCCTCAAATCCATAATAATGGTCATAGCATGCTAATGGAACTCAATGGGAAATATTGGTTACCAGTGTCCCATAATGGCCCTGCTCAATTTCTTTACCAACATACCACTACTCATTCCAATTCCTTTTTCTGTTGCTTCTAATTCTTGAATTCAATGTCAACCACCCAACTTGACATTTTCATGATTTCAGATACCAAGAACATAAATTCCATTAGATTCAAAATATATTGAAATGAATCCACATCATACCTCATCAGTATATCGTCAACAAGGTATACTTGCAATTTTTGTTATTTCCTATCATAACAAGACAAATTAGCTCTTCGTTCAAATCATCATGTATAAATATAGCACATCCATTTAGCTCAAAACAAAACCATCATAATAAAAATCACATATCAAATGTAACCATCATAAAATAGAATCATAGATTAGATGTATAGTAAAACTGAAACAAAATATTGATACTTATCCTTTAATCGATCCTTAGCCTCTACCTTTGTCGTTTGTCCCTTCCGTATGCATAGTAGATCGATTTCCACACCTAAAAAAACATGCAGTGCCTTCTCTTCAACCACATACACATATACATAGTGTGAATCACACACATACGACCACACACAACATAAAACACCATACAATACGTGAACCTAGACCTCACATACAACACATAGACCTACACCTGGCATACAAAACAACAAATACACATGCACCCAAACTACGACCCAAAAAAATACATACACGTACATCGAGTGTACAACACAACATAATACATACACCAAGTACAACACAACACATACACATTTCATGATACCATGACTATGCAAGGTACATACAAAATAGCACACGTACACAAAACATGTACAACAAGCATATAATACCACATGTGCACAACATAACATGTACGAGATGCACAAAATACCATATGTAAAACAATACCACATTTAAAACATGTACATAGTACCACCTATACACATTACCACACGCATAATGTGTACACAACCCCGCATGTATGTAGCACCACCTGCACAATGTGTATACAACACCACATGCACGACATGTACACAACGCCACCTGCAAAAAACACCCCATATACAACATGTACATTGTACAACATGCACACAATACCACATGTATAATCATACACACAACATCACATGTACATAGCACCATATGTAGAACATTCACAACATGCCATATGTCCACAACACTGGATATGCAACATGCACAAAGCACAATATGTACAAAACACCACATATCCAACATGCGCAAAACACCATACATACATATCATCGCATATCCAACATATGGACATAACCATCTATACATATCACCTCATATCCAACATGCGCACAAGACCATATGTACATAAAACTACATAAACAACATTTACACAACACCGTATGTATATAGCACTGCATAAAACGCATGTACATAACACCATATATACATAGCATTGCATAAAAAACATGTATTCAACACCATATATATGCAACACCGTGTGAACACAACATCAAAGGTGCAACATATACACAAAAGTAGTACTTCACATCCATATACCACACACTCACTTTACCAAGGAACTTTGCTTCCAGTGTCTTTCCATTATTCATACATGTTCCAACATATCATAAATCAAACTTCTTCCACATTGTTGATGTATCCCTCAACATTACATGTCCATAACATGAACATAGCCATAGTATAATCACATAGTATCAATACATATCTACATGATACTAACCTCGTAGCTTTGTTAGGGATACTCCTCACACTTGATTCCTCATAAGAAGAGGAACCTCTTCCTTTCATTCACCTACATAAGAAATCATTATTTCAAAAGAATGATCCCTGACAAAAATGTCATATAAATAAATGAATACATATATATGTACATATAAAAATTAGAATAAAAAAACCATTATCCATGATGTCCCTATGAGACACAACCTACATACATACATACATGCATGTATACATATATATACATCATCATAATCATAATAAAAACATAATTAAGAGATATTATAAGGTCTAGGTTAAGAGAACTCCCTTTATCCATGCACAACATGCACATCATCAAGAAAAACAGTTCCTAACATAGCTAAGGCATCGAATGCCTCAAATCCATTTACATTACGTTTCATGTTACTTTTCTCATGAATATTTTGTCACCATCCATTTACACCAATGGACCCAACCAATCCAATTCACTATCATACTCTTACATTCAACTTCCATTACTCTTGCATCGAGCTTCATCTGAGTCTTTCATCACCTGTTGGATTTCATCCAGCTCTTCCCTAGATCCATTAACTTTCCTCTTTGCAAACCAAATCCCAAGGCGCTCAAAACATAAAATGAAATAACAAAATAAAACAAGACGAAAACCATGTAAACAAATAATAATAGGACACCACAAACAAATTGGTATGGCCATACACTAAACATAAACAAATCCGCAATCAAGTGTAACAAATTATAAAATACCAAAAGAACAATACTAGAAACAACAACATGACTCAATCCCCATGGGTTCTCAATGCTTCCAAGGGAAAGCTAAACCTGATCCTTCTTAAAGATTTCATGGAAGCCTCTTTTTCCATGCATATTCCTGCATCATACTACCATAAACCCAAATAATCATCAATTCTTAAATAAATAAAACCATATACCAATTATCTTACCTTGTTGTTCTAAGCATGGTGACTTGTAACTAAACACATCCATGCCATATCTCAAGGGACTTCAAATCCCTTTATGGATCCAAATAAAAATAGAAACTAGCTAATATACCTGTGATATACAATTTCATGAGTATAACACATATCCACATAATTTCAAATGAAATAAGGTTAAGAATAATTCTTATATGCAAGCATTCATTTATTTGGAGTTGTGGTTTCCAAACATGGCCAAAGGAATTCTCACCCAATTCCTTTCTTCTACCTTTTACCTTGCTCAATTGGTTCATATTATATGTTTTCACATCACCCAACTATTAGTTATATAAACAAATCAATTATTTCCTCTACATTCTAATAGCAAGTATGTTGTCCTGCAACTATTCATGCATGTCAATCACATGTTAGAAAGATAAAGAAATGATATCTATTGATTTTAAATCAACCCTTACTAAAACTAACAATCATTTCATAATCAATAGTCAACTCACAACCATTAATAATAATACTAAAACTCGCACTCACTTAGACTCAGGCACATATCAATTGTTTGAACACATAATGTGTTATTACAACTGTCATAAGACAAGGCCATTCCATCATGTGATCTCATAGACACATACTAATATCACACGATTAATAAAACATTCAAACAATATATAGACACCAAACACTCAAACACTAAATAGAGGACATAATCAAACATTCAAGCACCAAGTAGATGACATAGGCAAACTCATACATTAATGTACCTCAGGGGAGGCCATCTTATCTGGAAACTAAATTTGGATTAGCACGATATAACTTCAAAACATATCAACTAAAACATAAATAATATCATGATATCCATAACAATCACTAGTTTACATGTTCAAATCATAAACTCATAAAAAATTGTCATTCATGCATAATAATTACATATGCATAGGTAGTCTAAATTAGTACAACACAATATCAAAAATAGGTCGACTCATACCAGAATTCCATAACCCTCACCATCTGCATAGGCCTATCTAATTTAGCATGGTACATATAACATCAATATCTTCAATGAAATTACATAACCATCATTTACATGACCATTATGAATATAACAACAAGTTAATACCATTCATGACTATCTGACACGTTCATATGACCACACTGATCAACTATCATTTATCATGCATTTAGAAAAAAAATAGCATGAAAAACATGTATATAACCCTGATGCATATATCAATCCATTAACCAACATACATGTCCGTTGAACATACAAACATGTATGCAATATGCTCTTACCCCGAGGTCTAGTGCTACAAACTCACTTTGACAATCTGCATATCTAACTTCATCTCAGCTAACACATCAGTACCATAACATACCAACAACATAAAGATGACATAAACTACATAATGACCGTCATGATCCATGTCTTACCATACATAAAAATAACCATGATAATTGACTCATAACAACATATAGACACTGATATGCATAAAAATTTCATATACAACCAACATGCATTCATGAAAAATACATCCTAACATCAACATCATCAACTTCTACATGAAAACACAACTATAAAAATCACCATCACCATGCATACATAACAAGCACATATACAACCCACATGCATGCATGATCAACACACTTCCCATATAGTCCAAGGGGTGAACCATGCTTTGATACCACTTTGTAACACCCTCCTCCCATATTTACCCATACTAACTGGTCCACTGGGGTAAACATGTCACGCGAAGCTACTATGATGTGATTAAACCTCGTAGGTCCCTTTTAGGAAGTGGAAACCACATAACACAACCAATCTTACCTTCCACGCATACTACAGATCCTTCAGGAGCCAACCAACCCTTCCAGGTTGTCAACCCCTGAGACAATTCATAATTGACTGACCTAGACCCTTAGCCACTCCCATGACAAGTGCTAGAAGTGAATAATTAATTCGAGTCACTACCATAGCAAGGCATGCCAACGAATATGGAATTTTCTAGCTATTTATTTGCGAGCGACCCTAGATTTTGTCCCATTTTTTCAGGACTGAGACATGAGATGTTGCCCATAACTTCATGAAAAGTTCAGAAATGTTAAATAACATGGAAAAAAAGATACTAATTCAAAATTTCAAACAAATATTTGATATGACCCCTACTATCCATGAAAGACATTTTTTCAAACATGTCACAAATATGTAGTCTATAGGTCATAACTTCATACCTGAACAGAGGGATCTCATACTTATTTGAGATTCATAAAGAAGCATCGTTGCCTTATCATAGTAGCTTCATTATGATATATATATATATATATATATATATATATATATATATATATATATATATATATATATATATATATATATTCCTATGAAAACATGATGAGAACCGTACATCAAGCCTGCCATAAAATATAATCATAACTGACATGTAACCAACATAAATAAAAAGGATATAACAACCATAATATCCAAATATAAACCAATACATTTAAATATAAAATACCAGGGATAATAATCTCTTATTAATGAATTCAAAAGCCAACCAGGTATGGGACCTCCACAAACCACCAAACGATAGATTGTTTGAACCAAATATTTCTTTCAACCAATCACCCTCATTCCATATTCCAAGCATGAATGTGAGACTCAAAATAAATCCAAATAAGGTTTCCTCAGGCTTTACCATGATCCTCACTAGATCACTAGGCCCTATACGAGCATGGATTCCACTGGATTTCTTGACATACAGTGTGAGGAATTTTCTTCTCTCTTATTCTCTTTCCTTTACCATGTATCCCGCAATTCACGAGTCGAAGATTCCTAGGTCTAATTCTCAAGGAATTTTTACTATATTTTTGTTTGTATGATTTTTTATGTTTTTTTTCCAAAGTGCATTAGTTGTTTTAATCTATCGAATTGATCTTATTTTTTTATCGTTTTTAATTGGTTTCACGATATATTGTAATTTTTCTTCATTCCTATGTGCTTTTTTTGGCATAGCTGCATGTTGCATGTGCAAGGAGGTTGTTTCTATTGGAGGTATTTTCCAATGTACATTATATATGTTGTTATGCTTGTCTATTGAAAATGGTGCATAATGAATACGCAATGTATTAGTTTCAAATGATACTATATTGTATGTTTGTCTTGAAAAAATATTGCATAGGAACTAATTGACAATGCTTCTAGTTAGAAAGGACCATTCTTGTATGTTTAATTTGAATATTATTGCTGCCCATCAGAAAAAAATGAACCGCCTTCAATCCTACCTTTCTCATATGGCATTTCCATATTAATAAGGTATTCTTGTCAATTTGCAACTTTTTTTTAAAGTTTCTATGACATCATTTGGTAAATATTTTTGTAAACAATGCAATGCATCTTATGCATTACATGTTATTGAATTGAAAAATGATTGGATAATTTAAAGACTCTAGGATTATACATAAAATTTAGGCTCTATCAAATGATGAAGTGCAGAGAAAATTTTATCTCCACAAATGGATATAGTATTTGTTGCTTTATGCAATCCATGGGTTTTTATTTTTTTCATTAATTATTTGGCAATAGCTTTGTATATATTCTCAAGAAGGAGAAATGTATTCATTGTGTGTGACAATGTTTTGACCTATTTTCATGTACAACAATGGTTCATAGTTCCTGTTAATAGGGTTCTCCTCATGGAACAATAAATGTAATGTGTTTGTTGTTTTGTTTGAGTTGAAGAGATTATACCATTTTTTTTTTGTGCTCGACCAAATTCCTATTAGTAATTTCAACCATTTGGCCAACCAACATATGCAAAATATATATCCCCATAGTCCTCATTCATTTTCATTAGGAATATTTGAAGCAGGGAGATGCATCCTCCACGAACATATTTCAATGTTATGAATTTCATGAAGCTGATACAAGAAATTAGGTGTTATATCTTAATTAAAATATTATATTGCTTCTATGTTCCCTTGTTCGAGGCATATCAAGAAGTGGTAAATTATTGCATTTCTCAATTCAGTAGACGTATAAAAAAATTCAAAAACACTTCAATTTCATTGAAAATACAATCACTTCGAGTGTATGAAAATTCTTTAAGTCTAAGAATATTATTTTTATTCAAGACATCGTCAATATTCACATCATTGTTGCATTTTTTTTTCGATTGGGAATTTTCAATATTAATTATTCCAACCATATTTTTATAGTTGATTGGTGAAATTTTTCATTGAGAATGGTTAGCTAAATGAAATTGTCCTGTGATTGCAAGATTTGGAAACTTGGAAGAGGAAGGAGAAATTTTATTTGAAATGGAAAAAAGAAAAATGGATGGTGATAAGCCTCCAAATTAGGCATAAATTAAGGACCATCTGACCATCCTTAAACACATTAAAACTCTCTTTTTTTCATTAGATAACATATTTTTAGCTTTAATATGTTCATTAGGAAGGTTTAGATATAATTGCATATTTGTGCCTATTATTCTTTATTTTTTTAGAATATTATGAGGATATTGGGCAGATTATCAATATTTGGAGGGGGGGATAATTTAGGGACTTGCTCCCTACTACAAGAGGATACAGATTAGATAATAAATGAAAAATTTATTATTAAATTATTGGATAAATTCTAGAGCTCTAGTGACTGAGAAAATATAGGGATGTGTTTCATGTCAATTAATGCAAATTCCTATTGTTGGGAACCAGATCCACTATTTGAGGTATTTTGGAGAGGAAAGATTCCTCCTTTCAAGGATAATGCTTCCGCATCAATTTGTATAATTAAAAATTCAAATTTTCCTCTAGAGGCATGTATTTATTAGTCTTCTTGTGGATGAAAATTGTTATTTAGAAGCTCCACTTTCATTTTAGCAGGGATGTACTTGGATTGATTCAAATAGTGAAGTTTGGTTCCATTTTTAGCTTCTAAATCATGTTTTACTTCATATTACTCTGAGTATCCTTGGGCTTGACTATCCCAAGGGATTCATCTCCCTCTTGTACAATTTATTTATTTATTTTGAATGTCGTTTTCACTTGCATCTCTTATTTTTTCATTTTTTGTTCATGTTTCTTTTGTTGTAAGTTACATTGGTTAAATTATTGAAGTGAGTGGTTTTTCAGGTTTAAGTGAGTGGTTTTTCAGGTTTTTATAGATTCAAAATCATGATTCATCCTTATAGCTGGTTTAAAAATTCATATTCTTCATTGAGCTACTTGGATTGGGTTACTAGTTCACAAATCTAGAATTTCTCGAAGTCCCCTATAGCAAAATAGTAGTAATTTTCTTCTATTTTTTACAACATGCTAATGAGATTTATTTGATTTGATTCTATTTGTATTGGCTCATAAAAATGTTTCATTTAATAACAAAAATTATCTCATAGCATTATCACTTAATTAGGTTAGGAGTTTGGTAGGTTAACTAGCTCACTGAGTTATTGAATTTCCATTTTTTATAGTAATTTTCTGCTATTTCTTAGCACATGTTAACAGGGCTATTTTGGAATCATTCCACTTGGAATAGAGTCCTAAGAAATCCTAATTAATAAAAAAAATACCATCCTATTTTCATTTTATTTACTTATGCATTCAACAAGATATCTCCTCTTGTAGTAAAACATGATGTCCTGTAGCACGTCCTCTAGCACTCTTGTAGCACCTGCAAACTTGACCATATTTTCTGCAAAATTTCATTTTTTCTCAATTAGGATTTAAAAATTACCTAGAGGATTTGAACCGTGGTAATACGAAAAGACCTCTTAAGAATTATCTCTTCTCCATTGCAATTCACCTCTATAGTTATGGTTAGTGGACATATTCATGACATGAAGAGCATATTGATGATTACTTTATGAAGTGCCTTTTGAAATTTGTTTCCAAAATATCTATTCAATGAACTAATTGAAGAGTGATTTAATTTTTTGTATACATATTAATCTATGGTTTCCATTTCAAACAATGTTATTTCAATTGTAGAGAGTGGGATTCCCGGTTGATGCCACAATCACATTTTGGAAATAGAATAACATTTACATTCATGCAAGTAGGTTAACCTTTACATTTATATAAACTAGAGTAACATTTCCATTCCCGCAAATAGAAGATAATTTCCATTGTTGCAAGCTGTTTAGGCTTGATTCCATTAGATTCACTTCATTTCATCAAATCAATAAAATAAGGACAAATTTCATGTTGCACATATAGTGCCAAAACCTCTTAATTTTATATGAACCCTATGCTGATAATTTAAATTCGTAGCCTTGGGAGTTGCAACATTATCACTGCAATACTGAGGCTCGCCACTTTTTGGCACGCTTGTCAGGGAGGTGTCAAAGTATGCATTATTTTATTCCATAATTGATACATTTCTTTTACTTTATGCAAGAAAAAAAATTCATAATGCATATTTCATTCCAAAGACAGAAAAATGCATTGCATTAGCATTCTTATGCAAAAAAAATTATAAAAAAATACTTCTCCAGCACCAAACCACCCCACTTGATCACGTGGTGCAGTAAGAACCACATCACCATCCACTTTTTCCGGCAGAAGAAGAAGAGGTGGTAGACAAGGTAGAACAAATGGATGGAGATGGTGACAATGAAGAAGATCCTATTGGATTTCCCATTCATGATACCAATATCAATGTTCATATGAATAACATACCTCTATACTTCTTTCCCAATTTCCATGGTATGAGGTGAGAGGATCTGGAAACCTTTCTCTTTGAATTTTAAATCCTTTGTAGATCTTATGTTTACTTACTAAACACTCAAAAGTTGAGATTTTTTCTGGCAAAATTGAATTATAGAGCTCTTAAATGGTTCATGAGTTTAGGGACTAATTCAATAAGATCATGGAATGTGATGAAAAATATATTTCTAGAAAAATATAAATATCTTAAAGAATAAATCTTTAAAATGACTAGAAAAGGAGATGAGAGCCTTGAGAATCTAAATGAGAGATTTATGGATAATTTTAAGAGGGGAAAATTGCATAATTTAGGATTTGAAACACTAAAAACCCTCTTACTTAGAACAATTAGAGATGAATGGATTGATATCCTTGAGCTCATGAGTAGAGGTGATGTATACCACTTATAATTTGAAGTAATCTGTGAAACATGTAAGTGCATATCAAGAGGAAGGGAAATATTAAGTAAATCAACATTAATATTGATAAATCAAGCTAAACTTCGAAATTTTCTTGATAACTTTAAAAAATAAATTCTTAGCAATATAAGTGAACAAGTAAAAATGACAAAAATGCAAGATGAGAAAAAAAAAAATGTTGATATTTGTGTTGTCCATGCAAAATCACATGCTATTAAATATTTCCAATCATTACCATGATTAAAGGAAGTTTACCAAGAGGACAATGGAGCAAGTCCATCACCAAATAAGCTATGTTGTGTAGCTCCAAGAAGACCATGTCAGCCTAGTCAACTTGATATGATGCAAGAACCTAATTCAAAATTTGAATCATTTCCACGTCCATCTCAAAGTAATTGGAACACACTGTTTCCTTGGAAACCTTGGCCATATCAACCCCAAAACCAACCTTGGAAGTAAGGATCTTATGGGATAAATCCTCAATATCCTCAATATTTTCCTCAATATCCTCCATACCAAACTCCATGTTATCCGTGCCATCCACCTCCACCACAACCATAACCTCAACCACATCCATCTCAAATATCCACTCCCACTCAACTATTTGTACCATAATTTCCAAACCCACACAATTATTATTATTATCATCCAATTTTAAGGTCATGACCAAGACAAACAAAAAATTTGTGTATGATATCCCCTTGTTTGTGGGACAAGGAACCCACCTCCACTTGAATACTAAGTCTACGAAGGCATACACACTCTACGCCCTGGTTTTAAACCTATGACCTCTTAGGAGGAAAAACATGCTCTTAACCATTAGGACCGCTCACAAGGAAGTAGATCAACTCACTTCCAATGCTGACGTACAACACCTCCAAACATATCCTCTTGATGTAAATGGTTATCAACTAAGTTCATGAAGAGTATTAACAAAAACAATTTATCTCCATGTCATTGAAGAACAACATTCAGAAAAAGAAGAAGAAGAAGAAGAAGAAGAAGATGCAAATGAGAATACGAAAGAATCAAGGGTTGCACTTGATGAAGAGAAATTATCAGAATCATAGATTGATAAGTTCCCTCATGTTTACAATAAGGTACTCCATGTGTTCAAGAGAATAATTAGCAAAAAGAGGAATATTTGAATTGTTAGTATGAATCTTTTGTCGAAGCGTACAAAAAAATACCACTTTAGCTACGCATAACTTATAGCCCTAACATCAAATATGGCTGCCAATATCTTTAGATCTGCAGTTAGTTGATCAAATCAAATGCTGCAAAAATTGAGATCTATGCATAAAGATACATTAAGCAGTAAAAGTAAGGTTTTGCTCCATACATCCAATAGACAAGACAGGAACAATATTTTTGAAAGAATTTTTTGTATTAAGGGCACCTGGGAGGAAAACAAGAAGGTGTTTCCAATTCTCCTCAATGGGATGGGTTCTTGGAAGTCCTCAGCACTTAAGATCTAGCATTTCTCTCTCTTGTTGGTGTAGAACCAGACAAAGATAGAACTCAAAGGGAGCTCACACAAAAAATAATGGAAAATATGACAATGATAATGGCTCAAAGTCAGACCAAGAGTATAGATCCAAAGTGATCTAATAGGCAACAAAAGGTGAAGAATGGTAGGAGAAACCCTCCTTTTATAACAAAATATTGGGTCATTCTAGATCTTGGTGCATGATTAAAATAACATTAACCAAATCTAGATCCACCTTCTATGGAATATTTTATTATGTTTGTTGGAGGGAAAAAGTATTTGACTTGGGTCAAATCTCTTTATTTGTGAATAATAAATAAATAAATGATTTATTTATCATTTTAAGGAAGTGGTTAAAAGATAATCAAATAAATAATGATTTATTTAATTATTTATGGGTGATTTAGTCATATTTAACAAGGAATATTATTTAAATAAGATTTAAATCATTATTCCTAGAAAATAAAGAGATAAATAAAAATTTATCTAATTAATTTCTTTGTTTTGGGTTAAACATGACCAGGAAAATCAAACAAATATAGGTTTGTTTAATATTTCCTTTTGGGGTTTCCTATTTAGACCATAAACAACCTAATAAATGTGTTTTATTAAGTTATTTTACATAGTGAAAGAAATTTTAATTAGGGTAAAATTGGTCTTACATGGTGTACTTGGGTCCATCTAATGATAATAGGTTAGATGACCAAAAAATGGTGTAACAGATTGCCCCCCAGCGTGCGAGTGTTAGGAGCAAATCGTATGACCGAAGTACATTGTAAGAACTCAATCATCAGACATCAAAAGGGAGGTCAGAGAGAGAAATGTAAGGTAGACTAATGTGCTGAAGAACTAGACCCTGAGGAGATGAGACTTACAGGTGCAAAAAGTCTCTTTTTATGAGAGGGTACTGGTGCTAAAGGCAGCGGGGGAGGCATACATATGCTGGCCGAGACAAAGTAAACAAGGGACCGAACCATAAAGTACAGCCGGCATAAACATGAGCCAGATAGAAATACAATGAGGGATCCCACATACATGTTGTGCCTGGGATAATAGCCAGGACTTATACAATAATATCTGAGTACATGAGATACAAATACAACCCAAATGCCTCTTGGAAATGGGGAAGGGCTCGAAAAATCTGACTGATACATGCAAATCAAAGAGGCATTGCAAATGGATAAGGCTGACATCATCAAATATATGGAGTTGCATCAAGGGCTGCAATGAAGAGGTCATCCGGGTATGTGGGGGGCTACCTTCAGGGCCACCCCCTCATGAGGGTTGAGACATCTCACACACACCCAAGAATCACCAAGAGCTACTGCTACATCACTGAACCATCAAGTATACGGATCTCGATCATGCTGAAAGGAGCTGGAGCTGAGAAAAAATCAAGTCAAAGGGTAATGAGAAAGCCCTTTTCCTGATCCGAGGCACCAAACAAGAGTGGAAGCTGGAACCAAGGTACACCGCCCTCTAGACCTATCTTCTGGAATGAATGAGCTGATGTCGACAGAAGGAGGTCTGCCATAGGTGAGGCGATAAGGGATCCTCAACTAAGGCACGAGAGAAAATAGTAGAGCGACTGACAGACTAATACCAATGATGATGATGAAATGGAGGGGACTGAGTAGCAAATGGATGACTTCCCTTGTTAGAGCATAAAGGGCATGAATGACATGGCAGCGACTGACACAATATCATGAGGGATAGGGGATAGTGGGACTGAAGGCCATAATGTGCGACACAAGAGAGGGATGAAGCAATGAAGGATGGAGGACTATAGCGGGATACAAAGGGACTCGGAATAGATTCCATGAATGCAGTGATGACTTAACTTGGATCCTCTAAACAAGGGCGACATGATGGTGCTGCCACAGAGTAAAGGTCCAATTGGGGACCATAAAACCATGAGTACAAGATGGTATCTCATGACAAAAATCGACACAAACAAAGACAAGTATGGAGGCAAAGTGGTGCCCCAAGTACAAGTGTTGTAAGTGAGGAAATTCGATTTTGGGGGGAGGTGAAGTGACCCATCGTGGACAAAATGTGTCATGGTGAAGTATCAAATCACAAAAAACTAATAGATACCCATTTGAGGGCTCAGTGAGAGCTTTCCAACGGTGCAGATGGTTTTTCAAACAGAGCTACGGTGTGGTCGCAGCAGGCGAAAGAAGAAACAAGGGTTCTCTTTTAATAAGGCAGTTTTCCCTCCAAATTCACTCATTTGCTAGTGTTGCTGTGGTGAATGTAGAGAGGAGAGAAGGCCCTATATCTTGCGGCGAGCGTAGCGGAAAAACCGACCATTGGAATCGAGATCCTTCAGTTGCAGGTAAGAGGCCTAACCTTACTCTTTCATTTTGATGGATTGAAAGTTCAGATTAGGGCTCAGAATCTCAGGAACAGACCCTCTTTCACCTCTACGGCCGGGTCACACTTTTTGGGCCAAAAAATGCGACTTTGGATGCAGGTTTTGAGCCAAAAACTGTGACCTGTCCCAGGATTGGGCAAAAAAGTGTGACCTGGAGGATGAATGAGATTTTAGTGTTGTTTTAGGGCTGAGATTTGGGTTTTTGTGATTGGTTACAGTGTTTCCTATTTGTATACTGACAAAGATGATGTGTTTGTGCAGATATGGCAGATATACGGGTCAAATGGAGAGAGAGAGACCTAGGTACACTACGGTCAGAGATCCAGGCAGATCAGGGTGTCCGTCGTGTATTGGCCAGATTTGGGGTTCTGAAGTTTTTGGAAAACCCTTTGATGAGAGCAGGGGAGCCCTTGTCGGCCCGGATTGTCAGTTATTGGGATCCAGATCATGAGGTCTTTATAGTGCAAGGGCACAGGATCGAATTGAAAGTCCAGGATCTGTATTTCCTGACTGGTCTCCCGCCACTTGGGATGGTGGGAAATATGCAGCCAGTGTTACCGCGGGGGAAAAACATCATGGAGTTTGTGGAGCGACATTGTCGACTGGGTCTCCAAGTAAAAGGGACTCGGATACCGATCGGGGACCTAGAGAGATTAGAGACCCGTGCAGTGGCCGCAGCGGTGCTGCGGATCTTGGGAAACCAGGCGCTCCATCACATCACTGGGGGGCAAATGATGATTATGGAGAGTGTCTTGAGTGGGACCTACTATGGGTGGGCCCAAATGATGTTGGTGTCGTTAAAACGACAATTGTCACTTTGCAAGCAGAAAGTGAACCACGATTTCTCGTATGGTAGTTTATTGTGCTCCTTCTTTTTTGAGAAGATCCTGACCTTACGACCTCGTATACAGCTCCCAGATGGGGGCTCGAGAGAGCCCAGGATGTGTCGGTGGGGGCGACTACTGTGCAGAGGAGGAGGAGGAGGGGCGGTTGGATGGGTGTTTCGACCTGAGTTCTTTGCCCATTGGGATCAGATGCCGTTATACATAGACGACTATCCCTATAGTGGGATGAGTTATTATGGGGATCTGGACCTACCACTTCCGCCTGGTTGAGTATGGGGACCCGATGGTAAGTGACAAGGGACTAATATTTTTTGGGCATGTTAAATTTATTGAATAGTAGATAGGGTACTGATTCATGTACTTTTGGTATGCAGATATAGCTCCGGTAAAACCGGCTGGATATATGGGACGACCAACAGCATCAGGAGCCGTAGGCCCGAGTGGATCGAGAGCAGCACATAATGAGGATGCAGCCGCCCTCCTGGAGGACATCCACCGTAGATGTGAGAGGTTGCTGACCAGTGTTTCAGAGCGCGGGTGGCAAGACTTAGACAACTAGTACATAGAGCCATGTATTGGTCTACCCTCGAAATGGCGGGGTGTCATGTGGCGCATGGCGATGGCCGGTCAGGGGATATGTGATCTAAAAGCTGCAGGAGCAGAGCGATTGGCTCGGGATCTGCTAGATAGTGATTAGGTGTGGGACAGGTGGTGCCCCCTAGTGTGTATGTAGGGACAAGTGGTGCCCCCAGTTTTGAGTTTTTGTAGCATGCTATGGGCATGTCATATGTATCAGAGTAGATGGACTCTAAAAACATGTTTTGCGACACATATTATGGATATGCATTGTTTTTTAATGACTATGTATGTTATTTTCTTGTATAAAATGTGTGTGATAAATGCCAATCTAGAACATGGTTTGCAATGCTATCTACATAGTGATTTTGTTCTCAAGGTACATGGTTGAAAGTTATGGTTTCAAATTCACGTATCAAGAGTTTCACTCGTAAATATCATCTAAACAGCATAGGATTATGCACACGATAGACACCATTTAGTTGCATGACAAGAAGTAGGGAATATAAATGAACATGCAGATGGAGGATGCAATGAGAGAGAGCGTCGACTAAAAGACCATGCACTGCATCATATTTGGCCTGATTATTGGTGGAAGTACCAATGCAGACCCCATTCGAGAGAACAAGGGCATGCAAGGGGGTGAAAATGGCCCAACCTGCCGAAGCGAGATTCCGAGAGTAACGACTTGCACCATCGGCGTAACCGATATAGGGTGGGGACGGGAGGTCCTACAGAATAGTGTTACAAGACAAAAAATGGGGGGAGAAGGAATAATGACGACAGCGTGAGTGTATAGTAGACATCGAGCGGCAACTGCGGGAGGGAGTGTGATGGGCAGGATGGCTATGACTCATATACAAACTAGATGGTGGTATATGAGGGCTATAGGAGGTATGGCTAGGACTCAGGCTGTCGAGGTCAACATAGATACGGGTGGTGTTATCCGGTGTATGGGCGAGAAGGATGAGGTCATGGGTGGAAAAGGTTTCCAAGTGGGCATCCTGACGGGAAAAGAGGGGATGATGAGTGGGAGGGAAACCACATGACGCGGCAAAGCTACCTAAATCATCCGTATAGGAAGATAGGCTCACATACGGATCGTCACGGGGAATGACATAAGAACAGAGAAACAAATCATCAAATGATGTTGAGCCTAAGGTGGTCACTGAAGGGGGATCGAGCAAAACAACAGGGGAGGATTCAAAGGGAATGTTCTCCAAGGGTCTCACAAAGGATGATAGGTAGAGAATGGTGGTAGTAGACTCCATCATTTGGACATCAGGGGGGGGGATGTCAATGGGAGCAGGGGTATCCTCAAGCTGACTTGAAGCATACTGTGTAAGGATGGGAGAGGCGGACTGATTTTGTTCAACCTCATACTCTCGAACTACCTCTAAAGAGGCACGATAATGCATCAGTTGAGGAAAATGGTGGGAGTAATGCCCATGGACACCACGCAAAGCACAGGGTTTGTTGGTGCGAATAATCTTGGGGTTCTTGGTTACAGACAATGACAGAATAGAGGGGTCAGGGACCGTAGACTCAGGGAACATGACTTTAACCATGGGTTGAATACGGGACAATTCAGGACAAGTATGGGTGGCGTGACCGACGACATCACACAAGGCGCAAGGCTTTGTGGGCGAAGGAGGAGCCAGGTCAGTTGGGGCGACCTTGTCTTTGGATGCCCCCTTGCGAGCTTTGCCTTTCTTTCCTGGAGCTGTCACCACAGGGGCAGGGTCCTGGGGAGGTGCGGGGGGTATGGTGGCAATAGAGGAGGCAAGGGGGAATAGTTGAACCGGTGTCAAAGCAAGATAGGGTTTGGGGTGACCGAGTGGGGTAGCGGCTGGAGGGTCAAGGTACCAGACGGGTATGCCTAGGGTCAGGTTATGGAGAGAGAGAGTGGCCATGACGGGGACTGTATAGACTCCGGGATGGGGAGCCAGGAAAGGTATATAACCAGCGGGATAATGACCAGGAGGGATGGCTACGAGATGGTTGAGGCCTGGGGAACTGATCTAGGAGGATAGAGGGGTTCAGGGATACCAGCTGTAGGAGAAGATCCAGAAGGAGGAGCTCCGGCTAGGAGCTCCGGCTGGCTGAGATGAATGGCTAGGAGCGGGTTGTGGTGGGTGAGGTGGAGTTTGAGGTTGCTGACTAGCCGAAGCGGGTCGCTTAAGGGCAGCCCGAGACGATTGCATCATGCAAACATTCGATAAGCTCGGATCAGAGATAGGAGAAGGCGGGAGACCAGGGAAAGTTCCAAGCAAAGAGGAGTCTTTATAGACACCGAGAGAGACAATGGTCAAGGAATCGACGATTTTCTTATTGGCTACAGAAGAGATGGTCGTCTCAGGGGAGGTTTGAGACTTTGGCTCATGATAATTCAACTGGTCGATGGTGACTATCTTTCCATTGTAAGGAAAAGACATCTTGTGAAAAACCGCAGATGGGACAGCAGACATGGCATAGGTGTAGCTTCGCCCCAATAGAATGTTGTAATCGAGAGGGGCGTTGATGACTTCGACGTCAATGCAAAAAGTCTTGCCCGCAAGGGTGATAGGACAATTACGGAAAAGGCCAATGGGCTGGGAGGCGTGGCCATCCCACGCTTGAAGGGTGATCGTGGAAGGGGCCAACTCAAGAGATCCGAGTTGCTTCCAAACCGAAGCGGACATCACACAAGTGGATTCCCCCTCATAAATTATACACCGAGAAACGTTAGCGTTCCTGATTTTGACTGGGATTTGGAAGGTGACGGAAGCAGGAAGAGGAGGATGTTCTCATTGATGGGCATCGAAAACAATCATTTGGTCATCAGCAGGATCTACAATGCCCATGGCAAATAGTAGAGCCTTCTTTTGGGAAGGGCACGACTTGAAAAATTCCAATGTGGAAATGATAGCAGGAGTAGCTCGACCAGAAGCAGCATTTCGACGTAATGGTCCCTTAGGAATCTTGGTATGAACCTCAACTTTGGGTTGAGGGATATGTAAGGGACCATTGGATGTCGAAAGAGGCTCTGTAGAACCTGAAGAAGGGGACTCGGGGTAGACTGAGCGGAAGGCTTGGGGTACTGGCGAGACCGAGTTTGAAGGTTAAGGTCGACGGTTGGAGATGGATCAGATTTCATCATGAGGATCTGGTAATCATAAGAACCAGAAGGGAAAGGCTGAGTGGCGACCTATCCGTCAGGTGGTTTGGCAGCCACGAATCCTTGCTGGGGGAAAGGATCTGTAAACATAGCCGGTTGAGTACAGGCCATAGTAGGGGGAGCATGAGGGGAGGCATGTTGTCCACGTAAAGTGGTTTGAGACTCCCACATCTGCCGCATCTGTGGTAGAAGGGGACACTCGTGAGTGTAATGACCGTAAACGCCGTAACACGAATAAGGCTTATTTGTGCGAATAGGCCTGTCCGGCTTGGGCTGAGTACCTTGTTGCTGGGTAGCAGTGTTAGGGTCAGTACCTTGAGGAGTGGGTCCACGAGTACCAGGGGCAGATTGATTTTGATTGCCTTTCCGCCTTCTTTGAGAGGAAGGGGGATTAGTCGCGCGCTGCTGTGCAAATACTTGCCCTGGAGGGGGCTGTAGGTGTTGTTGCTGGGGTTGAGAAGGCAAGGGGGGTGGAAGTGCAAATGCTGGAGGAGCTGGGACACCAGGCTGTGGATAAGGATAATGGTTAGGTTGGGCAACATTGAGGTAAGCAGGAGGTTGGAAAAAAGGATGAGGCATGCTGTATCCTGGATACATGCTACCTGGAGGGGGAAAAGTGCTAGAGGTGCTAGCCCCTCCCGGAGGGAGGCCCATAGGAGGTTGAGCATATGGATGAGAAAGGGCTCCAACGATACCGTCGGCAGAATGAGATGCCCCTGGGGCGTTAGTGCCACCGGGCTTGGGGAGGTCAGGAAGGACGGTATAAACATAACCAGACTGAGCGTAGATCAGGTCATATTTCAAGGCTATTTGGAGGGTGGCTTCTTCGGTTTGAGGGAAATGGGAGGTGACATATTTGCCAATGGGAGGTAAGAGAGTGTGAAGGAACCAGTCCATATAAACCCAATATTCGAAGGTGGGAGCTCGACATAAGCTCCTTCATCTCCGCCATTCCTGGACATGAGTGGAAAGGTGGGTTGAAGAGGTTTGACAGAAAGAAGTCAAGAGTTCTGTACCATTATCGTATCAGAGAGGGAGCTAGAAATAAGATAAAAAGGCTTGGGCAATGGTCGCAAAGGTGGTATGGGAAGAGGTGGCCTAGTCAACATACCATTTAGAAGCTTTGCCCGTGAGCGTGCGTTGGAACAACTGAAGACGGATGGAATCATCGGTAATGGAATTGGAGGAACACCACATGTGGAAAGATCGAACATGGTTGGTTGGATCTTCTCCAGCAAGGCCTTCGAACTTAGGGATGTCAGAGGGGAGCTTGGTTGGCATAGAAGGCCAACCAACATCGTGCTGGATAGGGTCATTGATCAACTGATTGAGATCGGGGAGGCTGAGGCCTGCCATGTAAGGGAGCAAAGGTGCAGCCGAGGTAGTTCCTGTGGTGGTTCCGCTAGTAGTAGGCCCGACATTAGGGTCGGGATTACCGCTAGCGTTAGGCCCTGGACCAGACATAGTGAAGGTGACAGGGGGAGAACCAGACGTAAAAGGAGAACCCAATGAATCAGAAGAGGCGTTGGAGTGCGGACTCGGAGGAGGACTAACTCGACGACGGCGGGAAGGAGTAGGTCGACCGACCGGAAAATGAGGGTGAAGGCCAAGAAGTCTCCGGGATGTGCGCCTTGGGGGTGCAATGGTGACAACAAAAACACAGCACAAGGGGAAGAATAATGACCAACAAAGGCAGGGAGGTGCAGAATCAGATGATTACAATGTCAAAACAAGGGTAGAAAGGTGCAGTGTCAATTGATTTTACAATGTTTTAAAGTCTTTGCCTGGCGGTGTTAAGCAGACTCTTCTTCGCTTAGGGTGAGTGTGTGGCGTGCGTTAATTTTAATTTTTAAACCCAGACATTTTGAGAGTAAAAGAAAAAAGTGTGCTGCATGATTGGAAATAAATTTGCAGAGAACAGTATATAATGCTGAAATAACAAAAAATTAACAGCTAACAATGCATCGATCTAACCCAAAAAGGCGGGTCTCTCGAAACTAGTCTAAAAGAGGGAAAAAATCTATTCAAAACACACTAAAAAGAGGCCAATAGATCTAAGGTCATGAGGGACAGGGATCTAAAGGAAAGATCTGCTGAAAAGAGGTGCAGAACACAGCGAAGAGGTAGAGGCAAGGTGGCTCTAAAAAGGGAGGAAATCAACTCAAGGCAGAAGGGACAAGGAGGAGGCCCTAATGGTAGATTCAAAAAAAACTATAGGAGGTGATTTGAAAGGGAGAGGAGCTGATTTAAAGGGATTTGAAAAGGAGGGATCAGATCTGGAAAAAGGGAAGGCTGAAACTCTGAAAAATCAGACACCTGAAACAGCTAAAACTCTTCCACCAAAATTGGAGGGTACTGAAGCCCTAGGGGGCTATGTTCGCACTTAGATGAGTAAAATTATTTAGAAATAGGTCGAAACAGGCTGAGACAGAGGCTGGAAAACCTGGACAGAAGTTTCCAAAAAACCTAGAAAAATTGCAGAAAAAAAGAAGAAAAAGGGCAGGTCACAGGTTCTGACCTGTTTTCTGTGCAGGTCACAGATAATGGGCTGAAAAGTGCGACCTGTAGTCCAGGTCACAGTTTCTAGGCTGAAAGGTGCGACCTGAAGCTCCGGCTGTCCTGACAGCAGATTTTCGAAAAAGTTGTTGTCTCAGTTGCGGTTGATGTCTGTCACCCTAGGGTCTGAAGTAGCTGGATATGCAGGAATATGAAAAACGACAGCGGTCGTAATTGAAAACCCATGTGGAGTCGCCAGTTGTTAGTATGAATCTTTTGTCGAAGCGTACGAAAAAAGACCACTTTAGCTACGCATAACTTATAGTGCTAACATCAAATATGGCTGCCAATATCGTCAGATCTGCAGTTAGTTGATAAAAAAAAATGCTGCAAAAATCCAAATCTATGCATAAAGAGACATTAAGCAGTAAAAGTAAGGTTTTTCTCCATACATACAATAGACAAGACAAGAACAATATTTTTGAAAGAATTTTTTGTATTAAGGGAACCTGGGAGGAAAACAAGAAGGTGTTTCCAATTCTCCTCAATGGGATGGGTTCTTGGAAGTCCTCAGCACTTCAGACTGTTACTTAGTTGTGGGAACCTGGACAAAGACAGAACTCAGCAAGTTCACACACAACAATAATGGAAAATATGACAATGATAATGGCCTCAAAGTCGTACTCAAGAGTATAGATCCAAAGTGATCTAATAGGAAACAAAAGGTGAAGAATGGTAGGAAAAACCCTCCTATTTATATCAAAATATTGGGTCATTCTAGATCTTGGTGCATGATTAAAATAATATTAACCAAATCTAGATCCACCTTTTGTGGAATATTTTATTATATTTGTTGAAGGGGAAAGGTATTTGACTTGGCTCAAATCCCTTTATTTGTAAATAATAAATAAATAAATTATTTATTTATTATTTTAAGGAAGTGGTTGAATGATAATTAAATAAATAATGATTTATTTAATTATTTATAAATGATTTAGTCATATTTAACAAGGAATATTATTTAAATAAGATTTAAAGAATTATTCCTAGAAAATAATAAGATAAATAAGGATTTATCTAATTAATTTCTTTGTTTTGGTTAACATGACTATGAAAATCAAACAAAATAGGTTTGTTTAATATTTCTTTTTGGGGTTTCCTGTTTAGACCATAAACAACCTAATAAATGTGGTTTATTAAGTTATTTTACATAGTGAAAGAAATTTTACTTAGGGTAAAATTGGTCTTACATGGTGTACTTGGGTCCATCTAATGATAATAGGTTAGATGACCAAAAAATGGTGTAACATGAATGTCATGGTAGAATACATGAATAATGATACCTATGAGCAAGAGAATCAATGGAATCAAAGCTATATTGAGGTTTGGTTCCAAAAATTCAACAATATGGAGAATCACTCTCTTCTTCAATGTTGCATGATATCACTAAAGTCAATTAATTTGGTCTCTAAAATTCAGGTACATGTCAAAGAATATATTTTGAACCTACACATGAGTTTACATGTTATATTGAGGTGCACACTGCTTCATTGGAATTATTCTTATACTTGAAAGAAATTTTGTTTTTTCAAGTACATTACGATAGAAAAAACTAATAAAAAAAGGAAAAAATAAGAGGAAAAAAAAAATTGGGTGAAAGCCTACTTTGAGGCACTCAAAATTGGCTCATTGATTCAAAAGATCCATGCGGCAGACAATGGGTTAGAAAAGGAGAAAAATAAAATATCCTAGCTGAAAACCTCCTTTGAGGCACCTAGGTGAACCTACTAGTTGAAAATGTCATTGAGGCATTTGGTTGGCCTAGGAAAAAAAAAACAATGAAAAATTAAAAGGGAACAATTTTTTTTCTCCATGTATCTCTCTCTGATGAATTCAAGTGATCTCCAACCTACAAAATCGAAACAAGGAAATTAGCACCTAGAGAGTACCATGGATCGATCATCAACTCAGCAAAAACATCCATGCCTCTCTATTAGCCATCAGGTAGCTATAGGTATGCAATATTATTCACCTCTTCTCTTGAGCTTGTTATGGTTAGCAAATTATTTTCAATGCATGAGAGTTGAGGTTTTATAAGCTAAGGATGGGTGAGTAGTCTCGACACCCTGAAAAAGTTAAGTGCAGCTAACTCCCTCACTCATGCAACATGGAAAGGCCAAATTAAGGAGGGTTATGATTATGAGGGGTGGGGACAACAGCTAAAAGAGTAAATTTGTACAAAGGCCAAGTAACCCAAGCAAACTGATACCACTATCTCAAAAATAAATAAAGGAACAAGGCTCAACTTCATTTTTATCAATTTTCATTCCCAAAACAATTAGAGAGCTTCATTAAGGCATTGAGGATCAAGCTATATGATACCAGGAGATGCCTAGGGTGTTATAGAGGAGATATAGAGTTGATTTGTAGGTTCTACATGATCGACCATAGATTCTATAAGATAAATAAGGTTTTTTCAGGAGAAACATGGTTGCTACAATAGAGAAAGATTGGACTCTATAGGAGAAACATAATTGTTACAAAACAAAACAAATATGCTATAAGAAGGCAGAAGTTGTTGCAAAAGACCCTGATTTTGAGGAATTTCACCCGGAAACCCTAGGATTTGAAGGAAAACATCTAAAGGATGGGTAAATACATATTTCTCCTTTCCATATGTGAACAAGAATACTGAATTTTTTTTCATTTTTTTTTCAACAGTACAACCTATGGGAAACGTTTCATAAAATTTTACATATAAAAATTGAAATATGGATGTTTCCTTTGAATTGAGCCTGATAACAAGGGGAATTGCAATTATTTTTGGGTGAGAATTTTATAAGCCTTCCTCCATGAAATATAATAATTTTATTTTGTCTTTGTCTTTAAAACCCCCATTACACAGAAATATCTAGAACTTATAGCAGAAATAGAGAATTTCCTTGCCAAATTTGGAAATTTTTATTGAAGGTTATGGGGGGGGATTTAACCATAGAAAACCCACATCCAAGAAGAAAGAGAAGAAGAAGAAAAAAAAAGCAAATAAGGAATTAACCATCAAAATAGAACTCAAAACACAATGATGAAAAGAGGCTTTCCAAGAGGTCTTTATTCTATTTGTAACTTGTGTCCCAGGCCTAGAAGATGTTATAGAAAGGTAAGGGGAAAAAATTAAGCATGAGGTACAATTTTGGTCAAGATCTGATAGATTTTGCGATGTGCTACATGTATGCTACAATTCTATTACAATATGCTCTATATTGCTACAGGATCACATCCGAGGGCGTTTTGATGGTTTCATAGGTGTCTGAATGGTAGAAAGAGGTAGCAGGAGGTTGGAAAAGGATGTGTAAGGATTTTCCAAACTAAAAAATCTTCAAGAACCCATCTTGCACAAGGGGAAAAAGGCAGGCTAATGGTCTTTAGAAGAACTCTGATTTTTCTATGCACAAACAGTTTTTGGAAAATGAGTGAAAATGGAATGAATGTGTCAAGGGAGAGGGTGTGAATGCAATGGACCTACAAGCCAAAAGAGTTCACCTGAAAATTGGAAATTTATTTTTTTGTGCTAGAAATACTGATCAACAATTATGAATAGAACAACTACATTTTTTTATTATCCTTGCATAACCTACAACCAACCTTCTTAAGGGAAAGGACAGAGGAATGCACAATAGAGAGGTCGTAAAGCCATGAATGGGGCATAATCAGTTCACTAATTTTCTCAGGAGATGAGCAACATTTTCAGTAGGTAGTGATGGGCCTCCAAATTAGATATAAATTAAGACCCATCTGACCGTCCTTCAACTCATTACACTTCTGTTTTTTACATTAGATGACATATTTTTAGCTTTAATATGTTGATTAGGAAGGTTTAGAGGTCATTTGATATTTGTGCCTAATATTATTTATTTTTGTATAATATTGTGAGAATATTGGACAGATTATGAATATTTGGAGGAGAAGATAATTTAGGTACTTTAGCCCCTCTATAGGAGGATAAATATTGGATAATACTTGAATAAAATATTATGAAATTATTGCACAAATAATATAGCTATAGTGATTGAGAAAATATAGGAATGTGCTCCCTTTCATTTAGTGCAAATTCCTAGTGTTGGGAACCAGATCCACTATTTGAGGTATTTTGGAGAGAAAAGCTTCCTCATTTCAAGGAGAATGCTTCCCCATAAATTTTTGTAAGTACCAGTTTGAATTTTCCACTAGAGGCATGTATTTCTTAGTCTTCTTGTAGAGGAAACTTGTTATTTAGTAGCTCCACTTTCATTTTTGGTAGGCATGTACTTGGATTAATTCAAATAACGAAGTTTGGTGCCATTTTTAGCTTATAAATCTTGGTTTCCTTCATAAGAATATAACTATCCTTTTTTTTGGCCATCCTAGGACCCTCAAATCCCTCTTTTACAATTTATTTATTTCCTTTGGATGTCTTTTTCACTTGGATCTCTTATTTCTTCATTTACTATTCATGCTTCTTTTGTTATAGGTTACATTTATTAAATTATTGAAGTGAGTATATTTTCCCATTATTTACAGATTAAAAATCATGATTCATCCTTCTAAAAACTTTAAAAATTCATCTTCATCATTGATCTACTTGGATTAGGTTACTAGTTCACGAATATAGAATTTACAGAAGTCCCTTATAGAAAAAGAGTAGAATTTTTATGCTATTTTTTAGAACATGTTAATGAGCTTCATTTGAGTTTATTAAACTTGTATTGCATCACAAAATAAATCAAGTTAATAAAAAAATTCACCCCATAGAATTAACACTTGATTAGGTTAGGCATTTGGTAGTTTAACTAGTTCACGAGTTCTTGAATTTCCATTTTTTAGAGTAGTATTTTTCTGCTATATTTTAGCACATGTTAACAGGGTTATTTTGGAGTGATTAAACTTGGAATGGATTCATAAAACATACTAAATAATAATAATAAAATACCATCCTATTTTCATTTTATTTACTTAGGAATTCAACAAGATATCTGCTCTTGTAGCAAAATAAGACTTCCTATAGCAGCTCATGTAGCATTCCTGTAGCATGTGTAAACTTGACACAATTTTCTGCCAAAAAAAAAAAATCCCTTAGGATTTAATAATAAACTCTAGGATTTGAACCATGATTGAGTAATACCAAAATATGTCTTAATTTTACCTCTTATCCATTGAAATTCACCTCTGTAGTTATGGTTAAAGGACCAATTCATGACTTGAAGAGCATAATGATGATCAATTTATGAAACACATTCTGAAGTTTGTTGAAAAAATATATATTGAATGAAGTGATTCAAGAATGATTTCATTTTTTTTCATACATCTTAATTTATAGTTTCCTCTTCAAACATTGTTATTTCTATTACATAGTCTAAGATTCCTTCTGATGCAACAATTACATTTTGGAAATAGAATAACATTTACATTCATGCAAGTAGGATAACCTTTACATTTATGAAAAGTAGAATAACATTTCCATTCCTATAAATAGATAATAATTTCCAATGCTGCAATTAGTTTATGCTTAAGTCCATGAGATTCAATTCATTGCATCAGATCAATGAAAGAAGGACACTTGCATGTTGGACATACAGTTTTGACACCTCTTAAGTTGGTACTAACCCCACGTTGATAATTTAAGTTCGTAGCCATGAGATTTACATCATTGTTTTTGCAGTACCGAGGCTCATTAGATGGTATGGTGAAACATGCAACTAACCTAACTTTAATACTTTCACATATTTTTAAAGCACCGTTGCAAGAGAAGACAATGCAATTGACATATGAGTTTCTATCTGTGAAACTATTAACTTATGACCTACAACAAAAGATAACAAGACTTCAAGAAAGAAGATCAATCACTAGTGAATGGGCTAAGTCTTTCATGTTTTCTCTAGTTTGTGTTCCCTAGTAGATTAAAGATATGATTTCCTATTTTCAATTTCTTGTCACATTTGTAGAAAGATGTAATTCCTTAGAATTCAAGTTTATTTATGGCATAAGTTTCTTGATATTTTCCTCGTCTTTTCTCCTTGAATTTTTCTTTTGTTCACACCAATATGTTTATGTATGCATAGTAAGGTGGAGCCTTAGAAAATCAAAATAACTATGGATATTAACAAAGTATCAAGGACAACAATAGTGTTTTTCACAACAATTGTGAGTAAAGAAACGTGGTGCTAATTCCCCTATAACAAGAATACACAATAGTATAATTAAAAATAGTGTGGAGACCATAAATATAGTCTAGTGGTATTATTTGTGCTATATGAAATTAACTCTAAAGTTTTCTAAAAGAAATTTAGTGAGAATATTCATATTAGTTCAAGTTTACAATGTTTTCTAATGGAAGTGAAACATTTAAATGAAAAAACATATGGAAAATGTTTTTATTCATGAGCCTAAATGCAAGCAACATAAAAAAACATTTGAAAAAAAATATTAAGCACAAGGTTCTCAACATTGGAAGGAAATTAAATTACAAAAATTTTCATACCATTTTTGTATATGCTAAAAATAAAATTCTAGTAAATGTAGACAAAAGTAGTTGACCAAGTACCAGCTTTGGCCCACAATGCATTTTTCTATCTGCAAGATAACACTTGAGATATTAGTTTCATTCTGAACATGTGACATCATATGTATAAATTTAAATAATGCTTATTGAAATAGTTAAACATAATGTGCACTCCATAAATATAGATCAATGCTGTAGTCTATTTATTGTACATGAAACCAATGGGTTATTGTTTATATGAAATTATAGAACCCTTTATTAGTTTATCTATAATGACATGGGTGAATAAGTATGTAAAATGTGGAAAATTGTAGAATGTGAGGGAAAATTTACATGAAACCAAAGAAAGCTAAATTTCAATCACAATGCTTTAAAGGAAAAATCGAACAACTTTAATAAAGTATATTAGAAAATGAAAAAAGACTTTCATATGACATAAAATCTTGACTGATCTAATGATATATCATTATAATGATTATGAATTGGGAAAATCTTGTTCAAAATTTGAGATTAGTATTTATGTTTAATCCATCCATTTAGATTTTGAACATGATGGACAATATTTTAAGGTCACCAAATATAATTTTGACAAAATCGCTAGAGTCTTATTATTTTGTTGTTCACAATGGACACGGTTTAACAACTATGAATTAAAATGATGAAATTTCACATAAACACATTATTCACATCAAACATTGAACCATAAAGACAAAAAAGGGGTGAAATTTTCGAAAAAATGATCGAATAAAAATTCAACACCCTTTCAAATTTAAAATCAAGCTAGACAACGAATCAATCTTTTGTAGCTAAAAAAAAACAAGTTGGGAGAGTCATATACCTTATTGAAGTTGTCTTTTCACAATATAGACTCAATTGGAGAAAATTTCCCAAAGTTATTTTTCTTTCAGAATCCTTTTTGTGAGCTCCTTCAGGTGTTCTCAACTCATAAAAAATATTGACAAAGGTGAAATGATGTCTGAAGTATTCGTTGTGGAAACGATTGTAACAATCATGAAAATTTAGAAATGTATGACTTGATTTTTTTTGAAATGACATGATTTTTTTTATCAAATGTTAAAGTCAGGGAAAATTTTAAGCATAGAAATTTATCTTAAATTCTATAAATATTGGCGAATATTACTAGTCCCTAATATGAAAATTGTAAAAGTCTTGGCAATACTTTTGTAAAAATATTTATATTTCTAATTATTTTATATAGTCTATATAAAATTTTGGTGATTTCTAAGGTAAAATATGGTTATATTATAAAATTTAGGTGATTGATATTCCCAAAAAATGGAAATTCACGAATATTTTTTTGAAACAACATGAAAAATTAGCCCATCTATGAATATTAGCCAATAAAATTTTCCCTGCTTAAAGTTGTAAGTAATTTCATTCAATGCATAGGATTGCATAAAATTTAGTGAACACTATAGTACAATCCAGATTTCAAAAAGTTTGATATTTGGTCATTATTAATATTGTGATTTTATTATTATGATTTTTTGTGGGTAGCCTTCAATAGAAATATTTGAGTCATATAAAATAAGTGAAAATATGAACATGTAAAATTACAATTTTTTCTTCATTACACTAAAATTACAACCTTTTATTGATTAGTTAAAATTTAATTTAGTATCTGAAAATGGTTTTTTTATTTATTTTTTCCTCTTTGTTTTTTCAATCAACTGAGATCATGATAATGCAATTGATAGTAGTTTCCTAAATTTTTTAGCTTTTAAAATTTGATAAGAAAGGTACACATAATGTGCTATACACTTTTCTCCCTAATTTCTCGTGCCTAATCGGGTGTCAGGAATCGCTAGTGAAACAACTTTGCAAATGAAAAAATGTCCTGACCCTTGACTTGCTTTAGGAAATTATGCTTGGACCTCTTATCACTCTATAATTTAGAATATTTTCAAAATTAAACTATAAAGCACAACATCAAATCGGTTTGGAGTCCATGACCTAGCCTTCGCAAATTGAGAGAGGGCGCTCTCTATTTTATATTTAAATCTGTTTAACTTGCTGGTTATAGTTTTAGATGTTAGGATAGTTACAGTGTTTTAGGTTGTTTGTTTTATTGATTGTGTGGTTGGTCAGATAGGGCTGCAGAGGCTATTCCATTGGGCAATGGAGTTAAAGGCTGGAATGGCACATCAAAATCAAGAGAAAATCACTGGGCAAGCTAACTGTGAAAAATGGATCTTAAGAGCTGTATGAATTATGAGGTGAGAGAAACAGTAAGGTTCGGTAGTGACTAAAGAGAAATTAAGAATTCTTTAATTAGGCTTCAGCAGAAAACATTCAGATTGTAAATTACAGACAGAATTAAGGCACTCCGATAGCAAATCTTAATCTAAAATTTATGATTTACAATTAGATGAGCAGATACACAACAGATAAAAAAAACAAAAGCATTTAAACAAAGAAGAAACATGTCACCGTTTTAACACATCTGAAAAATCTTGGAAATGGTCTTTGATTATCGATGTCTAGCTTCAAAATTGTAGCGCTCCAATAGTAGTTCTTACAATACAGTTGCTAAAATATCCAACCCTTGCTAATGCGAATTATAGTAGTATTTAATTAACAAATAAGTCGGTTTCCCCTAATCCACTCTGTTAACATTAATTTATTACATACAAACTGAAATTAGAAAAGTGTGGCCATGCAAGGCCCAAATAAGGAAAATCTATAACAAACACTGCCTGTAGAATTTATTATGGTAACTCTTCAAGAATGCAAAACTCAGGCGGCTCTTAATGAATCAACAAAGTGGTTTGGAGGCGATCGTGACGGTTTCGAAGAGGTAACCAATGGAGGCTCCAACATCTGGCTTTGTTCCGTAGAAAACTAGAATTTAGTAATTAATCTGGTGCAGTGTTGGCCACTTCTCATTAATTAGTCTCAGTGTTGGTGCATCCTGCTGCCCCTTTAGTCTTCATTCTTCAATCTCTGGATAAATGCCCGACTCGACCCTTGGTGTCGTTTTACTACTCGAGCCCTTTCATCTTTGTTTACCCTTCTTTCTTCATAAAATGAAACTCAAATTGTGTAGGCCCAACTTAACTTATTATGCACGCAACACATCGTGGAAAACTCATTTTCCTGAACTTGGAATTCTAAATATGGCAATTATGAAGTGGCGTCACATCTGCGCACTTCACAATATTTAAAGTTTAAGTCATAAGAATATGATCGGTGGTGAGATGAGAAGGGGAGATGATGTGGAAGGTAAGTGACGTGGAGGGTCAGCAGGACCAGACCGCATCACATATCGCAATCGCTAACTTTTAGTTATAAGCATAGATGGTATAAAATTTAAAAAGTGTGAATGGAGATGCATGAGGGAGGAGATGAGTGACATGGCAGGGAGGAAGTGGAACCTGGCCCACATCGCAATCGCAAGTCAGAAAGCTTTTGTTATGGGTGGCAGATGTAATCTCTAAAACCTACGAAGTGTGAAGTGTAGGGAATGGTGGGACCTGACCCGCATCACAAATCACAGATATTAAGGTTTTTCTATGAGTGTGGGGAGGTAATAGTTAAAATATGTGAAGTGTGAAGTGCACTGATAGGGATGTGATGTGGCAAGGAAGGTGGGCCCACCCGTGGTGCACATCGCAACATATAGCGTTTAGTTATAAGCTGTAGGGGTTAAATTTTAAACTTTGTGAAATGCGGAGAAGAGGGACGCACTGGCTATGCGTCGGGGATTTTATGAATCGGCGAACACTTAATGCGGTAAGTGTTTATATGATATAATATATCGTATGTATTGGAACAACTTATGAAGCGAGGGGACGAAGGTGCGCAGGTGGGGACAACTTACCGCATCGAAAAACTAAGTGGATAGACTTGCAGGCGCGCACAATGGTAAGTCAAATATGATGCAATATCACAATCGTAAATCGATGATTGCAACATTTAGAGTTTAGTTTCCATGCGAAATATGTAAATTTTGCGAAATACGATAAGGGCCCACTTTTGATCGTGATTGGGAATGAAAAAGCAATGAAATGGTAATGGGGGAAGAGTAAAGCAGAAAGGTTGGAAAAAGGTAAGGCATTAGGGGAATTTTGAGGTATAAAATTGGCCTCCTAAGGAAATTATAAAATAAGAATGCAAATAATAAAATAATATTTGATTACATTATCAAATTTTAGAGGGAAAAAGGAAAAAACTGCTTTTTCAACTTGTATTTTCAACTTATCTCCCAAAGTTTTTACTCAAATTTCGAGCAGGAGTACTAGTTGCATGCAAAGTTTAATTCCTTATGCAAGCAGTATCCACGTTGAATACTTTTTATGGATCCTACTACGTGAAAAATGAGAAACATATGAAAAATGTGTTTGCAATCACGTTTTTTTCATGTAATTCTCATTTTTCGTGTAGTAAGGTCCATCGAAAGTATGAAATATGGGTACTCCTTGGATGAGGAATTAAATTTTGCATCTAACGAGTACTCTCGCTCAAAATTTGAGTAAAAAATTTGTGAGATAAGTTGAAAATACAACTTGAAAATAGTCTTATTATTTTATTATTTTTTAATCTTTTTACCCTTTTACTTAAAAAATGGTGAATTATCCCCCATGGTTGACATCATCATCTTGAATCCTATTGGTCCTTATAAAGTTTATTTTGGTTGTATATTTTTCTTAGGAGGCCCATTTTCTACCTCAAAATTCCCCTAATGGTTTCAATGTATTTCAAAGGAAAATGGAATGAAAAAGGAAGCATGGCGGGCAATGGGTGGCGAAGTGTAGAAAATAAAGTCTGAAACTTTATAATAAGTTAGTTTATAAAGTAATAAGCCCCGAAAGGTTATATATAGGTGGGTTTTGTGGGTTTGAACAAGATTCAAAGCATGGGGGAATAGGGAGGAAATGAGGGGGGCAAAGAGGGTGAATTAAATGAAATTGAATGAGTGTAGAAAGGAAGTTTGAACCCCATCACACCTTGTCAGCAACACTTCCTTCCTTTTATTGGGTGGAGATGCAGATTGATTCCTTTAAAGATCTTTCTAGTTAGGAGTTCCCTTTCTTTATGTGAAAGTAAATGATAGCCATAGAATATTATTTTCAATAATGACAAATATAATCAATAATCAATCACCTTGTGATTTTGTGAAATAAAAGAGTCTAATAATGGCTCCAACTAGGGATGGCAGCTTCTTCAGGAGGTGTCAAGAACACCGTAGACTAGTGGCCTAATCCATTGGGTTGATCACAACCTTGTAGCTTGATCGGCTACAACTTCTGTGGCTGCAACCTTCGGGCTAATGTCGATGTTTTCTACAAACTAAGGTCTGAAACACACTTGATCCTGTGACAGAAAAAGCAACCTGAAACTGAAAACTCGAGACATACTCATAGTATTAATATCTAATTTACACACCTACCTACCCAAGCTATGATTATAATCATTTTTATTCCCTTTGGGGTGCATTTAGACTTGAAAACCCTGGCATCAATTTTCTTTTGAATTGCTAACCTATTACCTATCCCTTATTTCTCCTATTGGTTCAAATTAGGCTGTTGAACCAATGTCATTTTCTACCTACCTACTGATAAGCCAAGATTAAATGGTTTGGAAAATCTTCATTTTCTAACCTATCAGCAAAAAATTCAAAATTTGTACAATCATACTTAAGATGTATGATTGCACAAAACAGTTTTCAATAGTAGTGGCACTTTAATTTGCAACACTTTCTAAAAAATTTATATACATCTTTGCATATCAGACTAGGCTTATGGCCTTCACTCCGGGCTTCAACTTGGTCCAATGGATTACTGAAAATTGTAAGGCTATTGTAATTACAATGATGAAAGTTTTATCTGTTTTAGCGGAAATAGTGTTTTAGCATCCAGCTAGTGGTAGGAACTCCAAATAGCTCTGTTCCATCCATTTCTTGCAAGAAAAATGTATTGTCGCCTATGAAAGAATGAATAATGTATGGCCCTTTCCATAAGTTGTTGAATTTTCCATGCTTACCTTTATCTTCTCGCCTAGAGTCCCATTTCAACACTTTATCTCCTATTTTGAAATCATTGGCAGTTTCCCTCTTGTCAAAAATCTTCTTCATATTTTCTTGAAAAACCTGGGTTCTGTTGTACACCTCTTCTCTCGACTGTTGTAGCTGAATGGTCTCATTTATTCTTCTTTGCACATCATTTTTTTCAACCGACGGTTCTTGAATGAGCTTCATGGCTGGCACTCCTGGGGATGTTGGGAAAACTGCATCCATTCCATAAAATGATTGGTATGGTGACATGCCAATTGATTTCTTGGTGGTTAATCTATGAGCCCACAATGCATGTATCAGCTTGTTATGCCAAGATTTCTTATTATCCTCCCACAATTTTTTTATGATATTGACTAGAATCTTGTTGGAGGATTCATATAATCCATTACCTTGAGGGTAATAAGCTATTGAATGCCCCAAATAAATGCGATACCTGTGGAATAAATATATCATCTTCTTGCAACAAAATTATCTATAACGATTTTCCTAGGACAACCAAATCTAGACAGAATGTTGGTTTCAAGGAATTTGATAATCACCTAGTCAGTAGCATTTATGGAAGTGGTGGCCTCTATCCATTTGGTAAAATAGTCTGTGGCAGTGAGTATCCATTTATGCTAGCTAGAGGAAGGAGGGTGGATTTCTCCAAGGAAGTCTAAACCCCATTGCTGGAAAGGAGCTTCAAGAGAGGTAGGTTGTAAAGGCAAAGGCAGAAACTTTCTTCTTCCCTCAAAGATTTGGCATTTATGACAGGTGGCTACCATTTTGTGGGTGTCTGGGAAAAGGGTAGGCCAATAGAAACCAACTCTAAGGATCTTATTAGCAATGGTTTTATAGTAGAGATGACCTCCACAATCCCCTTCGTGGAATTATTTTGTAACCCTATCTGCATCTTCTTGAAGAAAACATTTAAGCAATATGCCCCCATAATATTTCTTGTACAAAATTTTTCTAGGATGCAGAATTTTACACCCTTTAATTTCAAGAATCTAGCTTTTGTTTTGGACAAACCAGGAGGAGCATTTAAATAGAATAGAGCATACAGTATACCTGTGTACCAGGGATAATTCATGTATTCTTCCTCAACAGGTGGAGTCGCCAACTCCTCTTCTTCATCCAATGAATGAATAATGTTAATTACTAGTGCTTGAAAATTGGTTTCAGCCATCAAATTGGCTAATACTTGTCCATTGATTGGATTGGTAGGCCGTATCTCTAAATCATACTTCAAGATGACAACAATCTACTTGCCTCTTTTTCCATCAGGATCCTGTGTTAGGATGTCTTTGACAATTGTATTGGGCATGAATAAAATGATGTGTGAATGAAGAATATAAACTCTAAAATCCTTCAGTGCTTTGATCAAGGCACAATCCTGCTTCTCCATGATATTGTACATCAACGGTGCATCTCTTAAATATTGACTGAAAAATTCTGTGGGCTGCTCTTGTTCATCCTTAATTTTCTACAGAAACACGGCAGCAACCGTGTGCACTGATTCAAAGGAGAAAATGATGAAATCCTTGGTGAAATCAGGGTTGATGAGAACCAGTGTTGTAGTAACTGCATGCTTTACTAGGTCGAAGGAATGTTGAGCCTCTCTCGTCCACTTGACTCCTGAATATTTCTTGAGCATGTTAATGATATTCCTCAGGAGTTCTGCGAGAATTCGTATAGACCTCCTCAAAAAAATTATCTTTCCAATAAAGGATTGCAATTCTTTGATGTTTCTGGGATGATTGATTTGTAGAATGGCCTCAATCCTACTGGGGTCAATCTTGATCCCTTCTTCATATATGATGTGTCCTATAATCTTTCCTTCTTCAAGACCAAATAATTGTTTCTTACAATTCAGAGATAGGCCAAATTTTCTACATTTCTCAAAAACTCTTCTCTAATGGGCCATATGCTCTTCATTAGTATTCGAATGTAACGTAATATCATCAAGATATATCACGATGAAGAGACCAATTTCTTATGAAAAAAAAATATCCATTGCTCTTTGAAAAGTGGCACTAGCGTTTATTAATCCAAAGGGCATTTTTACATACATGAAAGTTCCACATGGGCTGATAAAATCCGTTTTGTGTTGATCATTTGGGTGTACCAACACTTGATTGTACCCTGAAAAACCATGTAGCAGATAGATTCTTTTGGAGCCCACTACCTTTTGTAATATGTGGTCCATATTTGGTAAAGGGTAGTTGTCCTTGAGAGATGCCTTGTTCAAATTTATGAAGTCAATGTAAAGCCTGATCTCACCTGTCTTATTTATTATAGGTACAAGATTCAAAATGATTGGGACTATTATCTTTGCATCATACATCTTCTTGGTCTGATTTCCACCAAAGGCATTTGGATAGGATTTATCTAGCTCACTTTATGTTTGAAAGCCTTCTGGTTCCCCTTGAGTGGAATTTTATGTTGGATAATATCTGTATCATAAGCTTTCAGGTCTTCGTAACTCCAGGCAAACACATCAATAAAATATTTGAACAGAGAGATGTATTTCTATTTTATGGATGTAGGCAGTGTTCTTGACAACTATACCACATTGGGCTCCTTCTCATTGCCCATATTGCATTCTTCGATATTTTATTCTCTAGATTACATTTTTTGGTTTCTTAGCTACATCACAAAAATAAAATAGCTCCTTGAGAGGGACCAGTCCTCTCAGCAGGGTGATGCCTTTGAATTCCAGTACTTCAAATTCTTCCTTTTCTAGATCTTGATGCACCTCTGCCCTATTGTTATCTTCACTCGCAGAAAAATTAACATCAGAATGGTGAGAGGGCTTCTCCATACACATTTTCTCTCTAGTGGGAAAATATTCTTCACCATCTCAGTCCAAATCAGAATCTTCAAACTCACCCTTAGATTAGAGGAAATTCTCAATATTTTTATCATCTTCAAAGACTTGCCAATATCTCATATTTTTAGGGACTACTGGGCAGTGTTTATCCTGCACTGTACACTATTCGTTGGCATGAGGCAATTGACAACTGCTGGTTGAAAATGCTAACCCATTAGCCAGGACATTTTGATTCCTTGGAACTGCAACAAGGTCATATTATTCAAATGTTCTTAGGATGTCAAGGGAATCATTCCTATACGCTCTCAATATAGGATTCTTGCCTGAATATTCTCCCATGATTTGTTTTATGACCAGCTCAAAATCCCCATGGACAAATATTCTCTTGGCTCCTAGTTTCTTGAGGAACTGTAAACCCAAAAGGAGTGCCCCGTACTCTGCATTGTTGGTACACTGAAATTTTAGCTTGTAAGAGTTCCTTTCTGCATAGTTATTTTCAATATTGGATATATGGACACCTGCTCTGAAGCGAGCTTTTCCACACAAACAGTCAAAACTCATGTTCCAAAAGGGTACATTTTCAGACTTTTTTTGCACAATTTCCATTTGTACTGATCGTTCCTTCTTATGTTCTTCTTCTTCTTCAGTTACTTGTTCATCAATATTTACATCATTATAAAGAATAAATGAATCAATGTCAGAGTGGTCATAGTACAAAGGGTAATTATGAGGCTTCTCTAGACTGCTCACCATGTATTTCATAAGGGTCTCCTTATACAACCTGCTTTGTTGGCCAAAAACTAGTATGGTAGCATAAGTCATATCCATTTGGACAGTGCCTGAAATCTTGCCCCCCCATGTGTATGATAAAATAATACCATATTTGAGAGGGATTTCAACCACCATGATGTCCATCACTAAACTCTTGGGCAGTGTTTGGGCTAATGTAACACAAAGATATTTGATGAGGCCCAAACATTTAAATTTTTTGCAGTCAAAAGAGTACAGGTCTTTTTAGGGTCTAGTTATTTCCAGTCCAAGTTTCTCCATAACGGCCTTTGGCATGAGATTATGAGATGAACCTGATTCTATCATGGCATTATGGATAATTTTATCATGAATATTAAAACTGAGATAAAATGGGGGAGCACCTCCCTCTTGGAATTTTCCCTCTATTTCCTATCGAAACAAAAGTTCAGGTTTGTCATTATTTATATTGACATTATAAGTGATTTCTCCTATATTCAGTTATTTTAGGATTTGAGATCTATCTACACCTTGAGTTTGCAACTCAATGAGATGGACATAGATTTTATTTCAACAATTTCATTCTCAATGTTGAATGATGTCTGTGTCTTTGGCATATTTGAATCAGTATTCTCAAGCACTATTTTTGCAGCCATTTCAGGTTGTTGACTTGTATTAGGGATATCAACTGGAATATTTTTTCTACGGATGACTGTTGGTTTGCTAGTTCTACTTTCTAGATCATTATTTCCAGTTATTTTAGTAAGTTTCTTGAACTTTCTGCTGATTTTTTACGACTAACTTGAGGGGCCTTAGTAGTAGATTTTTCAGAATTATTTCTCTTGGGGATATCTGAATTTATCTTTCTTCGGAGGTTATATTTTCTATGCACCTTCATGATGGCATTCTCGAACCCTTCTTAATAATCTTCAGATTCTTCAAATACTACTACAGCTTGAGTCGAATAAAATATATCTTGTTCTTCTTCAGTGAGGAAAACAATATCTTCATCATTAATTCCCATCAGATTAATTTGACTTTCCTCTGGCTCCTCAAACACCCCCTCATCCTCATCAGCATAATTTTCTTGCAAGGGAGGCCTAATTTTCCGGTCAGGTCCTCTCTGTTCTCTTTGTCTTGTTTGAGGGGCGTTTCTTTGAAATTTTTGGTTTCTATTTTGAGGAGCTTGTTGATTTTCCCTAGGGACAACTCTGTCATTCAATTTGATTCTCTCCATCATTCTCTCCATCGTTCTCATCAGACTATTGATCTTGGCATCAGAAGTGGAAGCTACAGGCTCTTCCATAATCATGACTCTTTTCTCACTGTTGGAAAGATTGTCATTAATGGCAAAGGAGAAGAAAGGAGTAGCACTTGAACTATCACTAAGGAAAAAGAACAAAGAAGAACCAACAATAAGACAAAGGTGACAGATAAGGATAAAAGGAAGCAAGGGCAGAAAATAGAGGTAGCTCAGGCAGTAGATGAAGCAAAGGTAGTGAATTGAAGTAGAAGCAGCAGATGAAGTAGAGGAAGCAGAGTTGCAAGACACAGCAAGGGCCAGAGACTATACAGAACAAGCTCAGGAGAGAAATGCACACTTTAATACAGAACAATCTTAGGAGGAACAAAAGAATCAAGGACCATAGATCTAGGCAGATCAACGGTGAAAATCACATCGACAGAGACTGAAATCAAAAAACACAAGGCAAGTGTTTGTATTTGTGATGCGATGATATGAGTTCGCATTATAATTAACTTTGGTTTGAGTGCTTTATTATAATGTTCCAAAGGTTTTCACATGGGTACAAAAGATTTTCATTAAAGTGATGTATTTCCAAAACATTTCCAAAGGTGTTAACGCTATTCCTAAGGTCCAGTTAAACAAACAAAGGCAATTAGAGTGGGGTTCGCAAGGAAAGTGGTTTTTAGAAAACCATACCACTGGTTTCACACAAATTTTGGGCCATGAGTGGTTTATTCCATTTGGAATGCGATCGTATCATATTATGAGACATCACAATACTAAGACTGCCTATTTCGCATAATTTTTTAGAATTAAAGGTTAGGGATTGAAGTAACATGATAGTCGTTCGATGTGATGCGGCGAAGATCTAATGGTGATCACATGGGAAAAGTGCATGGACGTTTGGAAATGGTGAACAACAGGTATATTTTGAAAGTGATATCCGTCGGATCAAGATCAGTGAATATCTAATGGAGGTCACATCACGCAAAAGGAAGAGTCTTAATGTTAAGGCTTAAAGCAGAAGTGTTGAATATCGACGGTGGTGATATTATCGAAGATACAAGATCGATGGTGGAGATCTCATCGCATCAGCGATCTCTGATCACATCAGCACAATAGAAGAGTAAGGGAATTAACCACTGAACCTTGCGATTACGATGGTGCGATCCAATTGCAACCATTAGATCACAGTTATTTGTAACCATTGGATCGAGCGCTGAGTTGGTTGATAGCTGGTGGGACCCTTCGCTCATCGCATCAGCAAAAATCAGTGGCCAAAGGCACATCAGACAACAGAAGGTTGCGATTACGATAGCGATAGTGCGATGGAATGTCAATCGTCGGATTTGGAAAGTTAAATTAGGCGGAGTGCCTCCGTAGTGTGCGCTCCATGTAAAAGAAAAGCTTTCGCAAATGAATCTTCGTCATTGGGTCCTAAAACAAAATTTGATATATTAACATAGGGTTTAATATATGGTGGCATCGAGGTTTTTAGGCCAAATTTGAAGGATGAATAAAGGTGAGCTGGTATGTATATATCAACCAATATATATATCAATGCAGTGTGGGGCCATCACATCAGCGTGGAGGTAGAGCAATGGAACAATCCATTGAACATTGTGATTGCAACGGTGTGATTTAATCGCAACCGTCCGATCAGCGGTGATCGAATTGGATTCATCACATCGGAATCATCGCAAAGTGTGTCATCGCAATCGGAAGTCATCGTAGGCGGTTCATCGCATTGGATTATTGCATCGGTCAAGAAATCTTCGCATCAGAGTTATTTCATTGCACATGCAGATAGAAAGAGTTCGGAAAGTGGGCCTGAAAGGTTAACTACTGTGTTAAAAAAGTCTATTATTATATCGCCGAGAGAGGGTTTAAAATTTGCTTAAAGCGTAATTATATAACATTCCTTAAAGTTTTAATACTGTCTCCGAAAGGGTTATTTAACATAGTTTTATAAAAGTGTTGAGCTCCGACCTTAATCCCAAAGTTTTGAACACAGGTTAAAAGGCTTCAATTATTCATTTCCGACAGTTAAACGTGATAAGTTCCAAAGGGTTTAACAAGATCATTTCATATGGTAAGTCTGCAAAGTGGATTTTGGCTATGGTTGGAACCATGAAGGTTGAAGGAAGCCTCTGTATTGATAAAGCTGCCAGATTTAGAACATAATTTGGGAAATACATTCTACATGCATAGAAAGCAGGAAAGTATGCAGCACTGTTACACTATAGCAGCAGAAAAGATAAAAATACAGTGAGCCGAGAACTGAAAGGGTTGAATGAGATATATCTGTTGCAAATGTAAATGTAAATGTTTTGATTAATTTTACATTTTTTTTGATGCAAAGGCAAGTCTCCATGGGCAAATAAATACGCCACTTTAATATTGAAATGTATACATATTGTTATATTTTTTTGAATGTGCTAGGCAAGAAAATGAGAAGGTGGAAGGCAAAGAGTCATACCTATTCACTTCCAATTCCCTGTGGAATACAAACAGTCATAAGGTAATCTCTATAAATGATGTCACATAGATATGCATAAAGAGGCAAGAGAATGGATAAATGAGGAAGAGAGGGTAAGAATAAGGAGGAGTAGATAGAGAATTTGTGAAGGTTTAGAGATGATATAAGGTAGATATGAAGACGGGTGGACAGTAGTGAAGAAGAAATAGAACAGAGCTGATATCTAGGTAATTCAACATGTTTTTTTTTATGAAAGAGTGAGGAAGTGGGTGCTTCCATATCAAGTTGTAGATTGATATATATCAGTTTTAGTTGGCTAAGGTAGGAGCCTCTTGTAGGTTGTAGCCTGCAGAAAATAGATGGTAGTCGGAGCTTCCTTGCAAGTTGTAGCTTGCATAATTGAGGTTGTAGCCTCCTGTAGGTAGGAGCCTACAGAAAATTAGTGGTGAGAGGGAGTTGGAGCTTGCCTTCGCATCACAAAAATAATAAGATGTGGTTTTCTCCCTTATGGGTTTCCACTTATATCTTTTGTCTATATGCATGATGATTATGTGTTGATACTCTGTTTTTATTCTTCTTAATACCTATTTCTCACTTATTAAGATTGTTGTTCCATTGTATATTAAGTTGATCACAAAATGAGGATGTGAATGCGTATAAAAGAAAGTTTAATAAGAACATGACTGCATTAAAATGATTCACCCCCCTCTCGTTGTTGGGTATACGACCAAAGTCCCACATTGACTAGAAGTGGGGAGGATCATGGGTATATAAGGATGGACAAATATCTCCATTGGTATGAGGCCTTTGGGGTAAAGCCCATAAGCAAAGCCATGAGGGCTTAGGCCCAAAGTGGACAATATCATACCATTGTGGAGATATGTGGTGTCCAGAATCCTTACAAGTGGTATCAGAGCCATATTTGGCTTCAGAGGGACGCTTTTGTAGCCAAGGGTTTTATTGGCCTGTGAATGGAGAAATAAATGCACCCTTTTGCAGATCTGGCCATATGGAGCATGGTGTTTCTAGGAAATAGGAAATATCCAATTGATTGATTCCATGGGGAATTACATGGAGGGTTTCTCAATGGATAAAGAGAACAATGGTGCTGCCAGCTCAGATCTCGCTACTAGCAGTGATAAGAAGTTGGTTCGATAAATTCAGAGATGAGAGGATGTTTGCACGTGGATTAATTAATTGATGAACCATGTATTTGAAGAGAACTCCTAGAAGACTGGCGGTTACAGAAGTTGGTGACCCATGTAATCTGGTAGATGGGTTCTTTTTATATGGACATTGATTTCATATGTACAAAGACAACAACAATGAAACAAAAATATATATTATAATGGAGTTAATTTTACATGTAAATGGGCACTGTTGTAAGACCTGGTATGGCATGCGTACCCCTAGGCAATCACTGGTAAAGTCTGGGTTAGACCTAGGTGATAGGGGGATGTCAAGTTAACAATTACCCTGGGTAAAAATTTGAGGGGGGAAGAGCTAGAGTGAGCGGGGTTGTCTCATCTAGCAGGTTTGGCTAGATTTAGTCAATAATCCCCAAGTCAAGTTTAAGTGGGGAATTGTTAGGTAAAATTGACTCGGGATAAAGTCAATGTTGACTAGGGTAAATAGTAGTGGTTTTGGGGCACATGGTATTGTGCACCCATGGTTTTCAGCCCATGGTATTGCATGTAATGGAGCCTATAAAAGGCCGGGAATACTTCATTGTAATGTAGGCCTGGAGGTGAGTGGTGAAGGCCTTACTCTGCCGCATTGAAAGGGTTTTGTTTTTTTATACCCATTACATGCACAACATGGTCGAAAACCATGGGTGCACACACATGTTTCAAAATTACTATTTACTCCCAATCAACACATTGACTTTAGTCACTGGTCAATTTTACCCAATACTTCCTTAAACTTCTGACTTGGGGATTATTGACTAAATCTAGCCAAACCCGCGTATGAGACAACCCCGAGTCAAGTTTAGATTTATGCCAGTAAACTTGACTCGGGATAGAGTCAAAGTTGACTAGGGTAAATAGTAGTGGTTTTGGGGCACATGGTTTTGTGCACCCATGGTTTTGGCCCATGGTATTGCATGTAATGGAGCCTATAAGAGGCCGGGAATACTTCATTGTAATGTAGGCCTGGAGGTGAGTGGTGAAGGCTCACTTGGCCCGATGGTCCTTTGTTCGAGGGGAGGATTGTTGGGTATATGACCAAAGTCCCACATTGACTAGAAGTGGGGAGGATCATGAGTATATAAGGATGGATAAATATCTCCATTGGTATGAGGCCTTTTGGGGTAAAGCCCATAAGCAAAGCCATGAGGGCTTAGGCCCAAAGTGGACAATATCAGACCATTGTGGAGATATGTGGTGTCAAGAATCCTTAAGCACTCGCCTTAACCAAGGGTTCAACAATTGGTATCACAGCCAAGTTCCTTTTGTATCATTTTAACAACTGGAGGGAGTTCCTAGGTCCCTAGGATGGCTAGTCTAGAAGGATGCTCAACAAATAAAGCCCCTTTGTTCACCGGTACAAATTATGCCTTCTGGAAAATAAGAATGAGGACGTACATAATGTCTCTATGAATAGAATTTTGGGCTACTGTGGAATTTGGATATGCCCCAAAGGAGTTTGACTCAGAGAGAGATGCCAAACTAGATTTTGTAGCTAATGCAAAAGCCACGAATGCTCTCTTAAGTGGACTGTGTGAGGCATAATTTATCAAAGTAATGCACAACAAGACTGCCAAAGAAATATGGGATACATTAGAAAGCATCAATGAGGGAGACAAAAAGGTGAAGATAGCCAAACTACAAGTCTATAGAGCTCAGTTTGAAAATATAAAAATGAATGATGATGAAGACATTACAAACTTCTTCCTAAGGGTTGAAAAAATTGTGAATAACATGAAAGCTCTAGGAAAAACCATAAAAGAATGTGTAATTATTCAAAATATTCTAAGATCTTTACCATCTAGCTTTAACCCCAAGGTTTCTGCCATAGAAGAAACAACTGATTGGGAAACTCTGACTAGGAACCAATTACTTGGAAACCTAACAGCCTATGAGATGAGACTGGTAAAGAGGAATTCAAATGTGAGGGAGGCAGCCTTTAAGACAGAAAATAACAAAGAAGAAAAAGAAGATATATGCTCTTGCTCTGATGAAGAAGAGGCCAAATTTGTTAGAAAATTGGATAGAGGCTCAAGCAACTATAAAGGTAAACTTCCATTTAAATTCTTTAACTATGGAAGAGTTGGGCACTATTCTTCTAAGTTTCCTCATAAGAAAACAAAGAATCACACTCAAGAAACAGAGAAAACCAAAACAAATAACTGGTAGAAAAGGAAGAGATTCAATAGAAAATAATTTTATGCTCAGCAAGACAGCAGTGCATTTGAAAGCTCAGATGAATCCGAATCCTCCAATGAAGAGGGAACCTCTGAATTTGTATTGATGGCCAAGAAAGAGCTTGAAGGATTCCTTCTAGAAGATGAGGAAGAAGGTGAATTTGATCTTGAGGGGGAGCTAAGAAGTGCCCTAGAGGAAATATATAGACTTAAACAAAAGTGCAGAAAACAGAAAGACATTCTCCTCAAATATATAAGACAAGATCGAAATTTAGAAGACCTCATTCAGTTGAAAGTAGAGCTTAACGAAGCCAAGAAGGTACAAGACAATCTACTTAAGCAAATTGAGGATAAAATTCAGAATCAAGAGAAATTGGAAGAAGAATTAGTATGCTTAAGAAGGAAATTATAAAACTCCCAAAGGAAATTGCCAATGAACTCTTCTCAAATGACAAGCTCTAAACAATTGAATAAAATTCTAAATGCTCAAAGATCTCCCTTGATAAAGACTGGGATTGGCTACAAAGGAGAAACAAGTAAGTCCAAGGAAGAAGATTACAGAAATATCAATTTTGTAAAAGTTGTTAAGGACAATGAAGCAGCCCAAAACGTTCCTACAGAAGTAGAAGCCTGCAATGAAGTAAACAGAAACAAGAAGGAACCTCGAATGACAAAGAACAAAATAAATAAACAATCAACTAAAAAAGGCTCATATACTCCTGAATATATAAAATTTGGAAGCTATCAAAGGAGATTATTCCGCCCTATGAAAATGGTCACTTGTTATGTGTGCCACAAACTGGGACATATTGCTGCATACTCTCATAAAGGAGAATCAATTCCAACCAAAAAAGGATGAAAAAATTGAAAAGACTACCTCAAGCAAACAAATGGAGAAGAGAACCCTTCATCAGGTATGCTACTTGTTTTAATGGGTATTGTTTTTACTGTAAGGAGTTCGGCCATAAAGACAAGGAGTGTAGAATGAATGGAAAAAGTCTGATGTATGGAAACTCAAGGAGATGGATGAACAATGGAGAATTCAATCATGTACATAATTCATTTAGAAGCATAATCAAATTCTTTGACTGCCATCAAATCGGGCCCAAGTGTCACAAATTTCCTCTCGGAGAATGTGGTTCATCCTCTCAGGAAAGGTACCAAAAAAAAGGATGCATGCAGTGGAAAAAGAAGTTGAATAAGTGTGACCTAGATCTAATAGCTCAAGATCAGAAAAACCAATGGTATTTGGACAGTGGATGCTCAAAGCATATGACTGGAGATCGAATCAAGTTTGTAACCTTTGATGAAAAGAAATATGGGAATGTAACATTCGTTAATGATAAAGCACGGAAAATCAAAGGAAAAGGCTCAATTAGTCTGGATAATGGAAGAGGAAATGCCCAAGATGTACTATTTGTGGATGGGCTGAAATCAAATCTGCTAAGTGTCAGTCAAATGTGTGATAAAGGATGTGAAGACATTTTTAGAGCCCAAGATTATGAAGTAAGTTCAAGCACCATCAAAAAGTCCTTGATCAAAGGTGCTCGAACAAAAAGTAATGTCTATATAATGAAAGAAGAGGACGAAGCATGTCACCTAAGCAAACTTGATGAATCATGGTTATGGCATAGAAGATTGGGACACCTAAAATTTGACCACATAATAAGTTTGAGCAAGAAGAATGTAGTCAGAGATATTCTAGCAATAAATAAGCCTTCAAATACCATATGTAAAGCTTGCCAACTGGGCAAGCAGACCCACACATATTTCAAGACCAAAGAGAAATTATCTACAAGTAAGCCTCTTTAGCTTGTATAGATGGACCTATGTGGACCCTCAAGAACCAAAACACCCAGTGGAGAATCTTATTTCATGCTGATAATAGATGATTTTTCTAGAATGACGTGGGTAGCTTTTCTCAAATATAAATCTGAAGCACTTGAGAAATTCAAGATATTCAAGGCATTGGTAGAAAATCAAAGAAGATGCAAGCTAAAGTGCATCAGATCAGACAGAGGAGGTGAATTCACAGACTATGATTTAGCAGACCTATGCAATGAGAATGGGATAAAACAACAGTTTACAATTGCAGGTACACCTCAACAGAATGGAGTGGCAGAGAGACAAAACAGGTCAGTACAATGGATTGCTATAGTAATGATGCAACAAAGTAACATTCCCCAAACCTTCTGGGAAGGAGTAGTACACACAGTTGTTCACATTCTTAATAAATATCATTTAAGACCAAACTGTGACAAGACTCCTTACGAATTATGACATGGTAAACTAGCATCAATCAAGCACTTCAGAGTCTTTGGAAGAAAGTGTTTCATAAAAAATAATGATGACAAACTGGGGAAGTTTGATGCAAGAGCTAATGAAGTAATATTTTTAGGATATGCATCCAAGAGTAAGGGTTACAGGTGCTACAACAAAATAGTACACAAAATTTTGGAAAGAATTGATGTAAGATTTGATGAAGATCTACCAAATAGAACAAGAAGTACAAGATGCAGCAATCCTCCAGAAGATCATGAAGAAGAGAACCAAGATAATGATGAACTGAGCAAGACAATAGAAGATACTAAATTAAACTCAAAAGGTCCCTTAAAACACACTAAAAAAAATCATCCAGAAGATCAAATCATTGGGGACAAGAGTGTGGGAGTCTAGACAAGAAGACAACTTGCTGAACAGACAAAAGATGTATACCTAGCCATGCTATCTCAAATAGAGCCAAAGAAGTTCGAAGAAGCCAGTAAAGACAAAAACTGGGTAAATGCTATGAATGAATAACTGGACCAAATTGAGAAGAAAACTACCTGGGAATTAATTCCAAGACCCATTGGGAAAAATGTCATTGGTAGAAAATGGATATTCAAGACTAAGATGAATGAACAAGGGCATGTAATTAGAAATAAAGTCATAATTGTATGCAAGGAATATTCACAAATTTAAGGTCTTGATTATGATGAAACCTTTGCCCCTATAGCGAGAATGGAAGCAATCAGAATGTTTTTGGCCTTTGCACGCTATCATGATTTCAAGTTATACCAAATGGATGTGAAGTCTACCTTTCTGAATGGATATTTAGGGGAAGAAGTCTACATGGAACAACCCAAAGGATTCTCCTTAATAGATAAACATGACTATGTGTGCAGACTAAAGAAAGCCTTATATGGGCTGAAACAAGCTCCTCGTGCATGGTATTCAAGGCTAGACAAATACTTACAAAAACAAGATTTTAAGAAAGGAGTAGTAGACAACAATTTGTGCATAAAGGCTAATGAAAATGATCTCCTAATTGTAGTAGTCTATGTAGATGATGTCATGTTTGGTAGCAACAAAGATAACTTAACAAAAGGATTTGTTGAAGAAATAAAATAAGAATTTGAGATGTCTATGATTGGAGAGCTCACCTTCTGTTTAGGACTTCAAATCCAACAAAAGGACAGAGGAACATTCATCTCACAAGAAAAATACTTAAGAGAGATGTTGAAAAGGTTCCAAATGGAAGACTGCAAACCTGTGTCAACTCCCATGATCACTAGATGCAAGCTATGTGCTAATGATGGATCTGCAGATATAGATCAAATACTTTACAGATCCATGGTAGGAAGTTTGCTATACCTAGCTGCCTCTAGACCAAACATTGTGTTGGCAGTAGGACTTGTGGCAAGATATCAAGCAGCACCAAAACAAAATCACTTACTAGCAATCAAGAGAATATTCAGATATCTACAAGGAACTGCACATTATGGGCTATGGTATCCAAAAAGCAAAAGCTTCACTTTGACAACATATACAGATGTAGATTGGGCCAGCTGCATGGATGACCAGAAAAGCACAAGTGGAGGTGCATTTTATTTGGGTAAAATTCTGGTGGCATGGCTAAGTAAGAAGCAAACTTCTATCTCTCATCTACAATAGAAGCAGAATACATAGCAGCGGCATCATGTTGCACACAAGTAATGTGGATGAAACAAAATCTCCAAGTCATGAAGGTAAGCATTGATGATCCCATTTCAATCAAATGTGACAATACAAGTGCAATAAGTATATCAAAAAATCTTGTATTTCATTCAAAAACAAAGCACATCCCTTTTAAGTACCATTTCCTCAGAGAATAAGTAGCACAGAAAGTAGTGAAGTTGGAATATGTACCAACAAAGGAAAAAATAGCAAACATATTCACAAAACATCTTGCCAAAGAACCATTCGAATATATAAGAGACAAACTAGGGGTAGTGTCTATAGATGTTACTCTCTGACATGAAAAGAAAGCATCATTCCAGGGGGAGATCAGTCAACAGATATTGTCACAAAAGAGCCAGAGCAAGTGAGCAGTGCATGGAACAGGTTCTCAAGATCAGAGTATTATGGACAAGATTTGGAAACCACACTAGGAAATGTGCAACCCTTTGCCACTGATGTCAAAGGGGGAGGAAAAGAAAGAAAAAAAAGAGTTTAAAGTATTTCCATCAATGCCAAAGGGGGAGAATGTTGAAAATATTTTCATTGATGGCAATGGAGAAGAAAGGCACAGCACCTGAACTATCACTAAGGCAAAAGAAAAAACAAGAACAAGCAATAAGACACAGGCGAAAAACAAGGAGTAGAGGCAGCAAGGGCAGCAAATAGAGGTAGCTCAAGTAGGAGATGAAGCAAAGGTAGTGAATTGAAGCAGAAGCAGCAAATGAAGCAAAGGAAGCGGAGTTGCAAGACACAGCAAGGGCCAGAGATTATACAGAACAAGCTCAAGAGAGAAACACACACTTTAATACAGAACAAGCTGAGGAGGAACAATAGCAGCAAGGACCGTAGATCTGGGTAGATCAACAGTGGCAATCACATCGGCAGAGACCGAAATCACAAAACACAAGGCAAGTGTTTGTATTTGCGATGCGATGATATGAGTTCGCATTATAATTAACTTCGGTTTGAGTGATTTATTATAATGTTTCGAAGGTTGTCACATGGGTACAAAAGAGTTTCATTAAAGCGATGTATTGCCAAAACATTTCCAAAGGTGTTAACGCTATTCCTAAGGTCCAGTTAAACAAACAAAGGTAATTAGGGTGGGGTTTGCAAGAAAATTGGTTTTTGGGAAACCATACCACTGGTTTCGCATAGATTTTGGGCCATGAGCATTTTATTCCATTTGGAATGTGATTGTATCATATTACGACATGTCACAATACTAAAACCGCCTATTTCGCATAATTTTTTAGAATTAAAGGTCAGGGGTCGAAGTAACGCGATAGCCGTCCGACGTGATGCAACGAAGATCCAAAGTGATCGCATGGGAAAAGTGCATGGACATTTGGAAATGTTAAAAAATAGGTATATTGTGAAAGTGATATCCATTGGATCAAGATTGGTGAAGATATAATGGAGGTCACATCATGCGAAAGGTGGAGTCTTAATGTTAAGGCTAAAAGCAGAAGTGTTGAAGATCGATGGTGATGATCTTATTGAAGATAGAAGATCGATGGTGGATATCTCATCACATCGGCGATCTCTGATCACATCGGTGCAGCGGGAGAGTAAGGGAACGAACTACTGAACCTTGCGATTGTGATGGTGTGATCCAATCACAACCGTTAGATCACGGTTATTTGTAACCATTGGATTGAGCGCTGAGTTGGTTGATAGCTGGTTGGACCCTTCGCTCATCACATCGGCAGAAATCAGTGGCCAAAGGCACATTGGACAACAAAAGGTTGTGATTGCAATAGCTATAGTGCGATGGAATGTCAACCATCAGATTTGGAAAGTTAAATGAGGCGGAGTGCCTCCGTAGTGTGGGCTCCATGTAAAAGAAAAGCTTTCACAAATGAATCTTCATCATTAGGTCCTAAAACAAAGTTTGATATATTAACATAGGGTTTAATATATGGTGGCACCGAAGTTTTTAGACCAAATTTGAAGAATGAATAAAGGTGAGCCGGTAAGTATATATGAGCCAATATATATATATATATCAATGCAATGTGGGGCCATCACATCAGCCCGGAGGTAGAGCAATGGAACAAGCCATTGAACTTTGCGATTGCGACGGTGCGATTTAATCGCAACCTTCTGATCGGCGGTCATGGCATTGGATTCATTGCATCAGAATCATTGCAAAGTGTGTCATCGCAATCAGAAGTCATCGCAGGCATTTCATCGCATCAGATTATTTCATCGGTCAAGAAATATTCACATTAGAGTTATTTGATCTCACTGGCGGATAGAAAGAGTTTGGCAAGTGGGCCTAAAAGGTTAACTACTGTGTTAAAAAGGCCTATTATTATATCACCGAGAGAGGGTTAAAATTCCCTAAAGTTTTAATATTGTCTCTAAAAGGGTTATTTAACAGAGTTTTATCAAAGTGTTGAGCTCCAACCTTAATCCCGAAGTTTTGAAAATAGGTTAAAAGGCTTCAATTATTCATTTTCGACAGTTAAGCATGATAAGTTCTGAAGGGTTTAACAAGATCATTTCATATGGTAAGTCTGCAAAGTAGATTTTGGCTATGGTTGGAACCATGAAGGTTGAAGAAAGTCTCCACATTGATAAAGCTGCCAGATTTAGAACATAATTTGTGAAATGCATTCTACATGCATAGAAAGCAGGAAAGTATGCAGAACTGTTACACTACAGCAACAGAAAAGACAAACATATAGTGAGCCGAGAACTCAAAGGGTTGAATAGGATATATCTATTGAAAATGTAAATGTAAATGTTTTAATTAATTTTACATTGTTTGTGATGCAAAGGCAAGTCTCCGTGGGAAAATAAATACCCCACTGTAATATTTAAATGTATACATATTGTTATATTTTTCTGAATGTGGTAGGCAAGAAAACGAGAAGGTGGAAGGCAAAGAGTCATACCTATTCACTTCAAATTCAATGTGGAATACAAAAAATCATAAGGTAATCTCTATAAATTATGTCACATAGATATGCATAAAGAGGCAAGAGAATGGAGAAATGAGGAAGAGAGGGTAAGAAGAAGGAGGAGTAGATACAGAAGTTGTGAAGGTTCAGAGATGATATAAGGCAGATATGGAGACTGGTGGACAACAGTGAAGAAGGAACAGAACAGAGCTGATATCCAGGTAAATCAACATGTTTTTTTTATGAAAGAGTGAGGAAGTGGGTGCTTCCATATCAAGTTGTAGCTTGATATATGTCAGTTGTATCTGGCTGAGGTAGGAGCCTGTATAAAATAGATGGGAGTTGGAGCTTCCTTGCAAGTTGTAGCTTGTATAATTAAGGTTGTAGCCTCCTGTAGGTAGGAGCCTACAGAAAATCAGTGCTGAGAGGGAGTTGGAGGTTTCCTTTGAATCACAACAATAATAAGATGTGGTTTTCTCCCTTATGGGTTTCCACTTATATCTGTTGTCTATATGCATGATGATTATGTGTTGATACTCTGTATTTATTCTTCTTGATACCTGTTGCTCACTTATTAAGATTGTTGCTCCATTGTATATTAAGTTGATCACAAAATGAGGATGTGAATGAGTATAAAATAAAGTTTAATAAGAACATGACTGCATTAAACTGATTCACCCCCCCCCATCTCAGTTTAACCAAGGGTTCAACACTCACTTCTCATTCTAGCCCTTTTTGCAATCAAATATGCTTCCACACCTACAACAATCCTCTGCATCTCTTCTAGTCTAGCCATATCTTTTTCTCTCAGCTAATAAGCCATCTATGGATTGAAACCATATGAAAATTTCATTAAGGATAAACCTTGTGGGGGTTTCATGTGAGGACGGAGGGAATTGTATATACTTTTGAATCTAGTGCAGTAATATTGGACTCTCTCTCGAGCGTTTCTCTTGATGTTTTCATATTCTGACAGGATTTCGAGAGGATTTTTCTTAACTTCCCATTTATTTATGAATAACTAATGAAGGGCAGGGAAGTCATGGAAATTTTTAGGGGTTAAGACTTTGAACCATTTTTTTACTTCTCCCCCTAAAATTTGAGCAAACATTCTCATTTGGATAGTTTCATTCTGTATCACTTGGTAGTCAAAAGCATAACTCATTTTTTCCACATGTTGTTGATCAGTTTCAGGACTAGTTCCATCAAAATGTGGGATTTTTCATTGATAATCCTATGGCATAGGTAACATAGGTTGTGGTAGTAGTAATGGAGCATACTAGGCCACCATGATTGGTGGTGGGGGAACACAAGGAGGGTTGAGCGGAGGAGGATTTACCAAGGGAGGTGGGGGGTTAAATAGAGGAAGGTGGACCGTGGGTGTATGATTCGAGGTTTGGGCACTCTGGGGGAAAGGGTTTGAGGGGAAGCTAGGAGTTGAAGCTACACTTCAGTAATTGGGTTTGGGATGATAAATATTGGAAACAACAGAAGGATTTTCTGCAGTCAGAGCGGATAATTCTACAGACTGTTGAAGATAAGCATCATCAGTAGTTGTGGTGAGCTCTGTTACTCAACCTTGAAGGGAGTCAAAGTGTTGGAGAAGATGAAGATCAGTTTTATTGGAGGTATAGGCTTCCCTAAATGAACTTTGTTGTAAGATGGCTGGATCAAAAGCTGCTTGGTCTACCCAATTGTGAGATTTGGTTCTGAATAAGCTTTGCTCAAAGTATAGTTCGAACTGGATATCTTGTAAGGTTGCAAGGTTTTCAGGGAGGGAACTTGCTTTGTGAATAGGCCTGCTAATAGTTGGATTTTCAGATCTGGGAGTTTTTCTTAGGATTTTATTTGGATTTCCAACTATTTTAGGGGGATTTGGGTTAGGATGGGATCTGGTGAAGATTCTTCTAGAACCTTGAATTAAGACCCAAGGCCCAAACAAGTAGAATATTTTTCAAAAACCAATCTGTAGTAATTACTTAAAACACACAGTATTTCAGCTAGGATTTCTAAGTTCAGATGAAAAATTAAGTTTCTCAATAGTTCCCTAGTATGGTCACCATTATGTTATCACTCTATAATTTAGAATATTGGAAAAACTAAACTATAAAGAAAATCATCAAACCGCTTTAGAGTCCGGCACCTAACCTTCCCAGACTCAAAGAGGGCTAACTCTGTTTTATGATTTAAATCAATTTAACTTGTTGGTTATAGTTGTAGATGTTAGGCTACTTACAATGATTATGTTGTTTGTTTGATTGATTGTGTGGTTGGATAGATAGGGCTGCAGAGGCTATTCCATTGGGTGATGGAGTCAAAGGTTGGAATGACACATCAAAATCAAGAGCAAATCACTGGGAAAGCTAACTATGCGAAATGAATCTTAGGAGTTGTATGAATTATGAGGTGAGAGAAATACTAAGGTTCAGTAGTGACTAAACAGAAATTAAGAATTCTTTAATAATACTTCAACATAAAACATTCAGATTGTTAATTGCAGATAGAATTAAGGCACTACAATAGTGAATCTTAATCTAAAATTTCTGATTTACAATTAGATGAGCAGAAACACAACACAAAAAACAACGAAAACATTTAAACAAAGAAGAAACATGTCACCATTTTAACACAACTCAAGAATCCTGTAACCGGTTTTTGATTATCAATGTCTAGCTTTCAAAAGTTACAGTGCTCCAATAGTAGTTCTTACAATAGAGTTTCTAAATATCCAACAGTTGCTAATGAGAATTCTAACATTATTTAACTAACAACTAAGTCAGTTTCCCCTAATATACTCTGGCAACCTTTATTTATTACAAACAAACTGAAATTAGACAAGTGTGGCCATGCAAGGCCCAAATAAAAAAAATTTCTAACGAACACCGCCTGTAGAATTTATTATGGTAACTCTTCAAGAATGTAATACTCAAGTGGCTCTTCGTGAGTCAACAAGGCGGCCGTGATGGTTTCAAAGAAGTAACCAATGGAGGCTTTGACATATAGCTCTGTTCTGCATAAAACTGCCATTTAGTAATTAATCTGGTGCAGTGTTGGCCACTTCTCATTGATTGGTGTCTATTATGGTGCATCCTGCTGCCCCTTTAATCTCTGTTGTTCGATCTTTGCATAAATTCTCAACTCGACCCTTTGTGTCTTTTTGCTACCCTAGCCCTTTTGTCCATGTTTACCCTTCTTTCTTCATAAAATGAAACTCAAACTGTGTAGGCTCAACTTAACCTATTACGCATGCAAAACAATTGATCCATATTTATGCAGAAATGCAATAAAATACTAAAATATAAATAAACATAGAGATGCAGTGGAAATAGTACTTAATTTCATTAATATCAAAGAACTAAAATTTGATTACAGAAAGAATGGAAATAAACTAGCTAGGGCGTTGGTAGCTTATCTCTGAGAAGAGATGTGGCAACTGCAGGCCTCTGAACTATGTTAAAATGAGACTCAAAGGCCTATTTATTGTTGAGAAACAATGAAAAACCCTAAAAATCCAAAACCCTAATCGTAGGAGATGAAGCGCCAAAACTATGGGCCCCATTTGGGTAAATTGGTGTTTCAACTTCATGGGGATGTAACTTTGGCATATGATCTTTTTTTGACGTGCATTATATCTTGTTAGAAATATCTATCCGAGGAGTACAAATTTTTGTGTGAGAAATTATGTTGCTCCAAGATTTCCCAAAAAACATCGTTTAGGGCCTCAAAAAGGCTTTGGAAGTTCAGGACCCGAAAAAGTGCTAAAAATAGTAAGTTGTGCCGAAACTAAAAATCTGAAATAACTGATGGTGTGGGTTCAAATGGAATAAGTGGGTGGCCAAAAATATCCACGTGGCTCATTAGGGCCTCCAAACGGCTCCAAAAGTTCAGGAACCGAAGACCTGATAAAAATAGCAAGTTCTATTAAAAGTAAAAAATTGAAAGAACTGATTTTGTGGGCCCAAATGGAATAGGTGGGTTGCCACCAATATCCATCTAGATCAACAACGTGGAAAACTCATTTACTCAGACCTAAAACTGTATATATGGAATTTATGAAGTGGCGTCGCATCCGCGCACTTTGCAATATTTAAAGTTTATGTCATAACAATATGATCAGCGGTGCGATGCGAAGGGGAGATGACATGGAAGGTAAGTGACGTTAAGGGTCGGCAAGACCATACTGCATCACATATTGCAATCTTTAACTTTTATTTGTAAGAAAAAATGGTATAAAATTTAAAAAGTGTGAAGGGCGATGCGCGGGGGAGGAGATGAGTGACGTGGCATGGAGGAAGTGGGACCCAGCTCGCTTCGCAATCACAAGTCAGAAAGGTTTTGTTATGGGTGGCGAAGGTAAACTCTAAAACCTGCAAAGTGTGAAGTGCGAGGAAAGGTGAGACCTGACCCGCATTGCAAATCACAGATCTTAAGGTTTTGCTATGAACACGAGGAGGTAATAGTTAAACTATGTGAAGCGCGAAGTGCGCTAATTGGGAGGTAATGTGGCAGGGAAGGTGGGCCCCCCCATAGTGCACATTGCAACATATAGTGTTTATTTATAATTTGTGGGGGTTAACTTTTAAGCTTTGGGAAATGCAGGGAAGAGGGACCCACTCACTTTGCAGCGAGGTTTTTATGAATTGGCGAACGTTTTAAGCGGTAAGTGTTTATATGATATGATATATCGTATGTATTGCAAAATATTATGAAGTGAGGCGGCGAAGTGCGGAGGTGGGGTTGGCTTGCTGCATCGCAAAACTAAATGGATAGAATTGTAGGCGCGCACAATGGTAAGTCGAATGCAATGCGATATCGCAATAAAAAATTGGTGATCGCAACATTTAGAGTTTAGTTTCCATACCAAATATGTAAATTTTTCGAAAAGCAATGAGGGCCCACTTTTGATCACGATCGATAATGAAATGGTAAAGGGGGAAGAGTAAAGCAGAAATGTTAGAAAAAGTTGAGGTTTTCATTGTATTTCAAGGAAAATGGAATGAAAAAGGAAGCATGGCGGGGAATGGGTGGCGAAGTTTATAAAATAAAGTATGAAACTTTATAATAAGTGAGTTTATAAAGTAATAAGCCTCGAAATGTTATATATATGTGGGTTTTTGGGGTTTGAATGGGATTCATAGCATGGGGGAATATGCAGGAAATGAGGGGGGAAAAGAGGGTGAATGAAATGAAATGGAACGAGGGTAGAAATGAAGTTTGATCCCCATCACACCTTGTCAGCAACACTTCCTTCCTTCTGTTGGGTGGAGAGGAAGATTGATTCCTTTGAAGTCTTTACAGTCAGGAGTTCCCTTTCTTTATCTAAAAGTAAATGATAGCCATAGGATGTTATTTTCAGTAATGACAAATATAATCAATAATCACTCACCTTGTGATACTATGAAATACAGGAATCTGACAGGACCATTGTTGTTTTTTGTCTTTGTGAGAGTGGGAGTATCCTCAAATATTTTTTTCTTGAGCTTGTGAATTAATGCATTTTATGCCATTGATTTGGATCAAATATTTATGTTTTCACTACATTGAAACATTAAACAAAATAAATGAAAATACTAAAGCACAAGTAGTAGAGAGGTGTTGTTAAATTAAATTTATGTGGGGTTTTGTACAAACAATTAATAATTCCTTCATGAATAAGGTGGATTTTATAATTAATAAAAATCAAGCATAATCCATAGAAATCCAGATGATAGTCACTAACCTTTAAATGGAATTTATATTGCTTTCTTTTACCTACTACCTTTCTCTAACCCATTTTATTTGTGTTGTCATTGAATTACTACACAATTAATATTCGTAAAGTTATTATTTCCTCTATTTATAGCTTTAAGAAGGAAAAAAAAAGGATAGATATAATCGATTAACATATTTTTTTATTACCCTTAATAGATTACATGGAGGACATACTATTTATCAGATCTATGAGCTCATGCGGGTCATAATCCTGTGTTACAGAATACAATCGAGCATTAGAAATACTAAAAAAAATCAAATTTCTCAGCTTTTAAGCTATAAATTTACATGAGGGGTTTTGTATCTAGCCTGTGGTGGAATGTTCTCTCTTGAATAGGGCACAACCTAATTGAACGAATTGATTTGAGTTGCATTTTTGTTCAAATTCCTGTCACCACAAGCATTATCGTGCATAGTATGTGAGCATTGAATTAACAAGTTAGCATACTCCCTAAGTTAGATGCCCTTGACGATTCACCAAGTTCTTAGCTATGGGTTGCTAAAATATTTCCTATGTAGTAATTCCTAGAAATCCCTATCCCTAAGAGAAAAAATTTTATAAGACGAGAAATTTCTCAATGCATGCATCTCCATAGGACTCACACCAGTATTTGAACCTTGAATAGATTTTCCCCATGTCGTTGCTGAATTATAATCTTCATGTTCCCTTTTATGTTCTCTCAGAACCAACTAGACTCTGAAACACTAGCCTTACCTTAAGCTTTGGAGGGATAACACTAGTGGGAATTGTCGTTAGCTGGTGTGGCTTTGGCAACATGCTAGCAAAGGTCTAGTTGATTGCAAAACCATTGCAGCCAAGTGATAACTTAATACATGTTGGATGGGTAGAGTGTGTAAGAAGAAAAAAAGCCATGAAAAAATTCGTTGGATCTCATGGTGAAAAAGATAGTTGGGAATCACACCTTATAGTTCTAATAGGATAATTCTTATCCATTTAGCCTTATGATGACCTAATTGTGGTAACTCCAGATTGGAAACCTAGGAATCACCCTGTCACTATGCGGTCCAAGAAGTAGTTCCCTCGTTGTAGGAAGATTTCTCGAGATGAGAATACGAGCAAAGAATCAGGGGTTGGAAGGTAGGCGAGGTCGGGACTGGCTGCAGGTAAAGCAAGTTGATGTACCAAGCAAGGGGACTAAAGCCGACTAGGTCATACATTGGGGGTAGGATGTATAAATAACAAAAATAGGTGCAAAAATAGATAATGATAACTCCAATTGTACATTGAGTTTCTTACTACCACTTGGGCCACTGAAAAATATGTAAAGTCCGTGAAATACAATAAGGGCCCACTTTTGATCACGATCGGGAATGAAAAAGCAATGAAATGGTAATGGGGGAGAGTAAAGAAGAAAGGTTGGAAGAAGGTAAGGCATTAGGGGAATTTTGAGGTCTAAAATGGGCCTCCTAAGGAAATTATAAAATAATAATGCAAATAATAAAATAATATTTGATTACATTATCAAATCTTAGAGGAAAAAAGGAAAAACTACTTTTTCAACTTGTATTTTCAACTTATCTCCCAATGTTTTTACTCAAATTTCTAGCAGGAGTACTCGTTGGATGCAAAATTTAATTCTTTATGCAAGTATTATCCATGTTGAATACTTTTGATGGATCCTGCTACATGAGAAATGAGAAATACATGAGAAATGTGTTTGCAATCACGTTTTTTCAGATAATTCTCATTTTTCGTATAGCACGGTCCATCAAAAGTATGAAACATGGGTACTCCTTGGATGAGGAATTAAATTTTGCATCTAACGAATACTCCCGCTCAAAATTTGAGTAAAAAATTTGCGAGATATGTTCAAAATACGAGTTGAAAAAACAGTTGTATTATTTTATTATTTTTTAATCTTTTTACCCTTTTCCTTAAAAAATGGTGAATCATCCCCCATGGTTGACATCATCATCTTGAATCCTATTGGTTCTTATAAAGTTTATTTTGGTTGTATATTTTTCTTAGGAGGCCCATTTTCTACCTCAAAATTCCCCTAATGGTTTTAATTTATTTCAAAGGAAAACGGAATGAAAAAGGAAGCATGGCGGGGAACGAGTGGGGGAGTGTAGAAAATAAAGTCTGAAATTTTATAATAAGTGAGTCTATAAAGTAATAATCCCCAAAAGTTTATATATAGGTGTGTTTTGTGGGTTTGAATGAGATTCAAAGCATGGGGGAATATGGAGGAAATGAGGGGGGAAAAGAGGGTGAATGAAATGAAATGGAACTAGGGTAGAAATGAAGTTGAAATCCCATCACACCTTGTCAGCAACATTTCCTTCCTTCTATTGGGTGGAGAGGAAGCTTGATTCCTTTGAAGCTCTTTATAGTCAGGAGTTTCCTTTCTTTCTATGAAAGTAAATGATAGCCATAGAATATTATTTTGAGCAATGAAAAATATAATCAATAATCAATCACCTTGTGATTTTGTGAAAGAAAGGAGTCTAACAATGGCTCCAACAACGGATGGCAGCTTCTTTAGGAGGTGTCAAGAACAACGTATACTAGTGGCCTAATCCATTGGGTTGATCCCTACCTTGCAGTTTGATCTGCTACAACTTCTATGGCTGCAACTTTCGGGCTGACGTCGATGCTTCTGCAAACTGAGGTCTGAAACACACTTGATCCTAAGACTAAAAGTGCAACCTGAAACTGAAAACTGGAGACATGCTCATAGTATTAAGAACTAATTTTCACAAGTAGCTACCCAAGCTATGATTCTAATCATTTTTATTCCTTTTCGGTTGCATTTAGACTTGCAAACCCTGGCATCATTTTTCTTTTGAATTGCTAACCTATTACCTATCCCTTATTTCTCCTATTAGTTTAGATTAGGTTGTTGAACCAATGTCATTTTCTACCTACCTACTGATAAGCCAAGATTAAATGGTTTGGAAAATATTCATTTTATAACCTATCAGCAGAAAATTCAAAATTGGTACAATCATGCTTAAGCTGTATGACTGCACAAAACATTTTTCAATAGTAGTGGCACTTTAATTTGCAACACTTTTAGAAAAATTTATATACATCCTTGCTTATCAGACTAGGCTTATGGCCTTCACTCTAGGCTTCAACCTGGTCTAATGGATTACTGAAAATTGTAAGGCTATGGTAATTACAATGATGAAAGTCTTATCTATTTTAGCGGAGATAGTGTTTTAGCATCCAGCCATTGATAGGAACTCAAAACAGCTATGTTCCATCCATTTCTTGCAAGAAAAATGTATTGTCACCTATGAAAGAATGAATAGTGTATGGCCCTTTCCATAAGTTGTTTATTTTTCCATGCTTACCTTTATCTTCTCTCCTGGAGTTCAATTTCAACACTTTATCTCCTATTTTGAAATCATTGGCTTTTTTCCTCTTGTCAAAAATATTCTACATATTTTCTTGCACAACCTAGGTTATGTTGTACAACTCTTCTCTCGACTGTTGTAGCTGAATGGTGTCACATATTCTTCCTTGCACATCATTATTTTTAGCCTGCGCTCCTTAAATGAGCTTCATGGCTGGCACTCCTAGGGATGTTGGGAAAACTGCATCCATTCCATAGACTAATTGGTATCGTGACATGGCAATTGATTTCTTGGTGGTTAATCTATGAGCCCACAATGCATGTATCAGCTTTTTATGCCAAGATTTCTTATTATCCTCCCACAATTTTTTTATGATATTGACTAGGCTCTTGTTGGAGGATTCATCTAATCCATTACCTTGAGGGTAATAAGCTATTGAATGCCCCAAATAAATGCGATACCTGTGGCAAAAATATATCATCTTCTTGCAACAACATTATCTGTAATTATTTTCCTAGGACAACCAAATCTAGACAGAATGTTGGTTTCAAGGAATTTGATAATCACTTAGTCAGTAAATTCATGGAAGGGATGGCCTCTATAAATTTGGTAAAATAGTTTGTGGCAGTAAGTATCCATTTATGCTAGCTAGAGGAAGGAGGGTGGATTTCTCCAATGAAGCCTAAAACCCATTGTTGGAAAGGAGCTTCAAGAGAGCTAGGCTATAAAAGCAGAGGCAACAAATTTCTTTTTCCCTCAAAGATTTGGCATTTATGATAAGTGGCTACCATTTTGTGGGTGTCTGGGAAAAGGGTAGGCCAATATAAACCAGCTCTAAGGATCTTATTAGTAGTGGTTTTCCAATATATATGACCTCCACAATCCCCTTCATGGAATTATTTTGTAACCATATCTACATCTTCTTGAAGAAAACATTTAAGCAATATGCCCCCATAATATTTCTTGTGCAAAAATTTTTCTAGGATGCGGAATTTTACAACCTTTAATTTCAAGAATTGAGCTTTTTTTTTGGACAAACCAGGAGGAGCATTTAAATAGAATAGAGAATAAAGTATATCTGCCTACCATGAAGAATTCATTTATGCTTCCTCAACAGGTGGAGTTTCCAACTCCTCTTTTTCATCCAATGAGTGAATCATGTTAATAACTAGTGCCTGAAAATTGGTTTCGGCCATCAACTTGGATAATACTTGTCTGTTGCTTAGTTTGGTAGGCCATATCTCTAAATCATACTCCAAGTTGAAAACAATCCACTTGCCTCTTTTTCCATCAGGATCCTGTGTTACGATGTCTTTGACAATTGTATTGGGAACAAATACAATGATGTGTGAATGAAGAATATAAACTCTAAAATCCTTTAGTTCTTTGATCAAGGTGAAAGCTTGCTTCACCATGATATTGTACTTCAACTGTGCATCTCTTCAAGCTTGACTGAAAAATGCTATGGGATGCTCTTGTCCATCCTTAATTTTCTACAAAAACACAGCACCAACCGTGTGCATTGATTCAATGGAGAAAATGATGAAATGCTTGGTGAAATCAGGGCTGATGAGAGCCAGTGTTGTAGTAAGTGCATGCTTTACCAGGTAGAAGGACTGTTGAGCCTCTCTAGTCCACTTGGCTCCTGAATCTTTCTTGAGCATGTTAGTGATATTCCTCGGGAGTTCTGCGAGGTTTCATATAAACCTCCTCAAAAAAATTATCTTTCCAATGAAGGATTGCAATTATTTGATGTTTTTGAGATGAATGATTTGTAGAATGGCCTCAATCCTATTGAGGTCAATATTGATCCCTTATTCAGGTATGATGTGTCCTAGAATATTTCCTTCTTCAAGACCAAATAATGGTTTCTTACGATTCAGAGATAGGCAAAACTTTCTGCATTTCTCAAACACTCTTCTCTAATGGTCATATGCTCTTCATTGGTCTTCGAATGTAATGTAATATCATCAAGATATATCACGATGAAGAGACCAATTTATTATGAAAAAACAATATCCATTTCTCTTTGAAAAGTGGCACCAACTTTTATTAATCCAAAGGGCATTTTTACATACATGAAGGTTCCACATGGGGTGGTAAAAGCCATTTTATGTTGATCATTTGGGTGTACCAGCACTTGATTGTACGCTGAAAAACCATCTAGTAGAGAGATTCTTTTGGAGCTCACTACCTTTTGTAATATGTGGTCCATCTTTGGTAAAGGGTAGTTGTCCTTGAGAGATGCCTTTTAGATTTATGAAGTCAATGGAAAGCCTGATCTTACCTGTCTTCTTTATTAGAAGTACAATATTGGTAACCAATTCATAATATCTGATTGGGACTATTATCTTTGCATCATACATCTTCTTGGTCTCCTTTTCCACCAAAGGCATTTGGATAGGATTTATCCATCTCAATTTATGTTTGAAAGGCTTCTCGTTCTCCTTGAGTGGAATTTTATGTTGGATAATCTCTGTATCATAAGCTTTCAGGTCTTCGTAACTCTAGGAAAACAGATCAATAAACTCTTTGAAAAGAGAGATGTATTTATGTTTTATGGATGCAGGCAGTGTTCTTTACAACTTTACCACCTTGGGCTCCTTCTCACTTCCCATATTTCATTCTTCGATATTTTCTTCTCTAGATTCCATTTTTGGTTTCTTAGCTACATCACTGAAATAAATAGCTTCTCGAGAGGGATTAGTTTTCTCAGCACAGTGTTGCCTTTGAATTCCAGTACTTCAAATTCTTCCTTTTCTGGATCTTCATGCACCTTCGCCCTATGCTTATCTTCACTCGCTGAAAAATTAACATCATAATGGTGAGAGGGCTTCTCCCTACACATTTTCTTTCTAGTGGAAAAATATTCTTCACTATCTTGGTCCAAATCGGAATCTTCAAACTCACCCTTAGATTAGAGAAAATTCTCATTATGTTTGTCATCTTCAAAGACTTGCCAATATCTCGTATTGTCAGGGACTACTGGGTGGTGTTTATCCTGCACTGTATACTGTTTGTTGGGGTAGGCAATTGACAAGTGCTGGCTGAAAATGCTAACCCATTAGCTAGGACATTCTGATTCCTTGGAACTGCAGCAAGGTCATATTATTAAAATGTTCTTAGAATGTCAAGGGAATCATTCTTGTACGCTCTCAATCTGGGATGCTTGGCTGAATATTCTCCCATGATTTTGTTTATGACCAACTCAGAATCCCCATGGATAGAGATTCTCTTGGTTCGTAGTTTCTTGAGCAATTGTAAACCCAAAAGGAGTGCCTCGTACTCTACATTGTTGGTACACTGAAATTTTAGCTTTTAAGAGTGCCCTTCTGCATAGTTATTGTCAGTATTCCATGTCCACACACCTACTCCGGAGCTAGCTTTTCCACACGAACCATCAAAACTCATGTTCCAAAAGGGTACATTTTTAGACTTTTGTTGCACAATTTCCATTTGGTATGATTGTTCTTTCTTATGTTCTTCTTCTTCTTTAGTTACTTTTTCATCAATATTTACATCATTATAAAGAATAAATGAATCAATTTCAGAGTGGACAGAGTACAAAGGGTAATTATGAGGCTTCTCCATACTGCTCACCATGTATTTCATATGGGTCTCCCTATACAACCTCCTTTGCTGGCCAAAAACTAGTATGGTAGCATAAGTCGCATCCATTTGGAAAGAGCCTGAAATATTGGCCCCCCATGTGTGTGATAAAGTAATACCTATTTGGGAGGGATGTCAGCCACCATGATGTCCATCACTAACTCTTGGTTGGTGTCTGGGCTAATGTAACATAGAGACCTTTGATGAGGCCCAAACATTTAACTTTTTTGTAGTCAAAAGAGTAAAGGTATTTTTAGGGTCTAGTTATTTCCAAGCCAAGCTTCCCCATAACGGCCTTTAGCATGAGATTATGAGATGCACCTGAGTCTATCATGGCATTATGGATAATTTTATCATGAATATTCAAACTGAGATAAAATGGGGGAACACCTCCCTCTTGGAATTTTCCCTCTACTTCCTGTCCAAATAAAAGTTCAGGTTTGTCATTATTTATATTGACAGTATCAGTGATTTCTCCTATGTTCAACTCTTCTAGGATTTGGGACCTATATACGCCTTGAGTTTCCAATTCAGTGAGAGGGACATAGATTTTTATTTCAGAAATTTCATTCTCAATGTTGAATGATGTTTGTGTCTTTGGCAGATTTGAATCACTATTCTCAAGCACTATTTTTGCAGCCATTTCAGGTTGTTGACTTGTATCAGGGATATCAACTGGAATAGTTTTTCTAGGGATGACTGTTGGTTTGCTAGTTCTGCTTTCTAGATCAATATTTCTGGTTATTTTAGTAAGTTTCTTGAAATTTTTGCTGCTTTTTTAGGACTAACTTTAAGGGCCTTAGCAGTAGATTTTTCAGAATTATTTCTCTTGGGGATATCTAAATTTTTCTTGCTTCAGAGGTTATATTTTCTATGCACCTCCATGATGGCATTCTCGAACCCTTTTTTATAATCTTCAGATTCTTCAAATTCTACTGCAGCTTGAGTCAAATAAAATACATATTGTTCTTATTCAGCGAGGAAAATAGTATCGACATCATTAATTCCCATCAGATTAATTTTACTTTCCTCTAGCTCCTCAAACACCCCCTCATCCTCATCAGCATAATTTTCTTACAATGGAGGCCTAATTTTCCGGTCAGGTCCTCTCCATTCTCATTGTCTTGTTTGAGGGGGGTTTCTTTTAAAGTTTTGGTTTCTATTTTGAGGAGCTTGTTGATTTTACCTAGGGAAAACTCTCTTATTTAAGTTGATTCTCTCCTTCATTATCTCCATTGTTATCATCAGACTATCGATCTTGGCATTAGAAGTGGAAGCTACAACCTCTTCCCTAATCATGACTCTTTTCTCACTTCTCATTCTAGCCCTTTTTGCAATCAGATTTGCATCCACACCTACATCACCCCTTTTCATCTCTTCCAGTCTACCAGATCCTTTTCTCTCAGCTGATAAGCCATCTCTGGAACGAAACCATATGAAAATTTCATTAAGGCTAAGCCTTGTGGGGGTTTCATGTGAGGAGGGATGGAATTGTATATACTGAACTGATGCAGTAAATGCGCCGACCCTCTCTCATCATTTCTCTTGGGAATACTTGTCTGTTGCTTAGTTTGGTAGGCCATATCTCTAAATCATACTCCACGAGTTTAAACAATCCACTTGCCTCTTTTTCCATCGGGGATGCGATACGATGTCTTTGACAATTGTATTGGGAACAAATACAATGATGTGTGAATGAAGAATATATAAACTCTAAAATCCTTTAGTTCTTTGATGTTAGTGAAAGCTTTCTTCTCCATGATATTGGACTTGCTTGTGCATCTCTTATTTCTTGACTAAAATGCATGAGTCTCTTGTCCATCCTTAATTTTCTGAAACCACAGCACCAGGTGTGCCTTTGATTCAAAGGAGAAAATGATGAAATCCTTAATTGAAATCACTGATGAGAACCAGTATTGTAGTAGTCACATGCTTTGCAGGTAGAAAGACTGTTGACCCTTAGTACACTAATCTCTGAATCTTTCTTGAGCATGTTAGTGATATGCCTCAGGAGTTCTGCGAGGTTTGGTATAAACCTCCTCAAAAAATTTATCTTTCCAATGAAGGATTGCGGTTCTTTGATGTTTTTGGGATGACTGATTTGTATAATGCCCTCAATCCTGCTGGGGTCAATCTTGATCCCTTCTTCAAATATGATGTGGCCTAGCAGCTTTCCTTCTTCAACACCAAATAATGATTTCTTAGGATTCAAAGATAGGCCAAACTTTCTGCATTTCTCAAACACTCTTCTCAAATGGGCCAAATGCTCTTCATCGGTCTTCGAATATACTATAATATCATCAAGATATATCACGATGAAGAGACCAATTTCTTTTAAAAAGAAATATCCATTGCTCTTTGAAAAGTGGCACCAACGTTTATTAATCCAAAGGGCATTTTTACATGCATGAAAGTTCCCCATGGGGTGGTAAAAGCCATTTTGTGTTGATCATCTAGGTGTGCCAACACTTGATTGTACCCTGAAAAACCATCTAGCAAAGAGATTCTTTTGGAGCCCACTACCTTTTGTAATATGTGGTCCATCTTTGGTAAAGTGTAGTTGTCCTTAAGAGATGCCTTGTTCAGATTTCTGAAGTCAATGCAAAGCCTGATCTCACTTGTCTTCTTTCTTGTAGGTACAAGATTGGAAACCCATTCGGAATATCTGATTGGGACTATTATCTTTGCATCATACATCTTCTTGATCTCCTTCTCCACCAGAGGCATTTGGATAGGATTTATCCGGTACAATTTTGGTTTGAAAGGCTTCTGATTCTCCTTGAGTGGAATTTTATGCTGGATAATATCGTTATCATAAGCTTTTAGGTCTTCATAACTCCAGGCAAACACATCAATAAATTATCTAAATAGAGATATGTATTTATGTTTTATGGCTGTAGGCAGTGTTCTTGACAACTTTACCACCTTAGGCTCCTGCTCACTTCCCAGATTGCATTCTTCGATATTTGCTTCTATAGATTCCATTTTTGGTTTCTTAACCCACATCATTGAAATCAAATAGCTCCTTGAGAGGGACCAATCCTCTCGGCAGGGTGTTGTCTCTGAATTCCAGTACCTCAAATTCTTCCTTTTCTATATCTTCATGCACCTATTTCCTATGCTTATATTCACTTGCTGAAAAATTAACATCAGAATGGTGAGGGGCTCCTCCCTACACATTTTGTCTCTAGTGGAAAAATATTCTTCACCATCTCGGTCCAAATCGGAATCTTCAAACTCACCCTTAGATTGGAGGAAATTCTCAATCTGTTTGTCATCTTCAAAGACTTTCCAATATCTTGTATTGTCAGGGATTGCTGGGCAGTGTTTAACCTGCACTATATACTGTTTGTTGGGGTGAGGCAATTGACAAGTGTTGGCTGAAAATGCTAACCCATTAGCCAGGACATTATGATTCCCTGGAACTGCAGCAAGGCCATATTCTTTAAATTTTTTCAAGATATTGAGGGCAGCATTCTTGTATGCTCTCAATTTGGGATACTTGGCTGAATACTCTCCCATGATTTGTTTAATGACCATCTCAGAATCCCCATGGACATAAATTCTCTTGGCTCCTAGTTTCTTGAGAAATTGTAAACCCAAAAGGAGTGCCTCGTACTCTGCTATATCGTTGGTACATTGAAAGTTTAGCTTGTAAGAGTACCCTTCTGCGTAGTTATTTCAGTATTGCATACCCACATGCCTGCTCCGGAGCCAACTTTGCCACACAAAGCATCAAAAATCATGTTCCAAAAGGGTAAATTTTCAGATTTGTGTTGCACAATTTCCATTTGGACTGTTCTTTCTTATGGTATTCTTCTTCTTTAGTTACTTGTTCATCAATATTTACATCATTATAAAGAATAAATGAATCAAGGTCAGAGTGGACAGAGTACAAGGGGTAGTTATGAGGCTTCTCCAGACAACTCACCATGTATTTCATTAGGGTCTCCCTATACAACCTCCTTTGCTAGCCAAAAACTAGTATGGTAGCATAAGTCATATCCATTTGGAGAGTTCCTGAAAGCTTGGCCCCCCATGTACATGATAAAAGCATACCATATTTGGGAGGGATGTCAACCACCATGATGTCCATCACTAAACTCTTGGCCAGTATCTGGGCTAATGTAGCACATAGATATTTGATGAGACCCAAACATTTAACTTTGTTGGAGTCAAAAGAGTACAAGTCTTTGTACGGTCTAGTTATCTCCAAGCTAAGTTTCTCCATAACGACCCTTGGCATGAGGTTGTGAGATGCACCTGAGTCTATCATGGCATTATGGAGAATTTTATCATGAATGTTCAAACTAAGATAAAATGGGGGAACACCTCCCTCTACTTTTGGCCCAAACAAAAGTTCAGGTTTGTCATCATTTAGATTGACAGTATCAATGATTTCTCCTATGTTCATCACTTTTAGGATTTGAGACCTATATACATATTGGTTTACCAATTCAGTGAGAGGGACAAAGATTTTTATTTTGGAAATTTCATTCTCAATACTAAATGGTGTTTGTGTCTTTGGCAGATTTGAATCACTATTCTCAAGCACTATTTTTGCAGCCATTTCAGGTTGTTGACTTGTATCAGGGATATCAACTGGAATAGTTTTTCTAGGGATGACTGTTGGTTTGCTAGTTCTGCTTTCTAGATCAATATTTCTGGTTATTTTAGTAAGTTTCTTGAAATTTTTGCTGCTTTTTTAGGACTAACTTTAAGGGCCTTAGCAGTAGATTTTTCAGAATTATTTCTCTTGGGGATATCTAAATTTTTCTTGCTTCAGAGGTTATATTTTCTATGCACCTCCATGATGGCATTCTCGAACCCTTTTTTATAATCTTCAGATTCTTCAAATTCTACTGCAGCTTGAGTCAAATAAAATACATATTGTTCTTATTCAGCGAGGAAAATAGTATCGACATCATTAATTCCCATCAGATTAATTTTACTTTCCTCTAGCTCCTCAAACACCCCCTCATCCTCATCAGCATAATTTTCTTACAATGGAGGCCTAATTTTCCGGTCAGGTCCTCTCCATTCTCATTGTCTTGTTTGAGGGGGGTTTCTTTTAAAGTTTTGGTTTCTATTTTGAGGAGCTTGTTGATTTTACCTAGGGAAAACTCTCTTATTTAAGTTGATTCTCTCCTTCATTATCTCCATTGTTATCATCAGACTATCGATCTTGGCATTAGAAGTGGAAGCTACAACCTCTTCCCTAATCATGACTCTTTTCTCACTTCTCATTCTAGCCCTTTTTGCAATCAGATTTGCATCCACACCTACATCACCCCTTTTCATCTCTTCCAGTCTACCAGATCCTTTTCTCTCAGCTGATAAGCCATCTCTGGAACGAAACCATATGAAAATTTCATTAAGGCTAAGCCTTGTGGGGGTTTCATGTGAGGAGGGATGGAATTGTATATACTTTTGAACCTAGTGCAGTAATCTTGGACTCTCTCTCCAGCATTCCTCTTGATGTTTTCATATTCTAACAGGATTTGGAGAGGATTTTTCTTAGCTTCCCATTTATTTATGAACAACTAATGAAGGGCAGGGAGGTCATGGACACTGTTATGGGTTAATCCTTTGAACCATTTTTTTACTTCTCCCCCTAAAATTTGAGCAAACATTCTGATTTGGATAGTTTCATCCTCTATCACTTGGTAGTCAAAAGCATAATTCATTGTTTCCACATGTTGTTGATCAGTTTCCAGACCAGTTCCATCAAAATGTGGGATTTTGGATTGATAATCCTGTGGCATAGGCAACATAGGTTGTGGTAGCACTAATGGAGAATACTAGGAGGCCATGATTGGTGGTGGGGGAATGCAAGGAGGGTTGAGCAGAGGAGGGTTTACCAAGGGAGGTGGGGGGTTAAATGGAGAAAGGTGGACCGTGGGTGTATGAGTTGAGGTTTGGGCACTCTGGGGGGAAGGTTTGAGGGGAAGTTAGGAGCTGAAGCTACACTTCAGTAATTGGGTTGGGGATGAGAAAAAATGGAAACAATAGAAGGATTTTTTGCAGTCAAAGTGGCTAATTCTACAGAACTGCTAAAGATAAGAATCATTAATAGTTGTGGTGAGATCTGTTACCAGACCTTGAAGGGAGTCGAAGTGTTGGAGAAGATGACAATTAGTTTGATTAGAGGTATAGGCTTCCCCAAATGAGCTTTGTTGTAAGATGGATGGATCAAAATATTCTTGGCCTACCCAATTATGAGATTTGGTTTTGAACAATATTTTCTCAAAGTATAGGTCAAACTAGATATCTTGTAAGGTTGCAAGGTTTTCAGGAAGGGAAATTGCTTTTTGAATAGGCCCGCTAATAGTTGGACTTTCAGATCTGGGAGTTTTTCTTAGGATTTTATTTCGATTTCCAACTATTACAACGGGATTTAGGTTAGGATGGGATCTGGTGAATATTATTCTATAAGATGGAATTAATACCCAAGGCCCAAACAGGCAGAATATTTTTCAAAAAATAATCTGTAGTAATTACTTAAAACACACAGTATTTCGACTAGGGTTTCTAAGTTCGGATGAAAAATTAAGCTTCTCAATAGTCCCCAGTACGGTCGCCATTATGTTATCACTCTATAATTTAGAAGATTGGAAAAACTAAGGTATAAAGAAAATAATCAAATTGATTTGGAGTCTAGAACCTAGCCTTCCCAGACATAGAGAGGGCTAACTTTGTTTTATGATTTAAATCAATTTAACTTATTGGTTATAGTTGTAGATGTTAGGCTACTTATAATGATTATGTTGTTTATTTGATTGATTGTGTGGTTGGATAGATAGGGCTGCAGAGGGTATTCCATTGGGTGATGGAGTCAAAGGCTGGAATGGCACATGAAAATCAAGAGCAAATCACAAGGAAAGCTAACTGTGCGAAATGGATCTTAAGAGCTGTATGAATTATGAGGTGAGAGAAACAGTAAGGTTCGGTAGTGAATAAAGAGAAATTAAGAATTATTTAATCAAAATTCAACATAAAACTTTCAGATTGTAAATTGCGGATAGAATTAAGGCACTCCGACAACAAATCTTAATCTAAAATTTCTTATTTACAATTATATGAGCAGATACACAACACAAAAAACAACAAAAACATTTAAACAAAGAAGAAACATGTCACCATTTTAAGACAACTCAATAAACCTGTAACCAGTCTTTGATTATTGATGTCTAGCTTCAAAAATTACAGTGCTCCAATAGTAGTTCTTACAATAGAGTTACTAAATATCCAACCCTTGCTAATGAGAATTCTAGTAGTATTTAACTAAAAACTAAGTCAGTTTCCCCTAATCTACTCTGGCAACATTTATCTATTAGAAAGAAACTGAAATTAGACAAGTGTGGCCATGCAAGTCCCAAATAAAGAAAATCTCTGACGAACACCGCCTGTAGAATTTATTATGGTAACTCTTCAAGAATGCAAAAAGCAAGTGGCTCTTCGTGAGTCAACAAAACGGCTTGGAGGCAGCCGTGATGGTTTCAAAGAGGTAACCAATGGAGGCTCTAACATCTAGCTTTGTTCTACATAAAACTGGAAATTAATAATTAATCTGGTGCAGTGCTAGCCACCTCTCATTAATTAGTGTTGGTTCTAGTGCATTCTACTACCCCTTTAGTCTCCATTGTTCAATCTCTACATAAATTCCCGAGTCAACCCTTGGTGTCTTTTTCCTACCTGAGCCCTTTCGGCCATGCTTACCCTTCTTTCTTCATAAAATGAAACTCAAACTGTGTAGGCCTGACTTAACCTATTATGCATGCAAAACAGTTGATCCATATTTATGCAGGAATGCAATAAAATACTGAAATATAAATAAACACAGAGATTCAGTGGAAATAATACTTAATTTCATTAATATCAAAGAACTGAAATTTGCTTACAGACAAAATGGAAATAAACTAGCTAGGGCGCCGGTAGCTTACCTCTGAGAAGAGATGTGGTGACTACATGCCTCTGAACTGTGTTACAATGAGGCTCAAAGACCTATTTATTGTTGAGAAACAATGACAAACCCTAAACATCCAAAAGCCTAACCGTAGGAGATGAAGCACCAAAACTATGGACCTCGTTTGGGTAAATTGGTGTTTCACTTCCCGGGGACGTAACTTTGGCATACGATCTCTGTTTGACGTGCATTATATCTTGTTAGAAAGATATATCCGAGGAGTACAAATTTTGCTGTGAGGAATAATGTTGCTCCAATATTTCCCAAAAAACGTTGTTTAGGGCCTCAAAAAGGCTACGAAAGTTCAGGACCCAAAAAAGTGCTAAAAATAGTAAGTTGTGCCGAAACTGAAAATCTGAAAGAACCGATGTTGTCGGTTCAAATGGAATAAGTGTGTGGCCACCAACATCGACTTGGCTCATTAGGGCCTCCAAACGTCTCCGAAAGTTCATGAACTAAAGACCTGATAAAAATAATAAGTTATGCTAAAAGTGAAAATTTGAAAAAAATGATTTTGTGGGTCCAAATGGAATAGGTGGGTGGCCACCAATATCCACCTAGATCAACAACGTGGAAAACTCATTTACTCGGACCTAAAATTCTATATATGGTAGTTATGAAGTGGCATCGCATCCACGTACTTCGCAATATTTAAATTTTATGTCATACCAATATGATCCGCGGTGCGATGAGAAGGGGAGATAATGTGTGACGTTAAGGGTCGGCGAGACAAGACTGCATTGTATATCACAATCTTTAACTTTTAATTGTAAGAAAAAATGGTATAAAATTTAAAAAGTGTGAAGGGTGATGTGCGAGGGAGGAGATGAGTGACGTGGCATGGAGGAAGTGGGACCCAGCCCGCTTCACAATCGCAAGTCAGAAAGGTTTTGTTATGGGTGGCGAAGGTAAACTCTAAAACCTGCCAAGTGTGAAGTGCGAGGAAAGGTGGGACCCGACCCGCATCGAAAATCGCAGATCTTAAGGTTTTGCTATGAACGCGAGGAGGTAATAGTTAAACTATGTGAAGTGCGAAGTGCGCTAATAGGGAGGTAACATGGCAGGGAAGGTGGGCCCGCCCGTGGTGCACATTGCAATGTATAGTGTTTATTTATAAGTTGTGGGGGTTAACTTTTAAGCTTTGGGAAATGCGGGGAAGAGGGACCCACTCGCTTTGCGGCAGGGTTTTTATGAATCGGAAAATGTTTTAAGTGGTAAGTGTTTATATGATATGATATATCATATGTATTGCAATAGCTTATGAGGCGTGGGGATAGAGGTCCGAAGGTGGGGTTAGCTTACTGCATCGCAAAACTAAATGGATAGACTTGTGGGAACGCACAATGGTAAGTAAAATGTGTTGCGATATCATAATCGAAAATTGGTGATCGCAAAATTTAGAGTTTAGTTTCCATACCAAATATGTAAAGTTTGAAAAATGCGATGAGGGCCCATTTTTTACTGCGATTGGGAATGAAAAAGCAATGAAATGGTAAAGGGGGAAGAGTAAAGCGGAAAGGTCAGAAAAAGTTAAGGTTTTCATTGTATTTCAAAGTAAAATGGAATGAAAAAATGGAATGGAAAAGGAAGCATGACGGGGAATGGGTGGCGGAGTTTATAAAATAAAGTCTGAAAAATTTATAATAAGTGAGTTTATAAAGTAATAAGCCCCGAAAGGTTATATATATGTGGGTTTTGGGGGTTTTAATGGGATTCATAGCATGGGGGAATATGGAGGAAATGAGGGGGACAAATAGGTGAATGAAATGAAATGGATCGAGGGTAGAAATGAAGTTTGATCCCCATAACACCTTGTCAGCAACACTTCCTTCCTTCTATTGGGCGGAGAGGTAGATTGATTTCTTTGAAGCTCTTTATAGTGAGGAGTTCCCTTTCTTTCTCTGAAAGTAAATGATAGCCATAGAATGTTATTTTCAATATTGGCAAATCTAATCAATAATCACTCACCTTGTGATACTATGAAATACAGGAATCTGACAGGACCATTGTTGTTTATTGTGTTTGTGAGAGTGAGAGTATCCTCAAATATTTTTTGCTTCAGCTTGTGAATTAATGCATTTTATGCCATTGATTTGGATCAAATATTTATGTTTTCACTACATTGAAACATTAAAAAAAATAAATGCAAATATTAAAGAAAAAGTAGTAGTGAGGTGTTGTTAAATTAAATTTATGTGGGGTTTTGTACAAACAATTAATAATTCCTTCGTGAATAAGGTGGAGTTTATAATTAATAAAAATCTAGCATAATCAATAGAAATCCAAATGACAATCACTAACCTTTAAATGGAATTTATATTTCTTTCTTTTAGCTACTATCTTTATCAAACCCATTTTTATTTGTGTTGTCATCGAATTAATACATAATTAATATTCGTAAAGTTATTATTTCCTATATCAATAGCCTTAAGAAGGAAAAAAAAAAGATAAATATAATTGATTAACATATTTTTTTATTTCACTTAATAGATTACTTCAAGGACATACTATTTATCAGATCTGTGAGCTCATGAGGGTCACAATCCCGTGTTATAGAATATAGTGGGGCATTAGAAATACTAAAAAAATTCATATTTCTCAGCTTTTAAGCTGTAAATTTACATGAGGGGTTTTGTATCTAGCCTGTGGTGGAATTTACTCTCTTGAATAGGGCACGACCTAATCGAATGAATTGATTTGAGTTGCATTTTTGTTCAAATTCCTGTCACCACAAGCCTTATCGTGCATAATATGTCAGCATTGAATTAACAAGTTAGAATACTTGCTAAGTTGGATGCCCTTGAGGATTCACCAAGTTCTTAGCTGTGGGTTGCTAAAATATTTCCTACGTAATAATTCCTGGAAATCCCTGTCCCCAAGAGAATAAAATTTACAAGACGAGAAATTTCCCAATGCATGCATCTCCATAGGACTCACACCAGTATTTGAACCTTGAATAGATTTTCCCCATGGCCTTGTTTAATTATAATCTTCATGTGCCATTTTATGTTCTCTCAAAACCAACTAGACTCTGAAACAGTCGCCTTATCTTAAGCTTTGGATGGATAACACTAGTGGGAATTGTGGTTAGCTGGTGTGGCTTTGGCAACATGCTGGCAAAGGTCCAGTTGATTGCAAAACCATTGTAGCCAAGCGATAATTGAATACATGTTGGATGGGTAGAGTGTGCAAGAAAAAAGGAAGCCATGACAAAAGTCATTGCATCTCATGGTGTAAAAGATAGTTGGGAATCACACCTTATATTTCTGATAGGATAATTCTTATCCATTTAGCCTTATGATGACCTAATTGTGGTAGCTCCAGATTTGAAACCTAGGAATCACCCTATCACTATGTGGTCGAAGAAGTAGTTCCCTCGTTGCAGGAAAATTTCTTGAGATGAGAATACGAGCAAAGAATCAGGGGTTGGAAGGTAGGTAGGGTCGGGATTGGCTAGAGGTAAAGCAAGTTGATGTACCAAGAAAGGGGACTAAAGCCGACTAGGTCATACATTGGGGGTAGGGCCTATAAATAACAAAAATAGGTGCACAAATAGATAATGATAACTCCAAGTGTACATTGAGTTGCTTACTACCACTCCACTAAAAAATCTTCCACGTGGAGGATGAAGGGGTATGTAATGGTAGGCGATGTTGTTTGGCACTTGGCCTCTCCATGGTGGCGTAACCCGAAATACTACCATGTGGGGCACTAAGAAGCTGCCATGTGAAAGATGAATGGGAATGCAAAGGTAGGCCATGTTGTTACAATGATATTTATTTCTTTCCAAAAAACATATTGAAAATGTTAATTATTTATTTGGAAAATTTATTATTTATGGGAAGATTACAAATTAGCATACAAAATAATTAATTTATTTTAAAAAAATGAATAGAAATATAAGAAATAATTAATAATAATATAAATTCCATATATATATGTGTGTGTGTGTGTGTGTGTGTGTGTGTGTGTGTATTCGATGTTGGGCCTACGCCCCATAAAGAACAAAGATGTCTGAACAAAAGGCACCAATCCTCACTATGTCGGAGGTGAGTGGTCAGGCCTAGAAATAACAATGTTGTGCACACGAATCGATAGGGACGACTCCAAAATTTATTATTTATGGGAAGATTACAAATTAGCATACAAAATAATTTATTTATTTAAAAAATGAATAGAAATATAAGAAATAATTAATAATAATATAAATTCCATATATATATGTGTGTGTGTGTGTATTTGATGTTGGGCCTATGCCCCCATGAGGAAGAAAGATGTACAAACGAAAGGCACCAATCCTCACTATGTCGGAGGTGAGTGGTCAGGCCTAGAAATAACAATGTTGTGCACACAAATCGATAGGGACGACTCCGACTCACCTTTGAGCTTACTACTTCCACCTTAGTCACTGAGCCATGGCCACATGGGAGATTAATGGCCTTGTATTATATTTCCATATTTAAATTTAGTAAGGGTTAAGACGACGCCCCCAAAAATACGAAAGATGTACAAATGACGGGGACCGACCCCAACTATGTCGGAGGTCGGGGGTCATGCCTAGATATAACAAAACTATATGTATGAATGGGTAAGGATAACACCAACTAGCCTTTGAGATGACTATCACCACGTGGGAGATGAACGATGTTATCAAAATTCTATACAATCACATGGGCCACTAAAAATATGGCACGTAATATATGTGTGTGTGTGTCAAACTACTATCTATTAATATTTTAACTTTAGTCGTGGTCAAGACTACGCCCAAGTAAAGTAGCTTATAGTACCAATGAAAGAGATTGACCTCAACTATGAGATCAAAGGTCGAGCCCAGAAATAACAAAACTGGACACGCTAATGAAAAGGGATAACCCTCACAAGACTTTGATCTAACTACTTCCACCTAGCCCACTGAGGTACTACCACTTGGAAGATGCACAATGTTGTTATAATGCTGCACTTCCATGTACTCACTGAATCGCTCCCACAATAATAGAAATATAAAAAAAAATTAATAATAATATAAATTGAAAAGAGGTTGGGTTCGACCAAAGCCAACACTGAAGTCAATACACATTCACTCGGAATAAAGGTCGTGCACAAGAGGAAACCCGACCATTGTTGGATCCGACTTATATCCCAGGAACAACTACTTGGTGGATAGAAGGAATTCTCGACGGCATAGACCATGGGCTCGTCGAATAGTCGGTAGTCAAACGACTGTAGGCCCATTTGATACTTAGTAATATAAAATCGAGAGAAAACGTCATGCAGGAGAGGAAGGCTCGCCATAGTCGGCTTTAACTTATAGTACGGAAACAATGTGTTGCTCGACCTAATGTGGAACAAAGATATATCGTGCAGACCTCCAATGATGCACGAAGCAAAAAAATTCAGTGCATGGACCGGTGGCCGATGTTTATTTATTGAAATGTCACACCATAGTATAGTACATTACCTCAATTTCCCTGCAAATGAATTTATCTGGTGGCCCTCTGCGCTTAGTGTATGTTGTAAACAATTGGAAAATAAGACTTGAGGTCTATCAAACAATCATAACGTAAATAAATATAATTCAAAATTTATATATATATATATATATATATATATATATATATATATATAGATATTGTTCTCTAATGTTTATTTTCGAAATTACCCATTTAAGTTTTGATCAACAAGTGATTAATTGAAGAGTTATTAATAAATGGTCAACGCATATTGAATGTGTATATCGAATATTAATATTATAATATTAGGCATATTTTAAAGTGAGAAATATTATCCAATGAAATAAATAAAAAATATAAACAAATACCCATCAAATTTAATCCCGCTTCCGATATTGTTTGTAATCTAGTATTTCTAAAATTTCAATTATCCGCCCTTCTTAAAAAAAAATTCTAGTTTGTAGATGTAGGACGTGGGGCATATGTGAAATTGCATTGTTTCAAGAGTGAGGTCCTTTTAATTGCCGTCTTGTGTGTGATCTCCAATACGTTAAGCGAATACACTCCAATTTTTTTTAAAGAGAATCTCATTTGTGGTGTCCTCCTTTGTTGTTACATAACAAAAATTACATTTTCAATTTATGTTCATTACCCCTATTTATATAGGAGTCATTCATTTGGGTCATGCTATTATTTTGTGACAAATTAATGAAGAACGTCCAAATTCTGTGCACTTCCTCCTTCAACGCATTCAAAAAACTTGTCAGCCGTGCACGCTATTAAAGTACACATCTCTTGACAGTTTCACTTAACGTTGTATGAGTGCAAGAAAGTAACGGTGGAGGCAGAGTCTCATGAAGCAGTGGCGATTTTATGGATGAGCCTTTGCATTGTACCATGCTCAAAGTTTGTAACAAGGCTCTCAATATGAAACAATGTAGTTCTTGACTCGTCATGTAGCCTTTGGCCATGTACCAAGCTAAAGTTCTATAACAAGGATCTCAATATGAAACAAGGTGGTTCTTGACTTGTCATGTATCCATTGAAATGGCCACTAGTCAGCATGTTTATTTCTCTGCTTTGGAATTTTAAGCATCTACATGATTGGGTCACTCATCTACTCATTTTAAGCGTAGGAACTTTCAACATGGAGTGTGTGTACCGCAAATGCAGGGAATTTGGAGTACATGCACTATTAATGCTTTCTCTTCTTGGAGAATGTTGAGGTACTTGGGCTTCAAAATGGAGAGCACGATGCCTGTGATGATAAAAATTATGGACTGTTTTCTAGGCCAGATCATTGCATTCAGAAAGAAGAAAAGGGTTCAGTATTGTGTGAATGACTACAGCGAGGAGCGACACTTGGATTTCTTGTCGATAGTCAATTGGAAATTAACGAAGGTTCGGTGTTGTGTGAATGACTACAACGTGGGGAGATATATGTGAGAAGGAGATTGCGTCCCCACCTAAAACTCCTTTCACGGGGCTTCTCTCTCAACTTTGTGATTTGACTAAATGCATGGATCTCGAGCAGTATAAAATCACAAACCCTAAAAGGAAATTTGAAACATAACTATAGCTAGAACTTGCAAGGATTGATGATTACACAATGAGTCCAAAGCCAATAAGTCCAAAGCCAATAAATTGCAAGGATTGATCAGTACACAATAAGTCCAAAGCCAATAAAATGTAAGAAAAATAAAATTAAAATATTAAAAAACAAAAAAAAATTCCGAACTTAACTTTACACAATCTAATTTAATTTTTATGGAAAAATAAAATTAAAATATTAGAAAACAAAAAAAATCCAAACTTAACTTTACACACTTTAATTTAATTTTTATGGAAAAATAAAATTAAAAGGAAAAAAATTTCAATCTTAACTCCCCAATCTAATTTTTAGTCAAAAACAAAAAAATCATATTCAAAGGAAAATCAAACGTGTTATAATAAAACATAAATTTCAACATGAAATAACATAATAAAATCTTGATAAAACATAATAATGGATCGTTATCTGCATCTAGATTTGTTACTGTCGGTTTGATCAAAAGTGTTATAATAAAACATAAATTTCAACTTGAAATAGCATAATAAAATCTTGATAAAACATACATAATGGATCTTTATCTGCATCTGGATCGGCTAGTGTTTGGTTTGACTAAGTCCACTAAAGGTGTTTACTACCTCGGTCGGCCTTTATTACTGGGCTTTCTTCATATAACAGTTATAAAATCTTGATAAAACATAAATAATTTCTCTCTCCAAATAACACATGCCATTGTATTTGATATAAGAGACATGCATAAACACTAAACCAATAGATATATCTTTGATATGAGAGACATGTATATTCCCTAAACAAATAGACATATCTTATGTGGATAGAATCACTACAAATTAGTTTAATGTATGAAGAAAATACCATATCTGTTTACTACTCTACACCTAAACTTAAAACTTAAGCATTGTGAGAAATTCATGATTAAATGCATATTTTGGTTACGTGAAAAGTACAAATTTGCTCCAAAAGATCATACTTAAGAGTTACTCCTTTTTATTTTTCATATTTTGTAGAACTTAAGTGTCTAACATATGATAGAAATTCAATAATTTTTTTTGTCTCATTTCTTGAAGTATTTGTGTAAATTCCCAAATTGATTAGATAACACACCTCAGAAGTCTTTAGAACTCTATGGTGTGTAAAATATCGGATAATATTTGAAAATACATCCAAAACATAATCACTCATTGCAAGAGGTGCTTTCACATTTCATGAGATGGTATATTGAGTCTAGAACACCATCATGCAAAATGGAGTCTCCTTCAGATTCAAGGTTACAAGAATAAATAAAATCAACCTATAAAAATCAATTGTGCTAAAGATTTTTTTCACCTCAAACAAACAAATTAAGCAATTACCCTAAATGATGCATTCAACCACATTCTCACCACATTTTGTATCTAACACTCCTTTTCCATAGAAATTTGAGGTTCTTTAAGCTTACTATGAATGTTATAGTGGTAAGGAGAGTTATCATGAACATCATAAAGAAGGGTTCATCAGTCCAACCAAATCCAATCAAACTTATATTGGTCGATCCCAAATAATGAAATCTACAAGCTTCCCCACTAAATTGAATATTTGTAGTCTTCTTCTCGCTCAACATGGAGATAGAGAATTTCTAACCACAGTAGGAACATGTCACTTCATGCTATATTAAATATATCTTCAAATAATCCAATCAAACTTTGAGAAGTTGAACAAAAAAATAGTGAAATCGAGAAGCTTCCTCACTAAATTGAATATTTGTAGTCTTATTTCACCTCGACAAAGAGTTAGACAATTTCTTATATTAAATCCATCTTCCACTATACCATGGAGTATACTTTTTATTTTTTAACTCGATCATGGAATGGATTTTTCATTTTGCATACCATCAATTGTAAAAAGTTTCTTCAATGTTTTTCATGTTTCCACTTAGGTTGAATTTCTTTGAGAGACATGTTGAATTTATAACAATGTAAAAGTTTTGAGCATGTTTTTTTTTAAATCGACACAAAAATTCTACTAATCAAAAATCGTTTACAAAATGTATAAAAAAATACACCAGTTTGTCAATATAGGTATAACATCTCCTGATTATGATGACTCGTAAGTATATTGAGAGCAAAAGTAATAGAAATTTTTTTCAACATCCTATCCTCTCATGATGCAACTAAAGACTAGTTGTGATATTCTGCTACATAAACATACTCTCTGACCAACATTATTCAAGAAATGCATTATAAGGAATTTGTTTTAGAATACAAAAATGGAAAAAATAACAAAAACCCCAAGCATACATATGGCTTGAACATAATAGCACAGTTGCCTGGATATAAGTGTGAATGGCTATCAAGCTGCTTGCTATGGAGACATTATAACAACAAACATAAACCATAAAGAAAGGAACATGAAACTGCATTCTGAAATCAACCGAACTTACTGGAGCGACGAGCCACAAAAAACATAAAACATAAAATTGAAAACTTCAGTCTCAAACCAACACTAGGTTTGTTGGGTCTCCATTTGATGAAGCCATTGAGTTGAGAGGAGACGTATTGTAAATAAGAGGAACATCTATCACTACAAGAACATCTAATTTGTTCCTTGGATCAAAATATGGCTCTAATAAAATATTCCCTTCCACTCTATATTGGAAAATAAGAATGTCATCTAGAAAATATCATTTAATTCTTTAGAGGCAGTTTAAATATTCTTGTCTTGAAAAAAACTTGTAATGGTCCACCTATTTATCTCTAATGAAAAAATCAAGCAAGTTTTCAAGTTTTTGATGACCTGCTAGTGAATGTAGAGAGTATAACTTGTGCTTATCAATTTACTAGGGTCTCAGATTCATTTTAAGTCCTTATTTATAACTTCAGAATTTGATAAATAAGGATTATACCCAAATTACAGTGATTCCAAATTTCGAATCTCTCGACAAACTTCTTGTGGTAACAAATCAATCAAGAATTCCATAGAGTTCCATCTAGAGAAAAATCTAGGGTTGGAAAAATGACCCGTCCATAGAATATTTTGAGAAATGTTTCGTAGATCGAGGAGTGGAGGGTGCATCATGAAGATAAGTTTGAGTCTTACGGGCTTTGGGGTGGGTCAAAGCCCCTTATTTTGCAAAAGAATGGGAATATTTTTTACACGTTGAGCTCTGCCGATGGTTTTTGGACCATGATATTGTAAATGTAAATATTGTATAAGGAGTTTAGGGTAGTCTTGATAGATAGTAATAGATGATACTTGATATGTGATGCACTTGGATGTAAGATTATCTTGAGCGTGTATTCTGTGGGTTGGGTTAAAGGAAAGGCTTCTGCAGCTCAGTGTGTGGAGACCTTAGGATGTATGTAGTAGAGTGTGCAGACACCTAGAGGTCAGTGTGTAGGGTCGAATATATTGTATTGGGGAAATCTGAGCATTAATGAAAGAATTTTGAAGACAGATACGTGTTTTGAGTTTATGTGTATAATTTACTTGAATCTTATGTTATCTTTGTTTTCCTACTTGTAATTCCATTGTGAAGTCTGGTTTAAGGTTATTTATATTGTTTTATTATTTTTAAAGTAAGATTACACAGTCTTCAAGTTATTTCAACAGAAGTGTTGAACTGCGACTGTATAATTAGTAGATATGTTCTGTGAAGCTTTGTCAAGTACTAAAAAGAACATAAGCCCTAAATCCATAGTTCATTGCCCCTTTGGATGCAGAAACTTGGTTCTAGCATTCCCCTATATTTCCTCGGGTGAGACATCGATTTGCGTAGTTGATGTTTGCAGAAAGGGTCGATAATAGTGGGTTTTGTTGGTTCACATAGCCATATCTAAACCTAGGTCTAGGCCCCATCAAGCCAACACCTAAGATGCAATTTTTTCCTACAACTAGACCCTCCTCTATAGCTGACCATTTGTTAATGACACGACATGATGACTAGGATAAAGAACCAAAACAAAGTATGGGAGAGAAACGATAGTAATGTTAGGCCAATGGACATTGAAGACCTCTGGACACAACATTAGGGACAAACCCTTCCTATCTTGACAGTCATTAGGAGGAAGAGCTAACTCCACTTGATTGAAATAAAATCAAATCTATAAGAGAAATGCCCCAAAATCGACTACTTTGGACACTGAAGGAGGATGAAAAGAAAACTTGCTACCTTTGGAAAGTAGTGTTTATTGTGAAATAAAATGACTCGTCCCAACTAGACGTAGACCAAGGGTGTTGAAACCTTCCTAAGACACGATGATGGGGGGATCTTCAGTACTCTTAAAAGTAAATACTACCCCTTCCAATATACAACTTAGAGTAGTTTTAAGCACTTTTCTAAATGTAAGAACCCATAGAAGAATAACACTCTAAAATCATATCGAAAATTTTACAAGGTACTAGGCCCTACACACTATGACTAGACAATTAAACAAAATACCTACGAAATCAACGTCTTGGAGTGTTGGGGATGGGAGAACAACGACGAGTTCAAAATTTTTCCCGATGAATGCACTGTGTAGAAATATGATAAAAAACATTGGATTTGAGTAATTTGTGAGAAAATATCCTCCCTACTTTCCAATGTTGCTCACAATAGGCATCAGATAGAGTGAAATTGAGGCACAAAAGGAATTTTTCCCCTGCTTATGATGTTCTCCTACAACTTGAATCCTTTCAAACTAACCAACTCGTTTTCCACTTCATATATACACAGGAGATTCAAATACCACCTTCTCACAAAGGAATGTTGCTCTCCCTAGGAGAGATGAAGGTGGGGCAAGTGGTATAGTCGGGACACACTTTTAGACAAACATTCTTCCTATATGGTGAGGAATGATTAATTATTTGCAAGGACAGAGGGGCCTCTCCCTTGGTCAATTTTGTTAACTCCATTAAAACCATTAGAACCGGGAGTAAGTGAGGAAAGGAGATTACATTTAGTGATTTAATATGATTATATGTTGGGGCCTCCAACACCCTCATGTGATGAAAATCGGGTGTTGCCAAAGCCTGGATTGTCGATCCTGATGTACCTATTTCACACGCTTCAGGCATGACGTGACTTTCATCTGATGCATGCTCCATCTACCTTAATATGCTAAATAACCAATTGTACATCCCCATCAGGGATTATAGTTTTGAACATGGTTACAAAACATTAGTAAATATTGAAAACATATTTAAAGTAAAATGGTTGGTTACATCATAAAAGGGAGAAATACTTCCCATTTTCATTCTTACTAAAATTACCATATATAATTATATTAGCGAACATGAATGAATAAGTAAGAAGAGACCCATATAATTCCTCTCAAATATCCATCTAACTTAGTAAAATAGCTCACTTGTGTGTCTTGACGCATTCTAGCAAGTGATATTACTATTAATTTATTTGAGAAAAGTGACTAACATGACACATATGAACAGTTCCAAAGGTTCTAGCCAAAGGAGTAAGAAACAAAGTAAGGAATAAATATATGTATATGTCCACTTCATATTCATAGCCAAAGGAGGCCTTGACATTATGTTTCAAAGGACATATACATATTTAAATTATTATGAAAAATAATTCACTATATATACTATGATATTCGCTTTCTCAGACCAAATGTGAAACATAAGGTTATCAAATAATAATAAAAAAGAGATATTTGTTGATTTTATGAAAAAAGGTTCCATGAAAATATAGAAAAGATGACATACACAAGTTATCTTATTTCATCCATCACTCATCTAAGATTCCAAAAATGCTAACGAGTCCATGTCTTCAAGTTCGTTCACATCTATTTTTTTTTGGTATGTACAATAGTTACTTTGAATACTTATACATACATTATGCAACTGACAACGTAATGATTGGAAAATATATTCAATACATTGGAGAAATTATAAATTATAAGAGAATATTTAAAGTGATAAATGCAAAAATTCCATAGTTGTGGGAAAAAAGAAAAGAAAAAAATGTAATATATCTACAAACTATGAATGTACATAGTCAATGAAACGAAGAAATTTGCCAAATCATCGAGTGGTTTATGAAGAAAGTTATCAAATCATCAAGAGGTTTAACTCAACAAACCCGTTGGGAATCAGGTTCACACAATGACCTGACTCCAAATTGACGTGAAGACCATAAAATTGAATTGTACGTACGTGAAACAAAAAGAGGGGATTTTCCATAACAAGAGGTTCTCCAACCTCATTTCTAGTCAGGTGATTATCTTTTTAGTGTGTGAGGGTTTTTCCAGAAGAGAGTTCTACGTGTTGCTTCTCTCTGTTTTTCCATAACAGGAGGTTCTCCAACATTTTTTCTAGTCAGCTGATTATCGTTTTAGTGTGCGAAGGTTTTTCCAGAAGAGAGTTCTACGTGTTGCCTCTCTCTCTTTTTCCTTATTGAAAATTTGAATTCGATAGTTTTGAGTAAAAGAGAAGATATCTCTATAAACTATGAAGTCAAGTGCTTATATTTTTACTGTGTGAAGTTTTTTTTGGTTTTTTTTGCTTCTTTCCCTTTTTCCTCTATTCGATAGTTTTGGGAAAAAAAAAAATTATAATCTCTCTACAAACTATCAGGTTACATAATCAATGAAACAGTTACCAAATAATCGAGGGTTTTAACTGCACAAATCCATTGGGAATCAGGTTCATACAATGACCTAACTCCAAATGAACGTGAACTCTGTGAGGGTTTTTGCTAGAAGAGAGTGATCCTGGTTTCATCTCTCCATTTTCCTTGCATTGAAGTTTTGTGAATAGGTGATGTTCATTGCTAATTGCAGAACTACTTCTCAAGTTGGACAAAGAAGTGAAGCAATTATCCTTGAACTAATGTTTAGAAGCTAAGCAATGCTCCTTGAACTAGTGTTTAACTGCGCAAACCCATTGGGAGTCAGGTTCATACAATGACCTAACTTCAAATGAACGTGAACTCTGTGAGGGTTTTTTCTACAAGAGAGTGCTCCCTGTTTCATCTCTCCCTTTTCCTTGCATTCAAGTTTTGTGAGTAGGTGATGTTCATTGCTCATTGCAGAACTACTTTTCAAGTTGGACAAAGAAGTGAAGCAATGCTCCTTGAACTAGTGTATAGCAGATGTATGATTTATTTTATTTATTTATGTAAAATTTGTAGATTGACATGATTACTGTTTTGTCTTTGTATTTGACTGGCTTGTGATTATTTTTAAAACGAGTTTTACGTTGGTTATGGATTTCTATCTAAATTTCTTGGTTTTTACTTTTATTTTTTATGGCTTATTTTAATTTCTTTTAATGTTTGAAAATTTACATAGTTTATTTCATTACTCTTTTTTTAATTTTTTAAACATATATGAAAATTACATGTAAAAAAAAAATTTCTTAATAATATTTTATACACAATAAATATATATTAATCTTATAAAATTATTATTTATTAATTTTTTAATGCAAAAATAAATAAATAAATAAATATATATATATATATATATATATATATATATATATATATATATATAAAAGATGAACCTCCTAAACTCTGTAAAGATGTCAATGGAGGGGACAAAAACAAGAAAACCAATATGGTCTTGGGCTATTTTATAAATATAAATGATTTTAAAGAATTATGTATGATAATAATTAAAAATAGATGTATAATATTAAATTTTTTTGAATTATTTTGTAATTAGTAATATAACTTATTTTTGATAATTAGGTAGATTACTATGTTGATAGATATGTTTATTTAAGAATATAATTTTAAGATATTAATTTATTTATGAAGAATTATTAAATAGATTCAAAGAATTCAAGATTTATAGAAAACTTTAGAATATTTATTTTTTTATAGTTATAAATTAAAAGTTTATCTTTAATTCAAAAATAGTTATGTTGGTTTTTTTCTTTTAATTACATTTATTAAACATGTGTTATGGTTTTTTTTTCATATAATATTTATAAGTCATAATTTTGACTCATGGTATTATAACAAAGTATATTTATACATCTATATTAAATTATGGATGAATCTCCATAATTGATATTGTTACATGTAATTTTAAATGTGCATATGTTAAACTCATATATTAATTTTTTATAACTAATATTAATAATAACTTAATTAATATTTGTGGTTTATTTATTTATTTTGGTAATGGTAAATGTATCATGAAGTAAGTCTATTGATGTCTCTAGTTATTCATTGCCTATTTAATCTATATGGCTATACAACTATATGAATTTTTTATGTAGATTAAAATGATATCTCCTACTTAATAGACAAAATGGGTTTGCAATACAATTTCCATTAAGGTTGTGATTTCTTATTGTTTAAAATGCACTTTTGAATAGATAAATAGATTCAACACCCTTAGACACCCATGAGGTTATCCAAATTTATAAATTAAATAACTTAAATTTACCACTCAATATCTATTAAAAATTTAAATAAAATTGACAAAAACTTAATTGAAAAAAAAATCAATTTATTTTTTAAATATAAGATACACATTAATTACATATATAAATTGTAGTTGTGTAATATTTTGAAAATAAAATAAAAAATAATATATTTAATTCAATAGGACTTTTCATACTATTTTAAAGGTTCATACCAGTTTAAATGTTAACATATAGATTATAGTTGAATAATTTTTTTGAAAATAAAATTGTAAATGGTCAAGATGATTTAATGTAACCATTCATAGTATTTTCAAAATCAACAAGTTTGTATATTTGTAAGTGTATTAAGAAGTTATAGCAGCTATCACCCTATTAGTATGTTAGATAAAAAGTACTTCGTAAGTTTTATTTTTATAATTTGTATATTAAACGATTTAGTGACAAGGTCATTAATGTGTATGCAATCTATTGCATATTTCTGGTATTATTATTGATTTTTACTTAATAATGATAGGAATGATTATATGATGTGAAAATGTTAATAAATATAACCCTAATTATGTTAAATAAATAGTTGGAATACTACATTATCAAATTGAAAGATTGGTAATGGTTTTCGGGTGGAGTTATTTAGGAATTCACAACTCTAAAATTGACATATTGATATTAATGTATGGAAATTGATGATTTGGTTATGAGCGTGAATTGTGACGTGATGACTATGTATTACATCATTGATTTCATATATATATAAGGTTTGGTGTAAATTTATGACCATTTTTCATAACGAGTTAGTGACAATGTAAATTTGGACAAACAGAAATTTATTAAATTTGAGTAATTACAGGTATTTATTAAATTGGAGTAATTACAGGTACGCAAAATTGAAGAGTGTGTAAAAAGATGATATGTAAACAAATGAATTAACTTTATATATATATAGATATAATTTTTTTATATAGAAATTGTTTTAGTCATGTGAATTTTGATTTTTTTTATCATTGAATTATTATTTTTTTATGCAAAATATAATGATTATACCTTCTGTAGTAAAATCTTTTAGTACTTAAACAATATAATCTTGTTGATGGTTTAAAAAGATGACATTTAAAAAAATGAATTAGTTTTCTGTATATATAATTTTTTCTTATAGAAATTTTGTTTAGCTACGTGAATTTTGAGTTTTTTTATTATTGAAATATTGTTTTTATGAAAAATATATTTATTGTATCTTGAGTACTTTAATAATATATCTTTGTTACAAATATTATTATATTTTTAGACAATGTAGTTTTCTTGTGCCCAACTAAATTTTCAAAATTCTTGATCTCATTTTTTTCTAAATTATGAAATTCGTTATATGCTTGAAATTAGAATACCTTCTAGTAATGCAATCTAAAAGGGTCCTAAAATTATCGAACAATTATTTATTTTAATTATAGGCCTTAATATTCACTAGTGCAAAATATAAGTATTTCACAAATGGTTTAAGCCCCAAAAGGTTATAATTGAAACAAAAGAGGGATTTATTTTAAGATTTTGATATAAGAGAAAAATGTATTGAAAAGAGTAATAAAAATTAGTTAAAAAACAATATTGTATTTAGAATCTACAAAGTAAGCTCTTTATGTGTATGTAGTTTCATACACAATGGATTTGTCCAGTTTATAGAGAATAAAATCAATATACTTATGTATGTGTATATGTTTTTCCAAAAAATGGTATTTTCATGTGTTTTCAAACCAAACCACAACATTTGTGGTATTAATTCTATATTTGAAGAAATTATGTCATTTTGCACACAAGATTCCAACAAAAATAAATTTAAATTTAAAAAGGTTTATGTGCATTCCTAGAACTAAAAATATGTGCAGATTTCCAACAGAAAGGTATACATGCATGTTACTATAACAAAAAATGCATGCACATTTTTGGCGCTAGAAAAGTGTTTGCATTCCAAGTGTTGGGAATTCATGCATGTTTTTACAGCCAGTGACTTTAACACATGGGAAATGGTCGAGGTGGGTCTCGGGGCATGGGCAGGGTGAGGGCCAGAGAGGGAGGTATAGAGGGGCCAAGTGAGATAATGTGTGTGTGTGTGTGTGTGAGAGAGAGAGAGAGAGAGAGAGAGGGGAGAGGATTGTATGGGGAAGAATGAGTAGGTGAGTGAGGGGAAAAAGTGAGTGAGAGTGATAAGAAAATAGAATGGGGAATGTAGAGTGAGGGAGTTTACTATGGTTGACACACAAAGGAAGAGAGAAAAAAAATTAAGGGAGGTTGTTTTTAAGGAGGGATCAAGAGAATGAGAAAAATATAGAGATTGGGAGGGTAGTGTGTCTCTGAGTGTGTGAGTGAGCGAGAGTGGGGGGCATGTGAAGAAAGAAAGTGAGAGGAGAGAGTGGAAAAGGAGGAGAGGGAAAGTGTGAGAGATAGAGCGATAAAAACCCGTAGGTGCGGGTTAAGGGGGTGAGGGTGTGGAATGAGAGAGGCTGAGGGAGTGAGAGATAAATAAGGAAAAAGGGGGATAAATAGAGATAGGTCTAGGGAGGCAGAGGTTTGGATGAGGGTTCTTGTGAAGTAAATATTAAGGGAGGTGGCGAGGGATAGAGAAATATATAAAAAGGGAGGAAAGTGAGATGAGAATGAGAGATAAAGGCTTGATAGTAGCTTATTGAGTAGGAATATGGAAGTTTCAACTCTCAAAAATTTACCTAAAGAAAAATTTTGTTCCTTGACCAAATATATTATAAGAAGCGTGGTCTTAATACATGGATTGCTACCTTTGTCATTTTAGGCTATTAAAAGCATGGACGAGAAAATTACAAAAATATTTGAAATGGAATTCTTAATTTTTTTATCCTAAAATATAGGACATGGACATTGATGCATTCTTATCTCAAATAGAGTTCACCCTACTTTAGGCTCTTATACTATGTTTTCCTTTAATTGTCTACTCTAAGAATGTTTTCAAGGAGATTGGAAATTCATTAAGTATATACTTTCATGTTATCAACTCAATTCAAGACATAGGCTACATGTAGGTGGACAAAATTCTTGTGGATCTTGATATATCCAACATAATAATAGACTCCATAACCATTGGGAAAGATCCTACCTTCTTCCTTTAGCATTTTGATCATGAAATAATTTCCTTTAAACGTCAAAGGTACTATCTGTATGGAAACCTCAAAAAATATTAGCACTTTGTTTCATAGGAAGGAATGGGTCCAACATGTTCCTTCATCCATCAAGGTTCCACCTTCTAGTCAACGTGAAAAAATAGCCTCTGAAATTTTCATGATACTCATTTGGAAGAAATCTCGACACTTATACTACAACAATAAGTATTTTTCAATAGAAATATATTGCCACCTAACCATCCCTCATCTTCATATCTATAACTATGAAAACTATGGCTATAAATGTTTCTCCTCCCCATCCCACTACTATTTCCTTTATTCAAGTAAGTTTTCAAAATTTGATGATGGGATTAGAGTGCTATTTAGGGAGCATTCAATTATATTTCCTTTTTATTATTTTATGGTTCTTAAAAGCCCATCTTAGTTTCATTATTCCATTTTATGGTCTAAAAGAATTCTTTGATGACTTTAGATAATTATTATCCCCTTATAGTAATATTAGTTATATATATATATATATATATATATATATATATATATATATATATATATATGGTTTTCCTTCTTTTGAAATATCAAAATATAATCTAAAACATGAGTATAGTTGACAAAGAGGTTTAAAATCAAATTTTTTGAGGGCATATATCTTATGGAAGAGGAAAACTAGAATTTAGTTAACAAGGAAGAAAATCATTCCCATCCATAAACCAAAATCAATCAAAATCTTAAAAAAAATTGCTATAAAATAGTTTCTGATGAAGGGTGCAGGAGAAATTTCCCTTAAGCTAATTTTGCAATAATTTTTTCTAACATTAAATTGCAGGTGTAGGGTGGTGGAAAATCCCTCGAGGAAATTATTTTTAAAATGATTGATTTAGAAATTCAATCGCTTTATCACATATATACAAGAAATAATGACTAAGGTTGAAGGGAGGGGGGATAATTTATATTTTATCTTTCCAAGTTATTAAAGGGTTGGTATTTTAGTCATGTTGAAGCAATAGGATGTTTTGGAAGGCTAGTCACATGTTGGAATATGTGATTATTCACATTATATAATTCGTGAGTTTTTATCATCATGGTTTGGTATATCCTATTTCTTCTTGTAAATGGTAAAATTTCTCACCTCTTAAAATTATATCCACCTTACTATTATATAAGTTAATTTTAGGAAAATTACATCCACCTTACTATTATATACGTTAATTCTAGGAAAATTTCTTCTTTACCCATGGGTTGGAAAAGAGTTGGTGATCCACATGGATATTTGAATATCTCTCTTGGTGCAACCTATATTTGGGTTCAATAGAAGAAGTGGATTTCCTCTTTGAATTTTTAAATAGAAACTTGGAACAAGCTAGGCTTATAAACATTGAACCAACCAAGCTCACCCAAATTTGCAAAAATGAAAGAATTAAAGGGGCCGAAAATACGAAAAGAATTGATATTTTTTTTTTGGTTTCATATAATTTCATGTGGGATAGTCTAAGATAATTTCAATGGGTACCATATGAAGGGTATTTTAATCTTAACTCATTACTTATGAAATTGGACACTACATAGGAAACCAACGATCCCATTTAAGTTAAATCGTGAATGGGTCGAAGAAAAATACTTCATTCATACATTAATGAACACCAAGGTACATTTAGAATACCCACCAAATGAATTAGAATCCATAAAATTTCTCAAAATCTTAAAAAAGTGATAATCTATGGGAAATCTAGTGGTGAAAATAAAAACACGAGAAATATTATAGACTTCACAGGGAATAACAATAATCCCTAGTCTCTATGATTTTCTTGAAAGGATATGATTTACCAAAAATATATCAAAAGGACAAAATTACTTATTTGGAATAATTTCAAGATAGATAATCTTAGATATCAAGAGAAAGAGTTGTGGTTTTAGAATAGAGAAATTTAGCTAGAGGTAGACAACAATAACACCAAATCCTTTCATCACTTTTCAAAACATAGGGAAAACATTAATTCCATATAAAAAATAGTTAGAGAGGACGGCACATGGATTGAAATTTTCACAAACGTGGTATCTAATGGAGTAAGCTATTTTTAAAATCTCTTTAAAGAAAATAATTATGCTAGTACATATGTCAACTTATGTCGAATTAGTTACTTTCCTATATTAATAGATCCTACATAAAACCAAAATATTTTGGTATATGTGAGAAAAAACCAACTACTTAGAACATTTCAAAGTTTTCGAAAACACGGGAGTGTAAGCCATAATGGTATCCATGATTCATATTTTTCTTATCTTTTATGATTTCACTGAAAAGGAGATTCAATGCATAGTGGAGGCATCATGACAATAAGGGAGGGTATTGGTATCCCTCTACAATATTATATTTACAAAATCATTTCAAAAATCAACTCATGTGAATTAAAAGAAACCATATACATACAAGTATCATCCAAATGGTTTGGCTTCCTTGATGGGAGGTAAATACATGAGGCCAATGATAATTTGATATAGGAAAGTAAATATTCACTTATTAAAAATAAAGGGTTATAAGGCCATGATTATCAAAATAGATATATTTAAGGCTTTTGATAGATCTATTTAGGCTATTTTTTGGGCTCATTCTCATTCATTGGCTTCATTTTAGATTCTATAGCATGGGTAATGAGATGTATAAACTCAACTTATTTCATAATTTTAGTTAATATTTTGTAGGTTTAAACAGTTGGGTAGCATCACCCTTCTTCAATATTGAAAGAATAATCTGATAAATTTTCCCATTAACTTCAGTCCTCTTCCTTATTTTAGATCAAGGGCTTAGTAGATCGCTTAAGGAAACCTCGAGAATGGTTATTTCAAAGTTATATTAATTTTTAGTTCACGATGCATTTAACATTTACTATTCATTAATTATATTCCTATTTTTATGATGGATCAAAAAATATGGTGGAGAAGCTTAAAGAGATTTTGGATACCTTTTTTTTCTACCGTAGGCATGGTAATAAGTTTTTCCAAGTCTATGCTAACTTCCTAAGAGCTTTCTGAGCTAGAAATTATTTGTAGTACTCACATCTTCTCCTTTCTAGTAACATCCTTTGACACAACTTTTATATACCTCGGGTTTCATTTAAAGGAAAGTATATATCTCAAAGGTGTTTGAGAGTGGCACATAACCATCATCAAAATAAATTGAACACCTAGTGCCATATATAGATATATCAAGCTTGGAATTTACACTTATTCAAATCCATCCTTTCCACTAATTTTATTCTAGTGGGTGTCTCAACCTGCATTATAAAAGTAAACCTAAACAAAATAAGGTATTTATGTTATTTATTTACTTCATCAAGGATAAGGGAGAAAGAGGGATGGGTAGGTTCCTTGGAAATAATTTTTTATCATAAAACGCTAAGGAGGTTGAGGATTAAGAAAGTTATTCCTATATTTGAAAGATATAATAGCCAATAATATTTTGATACTACAATAAGAACAAATCCATTTGGAACAAAAGATTAGAGATAAGAATATTGACCGCAGGCCCCGTCGCCATTGATGTATGAATATGATTACCTGACAAGAAACCATAAGAATATTATATTATTTATAAATCCACAATGGAAGAATTCTCTCTAATTGGGAATTGGCTTGTACAAAAGGTAGGAAAGGGGTGTAATTTTTTAGGTATTCCTTAACCTATGTATCAATAATATGAATGCACATAATATTCCCTTACCTCTCATCCAATACCCCTTATTCAAAAGGATACTACACCCTATGTCACATTATTAATAATAAAGTTGATAACCATAGATAATAAGATTGGGTCTATGGGAGGCACTTGGAACCTAGAGAAGGTATAAAGGAGGTTTGGAAATCTTATATATACCATTTAAGAAATGGAATGTCATCCTCTCAAATGTAAAGGTTGAAGTAATTTGGTATTTTAATCCCTTAAGAATATATGAACATAGAATTAACACAAGAATCTGAAATCCAATGGTAACAATCAACCCCTAAACTAGTTGTGGAAAACTTTATGTAAATAAAAGTTCTTGACAAAATAATTCTTTTGATGTGGATTCTCTTAAATATATAGCTTTATACCAGAAAATTCTACCAAAAACAAGCTATGAATTTCAAGGAAGGTGTAGGCTCTATGAAGAAAACTTGGATACTAACAACCATATTATTCTATCCTACCCTTTCACAAAGTAGGTATACAAATAAATTAAAGGTGTTACCTAACACTAGAACTATAAAAAATACATTCAAATATCCACCCATTTACCTCGCTTAGGAAACATGTTTAGTTGGAAATAAAAATACGTTTGAGGTTAAGAAGACCCTTGCCTTCAAGTGTGCTTCTCAAAGCCTTACCACTTTAAGTGATTTTCCTTGGTTCGCCTTTTCTTGTTCAATATTCGCAAGTCATAATAGGTTAAATATAAGAAGCATTCACCTACATATTTTTTGATGGGGAATGAAAAGGCTCTCCACCAGAACAATGGGATGAGGGAATCATATTCCTCTCTAAAACCCATATATATAAGTTTAGATTTGGGGCTCCTCATGCAACAAACAACTACAATGAAATTATATCACTCAAACTAGGCCTCACCTTTGCTATAGGAAAAGATTCCTCATGAATCCAAATCCTATTTGATGCTATTATAGTGACACGTTGGATGAATGGGTTTCTCTAACCTAATGAATTTCATGCTTTAAACACTATTTTTGGTAATCAAGGATTGCAATATTTTTTTCTCACTTCACCTTTGCCCATGTATACAAGGAAAAAACCAATGAAGTTGATAGGTTTCCAAGGATGGATTGGAGTTGTAATAAAGACAGTGGTAAATCCCTTAGTTACAAGAAGGAAAACATAATTATTATAGTCATGTGTCCTAGGTTTAAAGCTCCTTACTATTTTTAAAGTAATGATTGATTATTTTAAATGTATCTATGATCATTGCTAACACTTTATTGGACCCTTTCAAGGTTTTTGTACCTTTTGTATATTATCATGCATAGGTAAAATTTCCATGGTAGCTATAATATTCCAGAATAGGGTTAAGAACATATAGTTAATTTCTATTTTGGTAACAATACACAGGCGAAAGAATAATTTTTTTGGCAGCACACCTCATGGTCACTTTCCATAATAACTCTTCAAATGAAAACTAAAATACCTTATGATATTATGTTCTTGTGGTGGTTTTTAATTCCTATACAATTACTATACTTTTTTTCATGAAATAAACAAGAATTAATTTTCAAAACAAAGCTTATTAATTCATATTTATGAAAGTATATTTTGAAATAACTTATTTCATTTCTAGTTAAAATCAGAAAATATTTTTTAAAATTATATATGCAACATGTATTCATCAAAATACAGTGTGCTATAATTTGTTTGTTATGTGTTGAATATGTATATAGTATAAAATTAAATATTGAACTAATATGAGTGACTGAAACATTCAAATAACTAAACCATCCCAATACCTATAAAATTAATGCAATTTACACATTGATTATAGTAAAGGTTTGACATTTATAGGAAGAGGAGAAAAATGAAGTGAATTTTTTTATTGGAGACCAAATTTAATTTTCCATATATATATATATGGAGAGAGTAGTAAATTTCCATGTCAATTCCTTTATGATGTTTTTTCCTTTGTATAATTGTTGAATAATGGGCATTTTAGCTTTATTTTATGCAGAATCAACTGGTTTAGATTGATGTTGTGCTTTTAATTTTCATTGTGATCGATAGTATTATAATATAACCAAGTGTAAACTTCATGTTTGGGCCATGAAACATGTATAAAGACTGCAATGGTTGTGACTTATGCCGTGGATATGTCCCTTAGGGGCCAACCATCAATAACCTTAGCTATATAACCCTTAAGTTCATGCTAGTATGATGTTTACTAACAATGGACTAAATTCCTAACCTAAGGATTTTTGTTAATAATGAAACATACAATATTTTCCTTAAATCTATACATCATATGTTATTTGCATCACATAAATATTTTTATACCAATTATTCAATTTTAAAATAAAAGATAAATTGATTTTTCACATGAATAAAATGTCAACACATATTACTCTCAGCCAATTTTTCAAGATTAATTTTGTTCTATTAATCATAAACACATATCATTTGAGACTAGTTTAGATCTATAAAAATGACTATCTTGACTTCCTAATCCCCCAATTCAAAGACTATATAGTCGAGGTGGACCCTTTTATTAATGTTATGTGAAAAATGTTTTTTTATATTGAAATATTATTTATTTTATTTTATTTTGAAATTTTTTTGTTTTTTTTGGATGTTAGTAAATTAAGGTTATTTTGTTTTTTCAAGTGATAATAAACTATTATACTGGAGAAAATTTATAAGTTCAATATGGTGACATTTATAGGACTAATTATTTGGAGAAAAAAATGTCTATAAATATTGTCAAACATAAATTATTTTTTAGTTGCTTTATTTTATTTTGAAATTTTTTTTTATCATAAATAAGTAAAGAATGTTAAGGTTTGTTAATGATTGCAAATTCAAAGAGATTCTATTTTTTCAAGTTCAATATGTTGATGCTTATAAAACTTGCCATTTGTTCTCTAGAAATTTTTTTCTTTTGAAAATATCTTAAAACATACTATAAAACGTCAATCTACATTAAAAATGAATATACTCATTGTTTGTATGCCAAACCAAGAGTTTTCTTCTCACAAATTACCATTGAAAAAATTTCCCATGAAAGCATAAATTTGAGCTATAAGTTCTTTGATAAGATAACATATTATCAACTAAAAATTTGGATGGCTTTATAAGATTCCAAAAAATACTCTATATAACCCATCCCTAATATCCCTTATGCTTATCCCTTATGCTTAGTTTAAACTTACAGAAAGCCACACTAATTTCAAATTCGAAAGTACTATTAGTCACTCTTAAAAGTGCAAAATCATTTTTCAAAAGTTGTAATATCAAATTGCAAAAGTGAAAATCAGTTTTTGAAATTAAAAACATGAAGAATTCAAGAGAATATGGTCATCTATAAGGGTTGATATTGGGGATCATGTAGTGTGTAATATTTATTATACATCTTTCAAATATTTACATCGAATTCTTAGGTTATAAAATTGTATGGAAAAAATCACTCTTGAGGTGAACAATTCTTTAAGGAAGTCATGAGGAACAAACATTTTGTCTAATGTTCAAAAATGAATATCTACATTACACATTAATACTTTACAATCTTAACCTTTCACAATAAATGTCATGATACTGTCTATGTCTAAGGAAGAACGTAACTAGTATTATACAATGTTCTTGCAAATATATTAAAAATATATATTAAGTGAAATGACATCACTGTTATAATGGAAACTAGAAAAAATGACTCACACATTGTTTTTCGTTGTAGTTGTGCATTTTCATCATGGAAAACAATTATCGTCATTAGATATCTTCATCCTCTTTTTCATGATCTTGTTAAATTTGATAGGGCTAATTATGTCTCTTAGTCAATGGATAATGATGTTCTTGAATTATTAGTTTTCCTTAGTTCAAAAGAATAAACTTGCACCTACACTTACAAGTTTTTAATTAATATTTATAGAGGACGTATGTCTACAAAATCATTCAATCAATATTATTAATTGATATCTATATATAGAAGAAAACATTCTGTCAATATTATTTAGTATTTAAAAAATGATGTAATAATCAATTTACAATTTTTTAATTGATATCTATAGACAATATATGTTTAAATTAACATTCTATCAATATTTAGGTCGTAAGGGGTCACTATTTGAAAACAACTTTGAAATCAATGTTAGACAATTGAAATGCTTTAGGCCATTAGATCAAGTAAATATTTTTATACATGTTTTTTATAATGTTATTTTTTTTTCTTTTTAATAAGTTAGATTGAATTTAGGTTTTGGTGATTTTTAAATTAAAATGTGATTATGTCAAATTACACAAAATTAAAAATAAAAGTAAATTAAATAAAAATATTGACATAATGTAATGAACATTTTAACTAGGTCAAAATACAATAAAAAATAAAATAAAAGAAAAGAAAATAAAATAATGATAAACTATAAATAGAGCCCATGGTATTGACCCATGGTATTCATGTGGAATGTAGTTTCTTTATAGGGGGAAACTAAAATGGGCTAAATCAATCTCTGGATCTAAATTAATTATTTAATAACATTATTTTTAAATGTTTATAACCATTATTATTTTAAGGTTTTACTTAAAAAAAATGTATCTAAATTTTCATACATCCAAATATATATAGTTTTTCTTGTTCTGTATTATTTTTGTTCCAACTATTTTATTATTCCAAAAATACATGGTTTTTTTTGTTATATATTGTTTATGTTACAATTGTTTTATAATTCATGAGTATTATTTCTTAATATATAAAAAATTAAATTAATAATGAAAATTTTAAAATATGTGTTATTTTTTAAATTTCCAAAATATTTAAGAGGACATGATTTATCTTGAACAATAATGATGAATTTTCATAATTCTCATTTCTTAAATAACACTAAATTTACATTTAAAGGGGTTCGTAACAATTTTTTGTATCAAAGTCAAGGATACAGAAGAAAGGAGACATGGTGAAGAGAAGCTTCCAACCTTACAACAAGCCCTAAAAAGGCATAACATTGAATGTATTTGTTTTCCCTGATACATATGAGAAGTGCAATGAAAAATCTTGGAATTTGGAAAATGTCACGAAGCTTATTATCTCATGTTTCATTCATTTAGATATGAATTATATGAAAGAAGAAAAGCATGACAATGGATACTTATCAAGAATGTATTATTCTTTAGAAGGAAAGGACGTTGACAAGGATATGGAGGACCAAATAGTAGAATTAAAAAAAAAGAGAGAACTCTTCAGAAAATGGGTTACTCAAGGATTTTAGAATACAAATGTAGAATCCAGATGAGCTACATTCATGCAAGCGCTCAAAAATAGACAGACAATAGTGATATAGAGACAAGTTATTTATAAACAAGAGAAAGCTAGAATTATAACCCGTTTCTAACCCGAGATAGAGTTATAGGAAGAGAAACATTCAAATTTTAAAGAGGACTCGTTACTTAGAAAATACTAGGCAAAATACACTTACCTATTGCAATTTGTTGAAAAAATATATCCTTGGGGAGGAATCTATTATTTAAAAGGTTTGGAAAATAATTTCATTTCAAAACAAAAATGTACTATCACTAGTTATTACATTTAAAAAATCTTCTTGTTCTTGTCACTACAAAATTTGATTGTTGATATTTATTTGATGGGAAAATAAATTATTTTTAAAATACACTATTGTCTTGAATTATGATCCCTAAAAAAGTCACTAGATTCCCTCATTATGAGCTAATTTTTTTCATCTTACTTTTGGGTCTTCATGATGTAAAACTTGATTGTTGATATTTATTAGATGGGAAAATAAATTATCTTTAAAATACACTAATGTCTTGAATTATGATCCCTAAAAAAGTCGCTAGATTCCCTCATTATGAGCTAATTTTTTTCATCTTACTTTTGGGTCTTCATGATGTTTGTTATTCTGACCGAGGTGAAAATTTCCAAAGAAGTGGAATATTGGTCGTTCAAAGAGGAATTATGGAAATATGATTGTAGATCATTTATTAATATAAATTATCTGAACTGAGATTAATTAAACATCCCCAAGGGTTAACAAGGGCTCAAATGTCTCTTATCCATAAAAATGACATGAGAGGTGAAGGTGGATTTACCATACTTAAGCTTCTTAGTAGTCCCTTATGAAGTAAAACATGTCATAGTGATAATTTTTTATTCCATTAAATCATTCTAGATATAGAGCAGAGTCAAAGTTCTAGGAGTAGTATTAGAGGAATTTGATACCGCGTAAAACCCACAGCCCCCACTTTCCTGTGCATATAAAAATGCACCTCCAATTCATGCCCCAATTAATCTCAACTCGCAATTTAATTTAAATATATCTGGAAGTTTTAATATCTCAAATATGAGAATTGAGATATTAATTTAACACTCTCTTAGGGTTATAAACCATACACATGACAATCTTCATATGAAAATACACCCAAGATTCACTTTACACTTAAAATCCATCAGCTTCCATACCCGCGAGATGTTTCATAACCGAAATCCCTTTTCAAAGGTCTTATAAAACAATTTGATTAAAACATCAATCGGTTTTAGTTCTAACCTCCATACCCTATAATTAAAACCGAATCTTATCATAGCATTTGACTCATGCGAACATCTCAATTTCAAAGTTCAACCTTGGTAAATTATTACCAATGCATATAACTACTTCACCGCCACTTAATAACCCAATACCAAGAATCTATATTAATAAATATATCTTAGTCCAATTATATATATTCACCCTCAATCCTTTACAACTAACCCAAGCCTCCACGCATGAACCTTTGGTTATGGTAATTCATATAAACCTCAGACTTTGATTAAAATAGCAATCATCATCGTATATTAGAGTTGTGCCCCAGCACTAACATACCTTCCACATCCAATGATGGACAACTTATCGAATTTCACCTTACCAAATCAACAATCATCACGTAACCAACTTGTGCATTTTTTTATGCCCCTTTCCACTCACTAACACCTCCGCAACTTGTTGTTACGAACACCCTTGGATCTATTGTCAATGCGATCGAATGGTAACTGCACTTTTCCCCCACAGAACCTTAACGCTAAAAAAAGGTGCGAAATATGTGGTTTTCAAAAACCACTCCAAGACACATGTCAATTGGTGACTGTTATCGCATTTTTTTTCCATTTACAGCTTACCACTTATAAATAATGAGAATACCACTGGTTTGGTATTCTGAAACCACCGTTATTGTTCAACCTCCTATTCACGGTTCCAACAACTCTTGACACGCTTATTCAATAGTCTATTTCACCTTACAGTTCCAAGGTGCTTTAAAATATTTGTAAAACAAGCCTCTACGTCTCCCATTTGTTGCGCATTCAATCTAAATTCCATATATTTCTACTGAAGCAATCTTCTTCTCTTTTCGACTTCCATTCTGTGTCAATTGTTCAATGCTACAATTAACTCTGAAACACTGTAAGAAATCGATTACAAATCCCACGAGCCCTTATATGGTTTTATGCGTTCTCAAGGGATCACCCGAAGCCTTCCTTCCACGATTTGATGGCTTTTGAATTGCCATTAACGCTTGGCAATCTCTATACAATATTCTCATCACAAATTGTTCGAACTATCTAATGGTATTCACAACCATTACTCAAAACACATGACAGTTTATTTAAGAACCCAATTTCTCTGCCCCTACAAAGAATCCTTATAAAGGTTCTTCCCCTTTTACGATGGATTTCATTTGTTCATCAATAACTCAAATGCACAGAACTTCAATTCAGAGATTTACGCTCATTCAATTTCTCATCATAACACTTACATGAATGTCAATTTCTCAATGACACACAGAGTATATTTAACCCCCAATTACAGAGTTATTCATACATTATACATGCAATTTCTAATTGAAACCCAAAGCCTACTACACAGAGTTAAATAAATTAATACTGGGACAAATCCTTTCACATATATAAATGAGTTCACTTATAGACTTATGGTCCTCAGCCAAATCTTCAAGTTAAATGGCCTTGTACCTCACTACTCTACCTCTCCAGATATACAACTCTCTTCGGGTCTATGCAGGTCTCTTTATTAATGCCTTTGAGGCTTATTTTTATACAATTTGATAATCAATCGATTCAGCTCCTTCAATGACTCGACAAAACTCTTGGATTTCCCAAAGTCCTAAATTTAGCCTAAATCCCTAAACAAATTGAACTAACTCTTCACATTCCTAGCTAACCGACTTCCCCTCATGTTCCCCAATGATTTGGGAACATTTACAATTTATCACTAAAATTATTTAAAAATCACTCAAATATTAATAATTACATAAGAAATCAAAAACATGAGACACCCCCTATGTCTGTTTACATACAAAGTATTTCCTTGAGCCTAATGCTCCTGCATCAGACTCCCCAGGTTAAAATGATTCATGATCTCCTGATCATGTGCTTTCATCTTTGTCTTCCTAGATCCAACACTTTGTTCTGTAGTTGATCATTTGCTGCAACATTCTTCTTCTGAACTTCACCAAGCTTCCATATCTTATTTTTTCTTGCTCCACTAACTGCACTTTTACATTGTCTTTCTATCTTTCTTCTGCTACTACTTTTGTTTCTTTTTTCTCTTGCTGATATCTTCCTCTGAGACACTTTCACCATCATCTTTCTCATAAATTCAATTTCTCTGTCTAATATGTCTTCCGACTGCTCGACACTGCTCTATATTGATTGCTGAATTTCTACTTCTACTTCTGCTTGCTGAGTTCTTATTTGCTGAACTCTTACTGCTGCTTTTTCTCTGGCTCTTGCCCTTAATTGCTAAGCCCTAGCTGCCACCCAATCATCCATACCCTCTTGTTCTCTACAACAGTAAAACTCTTTCTGATTTTTATCCATGACAATTTCTTCATTCTATGACTTCAGCAATTCTCTGGACTAGTATTTATATTGCCAGTCACTGTCATCATCTCTTTTCCTCTCATCCTGGACCAAACATTCTTTAGTCCTTCCATTAGTACCTACAATCATGAAACAAACATCAAAATTATACAATCTTTGTGTCTCTTCCTCCTCTTCTGGAAACACTTCAATTTGTTGCACCAACATTTCTTTTAGCAAGACTTCAATTTTCTACTCTGCCATTTCATTCTCTTCTCTAAATTTTTTCAGCAACCAATTCAGCCATCTATTTTCAAACATTTCATCAATATGTTGCAAACTTGGTTCAACATATTCTTCTTCTTCTTCTTTGACAATCCTCAGTAATTGTCCTTCATCCTCTTGATTGATTCTGGAAATCAAATCAACTTCTTCAAGTATTGTGTCCTCATCTTCTGTTAGAATAAAATTCTGATTTTGCACTGTTGTAGAGGTCCCAAAATTCTGCCCCACAAGTTTCTCTTTTCCCATCAGGTAAATTAGTTCCTTCTTGTCATCAACAGTAATAACAAGTTTCTTTACATGAGGCATGATAGCCTCACCTTCTTTCAACAACCCATATTAATTCAAGACAAATCCAAGTGATGGATTGTTCTCTGTAATGCCTATAACCACAGTCAAACTATCAGTTTCAAAATCATAAGACCCAATGGTCTCAATTGATGATCCAATCACCAATTCTTCCTTCTGCAGTCCTAAGTATTTTTCAAGACTCAAGAAAACTTTCCTGTCTTCATTCCTTCCTATCTTCACTTTCTTCAATCCCAAATTTTTAAATTGAGGTTATGCTCTCTGCATTGAATCCTCAGTTTTCAACATAACCTCCAGCAACTTAATTTCTTCATTCCATGGAACTTAACCACATAATCTTTTTCCTTCTCTTTTAATTGATTTCCCAATGGTGTCAATTTATCTTCATCATCAACATAATCTTCATTCATAAAATAAATGTTAAAACCAAACTCATAAGGCCTCAGTGCCTTTCTTTCCTCTGCCATCATTTCAGTATATTTTCCTGAAATTCCTTCCTTCTCTATTAGCACCTCAGTATGCTGAACTAGAATTTCCAAAGAGCTCCATGAAGAACTCCCAAGACTTTTAACTAGTCTTCTTTTCACACCATCTGCTCCCATCATGTTTTCCTGTTCACTGTGATGAACTATACCTTTTGCAATCTCTCTTTCATCCTTTGAAATCTCCAACAAGTATTCGAACAATGAAATTTCTCTCTAGCATTGCTGAAGCATTTCATCATCATTTACTATCCCTACACTCACACACAAAATTTCAGTTTGTAGACCAGGAGCTCCAATAGCCTCAACCGGTGTTTCACATATCAGCTCTTCAAATTGATCCTCTTCTTCTTCATCCACAAGAATTTCTCCTTGTGCTACAACAGCTTCAATCATACATGTATCACTGCCTCCTTCAGTCAAGATATATTCTCCAAAATTGTTTTTTCTTCAGAGTATTCATCTTCTGAGGGATACTTCTTTAGACTTGTGATAGTTTCACAAGATTTCTCATCCTCCTCCTCAACAAACTTTAAAGCTTGTTCATCTCCCTGTGAGGTACCTGCAAACATACACAACTCTTTAGTTTTAAAACCACAAGACTTTTCAGTCTTGGTTTATTTCTCACGCACTTCCCTTTGAACAGATCTACATGTGGAATCTTCAAATTCCATCCTTGAATCAAGAACTTTGAGTTCCTCTTCCTTTGTAGAACCTGTAATCACCTCACAATTATCAATTACAAAAATACAAGGTTCTACATCATACAGTTGATCTGGACTTGTCCAATAACTCAGGAAATCATCAGTGATTTTCTCTTCAGCAAGACAAACTTATTTCTGTCTTAAACCTTCACCATGATCCACAAGATATTTTCCATATCTCCATCCTTCATCTGTACTCTGTTCTGCATCACAAACATAAAATTCTCTTCTCAACTCAACTGCTTTGAGTTTTGTACACCTCAGCTACACATCCATCCTCTCTTCAAGCTTTCTCAGCCTCTCTACAAACATACAAAAATCATCAGATGTAAATTCATTTGACCTCTTGGTCTCACTTGAAGTTTTAGTCTTCAAGTCCTTCTCCAAATACTCAATCATCCTGAGTAATCTCTCTTTCAGCTGAGCATTTATCATTTCCTCTCTCTTCACCTATAGCCTCTACCACCTTACTTTCTCCTTCACGAGCCAACCAACTCTCTGGCTTTCCTTTATCATCAGTTCCAATTTGTTGAACTGTTCCCTAATCTCAGCTACCTCTTTCCAATATTCTGCATTAGTAAAATTATTCCCCATGCCATTTGTCCTGGAATTTTATTCCTCTTTTATGTTGTGGCCTCTCTCAGAACCTCTGCAATCTCTGTTATGGCTATCAGTAGCCATTTTCTCCTCCATGAGTTCTTCACTCACAAGCTACACTAAGCCTCTGCAACAGCAAGCTCTCCTACTGCCACTTACCTCACCAATCCTTTCCTTCAGATCTGGGCTTTTGGCAAGTACTGGTCCCTTATGTGCTGGAACCTTCTGAGCACTCTCTTCTGCTCTCTCTAGGTTTCACTCTACAACTTCTCAAAAACACACATGTTCTTCTTTCATCCAACCTCTGTTGGGAATTCTCCAGGTTTTGCCACACTTTCTTCTTCACCTTAGAATCCTCTACTGGAATCTTTCATCACTGCTCTCAAAGCTATGATCTGCCTTTGTTGAGATTTCCTCAATTGCCTGCAATCTGAATTCTGCAAACAATCCTTAAAACCAGAGTTAAACATTGCTCATTGACTCACCTTCAAGATTTTGTATAATCTTGCTTCTTTTTTCACCTGCGCTGCATCTCTATATGCTGCAATCTTTATCCGTTTTCAAAAATATGATTTCTTTTCATCACACCTGTGTTCACATCCTCAAAACACATCCTGGAAATCTTCAAACACTTTTCCTTCAACTTCAGATTCTGCAAATCTGAATACCTTCACTGCACACCTAATCAAATCTGCAATTTCTGTTAAATAGATTTAAAAATTCAAACTTTTCATCACTGCTTCAGTACACATGCATTTCAAAAGATAATTTTCAAAGAGCTTATCCGACTCTGATACCACATGATACCAGGTAAAACCCACAACCCCCGCTTTCCTGTGCATATAAAAGTGCACCTCCAATTCATGCCCCAATTAATCTCAACTGGAAATTTAATCTAAATATATCTGGAAGTTTTAATATCTCAAATATGAGATCTGAGATATTAATTTAACACTCTCTTAGGGTTATAAACCATACACATGACAATCTTCACATGTAAATACACCTAAGATTCACTTTACACTTAAAATCCATCAGCTTCCATACGCTATTTCATAACCAAAATCCCTTTCCAAAGGTATTATAAAACAATTTGATTAAAACATCAATTGGTTTTACTTCTAACCTCCAAACCCTATAATTAAAACCGAGTCTTATCGTATCATTTGACCCATGCAAACATCTCAATTTCAAAGTTCAAGCTTGGTAAATTATTACCAATGCATATAAATACTTTGCCGTCACTTAATAACACAATACCAAGAATCCATATTAATAAATAGATCTTAGTCCAATTATATATATGCACTCTCAATCCTTTACAAGTTACCCAAGCCTCCACGTGTGACCCTTTGGTTATGGTAATTCATATAAACCTCAGACTTTGATTAAAATAGCAATCATCATCGTATATTAGAGTTGGGCCCCAACACTAGCATACCTTCCACATCCAACGGTGGATAGCTTATCACATTTCATCTTACCAAATCAACGATCATCGCGCGAGCAACTTGTGCATTTTTTTACACCCCTCTACACTCGTTAACATCTCCGCAACTTCATGTTGCTAACACCCTTGGATCTATTGTTAACGCGATCAAACGATAATCACACTTTTCCCCCACAGAACGTTAACGCTCAAAAAAAGTGCGAAATACATGGTTTTGAAAAACCACTCCAAGACACGTGTCGATTGGCGACTTTTATCACATTTTTATTTATTTACAGCTTACCCCTTATAAATAATTCGAATACCGCTAGTTTGGTATTCTGAAACCACCATTACTGTTCAACCTTCTATTCACAGTTCCAACAGCTCTTCACACACTTGCTCAACAGTCTATTTCAGCTCATAGTTCCAAGGTGCTTTAAAAAAGTTGTAAAACAAGCATCTGCGTCTCCCATTTACTGTGCATTCAGTCTGAGTTCCATATATTTCTACTGAAGAAATCTTCTTCTCTTTTTGACCTCCATTCTGCGACAATTGTTCAATGCTGCAATTAACTCTGAAACACTGTAAGAAATCGATTACGAATCCCACGAGCTCTTATATGTTTTTATGCATTCTCAAGGGATCACCCGAAGCCTTCCTTCCACAATTCGATGGCTTTTGAATTGCCATTAACACTTGGCAATCTCTATACAGTATTATCATCACAAACTGTTTGAACTATCTAATGGTATTTAGAACCATTATTCAAAACACATGACAGTTTATTTAAGAACCCAATTACTCTGCCCTTACAAAGAATTTCTCTTTGGCTTCCTACATAGAATCCTTATAAAGGTTCCGCCCTTTTTACGATGGATTTAATTTGTTCATCAATAACTCAAATGCACAGAACTTCAATTTAGATATTTACGCTCATTCAATTTCTCATCAGAACATCGACATGAATGTTGATTTCTCAATGACACACAGAGTATATTTAACCCCCAATTATAGAGTTATTCATGCATTGTACATGCAATTTCTAATTGAAACCCAACGCCTACTACACAGAGTTAAATCAATTAATAATGGGACAAATCCTTTCACATATATAAATGATTTCACTTACAGACTTCTGGTCCTCGGCCAAATCTTCAAATTAAATGGCCTTCTACCTCACTACTTTGCCTCTCCAGATCTATAGCTCTCTCTGGGTCTATGCAGGTCTCTTTATTAATGCCTTTGAGGCTTATTTTTATACAATTTGATACTCAATCGATTTAGCTCCTTCACCTTCAATGACTCAACAAAACTCTTGGATTTCCGAAAGTCCTAAATTTAGCCTAAATCCCTAAACAAACTGAACTGACTCTTCACATTCCTAGCTAACCGACTTCCCCTCATGTTCCCCAATGATTTGGGAACATTTACAATTTCTCACTAAACCTATCTAAAAATCACTCAAATATTAATAATTACATAAGAAAGCAAAAACATGAGACCCCCCCTAAGTCTATTTACATACGAAGTATTTCCTTGACCCTAATGCTCTTGCATCAAAATTCAACATTGTGAATGTGATAAAAGCAAATAATTTTGTGGAAGGGCGAAGTCTATCCAACTTTGACATAAAAACCAAGTGCATTCTTCATGCCGAAAAAAAAAAACATGCAAATTTAGGTCTTGATTACTTTGGCCAAAATGTCTTATCCATTATGAAAAGCACATCTTACATGCAATTAATAACAAAAAATTTGCTCCAGATCAATTACCCAATATGGATATTTTGATTTGAGGTCCAGTAAACATAACTCTCCACCCCTTATTCTGAGGATAGCCGAGAAAGTTCCTACTACCTCTTGTTTCTTATATACAACATGTGATGCAACTGCTAATATTTAAGTACTTAAAAAAAATTAATGTACTAATCAATTAACAATTACAGAAATTAGTACTAAAACTTTCTCGTTAATAATATTTTCTATTATCAATTAAATATTAAAATTTTTATATTCTATTCTTTTTAATAAATATGATGGTATTTATATTTTTTTATTATATTTACATATCACCAAAAGAAATAAATGGAAATTTTGTAACTATTCATTTGCATCTTTAATAGAGTATATATGAATGTTACGTATTTTGTTAGTGTATATTGTCCTATATATTTAGTGGTATTCACAAAATGCAACTCCTCTTCAATTTGTTATAATGAGGGAATTGGATTATTGCACTATTTATTACTTCTTTTCAAAGGGGGCACGACTAGTCTTCATGAACCTTGTGAAGTGGATAGGGTGATTCATATTGGCTAGGGAAGTCCTTCGACGGAAGGAGGGTTGGTTAAAAGGTAATTAATAATAATAAAATCAGTTATGGTATCATATTCAACCATTTTTATAAATGTTTTCAAACAATGTATATAATGTATTTTTGCTGGTGGAAAAACAATTTTTGTGGATGGATACAAAGAATAGAATTTATGGGACAATGAAAATAAATATAATTTCAAATGACGAATGGGATTTTTTCTAGATGATGTGTAGTCGATTTCAAAATATTTTGTAGATAATGTTTAGTCTATTTTAAATGGTATAAATTAGATATTATTAAACATTATATCTAAAATTGAAATTTTAAACTACAAAATTTAGTTTCAAAAGTATCAATATAAAAATTTAAAATTGTAAAAGTGGATTTTAAATGTACTAATATCATATTCTAAATACAAAATTAGATATTGAAATGCAAAATTAGATATTGAAAATAATAATATTAAATATCAAAATTGATAATATTAATTTTCAAAAATACAAAAATATATTCTAAAAATTTTAATATTAAATTTCAGAAATACTAAATTAAATTTTGAAAATTATGAAATATCATATTAGATTATTAAAAACTAATTTATTTTTTTTAAATATCAAATTTAAATTTTACAAAATTTAATTTTGATTTATGTAATTTTGAATTATCTTTGAAAACACTTTAACTAGGAAATTTAACAAAATAGATGTAAAAACAAGGATAACAATAATAAGATTACTAGCAATTGCACCATCACCACATGTTCTTAATTGCTAAACAAGATATTTATAGTAATTTTTGTCAATTTTAGTAAAGGTAGGAGAAGTCATCAAGTTCAGTAATAATATTGTCCTTCATTATAAATTTCAAATACATAGTGATAGTGTTGTCTTTCATTGTAAACATACACATATCTCCATTTCATCTTTAAACATAAAAATATAATCTCCAATGTAAAGATCGTGGGTTGCTACCAACTTCTCTGTCACTAAAATAAAAAAGAAATGATGGTATAAAAAAGAAATGAAAAAAGAATAATGACATGAAAAAGAAATTGTAAGGGAATAGTCAGAGCCTCAAGTAACAAGTCTAAATATCATTAGATTTAAATAAAGTTACAATTTACCTGTAACTTCCAATAAATACATTTTCTTGTTATTGGTGCAATATCTGCAACATGATATTTTATATTTCATTTATTTTAAATCAATATATTCATAATATTTTATATTTTATTTAAAATAAAACAATAGTAATATATTTAAAAGATCAGTTGAGATAAGAATGGCATATAGATATAATGGAATATCTAGAGATACTTGTCCCTCAAAAGTAACTGTTTTAAAAAAATATATCTGTATGTAAAATGCCAGATTTGAAACAAAGTCATGTCATCTTCTTCAAATATAAAACTATGTCCAATATTTAGGGGAGGAAAATGCGCCTCTGCTTTTTCCTGTGCATCACAATAATATAATAATAGATTTAAGTAGTTTATAAATTACAGTGATATATGGCGGAAAAAAAATGTAAATACTTAAATTTGATTCCTATTTTGATATCTATAAAAATAAATAAAAAAAATTATTAATATTAACTAATAATATTTATTTTAATTAAGAAAAGTGATTATCCCATAGTCAATCTGAAATGATCTCAACCGATTTCAAAATTTAACAAATATAATCAGAACATTCCAAACCTACATATAATTCAATATTCAATAGGCATATAATTCAATATTCTGAATTTAACAATTAACATGGAAATATTCTTGAAATAGTGCGATGCTCCAAAATCTACCATTTACATTAAAAAGAACAATGGAGTATAAATAGGTGTACCTTAGGAAGCACTATTCTATGATTAATCACTTCACTCGGCTGAAGCTGCTGCTGTAATACCAAGTGATACATCTTGCCCATCAAAACATCTCTCTGCACCATTATCAAAATATCAACAGTTTGCCTAAACAACCGTCGCCTATTTGAAGTACTACATTACTTAATCTTTTCATGGAATAAGAACCAACCTGGTTTTGGGATTGATGAGCATGAGTTGCACTCCCATCTCCTGACACAGTAGGATGAATTCCATACCCGCTCATGGGCATAACAGGAGAAGATGAACCCACCTTGTTTGCGATTGATGAGCATGAGACGTTCCACTCCCATCTTCAGACATAATAGGAGAAGAAGAACCCACCTGCGTTTGGGATTGATGAGCATGATTTCCAATTCCATACTTTAACATACTTAGAAGAGGATAGGAGGATGAATTCGACTTCTTTCTTTTAACACACGAGGAAACGAGGACGAGTAATAATTTACCTGGAGAGGAAACTCAGAGTGATGAGGAGGATTCCCAACAGGATGATGAGCTCCAATTCTTGAAAGAATATACTCCATGATCTCTACGATCCTCTCTAAAGCACCAGAATTTCCAAATCTTCGGACCACGGCATCGGTATCAATTGCAATCAAGCGTTGAAGGGTTGAGGCACCTCAGCGTGTAGTTGCAGAGTAAATGTGAAAAATGAGGCATTACACATATATGAAAAGTACCAATGATGTTTTAGGCATTGTAACAGTTATGCGTGTATAGGTGAAGGAGCGCACAATGCCTTTTAGCAGGCCCAGCGATAGATTGTCGGCTGTTGAGAGAATTGTAATCCATTTCAGTTTTCACAACTACATTTAACTGCATTGAAATTAAAATTTGTAATTATTTTTTCTTTTTAATCTAAGGTTGAATATGTTTTAATCGTCTAACATATAATCTAATGGTTTCAGATTATGACACATACATACAAAAGATATGTTTTCAAATAATAATGCCTTACGACATAATTAACCAATACTTTTTTCACTTATTATAATAGTACATCATTCTTGATTTGGAAATGTATTTAACATTTTATTTCACTATAAACAATATTCCCTACCAATATTTTCCTTTTTTAAAACACATTGAATAAATTTGGCACAAACAATATATGAAAGTAATTTAGTAACTCATTAAAATTGTCTTTATTATGTAAAATAGGTTAATGTTGTTTAACACAAGTTTAGAAATGGTTTTTTGAGTTTGTTAGACTTCCATGAGTTAAAAGGAAAGCTATGTATTTTTAATGTCCAATAAATTGCTCACTATAGTTAAATTGCTCTTTTTATAATTAAATTAATACCAAATTGCATGTATTATCATAAATCAAAATATTGTAACATTTTGAAATGAATGTATACATAAGTTATTTATAAATGTGATATCATCTAACAAAATGTTACACGAGATAGTATAAGAATTTTCTAGAAGAAAATGAGGATTATTTATAAATATGATATCATATAACAAAATGTTACAGGAGATAGTATAAGAATTTTCTAGAAGAAAATGAGGATAATTTTTAAGTAAAAGTAATTTATTTTTATGTTTTTTTTAGTGTAAAAGAGTATGTGCTTTGCATTAGTTATTAAATATGGAATGTATGTATGTATGTGTTTTTTTTCCAAGATTAAATCGTAATTTCCATTAATAAATAGTGAAAATTACATGTTGTATGAGTATATATATATATATATATATATATATATATATATATATATATATATATATATATATGAAATTATTAGTAAAAGTAATTTGTTTTTACGTTTTTTTAGTGTGTAAAATTTTATATGTTTTTACATTAGTTATTAAGGATGGAATTTATAATAATGTGCACGTGTGTGAGTGAGCAATTGACAATTAAGACAAGCTCATGTTCAAAGGTCAATTTCAATTGCTACCATTGTAATCTCTATGTGTGATTTCCAATCTCATGATTAGCACATGGGCTATTCAGTCTCTAAGATTAAACATGAGTATTCCATCACTCACATAATTTTTATATAATATCTACTTAGCATGAATATTCCCTCACTCACATAAATTTTACATAACATCAGCTTGAAAATTAAGCTGCCGGCAACAGTTACAAGAAGTAATGAAACATAACTACATAGAATATTTGTAACGATAAATTAGAAAGAAAAAAAAATTAAAGAAATTGAGTGTTTCCTTTCGCGACAATTTCAAATGTAATGGATATTACAATGATGAATTATAGATATTTCGTATAGAGAAGCATCAAAAATATTTGTTGTAACAAACTAAAGGAAAATGGATTAACCATTAGGTGATAGGAAAAATATAAATCCTTTAATGGAAACAACATCATAGCCCAATATAGTTGGAAAATGTATTCCTCGTTATAATTATATATAATTATATATGTAAGAATCTTTTAACAATGGTGTGCGATAGTGGTATTAAATGGAGTTTCATCTATTAATTAGAGAGAAGAATCGTTGGCTATTAGAATGCATGAATTTAAAGATAGTCATTTAATCTATTTAATTGGAATGAATGAATTTAAAGGTAATCATTTAATGTATTTAATTAATAAGGTATATATATAAATACAATACCTTGTGACTTTTTTATTATTTTGTAAGAGGTGTATCTATATCCCGAAGATATTTAAATTTGGTTTTGATTTTTTATCATTAGATTAAGGGAATGGTATAAATATAGATAATTCATAACGATTAGGTTTCCATCTTTTCTCACTTTATGCTGAATAGTCGTATGTGAGTCTAATAAGAGATGAAATCTAGAAGTTGATAATAGTCAATGGATAATATTATCTTTAGATATGGTCGTTTAAAGAAGACAAAAAACCAAATAGATAGTAGAAAATGGTGTTATTTACTAAATGATAGTTTGGGGTTGACCATCAAATTTGGAACTTGTTTTGAAGTAGTTCCGAGAACAATTTATAATCTAGATAGAAGTTGGTGTCTTTTAATAAATGTAAGTGTTCTTATATGGTGGTTTAAATATTAACACAAGTTGATCAAATGATGGTTTAAATATGACAACAAATAGTTTCCTAGAAAAATTGTAAGTGTTATACTAATCAGTGGTATAAGGAGGAAAACAAGCCAAATGGTGATTTTGGGATGACCAAAAACAAAATTGTAATCATGGAACAAGCTTGTAACTCTAGTTATAGCTCTTGATATGGCTCTAGCTGACTCTTGTTTTAGGATCGTTATATTGGGTCTCGCTTTTAGCATGGTTAATGCTAACTAAATTTTTTCTTATTGATATGAATTTGAAAATTGAAGCTTGATTATCAATCACTAATGTTCCACCCTATTATATACAGGGGTGAAAAGAAGAAAATATCTCTATTGCATATGTGTTAATAATTAACAATGGATTCTTTGGTATGACTTATATTTCTTATGGGTTATTAATGACCATTTCAAAGAAACTATCCATCCAATTTGAACCTTTACTCTTGTAGGGTTCTTACTATGAGATAATATATTTAAATGATAATTATGTTTTCTACAATTCTGACAAATATTCACATCAAAAAATTGATCCTTCACATGCCCAAATCAATATCAATATTATTGTTTGAAAATCTAACGTGGAACTGTAGTAGGTGAATATGAACCTTGAAGAAAATCCACACTCTAGGATTGAATTTTTTTTTATTAGTTTTTAATGTGAAATACCACTTCCTTTCCATATCCAAGACTAATTTTTCTTATTGTTGATGAATTTTTCCCAAGGTCTGATGATGGGCTACGGAAGTGCAAGTAGTACTTCTTCATCTTCATTTTAATGTTATCCTGAAGTGGAATCATGTGTTGGATACTAATACGAGTGTTTCTCAATTTTTAAAAGATAATTATTCTATATTATAATGTTAACTCTTTCACTATGATTAATCTTATTTGAGTTGTGAGTCAAGTCGAATGAACTCAATTTTTATTTTGCAAATATTGTATACTCATTAGGTATATGTGAGAGCTTCTTTGTCAAATTTGATTGTATTTTAAAAGGTAGATAATATTATAGATTTTAGTAACTATAATAATCCATCAATTCTATTAATTTCTCAACAACTCAAGTTTATATAATTGAGAGTTTCAACTTCTACTAAAAATGGTTCCATTTAAAATAAAATGCAACAAGGACTATTTGAAAGTTACAATTCATATTTTTGCAGTTGAATTGATATGACATCAAAGATTGAGTTACTCGTATATGCACCAAATGGATTATGGTTTCATGGTAAAACATCACACCATGCTCTTTAAATAGCTCCCTTTTTTTTTGTAAATGAATAATCTTAACTCTATATTATAACAAAGGAAAATTAACTTAAGTGTAGAGATTTGGAAATGAATAATTTTGTGAATACATTCATGAATAAAATTTTGGCAAATGGAAAATATTCAAATCCCTACTTAGATATGTACTATGTTGAAGAAAAATCCTAAAATTACAAAAAAATGATATTATGTTTCCACAACCAAGCTGGTAGATGTTTCTATGTAGATCCAAGAACACAATTTTATATATAGGGAATGTTGACTTTCACAAGATAAATTTTATCCCTAGATTTCTTAAATTCTCTTTCGCCACCACTATTGTAACCTCGTTCCATTGGAATATGTAGAATACTAGTGGGGAGGGTGAATCAATATTCTTATTAATTCAAACTATTAAAAGCTTTCATTTTAATTCTAATCCTTTTACAATTATAAAATAAGTAGGTAAAGAAAAACCATATAGAAATAAAATATTTAACATGGAAGAACATTAAGGGAAAAGCCACAAAACATTATATTATTTAAATGATGATTGTACACACCAACCCATAGTTATATATTTTGCAAGAACCCACTTGTAAGAGACATGCATCCCATTTTCAGTTTTGTAGGCTCCAAGCTGTGAGAGACCCCAATCCCAAAGTTTTCTAGGTTCCCACCTACAGGGAACACCAATCCGCTCTTAATATTTTTCTTAACTAATGTTTGTTACATTATGATATTTTCTTTGTTATCCTCTTTCTTTGCTTCCTAATGCATCTTTTACAATCTCTCAAAAAAAAAAAATTCTATACCACTCACTCATGTTGTCCCTCTTAATTACAGTTTCATAGTAAATTAATCAAAAACACAACTCTCTCTTCCTTACACAGTTTCTTGATTTCTTTATTACACCCTCTTCAGAAATGCACCCTTATATCAACGATTACAATTTTCTTTCCTCTACATTTATAGATTATTCACTTTTTTACCATGGGAATTGATCCATGGTATTGACCAATGGAATTATAGCTTGATTGGGTGACATTGTTCTTTACCCGTTCAACGTGCCACCTTACGCTCATATTGTATCACGAGCCTCCTGATATGCCTACGCCATTTCCTCAACTCATTTTTACATCCAAGCACTTGATCGTGGTTTTATCTCCCTTTCATTAAATAATTACTCACCTTCAACAATGTTTCCACGTGACTAGGCACCATAATTAGGGGCCTATCCTAGCATTGATGAGTGAATCCATATATGATAAAATTATGAACAAAAGCACTATGTACATGGTAATCTCAAAAAATGCCTAGATAAACTTTTCAAAATTCCTTTACATCTTAACTACTAATAAATTAGCTCCTCCTTACCTAACTTGGGACCTTGCACATAAATGCTCATTTACTGATATATATGAAGTGTGGGTCTTCTTTAATCAAGAACAATATGTACATAGTTTGTTGAGCTAGATGTGTAGATTCCGTTTTATTACACAGAACCATGAACCACTGGAACCATGACCAATTCGTTTTCCTATGATGTATCCAAGATTCAAGCCTATATTAATTATGTAAACCAAATATGCAGTAAGATCACTAGATGTTAAAATATCCTATTTTTTAGAAGAACCATAATTGTATGAACCTCGACAAAAAAAATTTTCCTCACTTGAATCTAGATCTATGTCATTTTCTAGTGACCATGCTTTGGTCCTCATCTAGATAATCATATGCCTAGATAAATTTTTATACCCCCTTTGGTGTTGTTCCTTTTTCTATTTTTATCATAAGTTCCTTATTCCTTTCTCTTTTGGCCAGAAGAGAAATATAAGAATACCTCACCAAGCCACCACTGTGGTGCAAATACTAACACTTTACAAACTACAACATAGGATTATGTAACGCTACCGAGTAACTTTCCACATAAATCCACTACCATGTGGTGTTCCTTAGTGTTTCCATGTGTCCAAGTACCTAGCATGTTTCACCTATCACCTGTTCAATTAGCTACCCAAAATTGTCAAAAATGTGTCCCACGTGTCAAACCCTATGGCTTACACATTGTTTGATGTGTCAAATATCATCCATGTCATGTCAACTTTCATCCACATGTATATTGCACTTGTACAGTGTCAACTGGTTGGATCAGATAAAGAAATATAGACATGGTTCATTTTCTTTGGTTCTTTCCTCGATGCATCCTCGGATATCAAGATATATGTGGGAGGCCCAAATACATACTAGAGACCCAAATGAAAAAGAGTGATCCATATTGAATCAAGTATCCACCTCGAAATATTGAATTGATGCATGCTCAAATATTTGGATTCGTATATTATGCGAAATGTTAATATGAAAATTGTGGGTCTCTATGAACTAAAGTTGGAGAGCGAAAAAATTGATTTTTTTGCACTATTTTTCCTTGGGTAAGGAATTTTTGGTTTTTTTACACATTACACCTAAAATATAAATTTTCCCAAGTTTTTTTCTTGAAAAGGTTATGACCTACATAAACCATCTTTGGTCAACAAACTTCGTCAAAAATTGACATCGATGAGAATATGATATGCATCATGATTATTGACTTTCACATCAATGAAAACACTCACTCAACATTCTACCCCTTTTCATTAATGGCAACACCACCAGAAAATCAATCATTCATTTTCGTGGACTAAGAATAACTATCCATATCTTCTTATATCTTCCCATTTGACATCAATGGAAAAATAATTGAACCATGAAGTTATGTTTTTTGTCTTTGACTTGGGAAACTATGTTTTGTTGGGACTACTTCGCTGATGCTTATGCTACCTTTGACTATGTTCTCTTTGAATGTTGGCATATCCCATTCTTCAGGAGTCCTGCTATATTAATCTCAACAAATATCCACTTCATTGACTATTATTTATGCCATTTGTAATTCCTTCAAGTACACTTAGTTCCTCCTATTGCGTACTTGTTTTTATTCTAAGAACGTCTTCCTATTCTACCTATATTTTTTCACACTTCCCCTATCATTTACAAAATGTCTATCCTTGGTTAGCAATACTATCATAGAAGAAATATTACTCCCCCTAAGCTCATTTTGTAGTTATACAACACTTTTTTTCTCTTTCATTTTCCCATTTACTAAGAGAGTGATGGAAATATTATTCCCAATATCTTCCTCATATACTTAAATGGCCTCTTAGAAGGGGTTTAGTAAATATGTCTTCAATCTTCTCCTTAGTAGGTACATATTCCAATTTAACTATCTGGTCCATTACTTTTTCTTTGATAAAGTGATATTCAATAGTAATGTAATTTGTATTGAAATCCATCATTGTATGTCTAGGTACGTTAATTGAATTAGTGTTATCAGCAAACAAAAAAAATATTGAGTGAAATCTACCTGAAGGTCCTTGATATTTTGCATCAGTATCATATAATTTGGGTACAATAGGAGGTAGGTGCAATTTATTTTCCTTCAACAATATATAAGGATATATAGTTATGTTTCTTTTTAGCTAAAAAACAAGACAAATCCTTAAGAAGAAGGCTCCCACAATTGTGCCATTGTGTCATTAATATTTATTTCCCAATCAACATTAGTATAAGTTTGTAGTGTAGAGTCTATATCTTCGGGTATCATAAGCCAAAATCTAGTGTCTGTTCCGAATTTTTAAATATACTCCTAACTGCCTAGGGATGATTTTCCTTAGGATTTGATAGAACTTATCCTACTATTCCAACTACATACATGACATATAGTCTTTTAGCTATGAGACAAAGTAGTGTCCCAATAATTTATTGATGCATAGGATGGTTCACATCTGGAAATTCCTCATCTTTTTTTAGTGTATAGCTTGTTAACATGGGTGTGCTTAGAGCTTTACAATATTCTATACCAAATTTTCTCATAATTTATTTGAGATGCTTAGTTTGAGAGATAAAAAAATTTATGCAACCAACTCAAAAAATATAAGAAAAGATAGATCAACGACATATAAATTAGCCTCTTCGAAGGGAAACCTCATTTACATTACGTAAACGAACAATTATTGTATGATTGAAATGAAAAAGCCTACTTTTTGTATATAGGGGTATAAGGTGTCACAATATAATCATAGCCGACATAACAATAAGAATGTAAGGGTAAAATAATAACAATAGTGGGCTTTTATGGCACGCAATAATAAAAATATGGGGACTACATGGGAACAATAATAACAATAAGGGGGCTACACTAACAAAAAAAATAATGGGATACACTAGTATTATAGGGACATTACATGCCCCTCTCCTTCAAAAAAATTTTTTCTCAATGCTTTAGTATTTCTTAATGCATATGTATAAATTTATCATCCATCGTGTCTTCAATGGGTAAGTTCTTCTACTTGATGAGATACACTGAAATTGATCGATCTCATAGCTAACGAGTTCTTATTTCTATGACTTCTTTAGGTTCCAATATGATTTTAACTTCCTCGTCAAGTGCTATAAATATTGTTTGAATTGAGATCTTGTCACCTATAGCCTTCTTTAAGAATGAAACATCAAAAACTAGGTGCACTCAGGAAGATGTAGGAAGCTGCAATTTGTATGCCATAGTACCAATATTTTGCAACACCTTGTAAGCACCATAATACTTTGGTGATAATTTACTATCCTTCTTAGATTTCTTGAGGGAAAGTTTTTTGTATGGTTGTAGCCATAAAAATACCCAGTATCCTACATCAGACTTCCTTTGCTATGATGTTGATCTTCCTCTTGTTTCATTCGATTCTGTGCCAAAGTGAGGTTATCTTTTAAGAGTTGGAGAACTTGTTGTTGATGCTCGATGTGATATTCCACTACTTGAACCTTATAATTTTATATTAAATATGATTTCATGGACGGTGGATGATATCCATAAAGTGCCATTAAAGGGGTCATTTTCGCTGCAATATGGAAGGAAGTGTTATACCACCATTCAGCCAGAGGTAATTTTTTGTTCAAAAAGATGATTGTTAAAAGTAATCTTAATGCTTCACATTAATCATGAACCCAAGGCAATTTTGTTTATTTCAAGAGTGAAAGCAAAGTATATTCGAGTGAAATTAGAGGTTAACTATTCTAAATCGTTGCAAGAAATATTATCTAATTCTCGAAGTTCAATCAATCAATTTCAAATTAAACTATGAAATACTTCAAATCAATCAAAGAATTAAATTTTAGTATGAACTTATGTAGAAAGAAAACACTCAAATGCTAAAATTAAAGATATTTTGCAATTGAACAACAAGCTTAATGAATTGAACATTAATAGAAAAAATACTTAATAAATTGAATAGAAATCACCTATTGAAATTTTTCAATGGAATTCTCTATAATTCAATTAATAAAAACATTCAGTATTTGAACAAAAAATCATACATTGGCACTTGCAATGGGAAGAACTCAAGGAATAAAAATGTGAAAAATTGAACAAAAACTACATAACCACGCTGAAATCAATCTAATAAATGGAAAAAAATCACTCAAGAGTAAAGGAATATTAATGACATATTCAACTTGACTGAAAAGAATTCATAACACACCACACTAGAAATTACTGAATTGAAACGTAATTCTACAAAGCGTAAGAATAACCAATTTGCAAGAATCAAGAAATAAACATATAACACAAAATAGCAGTATAGCTCCCACAGACCATGCCCGAAGCTTCGAGAAGTCTTCTGCCAAGAAATACTCAGAAATCACTTATAATGAAAATTCTAACTCTTTCATTAATCAATGGAACATGTACATCATCACGACTTGAAATATTTTTTCTAGATACATGTTTATTACAGAAAATTACAATATATGGGAAAAATATCTCTTGTTCACTTTCACCTACAGCCTTTTATAACTTTAAGGAGAAACAAAACAGAGAATAGTGAATCCTTAGGATCAAGAGATCCTGAGGCTTCACAACTATTAGCTGAATGCTTCAAGAATGGACATGTATTTCCATATTTTGTTGATTATCATGAACCAGACACGATTTCATTTTCTTTTCTTGACTGTTGTTGTCTGGTCATTTGGTCAGTATTTGGTTCGGATTTCCTATCAATAAAGACAAAAAAAATTATTTTTATACTATTAAACAGTCTATTTATTAATAATTCGTTTTACCCTACTTTTACACTATTATGCTTTGATTCATTTATAAAATGAAGGAAAACATATAAAACTTAATAATAAATCAAGCTAAATATGGGGATAAAATGTAAATTCTCCATGGCCTAACATACTCCCCTACTTACCATTTTGCATGTTCTCATGCAAAAATATGATTGAGGTGTATTTGAGTTAAGGAATAGACATGATATACCTCTTACTTGTAAAATATAAAACCATTCTTTTGTTTTAATTTTGTAAATGCCAAGTTTGTATGTCCCTTTGGCAATTAAAAATCATGGTGGTAATATTTGGGAGGGTGTCATATGATGGGGCATATATATCTGCATCTTATCCATGTACGGCCCATGTTTAAAATTAAATTTCTATACAGATGAAAATGAGAAGTAGCAGCTTTAAAATTCTTGTAGCCAAATGGCTCTCTATTCTTAACATTATTGGTAGAGGCTTGCCACCTTTGCTTGGATGCTAATAAATCACCCCCTGGATATATTGGAAGTATGTTGTTCCATTATGTACAATATCTTTGTGAATTGGCCCTAGCTTGGCTATCACTCCTTTCTGTTGCATAAACCTCTTATGTTCAATGAATAAATATATGTGTTTTGTAGGTTCCCCTCTATCCCATAAGTCTAACCCATGTTCCCTTTTCTGGAAGATATTGTAGGCCTTAGCCCATCTAATATGGTTTTTAGAAAAGACATAAAATCTTGAAACTGAATGTCCCCAATGAAGGGACTAGGTTTACTATCTCTTTCATCTTCTAAAAATAAATTGTGCAAGTACAATTCATAGAGAAGGTGATGTACCTGTTCATCTTGTTCATTACAACATTGGACAAATTATGTAGCAGAGTTAAATGTAGTAGTATTCCCTGCTATAACAGCTTTAATATTCAACAAAAAATACCTTTCCATTATAAATAAGGCATAATTGGTGGTCGGTGATCAGTAAGACAACACATCTAAGTAAAGTGAACAAACAACACGGGTTTGTTCCTTAGCATGTTCCAGTTGAGCCTGTGCCCTTTTTACTTTCACTTTTTCTTCCCTAATTTAGAGAAAGGTTTCATCTTCAGTTCTAGTAAGGTCATTAAATCGTTTTAGTAATGTCTGATGTTCTGGTAAAGGCACTACTTTCTTCCCATACTGGACCAATTCTTGTTGAATTTGAATCAATTCATTGTGAAGCTTTTGATTGGTAGCTCTTTGTACCAAAGGGGTATAAGAAAGTGTTTCCTTTGTTTCGATATATTTTTCATCTGTAGGTATCAAATCGATCTGCAGAGAGACTTTAGCTATTTCTTGGGGACTGCATTAATTACCTTGTACAACAGCATCTACATTTTTTGTGAAAAAGTATGTTTGGGTTTCCTTTGGTTCAATTTGAATGCCAATTTTTCTATAGAACATAGTTCTATTTGGTTCTCCACAATATATTATTCCTTTTTAGGTTTCTAGGCCTTATCCACCTCTTTCAACCATCCCTTTAACTATTCCACAATTTCTCTCAATTCTCTGCATTTCCTGTGCATTCTTCTCAACTTAGCCCAAGCTGATTTTTTCTTCAAAGGGGTCCTAGCAGGAGAATATGTAGTAGCGGCTTCAGGTTTAGGTGGGGTTGTGCCAGTATTAGGTTTATCATCTAATGAAATGATGTTTTCTTCAGGAACTAAAGAGGTTGTGCTGACATTGATATCTTGGTTAGGTGGAGCAATGTTTTCTTCAGGTGTCAGAGGAGCTGTATCTACATTTGTGTCCTGGTTTAATAAAACAATATCCCCTAAATGATTTTCTGACTCAGAGGCTCTCTCAATCTGGCATTCCTTATTCAAACATTCATTATCAGATGGAGATAAATCCCTTAAATCCTGCAATTCATCAGTCGAAGGTAGAATTTATGTTTGACCAGAAATGCCAATAGAGGGAGACTAGTTCGAAAGATCCCCTTGTTCCTCAAATTGTTCAAATGGGTTCCTAGCTTCACAAGATGATCTCATATGTTTTAATACTTGAGCCATTTCCTCCTCATAACCCTGTAAAGGTGGATTTTTGGGGATTAGAGGGGGTGTATAGGATGGCCATTTCTCGTCTGGCAATGTCGAGGTATTTTGTTGTAGCTTTATTCTTTTAGGTCGTCTCCGTTTTACTGGACTTGAGGTCAAGACACGGGTTCTCTTCCCTCTATCTTTCCTAGGGACTGGTATCACTACAAGAAAAAAGCACATTGGTGAGGGGTGAAAATGGTCACCATAAGCTCATTGGTGAGGGTCAAAAGAGTCTTCGTCACCAAAAAATGAACGTCACCAAAGGTGGCGTCGTTGAAAGTATAGGTGTTGTGGTGACATTCAAGGTCCGTCACCAATAATGATTTATAGTGATGAATAGTTACCATCACCATTTCATATGAGCAATGGTGACGGACAATAGCCTCCGTCACCAAAAAACTAAACGTCACCAAAGGTGGCGTCGTCAAAAGTATAGGTGTTGTGGTGACATTCAAGGTTTGTGACCAATAATGATTTATAGTGACGGATAGTGACCGTCACCATTTCATATGAGCAATGGTGATGGAAAATAGCCTCCGTCACCAAAAAAATGAACGTCACCAAAGGTGGCGTCGCCAAAATTATGTGTGGTGGTGACATTCAAGGTCCGTCACAAATATTGATTATAATGACGAATAGTGACTGTCACCATTTCATATGAACAACAAGGATTTTTTGTGATGTACCTTTCATGGCCGTCACTATTGGTGCATATATATGGCGACGTTCATTGACTGTCACCATAAACTCATTGGAGACATCAAGGTTCATCACAAATAATGACTATAATGAAAAGCAGTGACCCTCACCATTTCATATCAACAACAATGATTTATGGTGAAGGACCTTTAATGGTCGTCACTATTAATGTGTATATATGGTGGCATTCGTTGACCGACACCATTTCATATTTTGGTGAGGGTTGAAAAATGTCACCATAAGCTCATTGGTGATATTCAAAAGAGCATCTGTCACCAAAAACTGATCTTCGTCATTCCCTATATATGAATATCAAGGCACGATGGAATCGAACCACCAACCTCCTGCTTGTAAAGCAGGTGCTCTTCCATTTAGCTAGCACCCTTTAAATAATTATACTTTAAACTAGAAATTGCCCCCTAAAGGTGCAAAGATACACCAAAGGAATAAGAACCAGGAAAACTAAAAGAATTCAGTGTCCTTGCTCCTATTTTTATTCTACGACACTCTAAAAAGTATGATCTTGATCTATGACGTATTTGTGCTGAGTGGTTCTAATTTAATAGTAAATGTTATATTCAGATAAAATAAATGAATAACTGAGAGGCCTTACGAGCTAATTTTTAATCCTTACACCAAAATCTCTTAATATTCAAGTCTATGGAACAACTCCTTCAAATTTCAAACTGAAGTAGATTTTAAATGGAAAGCCTAAAACCAGCTAAGTAGTTTACAAGTTAAAATTTTGGATATAACTTCTGTTCAATTTATATGACAAGTTATGCCATAACCTTGAAACTAGTTTCTTAGCTAAAATACTTTCTTAAGTCAACAATGACAAAGAAAGATAGTCATGGCAAGAAAAATTCTCTTGTTTTTTCTAATGAGGGTGCATGTAACTTGATAAAGGTTGTATGAGAGTATCAAACCATAAAAAGGTTCACTAAAACATGGAAATGACAATCTTGTTAAGCAACAAAAGTTTAGTTGAATATATGAAAAGCATCGAGCTAAATGATATAATTAAACTAAAAGTAACTGTAAAAAAATGAAATTTCCATCATATACCATCTGGTTTGGTTAGTTCTTCAGAAAGAGAAAGTGCAATTGCATGATCCATCTCCTCATCTTGATTATGTAATGGACCATCCTGAACAAAAATGTCCACATACAACAATCAATGTTATTGTATTGGTAAGACTTTTGATATAATCTATCAAAGCATGTACTATGTAGGAGAATAACTGGAAAGCACAACTAGAAATTTGAATCACAACATAACAATATAAAAAACATGCAACAGGAAAGGAACAACTCCACAATTTGAGAAATATGAACAATCCATGAACTTGTTCTTATATATTGATATAGATAACGAAATAGAAATATAGATTTATGAAATTCAAGTATCACACAACAATGTCTTGAACAAATCTCAATATGTAAAATAGTATTTTTTGCATTTGGATTTACCTTTCAGAACCTCAGGAAAAAATTTCCACAGAAACAGCCAGTAAACATAACAACATGGACCTCAGGAGCAATTGTGCAGGGGATAAAATATGAAGGTAAAGCACTAGAGAAGTATTCAAAGAAAATGATGAAAAGCGTATCTAGAAAGAACTAAGAACCCTCTGAAGTGAACCACACATTTATCATCATGACTAGTACACTTGCAAAAAAAGATCAGAATAATTTATGAACTATTCCACCAAAAAGCAGTGAATTTTTCCACTAAAATACAGTTTCAAATTAATCAACTTTGTTAAAGTTAACAGACATAAGATTGAAGTTTAAAAGACAATACACTCTGATGAATTATGGATTACCGTGGCATTAGAGGGCACATGCCAAAATACATTATCATCTCCAAATGCACCCCTACGTAGTGTCCATCTGACACTTTGTGACTTGAACCTTTAAAAGGCTTGCTCAGCCACTTCATCGTTCGAGATTTATTGTGAGTACGATGGTACAATGTGACCTGCATGTCCCAAATAACATGAGCCAACAATGAAAACCATAATTAAATTATTAATTCCTTACTAATTTAATCCTTGAAAAGACGAAAAACATGAATCCAAGAAAGAAAATGATAAGGTTCTCGTTAACCAACTATTATATTTACAGATATGGTAGAATTGTTGATTGGTTGTTTCAGAATTTAAAGCATTTTACTTATTCTCTAAAACATATGAAAAGACACTAAAATTACCAAGGTCATATTTCAACATAAATCTTGCAGAAAATCAAATTGCAACTATGAAGATATTATTACAAAAATCTTGTAAAATCAGATTGCAATTATGAAGATATTATTACAAAAATCTTGCAGAAAATCAGATTGCTACTATGAAAGTTTATTACAAAAATCTTGCAGAAAATCAGATTGCAACTATGAAGATATTGTTCTAAATTTTAAAAATTATAGTAATAAAATCCATCTTCAACATGACTTAACATTTTATATCATATTAGACAAATTTTGAGTCAGGGAACAAGTACAAGGTTCGGAGTTAAAATATTTGCGTCAAGGACAAGGAGATACCATATACAACTTTCTGAGTTGAGGTTTATCACTAGAGAACATAGTCTTGAGTCTTAAACTAGTTCTTAATGAGGGAATTCTGGAATTAAATGGGTACAAAATGTGAATTCATCCCTCATGAGTGCTTATCAAGGTTTGAACCCAAGTCATCATATGCACTCCCTCTTATTGGTAGACCATTTTTTCTTGTAGCTCATGTTGATGGACAAAAGCCCTCTTAAGGGTGCCACTAATGTTGCAAGCTAGCCAATCAAGATAGTCATAATCAACTTCTATGCCTATAGGGAATAGAAGCTTGGTCTCCAACATGGAAATTGGTCCAAATTACCACTAGACCAAGCCCTATGTAGGCTAAATGTTGACGGTGAGAAATCATCCGAGGGAGCGACTGATGTTGGAAGCTAGCCAATGGGGATAAACCTGGAAATTTTTTTTCCAAATAGTAATAAAACATTCATCCCTAGCATGGTGTATGTTCTTAGATTGCACTAGAAAAAGCCTAATCGACTCATTTTTTATTAGTAGGAATGATAGAGATGTCATTTTTAAGGAGAGTGTCGCTTTAATCTCTTGAAGAATGTTTTTGTTGATTTCCCTCTATGTGTGATATTTTCTAAACTTGCTCCTTAAATTTTGATGACTAGAAACACTAAAGGATATATGTATTGCCTAGGAATCTTGTTAAAACTTTAAGTGAGAATGTTAGAAGGTAGCTATAATTTCTTGTTTTGTATCAATAGTGAATTAAAGAAATTTGGATGCTAGGAAATTGAGGCTTCACCTATTGATTTTGGAAATGCACCACTTAGGTACACAAGATGCTATGGGTTCTGTAACTTTTTTGTAAACTACCAAAGTAAGAAGTTGGACTAAGCTAAGCAAGAATCAAGATGATAAGAGGAAGTAAAATTCAACGGGGTTCTAGCACATGTAGAAATGGAGAAATATTGGCTGGAATATGAGCGGTGTATCATTTTATAGTTGTCAGAAGAAGGAAAATTCAATTGGGTTCTGGCACATGTAGAAATGGAGAAATATTTTCTGGAATATGAGAAGTGTATCATGTCTCGTTTTTATGATTGACCTCCATATTATCATCTAGAGGATCAATGGAAGAAGGAAGGAGTCTAAGAATAGAAGCGAGGTATCAAAGTTTCTTTGGATATTTGTGTAATAAAGAAGGGAAAAGGGGCACCTAAAAAGCAACCTTATGTTCTCAAGGAAATGAGCTGGTAAGAGCAGATAAACAATCAAAGTTGGAAAGAGAAAGTAAACAATAAGGACGCAATTAAATCTTTGCTCCGTCAATCATACTGCAATAGCTAAAAGACTAAGGAAGAAGGAGGAGCTATGTATTTTGGATGGTTGGAAAAATTCTCATTGTAGCATTTGCATGGCATTGAGAAGCAAGGACCATAAGAAATATCTTGTACAATAAATTCTTACAATTTGTGAAGACCATTGCCGAAACTGCATCTGACTTTCATGTGTGTCAAGGAAGAGTTAAAAAATTTGCTTCCTTATGAAGTTAGAGAGGAAAATGCTAAGGCTTGCTAAAATCATCGATATGCCCATTTCACAGTGAGAAACTAGATAGAGACACTTACTATTTAACTTTCAAGAACTTATGCTTGACTAGGTGAAAAGTATTGCATTTTTTTTCGCATCACCTTGGGTACAAAGTCTCAATCAATTGGATGAAAAATCATGTCTATATTTCAAACGTTTGAACTAGGACTACATCACTAATATTACAACAATAAAAGAAATAATTTCACTCTATAAAAAGGTAGCAAGTAACAACATACTTGAATGTTTGGGGTGCTTCAAACAATCTAGTCATGAAGATAGGATTCCAGGTTGTTTGCAGTTTTTAATTGGAAAAGTTGGCTCTAATTTTGGAACTTTGTTGGCTCTGTTGTAGGTGTCATTTTTCACCAATTCCTCGCCAAAACGTTTTCATAGACTCGCTAAAATATTCTATTTTTTTGCATCCTTATATGAGTAAACCTTCCATCCAGCACTGGTTTGCCATACAAACTTTCAAAAGAGAAGGTGGCAGTTCAAAGCCGGTTACAAGGCCTCCTATAACAGACAGAGACAGAGGTGACCCCAAAATGTGGTAAAATTTCTCGACATCAGCAGGCGGTAAAGAAAATAAAGAGCTTCTGTCTAAAACCTCTAACGACATGATTGGACAGCCTATTCTGTCTAAAACTGTGAAAATGTACCATGAATTTTCTTGTACATTATTATGATGTTAAGGATATTATCCTTACATTACTGACTGTTGACCAAACTGAAACCATGGGAACCCCCATGAGCCAAATCCATTCTGAAATTCAGATCTTTTGACCGACAGAATGTTTCCTAGTGTAGTTTAGTAATATTTTTAATATTTTATATGTAACCATATAAGAATAGAGAGATATTTATGACAGAGAAATGAGTTTGAAGATGCATCCACAATTTTTCCACGAACGTATATGAAATATGTACCATCTAATACATTGTTTATGTTTCAAAATTCCATATAAATATATATAGTTTTTCTTGTATATTTATATTTCCATATGCAAACTGAATGTTTATCATAATTTGAACTGTGTTTGATCGCCTCTCGATAATCGTTCACAAATGTAAATATGTGTTTAAATTGAAATGACTACGAACAAAGACTGACATTGAATCAACAATTGAGATTATAGTCTTTTATGGTTGAAATTCACAAATTCTCCTCAAAGAAATGTTTATTGTATGTAACTATCATTTTCAATGCGTTCACAATCTTCTGCTTTCATATGTAAACTTAAGATTTTGGTTCTTGTCACTTATGTTGTTGGTCCTCCTTGCTGCTCTGCCACTTTGGGGTTTGAGGATTTTTCTACATGGAAAAACCCGCACGTTCGTATTGCCACAATTTATAACTTTGTATTGCAGTGCTTAACAACAGGGTTCTAACCTGTGAGCTCCAGTGCCGAGCATGCCACCAATGGTGAGACCCAACCAATAAGGAGAACGAGGAAATGCAAGCCCGACTTTGGCAGCATCTTCAATGAGTTCCTTTATAGGCAAACCGCTCTCCACCTGCATCGTCATGCTCGATTCATTCACCCAAATCATGCGGATTAGATACTGAGTGTTGATTATGAGACCCTAATCCCCGCCTGGGCACACTAGTTTGGGAACACTATGAGAGTATCTTGTGACGACTCTCATCTTCTGATTTTTTTTTGGTGACATTGCCCACCAAAGCGACAAGATACACTTCGATGGAAGGAAAAACAACCTCTGCAACCCGGCAGATTCTTCGATCCGGAAACGCCCCATATGTGTTATATATTATGCAGTTGGTGGATCCGTTGCCACAGATTACCACAGGACCCAGAGGACTGCAACTAACATAGATTTTGATTTCCTTAATGCAGCATAGAAGAAGAAGAATATAATAAAAAATCCATGTCGCCTCACTAGAGAATCCGGCCATGGAAAATCCATAAATCAGAGGTAAGAAAACCAATTATGTTCTATTGGTTGGTTAGATGGGTTGAGGTCTAAACACTAAATCGACTCTATATAAGTCTATGATGTGAAGAGAAATGGAGAGTGCAATGCATTTTTAGCATATTTGGGGCCACCATCATTCTAGGTTTTTAGTCAGTGAGGCTTCTCTAATACAAAAATTCCACTCACATTACTGACCACCCCCAAAAGTGGGCACTTTCCTCCAAGTCCAACAAGGATCCGCGGGTGTCTACAAAGAATTCCACTCGTGGAATTATGAAAACACAACTTGTAGTGGAGCTCATGATCAATGGAAATGACGAAGATAAAGAAAGAGGAGTGATTTTCAAGAAATCCCCAAGTAAAAGGGAAAGCCAGAATGACTAATATCATACCAACCATGTACTCGTGCACTGTGCTGCCCTTCCCGAAAAGAGAACTATTGTGAGCTATAGTGCCAAGGATGCCACCAATGGTGAGACCCAACCAGTAGAGCGAATGAGGCAACACGAGCCCCACTTTGGCAGCGACATCGATGAGTTCCTTGAGAGCCAAACCATTGTCCACATGCATCATCATGCTCGATTCGTTCACCCAAATCATGTGGTGCTGATTATGATATCCACATTCCCGCCTGGGCACACCTGTTTGGGAATACTGTGAGACTATTTGGTGACTACTGTCATATTTTGATTTTTCACTATCTCAATGCAACACCAACCCCAAAAATGGAATGATTCAAATTTCATCCTAGAGCAGAGGAATGCGTATATAAATAACCACTCCACATAAGCCTAGAAATTGGCACCCATGTTTTTGTAGTTTTTTCCATAGAAAAAACAGGGATTTCTATTGGAAGGTGTTTTCTTTGATGTGTGCTTCCAGGAATTGTGGGTTAAAAATATATATGCACCAAAAAATATATTCGCAGGAATATTATATATCTCAAGACAATTCTGTGCAGGAATAAATTTAAGCACTTGTTAAATCGAATTTATTCCAAAATTTTATACTGACTCCGAGCCTTACTGCCTGTAATATATATATATATATATATATATATATATATATATATCGAACATACAGAAAATTTCATTGAAAATGGCACAAACATATAGATGTGACACATTAACTAAAAATGTGTTCTTACATGAGAATATTTAAAGGCTGATCCAATGACTTGCAGGAGGCTGAAAATCGTCGCACAGAATTGAGTGAACTGAGGTCGAGCTTCATGACATTCACTTTGGCATTGGGATTGTCTTTAAGAATGAATTCTTTCACCCTGTGGCCACTCTCCATGTTTCTGACGGGCATTATCACTGGTGCACCTCGCAGGGCCAACACCCTCACAGTATCTATCCCTATTCCACTTGTCCCTCCTAGAGTCTAATAAAATTGAATGTATATGTCATGTACTATTTTTCTGCAACCCATAAACTGAATGCATGAATGCATTGGAAAAAAAATAAAAAGTTTATAGTTTGGGAAAATGTATCCTTTAAAAGGACATGAGAAAAAGAAAAACCTATAATAATGCTCATGAGGCCTTTCGCATCATTTCCTTGAGTGACATCTTCGGCAGTAGATGAAGAAGTGAAACCAAAAGAACCTGACTTTCTCAACTAACCCCATATCCAAGGAATTGATTTCTTATTTGTTTATTTAGTTAACAACAGTTGATACTGAGAGGAAGATAAAATTATAACAAATTTTCAGCCCACCAAAGCGACAAGCTCCTCTTCGGTGGAAGGAAAAACAACTTCTGTAGCCCGGTAGATGCTTTGATCCGGAAATACCCCAGATGGAATGGATCACGAGTTTTGAGCAGATATCATAACACTATTCCAAGATGGTTAATAGCATTTCTAATGGTCTTTAGGGCCACCTTGCTTGGTCGATTCGTTACTGGCCCTAACCAACATCCTGCAATCTAGATTCAAATACCCTAACCATCTGTCTGCCTGAAAGAAGTGGCATGTCTCAGATAAGGCAAGTTACGGCATGATAATGAATTCCTGTGGATCACACCCATCACAGGAATCAGAACTCCCATCACCACTAGCTTTGATCCAAACATGGGTGGGTGGGAATGAATACAGACATGGAGCGAAGCATTGAAGAGTCAGGCCGAAAATAAAGAAGAAGACTAAGTCTAGAAAGAACCTCTTTCTACAGATCTAGTCTAGAAAGTCGAAATATGGCCAATTTTTCCAAACAAGAACTCAAAATAACTGCATCAAGATAAAGCATATACGATTCATGTTGACTACAAGAAAAATAACGGCAGTTTGCAATACCCTTTTGTAGAAAAATACCTTCTATGAACTCGTTTTTCCTACGAAGAAACATAAATGAATTTGTAGACAAAGAGATCTCTTAGCTCGAGTATTGATTCTAGGGCACCAGATGCGGGCTCGCGAGGTACCAAGGGGTTAAGAATCTAAAGGCTGGATAGGATTTTTTGAATGGCGGCAAACTACCAAAAGGTTTTGAATCTAAAAGCGGGATAGAATGTTTACCGCCCGATTTGTATTTGAATCTAAAGGTTGGATAGGATTTTTAGAATGGCGACAAACTACCAAGAGGTTTCGAATCTAAAAGCGGGATAGAATGTTTACCGCCCGATTTGTATTTGATTCAAAAATATTTTCAAAGGGATTTTCAAATAATTTTGAATATTTTACATATTTTTATTATTTAACTTGATTAATATTTTTAGATGGAAAAATAAATAGGCATATAAAATAAGAGGCCAAAGAATTGAACCTCAATGTGCATGGGATAATAATGGTTTACCTCAATTCTCTCGTTCACTTTAAATTGATATAAATTAAGATCATACCTAAATCATTTATAGATTATATAATTATTTATTATTAAATTGAGATTTTATATTGATTAATAATATTAATGTGAATTTATAATTTTTAATATATATTTGTTAAAGCTAATTATTGATGTATCAATATTTTTGTTCTCTCTTTTATTGTTATGTTTTAATATGCTTTAAACATGTTCAAAATATGTTTTCACTTTTATGTGGAGGTTATCTATTTGCATATTTAAAGAGTTTTGATATAGATTTTTCCTTTAAAAATTGACTATTGTGATTGTGATGGTAAGAAGGTACTCTATTAACAGAGTTAAGGGTTATTTAGAATAAATAGGAGATTATTTTCCATTATCTAGGACTAATCTTTGAGAGAATGGATGTACATTCCCTAATTATCACACAAACAAGAGTTTAATTTTTCATTTATTGTTTTATCTCCATTTGCTAAACAAAGGGAATACCTTCTCCTAAGTGACTTTGATTGGCTCTCACTCTTAAAGGATTGCCAAACATTAAGAATTGAATCTTCATTACTTTAAATATGTATTCTTATTGAATATACCAAAAATATAGTAGGATTATTTCATTGTGGACAAAATCAAGTACATGTTTGAGGGAAGGTGACATCCTCATTGCACCATTTGTGATGTTTATATCACAAATAATCCAATGTTACAGAGGAGTTGGTAGAGGTTTGATAAGTGGGCCAAGGCTTCAATGACACCAAGACAATGGAAAAAAAACCCAAGATTTGGAGTTTCCACTTCGGCACATTTTTTATGTACAAGGATGGCTTGGTGAATGGGTGCCATGAAGGGTGCGACATGGGAAACCATCCCAACTTGCCCAATCGAGGAAGAACTAGGGTGGGTGAGAGCGCACATGAGCTTGGTGGCACGGGCACGACAAAGGTGTGGCATGACTAAGGAACACACCCCCAACAATGAGTCTAAAAAAGTTGATCGGAGTGCCAATGGATATAATGTAAGGTGAAGTTGGTGTGGTTAGACTGACAAGGGTGGAAGAACATGGAATGAGTTGAACATTGGATGTCCCCCCAAACCAAAGTAGTGTTGTGGAAGAGGCACTCGTAGAGACAAGATGACCCAACTGAATGGAAGGTCACAAGGCATAAGCTAACTAAAAGGGGTGAAGTCGCATATATATAAAGGACACACACGATGGATGAGGAGAAGAACAAGACATAAAATATACAAGTCAAGGGACAATTGCGAAAGTTTTAGGGCGAAGAGCAACAACCAAGCATTAAAATCACAATTAAAAATTACTAACATAATTTAGTAATCCATATACTTGTTGTACTTAATATTTGGTCATATTTTTATTCTTGGACTATAGTAGTAATTTATGCTAATCATTATTAATTTTGTCACTTATATATATATATATATATTTTAAAAATTCGACTGATGTTTATATTCAAAAAAGATAGGGGAGACTAAGCTCCTTTGTTACATGGCGGTGTATATATATATATATATATTTTAAAAATCCGGCTGCTGTTTATATTAAAAAAAGATAGGGGAGACTAAGCTCCTTTGTTACATGGTGGTGTATATGAGAAGCAGAGCAGGGGAGGACAACATTGAGAAAAAAATCCCTTTTTCTTCTATCATTCTTAACTATATGAAAAACTGAGCTAGTATAGACTCGAACAAACTGAAACAATAAAAGACAGTATTTGCAATTCATGCTTAATAAATGTTTATGTGAGGGATTTGACATGAAGTGGATTCTTTTGGATTTCCTTCAGCATTTGCGTTTCTTTCATTTGCTCAACTAGTACTTGGTGCATTATTTTTCTCCAAAATATACTTCAGGATATCAATGGACTCTTTGACGTGATTTCATCTGTTTGAGAGGTCATTGAACTGTCCCTGGAGAGAATAAACTATGTGAAGGAAAATATTGAGGTCGGCCTCATGTTTCTCCTTGGTGATTTCGGCATGAGTATCAATTTTGGCATCCAAGATCTTCTGTTGTGCGTGGATTTGCTCCAGGTCTACCTGGAGATCAGCGCAATGAAAGCAGTCTTCGCTTCTTGCCATGTTGTGAAAGCGTATTGAATTACCAAAGTGTAAAAAAATCCTGCAAAGGCACTGCTCCAAAGAGCAGGGGTCTAGGTTGAAAAGGAAGTAGGGGGCTTGGAAATGCGCAGAGACAAAGGATCGTGATGAAGAAAGATGGGGAGAATGTGAACGTAGAAGAGGGGAGATTGAGTAGTGATTCAGGTTGGGGGGAACCACAAATATATACAAAAGCTTAGGTAGATAATTGAGGTGGAGCGGTGATGGAGTCACGCGTGAATTGAGGGATAGATCACGGGGATGATATGAAGACTTTAGGAGCGCTTGTGAGAAAGGAAAAAACTGAAATTTCGGATTGACTCCAGAGATATTATTACATTGATATCCTCTGCATAGGATTCGGAGGAGATTTATACTGACACGAGAGCTAAATCGATCATAAAAATAATACGAATCACAGTGAGCAGGAATCCGATGGTATTAGATACCTCTACAAACAATATAAGAATTGATTTACTTCTGATTATGGTAAAAAGTATTGGGTTTCATTGGCATTACATCGGAGATTTCCTATAGAGTGGGAGTAGGCTCTGTTTGCACATGTATCAGACTCCTTGTTGAGTGAGAGGAGTACATGGTAGAATCAGACTTCTTTCATCTGCTAGGCAAGTGCTTGACATCGACTTATCCTTTGTTTCAGGATCACATTGGAGGCGTTTCTATTGTATACCATCAGACTAATGACGATGGCCGAGTCTCCAATGATCGTTGCTGTGTGTATGCCAAGTTTTTGAAGCTGGATGAGACCTTGATAAAGGGTGAGAGCTTCGGCCCTATTATTGGATAGGTTGCCTAATCCCCATTCATATACAGTTATGATGTCTCCATTGGTGTTAAAAATGATTCCACCAGCCCCGACCATTCCTGGATTAGATTTAGAGGCACCATCAAAAAAGAGGTAATGGGTGTTGCAGTTTTTGAGCCAGAGAGAGAACTCCTCATCTTTCATTCTAATTTTCCAGTTGTAGCTAGAGTTTTTGCAGCTGTTAATGTCACTCCTGCTGTGGGCATTGTTGTTTTTGTCCAGCAGATGCCCTATGAAATTCCTTTCTTCAACATAGAGACCGGCTATGTCAAGTTTCCCTTGACTTTTAGCAGACATTTCTTCCAATGTGAGACTCCATGCCTTACTGCATAACTTCTTGATGTTGGTTTCTTTATCTTTGAATATCATATGATTTCGTGCCAACCATATGTTCCACAGGAGAAATCATGGTAGAGAATTCCATACTCTTCGAGCAGTGTTGCAAGACTTCAGCAACGGAGTTGTGGGGACCCCAGGGGAGGTGGATGTTTCGAAAAGTTTCTTTTCAATAGGCATTGGCAAAAGGGAAATCAATGAATAGGTTTTGAATGGTTTCTTCAGCTGTTTGACAGTTTGGGCAGCGGGATGGGCCAATTAAACCACGTTTTTTTAGATTCTCATAGGTGAGGACTTTCCCTTTTAGGAGGACCCAAATAAAGAATTTTATTTTTGAGAGGGTCTTTGATTTCCAAGCTATTTTCCACTGTGCCCAAATGGGCATGGGATATTCATTTTTGCAGATCTGCTGGTAAGCAGCTTTGACTGTGTATTTGGAGCCGGAGAGATCCCAATGAAAGCCATCATCACTGTTGCGTTTGGTAGGGGCGATGCCATGAATATGGGTTTGGAGATTGGCGAGGCTTGCTTCCAATTCAATGGGTATATCAGGAAAGATCCATCCTGTCCAAATCTGTGTTTAAGTGTCCCACTAAGATATCTGATCCAAAGTATGAATCCCCATGTTGTTAAAAAAGGATAGGATCTGATGAGTTCCAGGTCTGCTGCTAATGGGTTGCTGGCCCATTATCTTATCAGCTCCAATTCTAATATGGTTGCCACCCTTGGGAACCTTTGAAATTTTTTGAGCAAGAAGGGGAATTACTTTCTTACACAGCCCCCAGATTTTAGAACAAGTTCTGTTAGGTATATCGTGATCCAATAGTTGTTGCCTTGGGGAATTAAGATATTTGATTTCTAACACTTTATTCCAACAAGAAGGCTTGCCATTAATGAGTCTCCACATGATCTTGCCACCAAAGGGCAGATTTAGGAATTTTGGTGATCTAATTCCTAGCCCTCCTTGCTCCTGATGTTGAATAACTTGTTTCCAATTTATTAGGTTATATTTATTTCTTTCATTTTTTCCCCCTTGTCAAATAAATTGACAGAGGATAGCGTCCACTTTGTGGTGAAAACTGGAAGGATCTTGCAGGAGCGAAAATTGATATAAGGGTCAGGAAGAAAGACCTGATTTAAGTATAATTAGGTGCCCTGCAGGATTAAGCCAAGAGGCGACGCATTGCTGCAATTTCCTTTTAATTTTGTCAATAATAGTGTCCCATACTTCAACTTTCATACTGCCAGCACTCACTGGCATGCCCAGATAGGGGAAATGCCCCCAATCCAGCTTGCAAGGGACTCCAAAAGTGTTGGCAATGTTGTGCAGAGTTTGAGCAGAAGTGTTCCAGCCACAGATGCAGCTCTTGAGATAGTTGATCAGACCTTCGAAGTAGCTCATATATTTATCTAGGAGAGTTTTGAATCAGTGAGTTATGATATTGGAGGCTCCTCCCATTAGCAGTGTATCATCATCAAATTGAGAATGATTTATGTTCTTGACTCCATTTCCACATTTAATACCAGTAATAAGACCAATGCGATGATTGTAGTCCAATGCCCTACTAAAAGACTCAACCATCAAGATGAAAAGGTAAGGAGAGATGGGACAGCCTTGTCTTAAACCTCGGGAATATTGGAAAGGTGGTCTTGGTATACCATTAATGAGAGGGGAGATCCAGGGACCAGAAATGCAAGCTTTGACAAGGTTGATGAAGGGCGCATCAAATACCATTTTTTCCAGAACATCAAATAAGAAGGAGTGTCTGACTCGATCGAAGGCATTAGCTAAGTATAGTTTTAGAATGAAGCCTTTTTCATTTCTAGCTTGGCTGGAATGAATGGACTCTTGGATGAGAAGGATGGAGTCAGAAATTTGTTTATTGGCCAAGAAACTGCCTTGGTTTTCAGAAATGAGTGAGGGGAGGAGAGGTTTGAGGCACGAAGCAAGGATTTTGGTCAAGATTTTATAAGAGGAGTTGCACAAAGAGATGGGCCGAAATCGGGAGAAGGATGAAGGTCAATTCTTTTTGGGAAGAAGGGCAAGATGGGTGGCATTAGTGAATCCTCCGATTTTGCTCTTGCGTTGGGCCCATATTATCATTATGACAAGATATTTTTTTATTGTTCCCCAATAATTTCTATAGAAACAGATGGGGAAACCATTTGGGCTAGGGGCTTTGTCTAGCTGGAGCATCAAAATGGCTTTTTGTATTTTGTCCTCTTCAATTTCTTTGGTTAGATTTGCATTGATTTCCTCACTGATTCCCATGGAAAGTGTTGAAGAAGATCTGAGTAATCTTCAGCTACTTTTGTCTCAGTTAAGAGGACGTTGTAATAGTTTGAAGCAACCTTCTTAATAACATCTTGAGTAGTTTGGAGATGGCCTTCCTCGTCGGTGATGGTGATGACATTATTTCTAATTTTCCTGACTGTGGCCTACTTGTGCAAGAAGGAAAAATTTTTATCCCCTCCTTGCAACCAAAGTTGTCTCGATTTTATTTTCCATTTTTGTTCCTCATCTCTATTGGCATGATAAAGCTGGAAATAGAGATCGCCTTCTAGTGCTCTGTATTCTTGGGAGAGTCCTTGCTCCTCTATCTTGCTGTGGACCCTTTCTAATTCGCTTTTTATTTCAGATTTAGTCTTCTCTCGTTCCTTGCAATAATTCTTTGCCCAATCCTTCAAGACACTTTTGGTCCTCTTTAATTTTCTTTCCCATATGTATCTCGATGATCCTTATATGTGTTGACTCCATGTAAATTTGACAATCTGATCTGTGATGGGATCGTTTCACCACAGACAGCTATATTTAAATGGAACGGGCCCTAAGGGACAGTGGGCCTCGAGGACAAGAGTTGTAGGATAATGATCAGACACTGAATAGGGGAGGACAACAACGTATGCAGTGGAGTAAGCGGAAAGAAGAGAGACATTTACCACAATCCTGTCTAGCTGCTCCATAATATTGTCTCTGCCCAGCCTGCGGTTGCTCCAAGTGAATCTGCGATTTTTTGGAACAACGTCAACTAGATCATGATCCTGCATGATAGTTTCCAGCTTTTTTCTCTAGGGGTCATGAGTAAAAATACCTCCTTTCTTCTCATTGGAGTGGAGTATGAGATTGAGATCTCCACCGAGAATAATATTGTTGTTATCTTCTTCGTCTATGTCTACTTTGAGAGAAGCCCAACATTTATCTTTGTCTCTAAAGTGATTTGGTGCATAGATATTGTAGATTACAATCCTTTTATTATCTGCTTGGTTCTCTAGAGTGACTTTAATCTAATACTGGCTTATTGTATCGGATATGCATGTCCAAGTACTTTGCTTACAAATGGTGGCTATTCCACCGAAAGCGCCCATTGATTCACAAATGTTACCTTCATACTGCTTGAGTTGATCAATGATTCCTTTCATTTCTTGGTGTCCTTGTTTTTTTTCTTGGAGCATTAGAATTCCTGGTTTCTCATGAGCTATCAGGTCTTTCAGGGCAGCGATTTTAGAGGGGTGCCCTAGTCCCCTGTTGTTCTAGGATAGGGCCTTCATCATTGAGTATGAGGGATACAGATAGTTGCTCGCCCTCCCTGCTCTTTGTGTGCTACTTCTTTGCTATTTTTCCCCAGAATGTAGGTTTATATGGGGTTTTGTGTACCCATGGCTATGTCTTTTTGGGCATTTTCATCCCTCTACTTCTTTATGGACTTCCTACTTGGTCCTTGTTTTTTATGCATTTCCAGATTTACACCATGCTCTTTGGAATAACTCCTAGTTGATCAAGTGAGGGGAGGATCATGGGAAGAAGAGGGAGAAGTTTGCAAAAGGGGGATGGGGATGCAGGGGTCATTTTTACGGAGGGAAAGGGCACCAAAGGGTTTAGATGATTCCAAAGGAGTTTTAGGAGCGGGGGGTAGAAATGTTGAGGAGAGGATCGAGGGAAGAGGTGGAAGCTGTGAGATTAGTCTTGGGAGGAGCAGCTTCAAGGTTTACGTTAGGAATGGAGGCAATCTTCTTTTTTTTATAGTTTCCCATTGCTCATCTTGTGAAAAAATTTCAACATCAAATAATTTAGAGTAGCGATTGGAAAAATGGCCATATTCATGACATACCTTGCATTTAAACGGGATCTGTTCGTAGTCCAACTGTTGGATGTGAGTCCAGTCATCCACTTTGAGCTTGATAGCCTCCGGAAGACCTTTTACGAGATCAAATTCAACACAGATGCAGGCAAAAGCTTGCATATTTTCCTTTGGCTTGCTGCGATGAATAAGCTTTCCAACAGCATGACCAATGGCTCGAACCGATTCATTTCTCCAACAATGGAGAGGGAGATGTGGGAGACGAACCCAGACTCGGACTGCGCTAGGGACATCAAGTTTGGGATCGAAGTCCAGGGTCCATTTGTTAAGGTAAAGTCCTCTGGAATCCATGAAATACGGTCTTTTATGAAGATTAGATCTTTGTCTTCTCTTGATTCAAAGTGGAATGTGAAGTATCCTTTCCCACAGAAGCGGATAGAGATTTTGCCACTTATTTTCTCAGACCAATTCCACTTGATCCACCTTTGCACTATCTTCGGAGAGGGCCAGAGACCAGTGAATTTCCCGATGAGGCCTTGCTCTACTAGAGAGAGAGCCTCCATATGAGGGAGAGTAGGGGGAAGAACCACTTCTTCCAAAGCATCTAGTTTTTTTACAAATTTCGAAATTGCAGAGCGAGGGCGTTAGGGCGGTAAAGACTTAACCAAGGTGGAGAAGGCCACCTGGGCAGTGGCCGCCTCTAGGGTTGCATCCGAAGGGGCCATGGTAGATAGGAGGGCCGAGGGCTATGAGCAATGGAGGGCGTAGGCTCAGAGCAGAGCGGCACGACCTAATTCCCTATCTAGTCATATATTTTAGTCATGGACTAAATTAGTCATTTTATTTAGTCGTTTTTAGTTTGGTCACTTATTATCTAGTCATTTATTTTATTCCTAAACTAAATTGGTCATTTAAGTTAGTCATTTTTAGCTTAGTCACGTAAAATTTCTCAAATTTAGTAGCACTTCACTTGAAATAATTGCGGCGACTAAATTTTTTTAGTCACATAGTCACTAATTTCATCATTTTCTACTAGTGATTTAAGGTGTGCCCAAATTGTTGAGGATTTTTAGGTCTTTCTCATTAATAGAATTGTTAGAGCTCGATTATGGATTAAATAATATATTTCCTACACCCAATAGTGGAACTTTATCTAAATGGAATTTTCTAGATAATAAACTTAATAGATATTAATCATGTGTTGACTCACAGGAAATCTCTATTCGACTAGTCATTACTTGAGGTAAATGATACATGCTTATTACTTCTTAAAAAATTGACTGGCCCTAACCACTATGGCCTTGGACATATTATAAAAAATGCTCCACAATAATGGTATTAAATCGTTATCTTTTGACAAAAAATATATTAACAAGCACATAGCGTCATAAAAAACTCATTGGAATGATCAATGATGACAGACATTTTTTTATCGTCACCAAAAGTAAGAAAAAGAGCATTGGTGAGGGTCATTAAAATTTTGTCACTAGAAGTGTCACCAAAGAGAGAATTAGTGATGGGCCTTTAACGACCCTCACCAAAAGTGAAATTTATTTGGTGAAGGACTATAAAGGACCATCACTATATACACTTACAGTGACGGTTTTTAGTGATCAATGATGATGGAAATTTTTTGATCGTCACCAAAAGTAACAAAAAGTGCATTGGTGAGGTTCATTAAAAGTTCGTCACTGGAAGTGTCACCAAAGAGAGAATTAGTGATGGGCCTTTAACGACCCTCACCAAAAGTGTCATTGAAAATGTCTTTGGTGACGGACCATAAAGGACCATCACTATATACACTTACAGTGACGGTTTTTTAATGACCGTCACCATATGTGACATTGGTGACGAACCTTAAAGGTATGTCACAAGCATGACCCTCACCAATGTGCCTTTTTCTTGTAGTGTATGTCTATTCTTGGATGCTCAATTCCTGCTCTATCAGGGTTTTATTTAGGGGCAGGTAGGGTAGGATTACCAAATTTATCCCATGCTAACTGATGTTTGTTTAATTCATCAACAATAATTAGTTTTATCAGGTCATGATGGTTGACAACTGCCTCAAGGTTTTTAGCTTTCCTAATCCAAACAATAGTGTCATGAAATATAGAATTCAAGAAAAAAGGATAATTAACTAAAATATTTTGCTTGAGTATAGCTAACAGTTGGTGTTAACAAGATTTTACCACATCCTGGCGTCTATCACATGTGATATATTTTTGGATGATGACTTCCAGTTCTCGCCAGGGCTGCTTCAAGGATGCAGGGTAAATACATTTTCCTTTTCGTACCAATTGCTCATCTAGGTCCTGATATACTGAAACTGCTTCTTGTATGAGGACATGTTTATCAGTCCACTTTTTCCATTACATTGGAAGTCTGGAGACCTCAACAATTACTTATTCGGAGACTGGTATAACTTTTTCTTTAACTATGGTATGCCTTTTCTCGCAAGTTCTACAGAATTTGAATTGCTATCTCCATATTGAACACTTGTAGCCTATTCAAATATAAAATCCAACCATATTGTTGTAGAATAATGCGAGCCAATTTTTTCACTTGAAATATTGTGGGTTCATTGCAAACAGAGTATCCACCCACAGCTACTGTGCTTTTGGAATTGATCTCTTCACCCTTCTGTATGCTCTTCTCTTGACTCTACTAATAAAAAACAACACAAATACTGCATGCAACTCTTATAAAATTTATTATTAGAAATGTGACAGTATGACTTTAATGGAATTATTTTATTATCCAATCATCATATCTGAATGAAGTCTCATAGTTAATTCACATGCCTCTTGATCACAGATATTCATACCCCCTCTAATGAGAGAAGGGCATACATGAAATTTAAGCTCAAGAAAAGAGGAAAGGTGGCAGAAATCATGAATGCAAAGGAAATAGAAGTCAGAGGCTGGAAATCATAAAAAATGTACATAAGATATAACGACAAAAAAAAGGAGAAAAGAGGAGAAGCAAGTATTATGAAAAGGATTTTCTATTTTGAAGGCATAATATGATGGAAGCATGATAGGTAACAGATTATGACGGATGATGTTATCAATCAATTCGGCATAATTAATATAATTCATATAAAATCAAAATTGATTATTCATATAGGTTTATTATAACGATAACACCTATTCAAACAAATGCATTATGCTTCACGAATGGATCAATAGGAGATAGGGGCATGTAAAATAATTGGTTGTTGTAAAAAATACTCCAATACCACAAGCAGAGCCACTGCTGCTAGTAGGCATCCATAGCCTTGACAGGGTTGCTGCTTTAACCCAAAAATGAGATAGAATCCTCTATTTAAAAGTAAAGAATTTTCTTCTTTTGTAGAGAGACCACTATACTGCTCTGGTGGCCATATAGTCATAGTGCCATTCATGGGAATTTAATAGATTGATCAAGCCGGCTCATGATGAGACCTCATGTCCTTCAAGTAGTTTTATCTATCAAGAAGGTCACTAGCCTAGTGTTGTGGCCATTGTGGGAATGTCACCTATTATATCCTCTCGATCATGGTAGGCTGGCTCATAATGAGACCCCCTATCCTCTCTTTTTAAAAATTTGCACATAGATACATATTTTACTTTTGTTATAAATGGAGGGAGGCACATGAAATCCTTAAGAGTTAGGGATGGTGTAAGAAGTAGAAAAAAATTCCAATAAAAACTATGCCCTTATTCCCATATCCTCATGCCAAAGAGAATTACCACTTGAGAGTGTAAAAAGATAAACAAGAATAAGATTAATATAATGAATTCAATGATACTATGACCGAATAGGGGATACCCACCCAATCATTAGATAGATAAACCATGTCAGCTTCCAAAGTAAAGATATCCATCAAAATTTCCAGAAAACATAATATAAGTAAGATCACTACTTTTCTCTACTTTAGGTACAAATTAAATAAAATGGTTTTTATGGCAAGAATGTGTAAAGGAAGAGTGGATATTTAAAAAAAAAAAAAATCAACAAAAAAGCAAAAGTTTGCTACTTTGAACAGCACACTTTTAAAAACACACAACAAGAAAAAAAAAATGCAGTTGTTTAATTGCTTCAAACAACAATTGTTCAATCAATTGAAAAAATGTTGTTCGAACCAATTGAACAACTACATTTTTTTGTTCTCGATTGAAGAACAATTGTTTGAGTGATTGAGCAACAAAATCAATAAAAAAAAATTAAAAAAACACACTAAAAATAGTTGTTCATTTGGTTTGAACAGCAATTGTTTAATCGATTGAACAACAACTGTTCAATTGATTGAACAACAAAAATAGTAAAAAAAAAATTATTTAAAAAAAACACACTAAAAATAGTTGTTAATTTGTTTCGAAAAAAAATTGTTCAATCTATTGAACATCAATTGTTCGATTCATTGAACAACAAAAATAAAAACACGCGAAAGGAAAAAAATGCAGTTGTTCATTTTCCTTGAACAACAGTTGTTCAGTTGATTGAACATCAAATGTTCAATTGATTAAACAACAAAAATAAAAACACACGAAAGGAAAAAATTTGGTTGTTCATTTACTTTGAACAACAGTTGTTCAGTCGATTGAACAACTACTGTTCAATTAATTGAACAAAAAAGACAAACAAAAGAGAAAGAAAATAGAATTCTTTTATACAATGATGAAAAAAAATGTAAATTACAATAAAATGAAGGAATAATATATACACTATTTACAGCAAAAAAGAAATAACATTTTTTTATAATATTGAAGCTGCCAGGTCAATATTCCCTGTAGCTAAGATTTGGATACTGGGATCATCATGCACTTGCTGGTAGAAAGACTCTTTTGTGAGCGGTTTATAACAGAGGTTCACCCGATATCCATTTACTCGAAAGGCAGAGCGAGATCCATTTATGGTGGTGAAAGTAATGGTACCGTTGTTGTGAACTTCTTGAATTTCATATGGCCCGAGCCACCTTGTTTGTAATTTACCCAGGAAGTTTTGGAATCTGGAGTCGTAGAGGAGTGCCCAATATCCTTTCTAGAACGTCTTATTTTTTATGAGGCTGTCATGTCACTTATCTCTTTTTTGCTGAACAATTGCAGTGATTTGTAGAGTAAGTAGTTGTGCTTCACCTAATTCTCTTATCTATTGAAGTATTTTAACTTGCACCTCTGTCAAATCTAGCCCCACTTCCTAGGATATTCTAAGAGTCTTTATCTCAAATTCAATGGGGAAAATTGGTTCCTTTCCAAATACCAGGTGGTACGGATAATATCCAGTAGTGTTTCGCCAAGTTGTATGATAACCCCAGAAGGCCTTTGGTAGTATAGTATCTCAATCTCGACGATGTGTTGAGACTTTTTTAGTGAGAATTGCTTCAAATTTTCAACAGCGCATTCACCTATGGGTGGTAGGGAAAGGTGACTCTATAAGTTACATGGTGGTTTTGTAGAGTGGCTGTAATTTTATGTCCTACAAACTGTGCCCCTCCATCAGTTATCACTTCCCTATGTAAGCCATACCGCACAAATAGCTCAAAAAGAAAATTAATCACTAACTCTTTTGCACCTCTTGGAAAAGCTATTGTTTCTACCCATTTCGTCACGTATTCTATTGCAACCAATATGTAGGCTTTCTAATTTGATGGCAGATTCAATGGCCCAAAAAATTCCAACACCCATCATTCAAAAGGTTCTACTGCCAACTGTGGCTGTAATGGCATCACTTCGAATTGGCTAGGGCGACCCATTCTTTGGAAACTATCACAAACTTGCACATATTTCTTTGCATCCTTAAAATTTGTGGGCCAATAGTAGCCCATTTGTAATACTTTGTGCCTTGTCCTGCGATCTGCCAAATTTCTGCCACATGGTTCATCATGGTAGGCCTGCAATATGTCATGGATATTGTCTTCTCGAATGCATCTGCATATGTGCATATCAGCTCTCGTGTGGAAAAGGCATTCACCAATCCAAGAGATTCTATCACTGTGTTTAACAATCATCTTATGTTCCTTTGTTTTCAAGTGTCTTGGAAGTTTCCCTACTGCCAGATAATTCATTATATCTATGTACCATGCAATTTTTACTGCCACGAAAAAAAATTATCATCAGGGAATTGATCATCTACCGCCAATGAGTTATTTGTCTTCGGGACTCGAGATAGGAAATCTACAACTACATTCTCCTTTCCTGTACGACCCTTAATAGTTATATTGAACCCCTGTAAAAGCAACAACCAACAAGTCACTCTCCCATTTTTAATAGGTTTGTTAGCTAAATACCTAATCGTAGAATGATCGGTATAAACAAATAGTTGATAAGAAGTTATGTAATGTCAAAATTTATTTATAACATATATGGCGGCCAAGAATTCCTTTTTGGTCATTGTATAATTTAGTTCAAAAGGAGCGAGATTTTTGCTGATATAGTAAATGGCATAGGGATTCTTGTCATCCTCTTGACCGAGAACAAATCCTATCTTGTATCTGAAGAATCCAAAGAAATGTGAAAGGGAAACTCCCAATTGGGACCATGCAGTACTGGTGTAGTTGAGACAAGTTTCTTCAGATCTGAAAAAGTAGTGTCACATTTTTTAGACCAATGGAATTCAACATTTCTAGTTAACACATACAAAGGTGCAACATTTTGTGAAAAAATATTTTTGAACCCACGATAATATCATACATATCCAAGGCAATTGCATACCTATGTCTGAGTACAAGGTGTGGCTAATAAGATAATTACCTCTATCTTTACCTAATCTTCCTGTATTCCAGCTATAGAGATGTAGTTTCCTAGGATCACGCCTTTGATCATCATCATGTCACACTTTTCGTTGCTCAAGCATAATCTGGCAGCAATACATTGTTCCAATACTTTTTCCAGTGTTTGTAGTGCCTGATCGAAGTCATATCTATATGGAGTGAAGTCATCCATGTAGACCTCGAGCCCTTCATTTATAAAAGAAGAAAAAATACTAAGTATGGCCCTTTGAAATGTTTTTTGGGCATTGCATAAACCCAATGGAAATGCTCTATAGGAAAATTTAGCCCAGGGGCAAGTGAAGGTTGTTTTCTCTTTGTCTTCAGGGGCTATTTGTATTTGATTATAGCCACTGAAACCATCAAGAAAGGAAAAGAACCATTTTCCTGCCAATGTATCAAGAACTTGATCAATAAAGGGAAGGGGGAAGTGGTCCTTATGTGTGTCTTTTTTAAGCTCTTTGTAATCCACATAGATTCACCACTTACCATTATTTTTAGGGATACCCATTAATAGAGAGACCCATTTACTGTCTGAAACAGGATAAATGAAATTTACATCTAGCAGCTTTTGTAATTTGTCTTTTACAATTTCTTTTAGATGTGGGTTTAGTCTTCGTTGAGTTTTTTGGATAGGAATATCATCCTTATCAGTGTAAATATGATTTTTGCACAGATGGGGATCTATGACCTTCTGTTGTAGCCGCTACAACACCACCCAAAATTTTGGGTATATGTAAAATTTTGGGTCCCCTTCTGCTCTCTTAGCCATTAAGGTTTTGACCTGACCTTCAGTCAGTGACACCCCCGTGACCTATGCCCGTCAAACCCCACCATTGTGCTCACTCATACACTGCATGCCGCACCCACTTGTCTTGTCACCTTAGGGAAGGTTATTGTTTTCAGGAGTTATATTGCCTTCAATATACCTTTGCATGAGTGCTCACCCACCGCCCATATTGTGCATGCGACCTCACACTCTACATAAATTTGAGGTTTGTAATTTCGTGGTCTTCCACACATGTTAAAACACCTACGCGATCGTGGCCATGAAACAAAGGTTAAAGCCTTGCTCTCTCCATTTTCACTTTGGCACATCATAGCCTGTTGTCTCTCCACCAGGTTTGAAAGAATATTTTCAATCAAGCACATGAACGTGAGCATTATGTTTCCAAGCTAAGGTGTGTTTGTATGAAAAGAGTAAGCTTCAAAGGCCAAACATGGAATTTTGTATGTTAATATTAGAGGAATGCCTATCATTTGAGTCGAGTCATGATGGGTTGATAATGGTCGTTCTGTAAGCTCGAGGCTACATAGGTTGAGCTCATTTTAATCATTTTCTATAAATCCCTACCAAAACATGTTACTAGAATTATCTTATTCAATTAATAGTACTCATAGATACATTGCAAACATAAAGTTACCATTTACGTTGACACCTCATAGTCATATATCGAACTACGAATTATTGTGTGTTGCAGCTCACATTTGCAGAAAAAATGGCATGCAAGATCAGGCAAGAAACGACAACGGAAACTATGGGGGCTCGACTTCACAGCACAACACGTTCATCCCATGTACATGGGCAAAGAACAAATGCGTGAAAATTGAGGGAACGTTGGCTCGTGGTTAATCTACATTTGTTCCGTTTGTTTTGCCTCATGCCTGAGGAGCTGCTGGCAGAAGGTAATTTCTCATTTGATGTCAAACTGAAATCCTTGAGGAAATATGTGGAGAACCGTGTACAGATCAATGCTCGTTGTCACGCGATGGCTAGGGAAAATCATGCAGACACTGGTTATTGTAGGGGATGGCAAAAGTATATGTGGACATGATAGATATTGCACTTTATCAGAGATGCATGCCCACCATAACGTAAGCATGAATTCTACAATGCCAATGTCAGGTATCGCACGGACATTCTCTGTGGGCAGAAGTATTAGTGTTCACGGAGGGGGTATACCCATAATATTACCACCGTAGGGTTTTTTGATATAATTCGATTGTGCCAACAGACTTTTAGCAATCTCACTCCCACCACGGTCTCTGCATGCCAGATGTAGCACCTATACCTGTTATCCTAGAGTTTTCTTATTGGTGCATATTCCTTTGTTATGCGTTGATGCCATGGCTTGGACATGTGGTGCAAATCTCAATCGTTACAGATGAAATAGTGGAGTAGTTTAATCACACGAGTCGCATCAATGAACCCTAGCCAAGAGTGTGATCTCTGGCTCGTTGCGACTGGTCGCTGAGTTGCAAAATTCCAAAATCAATGATCGATGTGACTCCCCAACTATGCGACCTCCAAATAAGTCACAACTTCTCTCACCAGTCATTGAGTCGCAAGCCTAAGGTGTGAAAAAAAGATGCGACCTATTGGGAGCTGTGACTATGCGACCTCCATGGTCACCAAGTTGCAGTGTCGGGAACAAGAAGATCCATAATAGGGTGCGACTCTCCAACCATGCAACCTCCATTCTAGCGTTACGACCTCATGCAGAATAATTGCTTACTAAAGGATAGGTTTTTATTATTTGTGTCCCTAAGAATATAGACGTTTACGAGAACACGTGGAGCCTCCTTTTGAGGATGTATCTTTATGGTTAGATGCCATCGTATGATTGCCTCTAGTTTGTAATAAATTCTTTTGGAAGAGCGTTTGGCTACAGTACACCAAATAGCTTGAAAAATGCATAGCATGAACCGCAGCGTATGCCTTATAAATTTGTGGGTAAAAGAGACCAGCCCCTTGAAGGTGTTGCATATGTTTTTGTCATTGCTACTCTGTAGGAAAATAAAAGTGGAAGGAGGCATTACAGTGGGGAGAACCATGTGCAGGAATTGTTATTCCTTCGTACAAGAAGAAGTTCCTGTGTTGGGTTAAACTTGACGTAGGCCATGAATTTTCATAAATTCCCTGAAGGAGTATATACGAGAAGCAAGCAAACATATGACGGTATAGAAGGGAATCACGTTTTTTGAAGGTATAGGCAGATTTAGGCACGCATCAAGAACCACCAAAGGTTAATCATGTAATGCGGGAGGCAATCATAAACTGAAGGAAGCACCTAAATAAAGAGCATCAATGTTTGTCTTCGAAGATATTCTGATAAGGATTTAGACTAATGATACCATTTACAAGATGCACTCTCAACATTTAGGCATGCAAAGCAAGACCACATAGGGGTCTAGATTTTCTATTGGTTAAAACCACTTTTGGCTAACTACATGTGATTCCAACATCAATATTATTTTAAGTAAATGTGACCTGTGTTTTTTGTTTATAGGTAGAATTCGATGAGTTGCACGAAAAAATTTGGGGTTTGCTCCGGCAAGGAAGAGATCATCGAAAGAAGAATGCAAGAGGGAAAAAACTCAAGGTCGCAGGTCGCAGATTGCTCAAGGTTGCAAGTCGCAGATTGCTCAAGATCACAAATCGTGGATTTCCCAAGGTCGCAATTCAAAAATTTCCCAAGGTCGCAAGTCACAAATTTCTTAGGATCTTAGGTCGCAGATTGCCGAAGGACGGAGGTCACAGATTTTCCCAAGGTCGCAAGGTCACAGATTGCCCAAGGTCACAAGGTTACAGATTTCTCAAGGTCGCAAGTTGCATGTAACCTTTAGTTGCAGGTTGCAAATGGCCCAAGTTGCAATCCATCCCAACAGTCAGGAAGACCAAGAGTCAAGGGCAACTCAAGAGTCATCTCATCCTATATGTACAACTTCGAGAAAGGGTATAGGGACTTTTAGCTCGGCAATGGAAGCGAGTATGAGAGAGGAATTATTGCTTGAGAGCTAAAGGCACTAAGTTCTTGGTAGCAATTATATAGAAAGGTAGCAAGGCTAGGGTTTTGGTTCCATGCATTGAGATGAATAGCCCATTTTCCACTATTGGGTTTTGACGAGTTGTAAACATGTATTCGATGTTGCAGCAAAATTAATAATATACTCTCTTTTCCGGCACTGATTCGTGTGCTTGTTTGTAGTAATAGTGCTACCTGTCTGATATTTCACTATGTTGTACAGATGGTTTCATGCATGTAATTAATTATGAACTAATTCACAGTAGTTGCATGTACGTCCGCTCTTGAATCAGTGTTTATTTGTTCCTTAATACCTCGGTGACCTATTGTGAACTAATTTGCAGTTAACTTCTGGCATGTTTTCCTTTTCACGTATGTCTGACTGGTTTTTTGGCTCACTAATCCCACTCACGGCATACCCCCTTTGTTTTTTCTTCTTAGACTTGCTTGTATCTTTGTCTATGTTTGTCAATCTTGGGCTAATTTTGCTTCACTGATTGGTCATTTCACCTTTTCCCCGATCCATCATCTTCTCATTCAACAACCAAGAGTGGAAACACTTATGACAACAGTCGGGCCCACATACCAGATGGGGCTCCTATCCTAAACGATGTGAGGTCTAATTGGGACCTTTCACCGGGGATACCCCCTTGTTGTCGGTAGTAAAAATTTTCCCATCAAAAAATTGGTGCTAGAAGGAGGGTCTGAACCTCGGAGCCTACAATTAGTCTCATATCTGTAATGGCTCATCCCCAAATCATTCTCTCAAGATGTTTTCTCATATTTATCTGGTTCTCGGTGCTCAATCCTCGATGAACCTATATATCACTTGTCCCAATTAAAATTCGATGGTGAAAACAGAGTTTCCATAACCAAAAACCTTTTAGATTTTTGTGGCTTTTGTGCATGTTACGAAATTGACGATGAAGAGTTGGCTTTTGTGCTTTTCTCCCTCACTCTCGAAGGTCGTATTAAGAAATGGTGCTGCACATTGCTGGTAGCTTCCATCCATTCATGCGAGTAGCTCGCTGGTGAATTACAATAATATTTTCAGAGGTACGATTTTCAAAATTTATTAATAAAGTTAAATGACATCAGAATTGAACCTCAAGAATCTATAGAGGAGTTCTCTATCAGATTTTTTTTCATTATTGTTTTGAATTCCCTAAGAGGGATGTTTATTGGAAATTTTTAATTGAACAGTTTGGGCAGGTGGTTTTCATTTCCCTTGAACAATTTCAATCAGCAACTAAGCCTGATCCTAGTGTTTGCTATGATGACCCGCAAGTCGCCAGCTGCCTAGAATTTTTCCCTAATGTTGCCTTGTCTATCTCCCCAAGTCTAGAGAACATGCAGGCCTCCAATAAGAGTACTACTATTTGTGATATTCCTATTCCTCCTCCTAAATTTCTGTCTGGTGAAGTTGTGACCACAAGAGTTTTGAGTGATGATAAACGTGTGCAAGAAAATAAAACATGTTATACCACCTTTGAATATTTCATGCACCCTGTCAAATCAGAGCTTGAAAATCGTATTGGCCCAACATCTCTCCCGTTTAATGAAACCTATCTCGAGTCCATTGAATGTTTCCCTAGGCACAGTCCTAAATCTTATTCGCATACTGATAATAAATTGACTCTTGTCCTGGATAAAGTTTATTTCCTTACAACATCATTGAACCATGATAGGCATGCAGGGTCATTGTTCTCTCTGGATGACACCAATGTGCGAGATGAAAGTCCTTGTACAGTTGATGCCCCCGCATTTGAATCGTTTCATCCATTATTCCCTAAATTATTTCATGAGTCTTCCACACCAGTAATTTCTTCAAGTCATTCAAAATTTTCTTATACTGGTATTGGCGACAATCATAAGCACACGGGTGGTGTTTCAAAATCACATTACAAAATTTATGAATCTCTTATGTCTGATCTTTTTCCTCTGAAATATTTAAACAACCAAAGGAGTGACTTCCTGTCTTTGAAACCTCAAGATGTTTCTTTTATTGATCCATCCCAACTGTCAACTCCTGGGAAGCATAATGTGCTAGGTACGCAACCTGATCAAATTGATGGCTCCAATGATCATTATGTATCTGAAAACATATTCATTCACGCCTCTGAGAGCTTTCATTCATATCTACCTGTTGACCGTATGAAGCCACCAAAATTTGATGATCCGCTTTATGATGATTCAAGGACCCGTTAGGAAATTGAAGCAATTCAACTTCTGCTGGTTGTTACCTCAAATTCTTACAATCATGATGAGACCCCTGAAACAAGTTAGACTAGGGTTTCTCTAAGTAGGTTTTATGAAATGATAGTTCCAACATATCACACTCCTCTCAGTATAACTACGGTGGATGTCAGATCATCTGGGCAGGTCTTCCATTCGAGTGATGTTCCTCTGAGCACTTTTTTCTATCCCTTAACAGCTGGTATGCAACAACCGATACACCCTAATTTATTCACTGGAACGAAAACACCAACCATTGTCTCTAATATTTTTAGTTGTTGCCTAGCCAATACTAGTTGCACTCAGGCACAAGCGTGTGATGTTTGGAAAACCTCCCTACTGCCTGAATTTTTTTTTGTCAATTCATCACATCCCGGGGAATCTAAAGAACCTAATACATTGGATTGTCAATTTGTCAGTTCGCAAAAATTTGGCCGAATCTATAATAAGCCCACTGACAGTTTTCCAATCATCACAAATAACGATCACATTCATTCGCCAGTTAATCTCACGAAACCATAAAAGTTTGGAAGCCCCCTGCTCGAAGGTCCTGAGTTTTTCTAGGACGGTGAGGCATTTCAGCCTCCGTTGACAGTTAGTTTGGATTCTTGCATCCTCGATGAAACCCAGGAACAACTTCGAACTAGGGTTTTCAAGATTAAGGTTTTTGCACTTGGATTCACGAGCACGTCAAATTTGCCTGGCGGATGCTTATTTTTTCCATCCCATAAAATTGATCATCCTCAACATCATGATGAGGTTTCCGACTGGTTCAATGGATCCTATCCAACGAATATATCTGCAAATAGGCAATGTCTTACCCCGCTTTCGTCGGACCTAGGGTTGTGCGTGGATGGATATGTGTCATTTATACATGATTTTAGGTTTCAAGAACATATTTCTATGTATCAGGATGAAAGTGAAACTCAACTTGAACAATCCATTCTGGCACCTTCTCTGGTAAGTAGCCATGACTTCCTTGTTGTTGCACATTCTCTTTAGGTAAGTCTTGTTGTTGGTGCACACTTTTGTATGCTAGCTCTGATTGCGAACATTGTTGTTCTTATAAGACATGAACTATTGCGGTGGCTGCACTAGAAATCTTATTTCACATAACCCGACCACCTCGTGGTTAAAATAGGGTTTTAGGTTTAGGCTAGCTAGGATCTATTAATAAAATTATTTTAGTTCAAGTTTTTAATTAGGTTCACTTACGAAATTTTTTCTTTATGGTCTAAAATTATGTTCCTTGTCTTCTCTTACGGTCAGTAGCTTTATGCATTATAATTTTCCATTTATTTTTCACTCACTTCTCTTCCAGTTTTCTTATTGTTGCATAATGTTCAGATAATCATTGCATGTTCTTTGCCTTGTTTTTTTCACCTGCAACTAGTTGATATTTCTCGTGCACGGCATTTCATTGCATCATAAGACTCATATGTTGCATCGTGTTGTACGTTTTCTTCCTCGCATCATTTGCACTGGTTGTTGAGATAGCTGTCAATTTTTTCACACATTACTTACCCCTGCATGAGCCTTCATTTGAACCTACAGCCTTTAAAACCTCGGTGCCCAGACTAGCGTTCTTATTCCCCTTTACACAATTTTAAAGCCAGATGGATCGCTTTTACCTCTTTTTCATGCATTGAAATCCTAATGACCTTTCTTACTTATTTTTCCCTAATTGCTTAAACCCTAACTCCATTGTTTGTGTGAGGTTGTGATGGTTACTTCAAGAGGCAGCTTCTCTCAGAGTAGGTCATGAAAGTCACGTTCTCACAATAATGCCTATGAGTCTAAATTCATTAGCCATGGAGATATGAGCTGGTTTCTTGTGGGGAACCCTAACGCGTTTGAATGACCTATATCTATAGCCTAAGTCTTGTGCCCAGCATAGTCTCAAACATCTTAATGATCTATTTTTCACATTTTTCTCTAGGTTGTAGATGGGATGTGAAGGCTTGGCATGAGGGAAAACCCAAATCAGAATATCTTTCAGTTTCTGTCAAACAAGAAACAATATCTCTTGCTCGTAAAATAAGTCGGGATCCCTCATCCGCCCATGCAAAATAAGTGCCATGAGCACATCAAAATAAGTGCTACAAGAACATGAAACAAATAAGGTTAAAGGATTGAGAAAGGATTCCTGCACAGAGAGGTAGTGCAACGACTCCGCTGAGGTACTGACTAGGCTCGCTGGCAGCGGAGCAACATTTGCGATTTCTTGAACTGACTCCGCCGGGGTGCTGTGGAGGCCTGCTGGCAGTGGAGAAACACCAAAAACTTATTTTAAAATTTTTGAATATAATAAGCCCCATGCCTTGCTCTCTACATCATCATAAAACTACTGGCATCCATGAAATCCTGCTTTGACGTTTTCTAATTAACGAGAAGTAGCTAAGGCAAAAGGATTGGGCATATTTGTAAAGGTTAAAGTAATACAAAGAGTACCCGCAGAACCTGTTCAATATTCCCTTGCATCATTATCCAGACTTAGATTGTTATTGGTATTTTGACAAAGATGCTGGATACTACCAGTGGTTTGCCATTTTTTGTAGCCGCTACAACACCACCCAAAATTTTGGGTATATTTAAAATTTCAAGTCCCCTTCTACTCATTTAGCAATTAGGGTTTTGACCCAACCCTTAGTTAGTGACACTCCTATGACCTATGCCCAACAAACCCCGTCACTACGCTCACTCATACAATGCACGCCGCACCCACTTGTCTTGTCACCTTAGGGAAGGTTGTTGTTGTCGGGAGTTATATTGCCATCAGTATACCTTTACATGAGTGTTTGCCCACCACCCATATTCTGCATGCGACCTCGCACTCTACATAAATTTGAGGTTTGTAATTTGGTGGTCCTCCACACATGTTAAAACACCTACAGGATCATGGCCATGAAACAAAGGTTAAAGACTTTCTCTCTCAATTTTCACTTTCGCACATCATAGCCCAGTGTCTCTCCACTAGGTTTGAAAGAATATTTCCAATCAAGCACATGAACATGAGCATTAGGTTGCAAAGCTAAGTTTTGTTTGTATGAGAAGAGTAAGCTTCAAAGGCCGAACCTGGTGTTTTTTATGTTAATATTGGAGGAATGTCTAGAGTTTGAGTCGAGTCATGATGGGTTGAGAATGGTCATTCTCTAAGCTCAAGGCTACATATTTTGAGCTCATTTTAATCATTTTCGATAAAGCCCTACCCAAACATGCGACTAGAATTATGTTATTCAATTAATAGTAGTCACCGATACATTGCAAATATAAAGAGACCATCGACGTTGACACCTCATAGTCATATACTAAACTACGAATTATTGTTTGTTGTAGCTCACATCTGTGGAAAAAATGGCATGTAGGATCAGGCAAGAAACGACAATGAAAAATATGGGGGCTCGCCTTCACAGCACAAAACATTCATCCCATGTACATGGTCAAGGAACAAATGCATGAAAATTGAGGGAACGCTGGCTCATGGTTAATCTACATCTGTTCTGTTTGTATCTCCTCATGCTCGAGGAGCTACTGGCAGAAGGTAATTGATAATTTGATGACAAACTGAAATCCGTGAGGCAATATTTGGAGAATTGCATACAGATCAATGCTCGCTATCATGCGATGACTCGGGAAAATAATGCATATAGTGGTTATTGTGGGGGATGGAAAAAGTATACGTGGAAATGATAGATATTTTGCTTTATCAGAGACACGCTCCCACCATAATGTTAGCATGAATGCCGCAATGCTAATGTCGAGTATCGCACAAACATTATTTTTAGGCACAAATATTAGTGTTCACAGAGGGGGTATACCCATAATATTATCACTGTAGGGTTTGTTGATATAATTCGATTACGCCAACAGTCCTTTAGCAAGCTCACTCCCACCATGGTCTCAACATGCAAAACGTAGCACCTATACCTATTATCGCAGAGTTTTCTTAGCGATGGATATTCCTTTGTTATGTGTTGATGCCATGGATGGGACATGTGGTGCAAATATCAATGGTTATAGATGAAATAGTGGAGTAGTTTAATCGCACGAGTCACATCAATGAACCCTAGCCAAGAATGCGATCTCTGGCACGTTGCGATTGGTCGCTAAGTCAAAAAATTCCAAAAGCAACAATTGATCTGACTCCTCGACTACACGGCCTCTAAATAAGTCACAGCTTCTCTTGCTAGTCGCTGAGTCGCAAGCCTAAGGCATGAACAGAAGATGCGACCTATCTGGAGCTGCGACTATGCGACCTCCATGGTCGCCAAGTCATAGGGTTGGGCACAAGAAGATCCATCACTGAGTGCAACTCTCTGACCATGCAACCTCCATGCTAGGGTTACAACCTCATGCAGAATCATTGCTTACTAAAGGATAGGTGTTTTATTATTTACGTCCCTAAGAAGATAGAAGTTTACAAGAACACGTGGAGCCTCATTTTGAGGACGTATCTTTGTGGTTAGATGCCATCGAATGATTGCCTCTAGTTTGTAATAAACTTTTTTTGGAAGAGCATTTGGCTACAGTACACCAAATACATTGAAAAATGCGTAGCATGACCCCCAGCATATGCCTTATACATTTGTGGGTAAAGAGGCCAGCCCCTTGAATGTGTTACATATGTTGTTCTCATCGCTACTCTGTAGGCAAATAAAAGTGGAAGGAGGTATTACGGTGGGGAGAACCATGTGCAGGAATTGCTATTCCTTGGTACAAGAAGAAGTTCTCGTGTTGGGTTAAACTTGACGCAGGCCATGAAATTTCATAAATTCCTAGAAGGAGTATTTACAAGAAGCAAGCAAACATATGACGATAGAGAAGGGAATCACGTTTTTCGAAGGTACAGGCAGATTTAGGCACGCATCAAGAACCACCAAAGGTTAATCATGTAATGGGGGAGGCAATCATAAATTGAAGGAAGCACCTAAATAAAGAGCATCAATGTTTGTCTTCAAAGATATTCTGAGAAGGATTTGGACTAATGATACCATTTACAAGATGCACATGCAACATTTTGGCATGCAAAGCAAGACCACAAAGGAGTCTAGATTTTCTATTGGTTAAAAGCACTTTTGGCTAACTACATGTGTTTCCAACATCAATCTTATTTTAAGTAAATGTGACCCGTGTTGTTTGTTTATAGGTATAAGCCGATGAATCGCATGGAAAAAGATGTGGTTTTCTTTAGCAAGGAAGAGATCATCAAAAGAAGAATGCAAGAGGGAAAAATCTCAAGGTTGTAGGTTGCAGATTGCTCAAGGTCGCAAGTCACAGATTGCTCAAGGCCGCAAGTTGTGGATTTACCAAGGTCGTAACTCGCAGATTTCCCAAGGTCGCAAGTCACAGATTTCTCAGCATCGCAGGCCACATTTTGCTCAAGGTCGCAAGTTGCAGATTGCCGAAGGTCGCAGGTCACAAATTTTCCCAAGGTCGCAAGGTCACAGATTGCCCAAGGTCGCAAGGTCGCAGATTGCTCAAGCTCGCAAGTCGCATGTAACCTTGGGTCATAGGTCACAAACGGCCCAAGTCGCAAGCCAACCCAACGATTGGGAAGACCAAGAGTCAAGGGAAACTCAAGATTCATCTCAACCTATATGTAAAACTTCAAGAAAGAGTACAGGGACTTTTAGCTCGGAAATGGAAGCCATTATGAGAGAGGAATTATTGCTTGAGAGCTAAAGGCAATAAGTTCTTGGTAGCAAGTAGATAGAAAGGTAGCGAGGCTAGGGTTTTGGTGTCATGCATTGAGATGAATAGCCCATGTTCCACTCTTGGGTTTTGACGAGTTATAAACATGTATTCAACATTGCAGCAGCATTAATAATATACTCTCTTTTCTGGCACTAATTCGCGTGCTTGTTTATGGTGGTAGTACTGGCTGTGTGATATTTCACTTTGTTGTACAGATGCTTTCACGCATGCAATTAATTATGAACTAATTCACAATGGTGGTTGTTATAGCATCATTTCTCACCTTCATATGATTCATGATTGCTTATATGGCTTTGGGTACCCATTCCTACAGACTTGGACAAATTCACTTAAAAACAGTGTAAAAATCCCCATACGCGACTATGCCCGTACTTTTCCGCGTGTATACGCGAGTCCAGCTAGACTTTTCTGCATATGCCATTAAAAATGATTAAAAAATATATAATTATTCTCTATTTTCGGGCTGGGTTGATGGTTACTCAGGTAGTTCAACCACCCCAGCCCATGGCCAACTGTTTCCAACTATTGAAACTACTTGGAGGGAGTATATAAACCCCTCATGTGTATGGCCTAAGGGAGAGAGAGAATTATTGATATTATACTCTGTTGGTATTCCCTATCCAAGTCTGATTCCCCGTGCCTCCTGCACTTTCCTAGTTCATTATAGGAAACCCTTGTTTCCTTGAGATGCTCATCTCCCTATATGTCATCTCGTATGCACCAGTTTGGAAGGAGTCTTAGCGAGGGCAAGGGGTAGACGGATACGGACAGTGCACTCGAGCCGTGGGGGAATTTGAGTGATCTCTCCACTGCGTTACTTTTGTGCATGCTATTTATATTTACAGAAGTATCTTTGTTCACGAAATATCATGTTAGTGTATGCACTTATATGTATGAGGATATTGTTGTTTAAGCATTCATTATGATCTGTTTAATGTTTCCATATCGATTTCACTAACATTTAGAGTAGATATATGTTGTCTGACCAGGTTCTTTCGTGCTTGTTTCTTCTTGTCTTTCAGGTTAAGAAGGAAGAAGGGTTGCTGGGGGTTTGGACACCGCGAGATCTGCTTCAACCGTAGGACCTACGGGTAACTTCATCGATCTACTCTATTTAGTTTTTCATGAACATGTATGGTTGTGTGAGTCCTTCTTAAGTAGCATGCCTTGCTCTGTGGAGGTTTAAACCCAACAAACCTCTAGGGTGATTTTCCCCGAAACAGAACTGGCGACTCCGCTGGGGATCGCATTCTTGTGATTCCCCTGTTGGGTGGTTTCAGCTGTTTGATAGGTTGCCGACAGTTTTAACTTTCATTTGCAGTCCAGTTTACTTTTTCTCAGTCAGTCTGAAGTCCTGGTTTCTTATCCAGGCTTGTCCTTTTTGTTTTTTTCATTATTTACCTTTGTATACGCGCTTTTTTCTACACACAGTCGCGTATACACGCAAGTTTGTCTAAAGGTACCCGCGTATACGCGAGTTTCCTTTAGAACAGTCGCGTATGCACGCTTGTTGCTAAACTGTGAAGTAGCGTATACCTAGGCAGATTTTGAATTTTTGGGTTTCTTGACTTTTTGGTCCTTTCTGGCTGTGGAGACCTGTTTCTACAGTGTCTTTGTACTCTCTGGATTGTGAAGGAAGTGGTTTCTTGTCTTTTCTCTCTTTCGTTTGATTGAAAACTAGTCTTTTTGGCAAAGTGTTGTTTCTGGTGCTGGCACTTCTGGTTTGAGTACCAAGATTGCTTTCTAAGCATTCTTGGTTGTTCTGCTTTATCAGAACAGAGAGCTTCTGCTCGTTTACTCGCTCCTATCTTTGTTTTGTGCTTCGCATTACGATTTTTGCTCGTTTCTTGATTGGTTTTCTTGAGTTCCATAGGCTAGGTCTTGTTGCAACTTTTGAAGAGTTTTTCTTGCTTCTTCGGAGTTTTTGTTTGCGACGAGTTTGCACTATTTTTCTAGGCTGAGTGGCTGAGTTTTCTTGTCTTCTTTTGCTCTTATTGATCTTGCTACGAGTTAGCCTTATAAGGTTTGGGAGCATTGTTGAAGTTTGTGCTTGAAATTCGGTCTTGTTTGGTTTGGATTTTGATAGTTTTGCTTGGTCTTTTCGAGCTCTTTCTTTATAAAACAAAAAAGCTCAAAAAACATTTGCTTTGCTTTTTGTTTTTGCATTTCAAAGGCTTAAAAAACATTTTCACTTGTTATTTGCTTTTGTTGTTGCATTTTCATTTTCGTTTGCTATAACTTTTGAAGCTTTTGTGAGGTTTCTTGCTTTTAGTTTTTGGCTTGATTTTGAGGAGGAGTTGTCATTGATTTCTTCTTCTTGTTTTTAAGTGTTTTTGGTGTCCTCATTTTAAGAGTTCTTGATTTCGAGAACTAGCTTTCTGGGCAACCAAAGAAGAGTTAAAACTGAAGGACTTTTTGGGAAATTTCACTCTGCTTTAGGAGATTTTGCATCTTAGGATTTGCATGCTTGTAGTGATTTGCATTAGGTGCATTTCAGCATTTAGTCAGTTTCATAGTTTTTGTGAGTGTGAGTTTGCTATTTGAAAAGAAAAATACAATTTTTAGTCTCATAGAACCTGTATAGAGATTGCTTTTCATCGAAAGACAATAACTGCATGTGCATGTAGTTAAGTTTTTATTAATTTCTTTTGCGTCAAAAACATCATAAGTTTCATCTCCATATCCTTGTGACTTAACATAACAGCCCATTAAAATAAGCGATTTAATCTAAAATCAACTAGCAAGTTTTTCTAAGTGTCAATCACCAACTAGCTAGGTTGTAGGGCCTTGGAATAGGTGAGTGGAGAGTTAACTCTCCAAGGCCGCTCAAACAAACATAGAAGTTGATTAATTGAGCGAAATCAAACTCCGTGAGGTGGACTGGGAAAGCTCTCATCCGAGAGTCAAGCGCGAGGGGAAGTGAAGGTTGAGAAGAGGGATACCCCCCCTCCGATTAGCTGAATCTGACCTCAAGACTGTTCCGCCCAGCTTCTGATACGGATTGGTGTCCATAGTTGCCGTTCCTAGGTTCCACACAGGTGACTGCAGGGGGGAATACCCGTGGTACCTGAGGCAGACGTCGCATCACTTTCAGCAGTACTTCTGGGGGGTGCCCTTGCGAAGCTTGGGTGCTTGAGCCGGCAAAGGCTGTCATTAGGAGGTCGGCGTAACTGTTTCTGATACCTTCGCTAGTTTTTCTGGGCCCTAATCATCCCAGACTGCTTTCGGGAGGTCCTATATTTCGCTTTCCTGTATTTTGGTGTCCGGTCCTCATCACCCGGAGCGAAAATACTTGGAGGTTGTTTGCTTGATTGTATCTCAGGGATTTTTATTTTAGTGAGTGCTCTTTGCTCCTAGCTTGCCTAGATTTTCACTTTTTGAGTCTAATTTAAAATCTATAAAAGTGGCTGATCAAGCGCCTCGTCGATCGAGGAGAATCCGGGGGTTATCTCCCGAGAGTCCAGAGCCTTCTTCGAGAAGGCGTAGGAGTGATTTAGCAGGTGGTTACCACCCTGTGGCATCTGACGCGGTGGAGAGAGATCCTCCACAAAGGTCTGAAGGTTTCTCGGATTCGGGTATCGGTCAGAGAGGAGGCGTTCCCGCTCACGTGAGTTTGTTTCCTCGGGAAAGAAGATTTTAAAATCGACGAGCACGAGCCTCTGCTGACAGAACCATCTCCTCTTCACCCGATTATCAGATTCGTTGTTCGGTACATCGGACCTAAGTCGGAGAGGCCAGAAGCCAGATCTTTCGTATCATTCTTATCTTTCGATGGCCACGACTGGGAACGCGGCTTCTACCGTGAGTGCTGCAGGCATTCAGACTCCTGCTTCTGTTGAAGCAGGGGGCACTATTGCTTCATCTTCGATTGCTTCTAGTGCTGTTGTGTTTGGCTCTGGTTTCACCCAGGCACATGCTTCTCATTCTGGTCCCTTCTGTTCAGGGATGCCCTCTAGTGGGAATCCCTCTTTTTCCTTTTCCGCTGCTTCAGCTGGATCTACGCCCATGTCTAACATGGCTAGTGGATCAGCTTCGTTTCAAGGGTTCCCCTTCGGAACTGGACACATTCCTAGTTCGAATCCTTCTTTAGGGTCCTTTCCATTTACTTCTCAGACCCAGAGTTTCAACCCTTGGTCTGGGGGGCAAAGTTCGACTACTTTTACAGGATGGAACCCTGTATTCACTACAGCGGGGGCAGGGAATCAGTTTTACGCAGGTCATCAAGGGAATGCTTCTTTCCCTTCATCGAGTGCTTATCAGTCCTTTTCTCCTCTGTCTAATGCTTGGAACCCCTATCAGGGGCTCTCCTCTTCATTTAACACTTCAGCGGGGGGAACTGGTCTGGGCTTTGGTAACTCGACGTGGGGAGGAGGTTCTTCTCCGTTTTCTACGAGTCCTTTCTGGCAGCCTGGTGCCTCATCAAATCCAGGCTATTCTTTTCAGAATGTTGGGAATCCATCCCATCAAGGATGGAATCCTCAGGCTCCGCCTCGCTTACCTTTTCTGGCAACGTTAAACTTGCCAGATCTGTCGAAGTTGACTAATGATCCGATTCGTTATAGTCCGGGATGGCCTCCGGTCCCGACCAAACTTCCTTCAGACATTCCAAAGTTTGAAGGTAAGAATGGAGAGGATCCGGCAGACCACATCACCACTTTCCACTTATGGTGTTCTTCGAACTCCCTGATCGATGATTCGATTAGGTTGAGATTATTTCAACGCACCCTAACTGGAAATGTTGCCAAATGGTATATCGAGCTCACTGGGGGCAGTTTCGCTACATTTGGGGAACTGGCTGTCACATTTCTAAACCATTTTCAGTTGCCTGTCAGATATGAGGCTGGGACCGAACTCCTGGCTAATTTTAAGCAGGATGAGGCAACACACATTTCTGATCACATCCAGGAATGGAGGAGAAGGAAGAGGCTTATCAAAGCTCATATTCTAGGAGAATTCCTTCTCGAATGGTTTCTGAAATCTCTGCAGTCAGATATTTCAAAAGATGTATCCCTATCTGGGGTATTTTCTGAGGAGCAGGCCATTTTTAGGGCCCAGCAGCTGGAACTGATCTATTCTCAGTCTGGGGTCCTTTATAAATATTTTCCCAATGCTCCTCGCTCCAAATTAGATTTGTCGAAAACTAAACCTCGTCCGCATGGTGATGGGCTTGTCGGATCGGTCAATAGTGGTGCAGCTAGCCTGCTTTCTCAACTGCAGCAGTTGTCTTTACAATCTGCTCCTTCTGGTCAGGCTGTGCCTGCTGATTCATCACCTTCCCAGTCTTTGTCCATAAATGTTGTCCAAGCTTCTGATCCCAAAGGAAATCAAAAATCCGATGGGAAGAAGAAGGGACGAAATAACAAGAAGAAGGGAAAAAACGAGAAGGGCAATGCAAATAAAACCAACGAGCGTGTTGGTGAGGGTCAAAAGGAGAAAAATAAAGTGAAGTTTCCATGCAAGCTTTGTGCTGGAGACCATCTCACACACCTTTGCCCTAAAATTCAGGATGCTCAGCGCTTGTTAGCCCAGCAGGGATCTTCTAGTTCCCAGGCTATGTTAACAAACCCTTTTCCCCAAGGGCAGTAATTAGTTGTTGGCGCGAACCAAAATCCTGGGGCTTCCTCTGGGGGCACCCAGGAAGGGGAAATTCCATCGAACATTTTTATGATGAGTGCTCACGCGGATATCACTACGAGATCCCGTGATTATGGCGGAGAAGAGTCTTCGAAATCTATGGAAGTTCCTGATGCTACTGAGCCGCTTCACATTACAAAGCCTACTGTTGAGTCTATGCCTTGGATGCCCAAAGCATCTTCTAAGCGGTCAACGATTAATCCAAATGCGAGGGCTGCCCAGAACTACTCAATTGTAGAAGATCTGGCACAAAGTCCTTGTGCTATGTCAACTTTAGAGGTACTCTAGTCTTGTCCGGCACAGCGCAGTGCCTTGCTCACTACCATTGGGGCTATTGATCCAAAAAATTCTCTTCTGATTACTTTTGATATGACTAATTTTAAGAAGAGACTTCCTCATCACATGGATTTTCATATTAAATCGTCGTATCGGAAGTGCAATATCTTTCGAACGGTTGTTGATGAGGGTGCTTCTACATGCGTGATGTCTCTCGCATGCTGGAAGACACTTGGATCTCCCAAATTTGTTCCATCTAGCACTGTTCTTACTGCGTTCGATGGTCATTCTCACAGACCCCATGGTATTGTCCCGACTTTGCCCATCTATGTTGGGGGCAAAACTATCAACATAGAGGTTGAGGTAGTGGATGCAGACTTGGACTACAACCTTCTGTTGGGGTGGAACTGGATTTATGAAATGGATGCCATCGCATCCTCATTATTTCTAATTGTATGTTTCCCCCACGAAGGGAGGATTGTCACAGTGGATCAACTGGATTGTCCTCAGTTAGACCCGAATGCGTCTTCTGACTCATTTGTTCCTAAGTTGGATAATACTAAGGCGCCTGTAGAGAATCTAGGAGTTGGAATGTATTCTTCCTTGATGGGTACTTTCGATCTTCCTCCTCCTACGGTGCATATTAATGCTATTTCATCCTCCAAGGCTCCCCTTCGAAGAGATTTCTTTCAAACTCATTATTTTTCAGACCCTTGGACCTTACCTTCCCCTACTGCCACATTAGCGGAAGGTCAAGTATGTGGAATGGAATTTCCGATTTCTGCAGCTGAGATTGCATATCAGTCTATTGTTGACACTGTAGAATCCATCCCAGCTCCTCTTTCACCGGAAGAGTTGGATGGTGATGTGGCTCCGGCTTGGACGCTTAGTTCTTCTTCGGCCTAGGATTGCCTTGATACCACTCTTCCATCTGAAGAGGCAATCCTGGAAGCCATGTCTGGTATAGATAGACCGTGGGATGATTTGCATCATCGGTCTTACTTCCTACCTGACTTGAACGAAGTTGAAACTAGTTTTCCAAGTCCTCAGTCTCCTGGTCTTGTTCACCCAGTCTTGAACCCTTTGGCACCAACACAGGTTTATGCTGAAGGAAACATGGCTGTGATCTCTCCTACTATCCCGGTGAACATTTCCACGGATCCCAATATTATCGAGAATTTCTTCATTGGAGCTTAATGTTCCTGTGAAGAGGTTAAAATTTATATCGAGCTCTTCAAAGAGTATAGGGATGTATTTGCTTGGTCTTATGAGGAAATGCCTGGCATAGACCCATCTATTGTCCAGCATGAGATCAAGACGTACAAAAACGCTAAGCCGGTCAGGCAGAAACTTCGTCCGGTCAATCCTAGGAAGGCAGCAGCTATAAAAGCTGAAGTTGAAAAGCTGCTTAAGGCGGGATTCATTTTCCCTGTTCCTCTGACTGAATGGGTTTCAAACCTCGTTCCCGTAGATAAAAAGCAAGGAACGATTCGAGTTTGCATCGATTTCAGAGACCTAAATAAAGCATGTCCTAAAGACAATTACCCCACACCATTCATCGATCAGATCATTGACGAGTGTGCCGGTAACGAGATTTTCTCCTTCATGGACGGTTTCTCCGGATATAATCAAATTACTATCCGTCCCGAAGATCAACATAAGACTGCATTTATTTGTCCCTGGGGTACATTTGCATACAAGAAGATGCCTTTTGGTCTTAAAAATGCTGGGGCTACCTTTCAGCGGGCCATGTCTTACGCCTTCCACGACATCAAGAAGATTATCGAGGCATACTTAGATGATCTAGCTGCTCATTCTCGGAAGAGGATGGATCATCCTGGTCACCTCCGGCAAATATTTGAAAGATGTCGTTTTTATAAAATTCGATTGAATCCGAACAAGTGCGTTTTCGCGGTTACATCCGGTCGGCTATTGGGATTCATTGTGTCTAGGGAAGGGATAAGGTTAGATCCCTTCAAGGTTGAGGCAATACTTTGGTTGCCTCCCTCGTCTTCAATTCGTCAGCTTCAAAGTCTTCAAGGGAAGTCTAATTTTCTTCGGAGGTTTATCGCCAATTATGCTAAGATTACAAAGGGATATATGAGATTGTTGAAGAAACGAGTTCCTTTTCTTTGGGACGACTACGCTCAATGCTCATTCGATGCTTTGAAAAAGGCATTGACCTCTGCTCCTCTACTGAGTCCACCTGATTATAGCAGAGATTTTCTTTTGTATCTGGCAACAGCAGAATCTACCATCGGTATGGTTCTGGTTTAGGAAGATGATGCTCTTGCAGAGAATTTTATTTACTACCTTAGTCGAGGACTGGTAGGACCTGAACTTAGGTACACTCTGATAGAAAAATTAGCCTTAGCAGCAGTTCATGCTGTGCAGCGACTTCGGCATTACATTATTCTTCGCAAAACTTATGTTTTGGCAGCTGCCAATCCATTTCAGTTTGTCCTCAGCAGGCGAGTGATTGGGGGAAAATATAATAGATGGATTGTGATTTTACAGGAATTTGATCTCAAGTTCATGTCTTCCAAATCCAAGAAATCATTAGTTTTTGCGGAATTGATCTCCGAGTTGCCCTGTGGAGAAGAGATGATCTATGATGAGTCCTTTCCAGACGAACACTTGTTTCTTATCTCTCCACAGGATCCTTGGTATGGGGATATCATTGTGTATCTCCAGACTGCGAAGTTTCCCTCTACTTTTTCGAAAGATGAGCGTCGTAAGCTGCGTCACTTGGCCAAGAATTATTTGATTATTGGTGATGCTTTATACCGTCGAGGGGTTGATTCAATCCTAAGACGCTGCTTAACTCTCGAAGAAGTTGAGGCTGTGCTCAATGATTCTCACAGTGGAGCTTGTGGGGGTCATTTATCTGGGCTTGCTACAGCCCAAAAGATTTTGCGTGCTGGATACTTTTGGCCCTCGATTTTCAAAGATTGTATTGAATCGGTCAAGAAGTGTCATCCTTGTCAGGTTTATACTCGAAAAATGCACGCTCATCCAGCTCCGCTTTTTCCAGTCGTTACTGTCGGACCCTTTACAAAGTGGGGTATGGATTATACTACTTGTAACCCACCTTTGGAAAAAGGTCACAAGTACATTATCGTAGCAGTAGACTACTTTACGAAGTGGGTCGAGGCTATGCCTACTTTTGGGAACGATGGTGAGACTGCAGCTCTTTTCTTCCTCAACCAAGTTATCGCTCGTTTTGGTATACCTAGAGAGATTGTCACTGACCATGGCAGTCATTTTCAGAATAGTATGATGGTTGAGTTGGCTCTCAAATTGGGTTTCCGGCAGGAGCATTCATCTCCATATTATCCTTAGGCCAATGGGCAAGTGGAAGCCGTGAATAAATCCTTGAAGACAATTCTTCAAAGGACAATTGATAAACATAGATCCAACTGGCATATTATGCTATATCTTGCACTTTGGGCATACAGGACGTCAGTGAAAACTGCAACTGGCTTTACTCCGTTTCAGCTAGTGCACGGGGTGGAATCCGTATTTCCTATTGAATGCGAGATTCCTTCTCTTAAATTAGCTGTTGAACTTCTTCCTGACACTTCTAGTCTGGTAGAACGGCTTCTTCATCTGGAACATCTCGATGAGCAGCATCGAGATGCCGCCACGATGAATGAAGCGCATAAAAACCGAGTAAAAGTTTAGTACGATAAGGCGGTCAAGCCTAGGGTCTTTTCGGAAGGTGACCTTGTTTTGGTCTATGCCCAAGAAAAGGATGCCCTGGGGGCAGGAAAGTTTAAGTCTATGTGGTATGGCCCCTATATCGTTAAAAAATTCCTTAAGAAAGGAGCGTATACCTTGGTTGATTTCGAAGGGAACGAGTTGTCGGAGCCCCGAAATGGGCTCTATTTGAAGAAGTATTATGCCTAGGCTTTGGCCTGGCATTTTTCTTTTGTATATAGTAGTTTTTGCTTTGTACATATCTGATTGATTTTCGATTTTTGATGAGGTGGTGATGTTTTTTGATCTGCTTTGGCAGGTTGTGTTGGATGTCATGAGTCATTTTGGTTTCGCCGATGGTGCTAGTAGACACACCCGAAACTTAGCTTCCGTGGCTTGGGTGCTTCATTATCCTTCTGGTCAGTTGTTGGTATCAAGAGGGGTCTGCATTGGTCCTGCTTCCAATAATATAGCAGAATACACTGCAGTCATTCATCTACTCTCGGAGGCAATATCTTTGGGTTTTGATTCGTTGGTAGTTTTCTTGGACTCCCAGGTGGTGGTGTCGCAGTTGAACAACACTTATCGGGTAGGAGATCCTTTTTTATTACGATTGTTCTTGAGGGTATGTTTGTTACAAAGGTCATTTCAATTTTTAACTTTCATTCATATTCCTCGAGCTGACAATTGGTTTGCTGACTCATTAGCTAATCAAGCATTAGATTGGCATATTAATCATTCCATGCAATAAATTTTTAATCATCAAAAACATCATACATTTGATACATTTATCACATCACATCAAATATCGTTGTATATATATCATCGGAGTGTCAAAAAACTTTACAAAATTTGGATCCATAAATGTCGTACAAAACTTGGGCTTATGCCCCATCATGTTCAGTCTCAAAAAAGAATATACAGTCATCTAATACATAATATATGTCTACTCCTGAGGTCCCTGCCCAGAAGTCGTGTTCCTATAGAACGTGACTGCAGTGGCAACTCGGCGGAATAATCTAACCCAGTCTCGGGGTACTCCTACCACCCGTCTCTGGATGGCTTCCTACAGGTCCTCCACGGCAGCCATAGGGATTTGGCGGGCTAATCCCTTCAAGTTTTTCTGCACAGCCTGGAGAGTCCTATCTGAATCCACAGTATCTGCTTCACCTCTGCGGCGCTTGTGGCGCGGGAGACCCTCAGGTCGAACTGGTCCAACATCTGAATCATGATCATTTTAAATTGTCATTCATTATGAATCCAATCAAAAACATGTTTGTTTTTCATTTTTTCATACATATTTGAAAAAATCCAAAAAAATTATATAAGTCAAAAAAAATTTGCAAACTTACCGACTGTTCCCCATGTTGTGCCTGGTGGAAGAACTAGATCTGGATCTCCACGAAAGTCCATCCCGGCATAGGGATAGTCGTCCACTGCGATGATTTGTTCTCCCCACCAAAGGAAGAACTCATCGTCCCATGTGGTCCGGGGTACCTCACTACCCCCCAGTCTCTTCATCATGTCCACCCAACGGGCAATTCTTGGGTCCCGCGGGCTACTGATGGTAGAGATGACTCTGGGTCTCAATGCTGGAATCTTCTCAAAGAAGAATGTTGTCAAAATTGTACCGTAGCCAAAATGTTTAGTCTTTACTTGGCGAATTGAGGTCAACTGTTGTTTCATGTTCAGTAATAGGGCTGTGCACCAATCGTAAACATGAGTCAAACATTCTACTGCTATGCTCATTTGCGTCCTGGACGCCTGATGTAGAGAGGCAGATCCTGCCACTCTGCTGATGGTGAAAAGGAGGATTTTCATGTGCAAATCCCTCACATATTTAATTGCAATCTGCGTTCCAACCTTTTTGGAACCCGGTACACAATACACGTGGACATAGTCTTCCACGGTTAACCCTCCCAGGGGCTTCCTGTGCAAGTCTACTGGTTCTCCCCTCCGGGAGAGTCTAGTAATGAAATATATGTCTTCCACTTCAATGCGTACTGGCATCTGATCAATAATGAAGCAATCCTGATTTGGTTCCCAGTAATTTACGAGCATTTCTAGCAACCACACATTGCTTTTCATATTTGGCATCTTGAAGAATTTGAACAATCTGCAATTCCGAAGGATATTTTGCGCTGCGTAATCTTGCATGACCTCTTGGTCAATTGCGCTATGCTCACGTTCCCTCCATGATATTTTCATCCTGTCAAATTTCATCAAATTATGCATTAGCCACGCTTTTTTGGATTCGGACCTGCGCATACGCGGTTTTTTCCTTGCACAGTCGCGTGTATACGTGAGTTTCCTTTAATGTGCAAGTCCGCATATTTTAGCAAGGGTTTTAAAGCTAAAATTCACTTAATTTTAAATTCCAAACGGACAAAATGAATAAACAGGATGATTTAGGAGCCTACCTGAAGTTTCGATGCGTTTCGACGGTCGGTTGTTCCTGATTTGACGAAAGAATTTTTTTGCTCCAGAGCACTTTTTCCAAATTAGCAATGCAATAATGAACCAAATATGAGGTAATTTGTCTATTTATGGCTAAAAAGTTGAAAATTTTCGCAAAAATTCCTTATGCTTATTTTTCGATCTATCTTAAGCTGCATAACCCAGTTGCTTGGAAGTGCCCAGTTTGGTATTTTTTCAAGTACATTTTGACGATTTTGAGATTTTTCCCGGTTTTTGATCCATGATTATCGACTCGTCACGGCAGGTATATGATCTTTACTGGCATATAGGTTAGGGAAATCACTTTCCGTTGCATCTTGCATTCTAGCCTCCATACTGATCACTTTCCATAGGGTCGATCCCATCAGGTCATGAGTATTACACCCATTTCACTCGCCGATTATTTAATCATGACTTGATGGTAGAGCCTTCCTTTACATGGGCTTCCTAGTTAGTTCCTCGCTATCACTTGTTGCCCATGCTGCGTTTTATGTAGGCTCGGGAGTCCTCTTTAGTCCCGCCATGTCTTATGTGTTGAAGCTTCATTCTTCCTCTTCTTCACTATCATTTTTTCTGGCTTTTACCCTAGAGGCTCCCTGGTGTCGTTAAGTTGTATTACTGCATTGCATATTGGCTACTTGTTTATCCTGGCCTTTAGCCGGCTTCATATGGACTCGATGTTTAAGCCAACTTTTGACCTTGACTTTCTGTACAAGTTAACCATTGCATGCACTTAGCTATCATGACTTGACACCTTTTTACCATGGATGGAACGTTCCTCTGAGTATCACTGACCAGTTTTCGCCACCTTGCATTGAGCATAGGATTGTTCCAATCCCAGGAACTAGTGCATCTGCTTTCTTGATACTTGTTCTATCCATTGTACCATAGCATTCTTTTATTCTTTTTCAGGCTTATTATGAAAAAGACAAAAAAATCAAATATAACAAAAAGAGTGGGAACGGGATGTATCTTCGTTATTTTGATGGCAGTACAGAGTCAGTTTTGTCGCCCTTGAACAAAGCACATATACTTATATATATTTCCTTCATTTGGGATGGTTCTAGTTTGACCTAGGTTCAGCCTTTACCATGTTTCACTTGTCAGTTCTCCCCCGGTTGGTTATCTCTTCCAATCATATGGAGAGTGTGTTTTGCCTCCTGCAAGACAGACTTATACAGTGTCACTTTTTACTGCCATGGTCATCACAGAGTCGTGCTTTTGTTCAAGGGAAGTCTAGCCTGAGTCGGCCATTCTGCGGTGTCTCTTGACTCATTATTCAGTCGGCCTTCCCGGTCTTGTCGGTATCATGTTCTATCACATCAGATGTTTTGATCTTCTGCTCGTGCTGGTTTGAGAAGGTCCCCATTGACTTCTTGCCGACGGGTTTGTCTCTTATCGACTACGACACATTGCTATGAGAGCAAACCTAGAGCCGCACCTTGGGCCTATTTCCATCATTGATAGGTGACCTCGTGCTCAGCATTTGATCATCATCATGGGTCTTTGACTGAGTGGTTTCCCCTGTGTTCGACGTCAGCACACATTATCACACTTGGGATTCGTGCAGTACCTTGATTTCCATTTGACCCTATCGGTGGATTTCTCGCCTCTGTGTTAGATTTCATTATTGGTTGGTTCAGAGGGTTTCTTTTGTGTGCTAGCTTCATCTTGTGCATGTCGGAAACGTACTTCGGTTTTGGTTCCGTCACTCTACTTCGTCTGATTCCTTCCAAATCTTGGCCTGCGGGTTACACTCGCGCTGGACTGATGTGGGATGCCTTAATGCCTTCCTTCCAGCAGATCTTTTACCATCGACTCCGACTCATTGCTCTGGAAATAAGGTCTAGATTCTTTTTGTCAGTACCTTAGGGTTTGTAGTCATCAGTGGCAGACTCTTCGCTATCGATAGTGGGGATTCATCATTGCCTCCTGATTGGTAGATTCTTTCAAGTGTTCGACTTCAACTCATTCATTCGCACTTGTTAGATTGTACTGGGGCACCTTGACACTCATTATCATTATTGGTGGGTTGTCTCGCATTGGTTAACGGTATACCTCATTGACCGGTAATCCAACGATTTCTCACATGGTCGACTTCAGCTCATTTATTCCCATTGTGTAGAATTGTGCCATAGTGATCGGTGAAGACCTCGGGTTGCATCAGCATTTCTTGGTTCACTTTTGACAGTCCATTCAGTTTCTGCCAGTGATGCCGTCCACCCTTATATGTTGCAGTTCAGTACAACAGCATCCTATATGTTGGCTCCCGAGTTGCGTGATTGTACCATTTGTTCCACCTCTTATGATTCGGTACTTGGAGATTCAGTTACTTATATGATCAGACATCTAGTTGCACCATCCTTGATCAGCTTTCTATATGTGATACTTGGACATTGATTCAGACTTATATTTCCGGGCCATGCTCAGATGATTCATTATGTACTTTCGGTTCAGCTATACTTGTATACATGTTGGATCTATTCAGTACTTTCTATATGATGTATTTTTGACTGAGCATGGGTATGCCCACCTCAGCATGAGTTGACTCTCTGTTTTCTTTCATTGGTTTTTGGCAGGCTGAAATCTGGTGAAGTCCTCTCTTATCCTTGCGAAGTTCTTTCTATGTGCATAATACATTTCGGCCATCATGTACCCCTTCTGACCTCATATATTAGGGGGCATCTGTTATAGCATCATTTCTCACCTTCATATGATTCATGATTACTTATATGGCTTTGGGCACCCATTCCTACAAACTTGGACAAATTCACTTAAAAACAGTGTAAAAATCCCCATACGCGACTATGCCCGTACTTTTCCGCATGTATACTCGAGTCCAGCTGCACTTTTCCACGTATGCCATTAAAAATGATAAAAAAATATATAATTATTCCCTATTTTCGGGCTGGGTTGATGGTTACTCAGGTAGTTCAACCACCCCAGCACGTGGCCAACTGTTTCCAACTGTTGAAACTACTTGGAGGGAGTATAAAAACCCCTCATGTGTATGGCCTAAGGGAGAGAGAGAATTTATTGATATTATACTCTGTTGGTATTCCCTATCCAAGTCTAATTCCCCGTGCCTCCTGCACTTTCCCAGTTCATTATAGGAAACCCTTGTTTCCTTGAGATGCTCATCTCCCTATATGTCATCTCGTATGCACCAGTTTGGAAGGATTCTTAGCGAGGCAAGGGTTGGATGGATCCGGACGACGGTCTGCTCGAAGGCCGTGGGAGGATTCAGGTGATCTCTCCACTTGTTACTTTTGTACATGCTATTTATAATACAGAAGTACCATGTTGTTCCTGAAATATACATGTTAGTGTATGCTTATATGTATGAGGATATTGTTATTTAAGCATTCATTATGATCTATTTAATGTTTCATATCGATTTCAGTAACATTTAGAGTAGATATATGCTGTACAACTAGTTCTTCGTGCTTGTTTCTTCTTGTCTTTCAGGTTAAGAAGGAAGGACGGTTGCTGGGGGTTTGGACCCCGCAGGATCTGCTTCAACCGTAGAACCTACGGGTAACTTTCTCATTCTACTCTATTTAGTTTTTCTGAACGTGCATGGTTGTGTGAGTCCTTCTTAAGTAGCATGCCCCTGCTCTGTGGAGGTTGTAAGCCAACGAACCTCTAGGGTGATATTCCCTGAAACAGTGGCATGTACGTCCGCTCTTGAATCAATGTTTATTTGTTCCTCACCATGTTGGTGACCTATTGTGAACTACTTTGCAGTTAACTTCTGGTGTGTTTTCCTTTTCATGTATGTCTGACTGTTTCTTTGGCTCAGTGATCCCACTCACAGCATACCCCATTTTTTTCTGCTTAGACTTGCTTGTATCTTTATCTATGTTCATCAATCTTGGGCTGATTTTTCTTCACGAATTGGTCATTTGACCTTTTCCCCACTCCATCATCTTCTCATTCGAAAACCAAGAATGGAAACACTTATGGCAGCAACCGGGCCCACATATCAGATGGGGCTCCTATCCTAAATGGTGTGAGGTCTAATTGGGACCTTTCACTAGGGAGACCCCCTTGTTGTCGGCAGTACAATTTTTCACATTAACACCTTCATGTATAGATAGTCCCAAGCAAAGACTCCTCTATATTTTTTCATGACTTTAATGAGCTTCTATTGTTTGTCACTATCTATATTGCTATTGATGTTTAAAAGTTTACCTAGCTCAATTTCCATTGGCATGGTATTGCGAAAAACAATTTTGTGTATGTGTTGGTCATCGATATCCACTAAAGGGTCTTCTTGGGCTCCATGACCAAGAACTTATTTTAACATTTGGAACTTTAAATTTCCTGAATTAGATGGTTGATTTATAAATTTATTGATCACATCATCTTCAGTTTGACCTTTGAATTCGAGTGATTCTAATACTTTCAATGGTGAACGAATGTTTTGTTCCCAGTATCCAGGTGGTTTTTTGTGAATATTTATAGTGGGAATACTTGGTTTGGAGAGAGGATATAAAGCAATATTATTTATCACATCTCCTCTACAAATGGTCATGCTGTCGGTTTGGCAGCCTATGCAAGCATCAGTTGTTGGTAATCAAGGTCATCCCAATATTAGGGAATGTCCATCTATTATGAAATCAACGCCAAAAATGGAAGAAAAGAGAGATCAATTCCCCATAAATCAGCCATTTCGAGGGGGAAACCTCCAATACATTACATAAATGAACAATTCTTGGATGATACAAATGAGAAAATATACTTCTATATATAGGAGTCCATGGGGTCACAATATAATCCTAGCCGACCTAACAACAATAATGTAAGGGCACATTAATAACAATATTGGGCTTACAGGGGTACAAAAATAATAATAAGGTGGTTACACTAACAACAATAAGGGACTACACTAGTAAGATAGGGACCTAGCATACCCCTCTCCTTCAAAAAAGTGTTGTCCTCAATGCTTGAGTAGCTCTGGATGCTTCTGTATAAAATTATCATCCTCCCATGTAGAATCTTCAGTGGGTAAGTTATTCCACATGATAAGATACTCTGAAATTTATTGATTTCATAGCTGTCAAGTTCTTGTTTCCATGACTGCTTCAGGTTCCCTTCCTCATCAAATTCTGGAAATATTTTTTGGCCTGGAATTTTGTCACCTATAACCTTCTTTAAGCATGGCACATCAAAAACTAGATCCACTCACGAAGAAGTAGGAAGCTTCGATTTGTATTCCATAGTACCAATATTTAGCAACACCTTGTAAGCACCATAGTACATTGGTGATAACTTATTATCCTTCTTAGCTTGCTTGATGGAAATTTGTTTTTATGGTTGTAGCCTTAAAATACACAGTCTCCTACATCGAAACTTCTGTCGCTGCGGTGTTGATCTGCATGTTGTTTCATTCAATTTTGTGCCAAATTTAGGTTTACCTTTAAGAGTTGGAGAACTTCTTGTTGATGCTCGATGTGATATTCCACTGCTTGAACCTTATAATTTTCTCTTAAAGATGATGTGATGGATGGTGAATGATATCCATAAAGTGCCATAAATGGGGTCATTTTTGCTTCAATATGGAATGAAGTGTTATACCACCATTCAGCGAGAGGTAACCACTTGACCCATTGTGTTTTATTATCAGATACAAAACAATGAAGATATCCTTCCAAACATTTATTCACTATCTCAGTTTGACCATTAGATTGAGGATAATAAGATGATCTATGAGCTAGTTGAGTATCCAAACAAGAAAATAATTTCGTCCAAAATTTTTCAATAAAAATGGGATCCCTGTCACTTATAATAATCTTTGGGTTTCTATGTAGCTTTTGAATTGTTTCCATAAATGCAGTGGCAACTGTACTTTCTTTAAATGGATGAGATAATGCACAAAAGTGTACATATTTGGTAAGTCTATCAACTACCACCATTATGACACTCTTTCCTGTGCACTTAGGTAAACTTGTGATAAAATCCATTGAAATCTCCTCCCAACATTGACTTGGAATGGATAAATGTTTTAGAAGACCCAGGGTCTTAATTCTCTCAACTTTATTTTGCTGGAAAACCAAACATTCCACCAAAAAATTTTGAATATCAGATTTAAGGCCATCCCAAAAAAAATATTTCTTCACCCTGTGGTAAGTTTTTAAAGATCCTGAGTGTCCTCCTAAAGAAAAAGTGTGCAATTCCAAAATAATATTTTGTTTTAGTTGGGAATTCTTACAAATATATAAGTGATCTTTGTACCATAAGGAATATTTTTTCCCAATAAATGTATCATATGTACTAGGATCTTGCTGCAAATTTTGAATGAGTGTCCACACTTATTCGTCCTTCTTCCATTCATCCCTTGCTTAGGTTATCCAGTTTGGTTGGATAATATAAATGGCACAAAGCAATGCTTCCACCTCCTCATCCTTTCTTGAGAGTGCATCTGCAATAACATTTAACTTCCCTTTTTTGTAGATGATTTCAAAGTCATAACCCAACATCATTGTGACCCATTTTTTCTACTCTTTGAATATAGTCTTTGTTCCAAAAAAATTTTAAGACTATCATGATCAGTTTTTACCTTGAAGTGTCTTCCCATTAGGTAAGGTCGCCATTTCTTTAGTGCATGTAGTATTTCCAACATTTCGTTCCCATAAATAGCTTTCTGTAAATACTTTTCTTTGATAGGATGACTTTCAAAAGAAATGGGTCTTCCTTCTTGCATTAAAAAAACACCAATTCCATTTCTTGAGGCATCACATTCCATAATAAAGGCTTTTGTGAAGTCTGGCGTAGCTGAGATTGGTGCTAGGCACATTCCCTCTTTACGATGTCCAACGTCCTTAGTTGTTTCAGGAGTCCATGAAAATGAATCTTTCTTCAAAAATGGTTTTAGACGTGCTACTATTCTCCCATAATTCTTAAAAAAATTACAATAATACCCTGTTAACCCCAAAAATCCTCACAACTTCTTTATGGTTGTGGGGAGTTTCCATTCCTTAATGGCATTAATTTTTTTAGGGTCTACCATAATACCCTCGTGAGATACAATATCACTAATATATTCCACCTCTTGTACTCCAATGGAACATTTGGATGTTTTTGCATATAATTTTTTCTCCTCCAATAGTTTGAGCACCCTGTCAACATGTTGAACATGATCCTTCCAAGACCTGTTGTAGATTAGTATATCATCAAGAAATACTAGCACGAATTTTCAAAGGAAGGGTTTGAAAATGGAATTCATCAGCCCTAGAAATGTGGAAGGTGCATTGAAAAGGCCAAAAGGCATGACCAAAAATTTATAATGACCCTCATGAGTTCGAAATGTTGTTTTTAGAATATCTTCAGTCTTCATTCTAATTTGATGATATCCTGAACGAAGATCAACCTTGGTAAAATACATTGCTCCATGTAATTCATCCAATAATTCATCAATCATAGGAATGGGAAATTTATCTTTATTAGTGAGCTTATTGCGCTCCCTATAATCCAGACACATGCACCATGATCCATCCTTCTTATGCACCAATACTACTATAGCAGAGAAAGTACTTTGACTAGGTTGAATTATTCCAGCCTCTAACATTTTTTGCAATCATATGTTCAATTTCGCTCTTTTGGACATAAGGATATCTGTAAGGCCTGATGTTTGGAGGGACACTTGCTGGTGGGAGTCCTTTGGGAGTTTCAAACACCTTCGAATTATTTTCCAAGACTTTTTGGAGATCTCGATAAATAATTGATTCTGATGTTGGAACTTCTAGTGAGAATAATTGTGAAATTACGCCTCATTGTTATTTCTTCAGAAGCTTTGTCATGAAATTAGAGTTTATTATCTTTCTCGGCTTGCCTTGGATACCCCGCAATTTGACTTCCTTTCCTTCCAAAAAAAAAATTCAATAAAATTTCTTGAAAATTAAAAGCTATTGTCTGCAAAGATTGTAACCATTGTACTCCTAATACAACATCATCACCTCCCATTGGAATGGAAAGAATTGGACTATTAAATACATATCCCCCCATGGTTATCTTAATATTATGTCATTTTCCAGAGAAATTTATAGTTCCTCCATTTGCAACCATCACTTGAAATTTTGGTGCTGGATATAGGAAACAATTGAATTCCTTGGCTACCTTACAATGAACAAAATTATGGGTACTGTTAGCCACCTATAATATTTGTTATAGCAAAAGGTGGCTAAGACTTTTTGAGCCTTCAAAGAAAAAAATTTATTACTAAAAAGTGTTGGCTCTTGAAGACTCTTGAAGGCCTCATGCCTCTGTCCAAAATCTTAATCTCTGTTCCCACTTTATACTTAGAAATTCTGCTAAATTTCATGAGAAAAGACTGCTGAAAAACCATCATTTTCCCTCTTCTCCCACTCAAAACTAAACTTCATTTTCTCCCCCTTTTTCTCCATAAAAGTCCCTTTTTTTCATGATTTATTTTCTTCCCTTCATGAAAATCACTCTTACAAGGTTAAAGACTCACTCTTTAACCATACCGAAACCCCCAAAATCCATTAAAAAACTTGAAAATTTTAAAAAAAAATAAATGTTTTTTTTACATCAGGGCTCAAGCCCCCTTGGGCTGAGTTTCAAAACCACTTCCCTCACATGCCCATGCCCTAGAACCAAGCGCTAACCCTGTTCAACGCTTATCGCATCGGAAAGTTTCAAGAACGCAAGTCTTTGCCATGTTCGAAAGTTTCGATGCGATTAGCTTTGTATTATAAAAACCCCGATCATATTATTTGTTATATATAAATGAACCGAGGGCCCGCCTTTTGCACTTAAAAGCTTCAAAAATCCATTCCTGATCCATTTTTTCCTTTGTAAAATACAAAAACCCATCTATCCAAATTTTTGGTCTAAAGAGCTAAAGTCACATGTTAAATACAAATGGTTAGATTAAAAAGACCGATCGCGCAATCGCATTGGAGAAATCCAAATGGGTTGATCAAAAAGACCGCATCAAAATTTTTTGATGCGATTGAGTCCCTGTATTATATTTCTGCCCCATCACTTTTTCATTTCATATACCCTATGCCCAGGACCAAGAGTTAAAGGTCCCAAGGCGCTTATCGCATCGGGAAAATTCAATGGATAGATTGAAAGACCGGGCCCGAAGTTCCGATTGCGATTAGGCCCTTTGTTTTATATACGCCCCTGGCATATAACATTTCATAAAGTCCAAAGGCACCGCAGACGGGTGCTAGCCATATTACATATAAACCCGCCCGATTGTATATTAAACCTTTGCATTCCATTTAATTTTTCAAACTTTTATACATAATAAAAGGGTTTTTCCACTAGTTCATTCTAAAAATCCCCACCGTTGATCGTAAGCCGATCAAATGGCCAGCGCTCCATCACATCAGAGTTTTAAATTGCATTGAATATTTCCATCACATACACTTGTTTGCTCTCGCCGATCGGCCATACCCCGATTCATTTTCCACCGTTGATCTGATTCTCAGATCAACGGCCCGCGCAAACTTGCATCGCAATTCTTCAATCGCTATGTTAATTTTCCTCCCCCAATTTATTCTCCACTCTTGATCTAATATTTAGATCGACGGTCTACGCTGACTCACATTGCAACTTTCAATCGGTACACTTGCTCGCCACCCCCGATTGCGATCCCCCGATTGCGACCCTCCGATTGAATCCGGACCATCCACGTGTCCAGATCAGACGGTCCAAAATCACCCCGACTTGTTCATTTTTCCCCACTCTTCTTTAACCTCCTCTTAATAAACTCCACCGTTGGATGCTTTCATCCAACGGCTACGCTCCTTCCCTGCCTTCTGAAGCAGTTAAACCTAAAAAACGCAGGATTTTCTAATATTTTGTGTATATTTGTAGGAATAAATGGTTTTTCGTTATAACAAAGGAAAATTTAGAGGCCGGGAAAGACATTTCCTATACCTTTGATTCATCAAAATAAGCCGTTTGCAAGGTTTAAGATCTATGTTTCGTCGATGCTATATGAGCATTGATGCCGTGAAATCCTGCACAGCCTGCACTTCGACAAGACATTGTGATTTAAATCACATTTAAAAAGAGTATTAGTTTTTGAAGACAGAGCACCGCAGAATGAATATTGAAGACAGATTTTGGAATTACGACTAAGAATGATTATCAAAAGCCTAATTCCCAGAATTAAAACACCATTAAAAGAAAATCATAAGTTCTTAACAGACAAAAAATCTCTCCACCATAACATTTGAGGCAAATTGATTCCTCTCGGCTACCACAGAGCCACCTGTTGCCTCAAACCATTCAAAAAGAGGCCGAAGTTATTGATTAAGAATATATTTTTCCTCAGCGCAGCCAGGGAGTTACCTCTGCAAGGAAATAAATGCAGAAATATCTGCAAAGTTACTCCAAACATTATGCAGAGCCTCAAAGTCAATAAAGCTCCCACTGAGCTTTGATATTAATTGTAAAACAGTTAATACAGAGAACCACTTATAAACTTCTTCATCGAGCCCATAAAAAGGCCAAGAAGTCTCGAATCTGTATTAATTGCCTTAAGAGATCTTTTATCAGATCTCACCTCCTCATCATTCTATAAATATTTCTGTAGAAGATGAGAAATTGTTGGTTGTAGAACTTTGAAATACATTTGAGCTTAAAATTCTAACTGTAAATAGTGTTCACTAGCCCTTGGAGCTCTGTTTTTGTTTGTTTTGTTCGGTTGGATAGTGAAGATGATTGTTGAACTGAAACATTGGACCTAAGTACTATAACTGGTTTGAAATCAATAAACAAGCTGTTTCTTAGGATCCTGGTCTATATCACCAGTGAAGTGCCCCTTTCTTTGTTATCATTTTCATTCTATGTATGTCATATTGTTCACTATTATCTGATAAAGAACAACATTTATAGTGTTAGAACCTGTTGTACATCAGTAACCTTCTCTAACTGAAAAGCTTTATCTCAATGTTTTCCTCCAATTTGTTTATTTAAAAATGATTCAATACAGCTTAAGCAGTTAGGAATGTTGGAGTTCCCTCGTCCTACTATTTTCTTTAAACATTGTTCTTGAAAGTTATTTTCCTTATTTGCTTATTAAAGTTAGACTAGAAAGTGATGGTTTTCCCTCCTTCTAGCTTCTATTCTCCAAAGGCAGATTATGAAAGTTTCCCTTGGTGTTAACTGAAAGAAGACTAGGTTTAAAAGTACTTTATCTGATCTTAAGTTTATACTCTTTCTCCTCTTATATGTTTTCATACTTTCTGAAGGTAATTATGTGGATTACTGGATTGTTTGTCAATTAAGCTACTTTAATACAAAATTGCCCAAGAAGTCAATGGTTAGCCCTGCACTTGGTTGGTTTTAAACAGTTACTTAAGAGGCTTTTCTTTTTTGGACTGACTATAAATACTTGGTGAAATTATTATCAGTTTCCACCTCTCCAACACTTTATTGTTCCCATTCCATCATTTAAATCTAAATAATATTGTGATGTAGATGACTTGTCCCTTCGATCACTCTTGATGTTGTTGCTCAATTAAAGCCCTTTTATGACTCCATAGCCCAATGGAATAAAAACCAGCGTTATATCTATCTTCTTAGCCTAGCTGTTCTATTCACTTACAACTTCTCACCTTTGAAACTATTTTCACTTACGACTTTCCACCTCAAACAGTATTCATGTTCAACCATCCAAAAAAAAACAAACCCTTGGTCTTCATAACTAGCCTAATATTATTGCCCCAAATTTCAAAGACAAATCCATATTTTCACTTATTGGAGAAATCCCTCTCCGGATTCAGGAGGGCTAGATACTAGAATCCCAAAGTTGGTTGAAACGATGTTGTTCCTGTGATCGGAATTTTCCAATCTTGTTGATTACATATCCCCAACATTTCTGGTGACTCCGCTGGGGAAGAACCTAATTGTAATCGCTGGTTCCCCTTAAAAAAATTTCATACAAAAATTGTGAGTAAAAATTAGCCTTTTCAAGCACTACCAAAAAATGGTAATCATGGTAAAACTTGTTTGAATCAGTGACAAACTAGGTAGACCCTAGGATTCTCATAAAACTTTATATAACCTTGGAAAAATCAGTTGGCTTAGCCATAAGAGGAAACTATCTTTGTCTCATAATCGTAGCTAAGTTTTGAAATAGAGTTAGGATATTCTTAAAAACCATACAACTGAAAAAAACTCAGAAAATACCTAAAAATATTTCAGATTGGTATTAAATAAACATGGTGGTGGACCATAAAACCTTTTACCTCCGTAGGGGCTAAAAACTTCCACTTGGCGACTCCACAATCCTGAAACAGACCTTAATACTCCACTGGGAAGAACCCTTATCATTATAATATCTTTCAAACTCAGTCAGAAGATTGCAAGATTAAATTTTTTTCCAAAAAAGACTAGTTAACCTCTTAAAGATTGCCATACCTGGTTGAACTTGTCTTGTTTATTTGTGTCTGAAAAACACAGCATAGTGGCTCTTAGAAATATTCACACTAGAGCCTATCCTGACCCTAATCCACCTGAAGTATTTGACATCCCAGAAGGTATCCTTAGGAAGTCTCCTAAGATTAAATTATCAATTGTTTTCAGATCACCCTTGAGAGCTAATTCAGTTCCTGAAAATATTTTAGCTCTACAACAATCTCAAGTTGACTTAGTAAATCCATTTAGAACTAGGTCTCTTCATGATTTAGATCAATTAGATTCTGAGTCTTCACTATCATCTCTTGAAGCAAGTGAACCTCTTGGTAGCAAAGAAACAACACCTCCTGATTTACATTTCCTTCACAACTTAGGTGTCTCTCATCCAATATCAGCTCAACAATTTATTCCTGGTCCATCCAATTCTTCTCACCCTACATCCACTTTTCAAACCACTACACCTCAGCCCACTTTTCCCGTTGTTAATCCACTCCTTGTGAATCCACCCCCACCACATATCATGGCAGCATGGTATGCTCCCTTAGTCCTTCCTGCACCATTAGTCAATCTTTCGCAGGACTATCAGTCCAAAATTCCATTATATGATGCTATAAATGCTACAACTACATCACAACATGTGGATAAGATTAATGACTACTTTTACAAAAATGAAATTGATGATGATTCCATCAAACTTAGGTTATTTTCTCAAAGTTTAGGGGGAGAAGCAAGAAAATGGTTCAAAGGCTTAGCCCCCCATAGTATTAATGACATCCAAGCCTTCCATCAAACATTCTTAAACAAATGGGAAGTAAATAAAAACCCTCTCCAAGTCCTTTCCGACTACAAGAACCTCCATAGAAACATTGGGGAAAGTATGCAAGCTTATTGCACTAGATTCAGTAGTGTGTATAATGCACTCTCCCCAGAACTAAAACCTCCACAGGGCTCAGCTTTAAACAAGTTTCCTAAAGGGTTTGACTCTAACATTACCTATTAGCTGAGAGAGAGAGATTTTTAAACTCTTGAAGATATGAAAAAGGGTGCTCTTTCTGTGGAAGTCAACTTAATGGAGAAGAGAGCAAGAATGAAAAATGAAAAGAGAGTGTCTTTTAGAGAGGAATCCACACCTTCTACTTCCAATTCAAAGATGGAGAGAATGATGGAATAAATGATGAAAGAGATGAGCATAATTAAGAGAGCATAAGAAAATCAAAACCAAACTGCTCCTCAAAATAGAAACCAGAACCAAAACCAAAATTTTAGAAGAAACCAACCTCCAAACAAACCTAGGGAATATGATCAACATATCACTCCTCCCTTTCATCAAAAATATGTAAGTGAGGTTGAGGAAATAGATGAGATAACAAAGGAAGATGATATCAACATGCTGGGGGTTGATAATGATGACTTTGAGATTCGTTATGATAGAAAACAAGGTCTATACACACCTTATGATGACAAAAGAGATGATGATGAAAATTATTATCAAGACATGGAAAATGTCATCATAGAGTCTCAAAGAGAATATGACCTTAGAAGCAAAACTAATCAACAGCCCCCGAACAACAAAACCTCTAACAAATCTTCACAAAACAACACTATAACCAAGCCTAAATTTGTCAAACAAAAGGATAAAATAGTGGCTGTAAATTCTGATAAAGGAAAAGAGAAAGGCGCTCAAAGCAATGAAAAACAGAGTGCAGACCTTAGTAGTACTAACACTTCAACTAGTACTCCTGTGAAAACAGTTTTGTCAAGTGTAAATAAAACAAATCAGCAATCTGATATTGCTGATAAAAGTGACAACTAATAAGGCTGAAACTAGCACTTCAAAGAACCAATTTCGCTTCAACCTTGAGCAGGAAATTTGAAAGATCAAAATCTTTGTTCCCTTGACCGAGTTAGCTGCCCAACATGTATATAGAACACAAATTTTGAAGGCTTTAAATATAGAAGAGTACAATGATACAATCAATCTTAATGATGACCAACACCAGCTGATTTTTGGTCCTAAGATTGAAGGTAGATATCAAGAGGGCCCTGTTCCTCCCTTTTATGTGAGTTTAAATGTTCATGATAAAAATTTTCACAACGCTATGCATGACTCCGGGGCCTCTCATAATTTAATGCCAAAGGCTGTACTGTTGAGCCTGGGTCTAGAAAACACCAGACCTTACAAAGACCTATACTCCTTTAATTCCAGCAGAGTAAAATGTTTAGGATTAATCAAATACCTTTGTGTTAGCTTAGCCCAAATTCCAGCCAAATGTATAGTCATGGATATTGTTGTGGCTGACATGCCCCCAAAGTATGGAATGTTATTATCAAGATCTTGGGGGGCTAAGTTACAAGGGACTATGCAAATGGACATGACCTACGCGACTATCCATGTTTTCAATCAAAATAGAATACTTTACAGGGAGTCTCATATGCAATACACAGTTACAGGTCAAGAAAGACCGCAAAACTAGCCTTTATACTCTGTAAACACAGGCCTTGATTCATTTATCCTCTTTAATGAAGAAACATTAGATGAAAAAATCACTTTAACATGATTAACAGTTGACAGGGAGGAAGAGGAACACAACGCAGAAAATTTAAAACAGTTTCCTGTGTTTGAAGACATTAGAAAACTAAACAAAGGTCTTGAACTATAGGTCATGCGTCCTTTACTTTTAAATCTGGACACTAAAGAAAACTACCCTCAAATGAGCGCAAATCTTGGGGAATCAAAACAAACACAACTAAGTGTTGAGTTCCCACAACACAATTTGAGCACGTTAGTTGAAGAGGACAGTAACGAGGATGAAGCTAAGAACAGTCCTCTGTGGAGTATGTATTTTGATGGATCCTGCACCAAAAACAGTGCTGGCGCAAGTGTCTGGATTACTAACACTGAAAACAACCACACATAATGTATTTCCTGTACATTAAACTTTCAGTGTTCCAATAACATAGCAGAATATGAATCCCTTCTCCTAGGCTTACATTTGTTGAAAAATATAGGAGCCAAAAGAATTAACGTACACGGGGATTCAGAGTTAGTTTTTAGGCAAGTCAATGGGGAGTATAATGCAAATCATCCCAAACTCAGGGCCTACCGAAATGATTTCATGGACCTTTTGAAAACATTCGAGGAGTCCAAACTATTTTTTGTCCCTAGAAAAATAAATATCGCGGCCCACAATTTAGCCTTTGCAGCTAGAACATGCTTGACACCATATAGCACCCAAGACTGCACAACTCAGATAAAATTTAGACCAGTTGTGCCTGATAATGAGAAGTATTGGAAGGTGTTTGACAATGACAAAAAAATAGAAGACTTCATGCAATTCATAAATGAATTCGAACTAAACGGTTCGGACTCGGACTATGAAACAGACTGCAAGGAAGAAAATTTTCTTGATAAAGAAGAACTGTCTCCTGAACTTGCTAATATAAACCTGTTATCTAGAAAACTTGAAAGCGAAATAGAAATGAATGCAAAATTTGAAACAGAGGAGTTAGAAACTATCCTCTCTAAAGATGAAAGTTTGCCTAAGGGTCTGGCCCCTTTAGAAGAGTTGTTCAATTTTAACGATGTGGCGAATAAACCAAAACTGGAACCTGTAGAGACCGAAGTGGAAGAATGTAATATTGGCAGCGAACTTAAGCTGAAAATGATCAAACTATCCAAGACTTTACCAGATCACATTAAACTTAAATACATCGAGTTGTTTAAAGAGTTCTCTGATGTTTTTGCATGGATTTACAAAGATCTTAAGTCCTATGGCACTGAAATTATACAACACAAAATTCCCCTAAAAAAAAACCAAAAACCATTCAAACAGAAACTGCGCAGAATAAAACCTATCCAGTTACCATTAGTTCAGAAGGAGATCATGAAAATGTATGATGTCGGTATTATTTTCCCTGTTAGATATTATGAATGGGTATCTAATCTGGTTTCTGTTAGGAAGAAAACTGGAGAAATCAGGCTTTGTATAGACTTTAGAGACTTAAACAAAGCTTCATTAAAAGACAACTACCCTTTACCCAAGATGGATCATATTTTACAAAGGGTGGTAGGGTCTAAAAGAATTTCTTTGCTGGATGGCTATTTAGGGTACAATCAGATTTTAGTTCACCCTGCTGATCAATTAAAGACAACCTTTACTACACCATGGGCCACTTTCATGTATGTGAAAATGCCTTTCAGTCTAATGAATGATGGAGAAAATTTTCAAAGATCCATGGACATAGCATTCTCGGAGGAACTGGGCCTCTTCATCATTATCTATCTTGATGATGTTACCGTGTTTTCAAAAACAGATGAAGAGCACTTAGAACATTTAAGAAAGGTTTTTGAGAAGTGCAGAAATTTTGGGATATCTTCAAGACACTATTTGGTCTCCAAGAAGGTAAACTTCTTGGGCACATAATTTTTGAAAAGGGTATAAAGATAGATCCAAAGAGGATTGAGGACATATTACAAATCTCTCATCCTCAAAACATCAAAGAGTTGCAATCTTTCATTGGAAATATGAACTTTTTGAGAAGGTTCATCCCCAACTTGGCTGAGCTCCTTAGGAATATCACAAACATGTTAAAGAAGAAGCAAGGGGTAAAATAGACCTTAGAAGAAAATAAGTCCTTTGAACTGGTGAAGAAAGCGTTAACCAAAACATTGGTTCTTATAAGTCTTGATTTTTCAAAATATTTTTAGATTTTTTCATTTGCATCAGAACATACCATAGCTGCTGTCCTTTTGCAGAAAAATCCACAAGGACAAGATCAGCCTATTGCATTCTTTAGTAAGGCATTGAGGGATTCCCCTCTGAAGTATAACATTATGGAGAAGCAAGATTTTTCTTTAGTTAAAGCTTTGAAAGACTTTAGGGTGTACATCCTTCACTCACACATCATTTCCTTCATCCCAAATTCAGTTGTTAAAGACATTCTAACACAGTACCCAGATGGTAAGAGAGGTAAGTGGACTGCTATTATTCTTGAATATGATTTAGAGATAAAACCCACTAAACTCGTCAAAGGCCAAGGTCTAGCTAGATTAATGGCTGAATCAAATTTTGAAGTTCTTGATATTAATATGATTGATGCTTTGGATGACCAAGAAGAATTGTCAACTCCTATAGTTGAAGATCATTTTATGAATTCTCCATTGTATGCTGATATTATTTATGTTTTTCTTAAATTGAATACACCTCCTATTTTGACAAAAACAAAGACAAGGTTCCTAAAGTTAAAAGTTGTAAACTATTGCATTATAGATAGATGTCTTTATTGGAAAAATGCAAGTGGTGTATTGCTTAAATGTTTGCCTGAGTTTGATGCAGAGAAGGTTAAATATCAGTTTCATGAAGGAGAGTGTGGAGGTCATTTGTACTGGAAGACAATAGCCAACAAAATTTTGAGGGCTGGTTTCTATTGGCCTACTTTTTTCCATGATATGCAAAAAATGATCATAGCTTGTCATAAATGTCAACTTTTTGAAGGAAAAAGAAAATTTTTACCCCTGCCTCTGCATCCAATCACTGTTGAATCCCCTTTTCAATAGTGGGGACTTGACTTTATAGGAGAAATCCATCCACCATCTTTTGCCCAGCATAGATGGATTCTCACTGCCACAGACTATTTCACCAAGTGGATAGAAGCCATTCCTTGTAGGCGGGCCAATGATTCAGTTATTATAAAATTCATGGAGACTAACATTCTCTCCAGATTTGGTTGTCCTACCAAAATTATCACTGATAATGCAGCAACATTTGGATTAAAGAAGATGGTTGAGTTCTGTCATAGATATCACATAACCTTGGGGCATTCCACGGCCTATTACCCTCAAGGTAATGGACTTTCAGAATCCTCAAATAAAATCTTAGTGAACCTAATCAATAAACTGTCAGAGGACAACAAAAAGTCTTGGCACACAAAGTTGGTTCATGCACTTTGGGCTGACAGATTGACTTTGAATAAATCTATTGGTATGTCACCTTTTTAGCTTGTGTATGGTACTGATGCAATTTTTCCAAACATCCTTGGTGTACCAGTAATGAATTTCATTCAAGAGTTACAAACTAAAGAAAATTACATGATCAGAAGAATAAACCAGACCATTCATCTTCAACAAACTAGAGAGGAAGTTTATAACAAAGCATTGCAGAAGCATGACAGCATTAAAAAGCCTTTTGACAGAAGAAAAAAGGCCAACAATTTCAAGATTGGGGACAAAGTTTTAAAATGGGATTCAAGAAGGGAAGAAAAGGGCAAGCATGGAAAATTTGACAACTTATGGCTTGGCCCTTACTCTATTCACTCAGCTGCTGCTAACAATGCCTATTTTTTACAAGAGTTGAATGGAGCAGAATTGTTTGGGGGTCCTGTCAATGGCAGGATGCTTAAGCATTACTTCTCTTAATAAATGGTATGTTTTGAAACCTTTTTTTATCTTTTTTCATTATAAATATCTCATCCACCATTGCATTCAAAGTTAGAAAAATAAAAAATATAAAAACAATAGAAAAGAGAAAAAAGGGCAGATTGGGAAAACAAGAAAGGTATAGCCCCATACTAAAAAAGAAAAAACAAATCTGAAAGTGTGCAAGCTTAAATGCCACTCCTGAAAACCACACTTCTAGTTAGTCAAACAACCTAATATTGACTAATTAGTTTTAAATTTTCTGCTGATAGGGTATTGAATGTGATTTTCCAAACTGTTTAATCTTGGCTTATCAGTAGATAGTTTAGGATAGAAATTGAAGGTTCAAACCTGTTCAAAATTTGAACCTAAAGTTTCAAAAAGAAATGAATCAAAAATATTTTATTTTTTCTAAGTCAAAAAGAAGTAAATCTGGTTCTAATTAGCTCAAAATCTGAACCAGAGAGCAGGGAAGAAACAACTCACATAAGAGTCAAAACAGAGCTGTAAAAAGAGAAGGCCATGATAAGAAACTTTCAGATCTTAAGCGTTCCATTTTTGCTTTAAATTTTCTACAAAATAAATGTCTATGTGCAGCTTGTTTTTTTTACATAGATCACAGCAAGTCAAATAGCTTAATCTTGACTTGACTTTTTTAAAATTTATGTTTTAGAATTTAGAGAATAAAAATCTCTTGGACATTTTAATCCCAACAGATGGTAGATTAGGTAGAGAATCATCTGAACTCAACTATTTAATCTGAGTTCAGGGAGAAATAAGGAGTAGAAATAGATTATATTTCCTGCTTTCAAAAGAATAAAATGTTGTGAAAAGAGTTTGCCAATCCAAGTGCACTCTAATGAAGAAAAAATGCTAGATCAGTAGGATTGGGTAGGTAGAAATTTTGTATTGATAAAGGCCCATTGTTTTCATAGCTGCTAATATATTTTTAGAGAAGATCATCCCAGCAAAGGAAGGGCAGCCCAATGGATCAGGCACAGGCTAGCCTCACAGAGAATTCAAGTCTGAAGTTCTGGATGCCTTCAAGAAGGCATCATCCCCAAGTGGAGCCACTATTAGCCACCTATAATATTTGTTATAGAAAAAGGTGTCTAAGACTTTTTGAGCCTTCAAAGAACAAATTTTATTACTAAAAATTGTTGCCTCTTGAATACTCTTGAAGGCCTCATGCCTCTGTCCAAAATCATCATCTCTGTTCCCACTTTATACTCAGAAATTATACTAAATTTCATGAGAAAAGACTGCTGAAAAATCATCATTTTCCCCCTTCTTCCACTCAAAAATAACCTTCATTTTCTCCCCCTTTTTCTCCAGAAAACTCCCTTGTTTTCATGATTTCTTTTCTTCCCTTCATGAAAATTTCTCTTACAACATTAAATACTCACTCTTTAACCATACCGAAACCCCCAAAATCCATTAAAAAACTTGAAAATTTTCATAAAAAATACATGTTTTTTTACATAAGGGCTCAAGCCCCCTTGGGCTGAGTTTCAAAACCACTTCCCCCACATGCCCACACTCTAGAACCAAGTGCTAACCCTGTTTGGCGCTTATCACATCGGAAAGTTTCAAGAACGCAAGTCTTTGCCATGTTCGAAAGTTTCGATGCGATTAGCTTTGTATTATAAAAACCCCGATCATATTATTTTTTATATATAAATGAACCGAGGGCCCGCCTTCTGCACTTAAAACCTTGAAAAATCCATTCCCGATCCGTTTTTTCCTTTGCAAAATACAAAAACCCATTTTTCCAAAGTTTTTGTCTAAAGAGCTAAAGTCACATGTTAAATACAAATGGTTAGATTAAAAAGATCGATCGCGCAATCGCATCGGAGAAATCCAAATGGGTTGTTCGAAAAGACCGCATCAAAATTTTTCGATGCGATTGAGCCCCTGTATTATATTTCTGCCCCACCACTTTTTCATTTCATATACCCTATGCCCAGGACCGAGAGTTAAACGTCCCAAGGTGCTTATCGCATCGGGAAAATTCATTGGGTAGATTGAAAGACCAGGCCCGAAGTTCCGATTGCGATTAGGCCCTTTGTTTTATATATGCCCCGGGCATATAACATTTCATAAAGTCCAAAGGCCCCGCAGACAGGCGCCAGCCATATTACATATAAACCCGTCTGATTGTATATTAAACCTTTGCATTCCATTTAATCTTTCAAACTTTTATACATAATAAAAGGGTTTTTCCACCGGTTCATTCTAAAAATCCCCACCGTTGATTGTAAGCCGATAAAACGGCCAACGATCCATCACATCGGAGTTTTAAATCGCATTGCATCTTTCCATCGCATACACTTGTTTGCTCTCGCCCATCGGCCATACCCCGATTCATTTTCCACCGTTGATCTGATTCTTATATCAACGGCCTGCGCAAACTCACATCGCAATTCTTTAATCGCTATTTTATTTTTCCTCCCCCAATCGGCCTTTCCCCTGATTTATTCTCCACCATTGATATAATCTTTAGATCGACGGTCTACCCTGACTCGCATCGCAACTTTGAATCAGTGCACTTGCTCGACACCCCTGATTGCGATCCCCCGATTGCGACCCTCCGATTGAATCTGGACCGTCCACGTGTCCAGATTAGACGGTCCAAAATCACCCCGACTTGTTCATTTTTCCCTGCTCTTCTTTAACCTCCTCTTAATAAATATCCACCGTTGGATGCTTTCATCCAACGGCTACGCTCCTTCCTCGCCTTCTGAAGCAGTTAAACCTTTGCATTCCATTTAATTTTTCAAACTTTTATACATAATAAAAGGGTTTTTCCACCGGTTCATTCTAAAAATCCCCACCGTTGATTGTAAGCCTATAAAACGGCCAACGCTCCATCACATCGGAGTTTTAAATCGCATTGCATCTTTCCATCGCATACACTTGTTTGCTCTCGCCCATCGGCCATACCCCGATTCATTTTCCACCGTTGATCTGATTCTTATATCAACGGCCCGCGCAAACTCACATCGCAATTCTTTAATCGCTATGTTATTTTTCCTCCCCAAATCGGCCTTTCCCCTGATTTATTCTCCACCATTGATATAATCTTTAGATCGACGGTCTACCCTGACTCGCATCGCAACTTTGAATCGGTGCACTTGCTCGACACCCCTGATTGCGATCCCCCGATTGCGACCCTCCGATTGAATCTGGACCGTCCACGTGTCCAGATTAGACGGTCCAAAATCACCCCGACTTGTTCATTTTTCCCTGCTCTTCTTTAACCTCCTCTTAATAAATATCCACCGTTGGATGCTTTCATCCAACGGCTACGCTCCTTCCCCGCCTTCTGAAGCAGTTAAACCTAAAAAATGCAATATTTTATAATATTTTGTGTATATTTGCAGGAATAAATGGGTTTTTGTTATAACAAAGGAAAATTCAGAGGTCGGGAAAGATGTTTCCTATACCTTTGATTCATCAAAAGAAGCCGTTAGCAGGGTTTAAGATCTATGTTTCGTCGATGCTCTATGAGAATTGATGCCGTGAAATCCCGCGCGGCCTGCACATCGACAAGACACTATGATTTAAATCACATTTAAAAATAGTATCAGTTTTTGAAGACAGAGCACTGTAGTATGAAGATTGAAGATAGATTTTGGAATTACGGCTAAGAATGATTATCAAAAGCCTAATTCCCAGAATTAAAACACCATTAAAATAAAATCATAAGTGTTTAACAGATAGAAAAGCTCTCCACCGTCACATTTGAGGCGAATTGATTCCTCTCGGCTACCACAAAGCCACCTGTTGCCTCAAACCATTCAAACAGAGGCCGAAGTTATTGATTAAGAAGATATTTTTCCTTGGCGCAGCCAGGGAGTTACTTCTGCAAGGAAATAAATGCAGAAATATCTGCAGAGTTACTCCAAACATTATGCAGAGCCTCAAAGTCAATAAAGCTCCCACTGAGCTTTGATATTAATTGTAAAACAGTTAATACAGAGAACCACTTGTAAACTTCTTCATCGAGCCCCTAAAAAGACCAAGAATTCTTGAATTTGTATTAATTGCCTTAAGAGATCTTTTATCAGATCTCACCTCCTCATCCTTCTATAAATACTTCTGTAGAAGATGAGAAATTGTTGGTTGTATAACTTTGAAATACATCTGAGCTTAAACTTCTGACTGTAAATAGTGTTCACTGGCCCTTGGAGCTTTGTTTGTGTTATTTTTGTTAGGCTGGATAGTGAAGATGATTGCTGAACTGAAACATTGGACCTGAGTACTGTAACTAGTTTGACATCAATAAACAAGCTGTTTCTTGGGATCCTGGTCTATATCACTGGTGAAGTGCCCCTTTATTTGTTATCATTTTCCTTATATGTATGTCATATTGTTCACTATTCTCTGATAAAGAATAGCATTTATAGAGTTAGGACATGTTGTACGTCAGTAACCTTCTCTAACTGAAGAGCTTTATCTCAATGTTTTCCTCCAATTTATTTATTTAAGAATGATTTAATACAGCTTAAGCAGTTGGGAATGTTGGAGTTCCCTCTTCCTACTGTTTTCTTTAAACATTGTTCTTGAAAGTTATTTTCCTTATTTTCTTATTAAAGTTAGACTAGAAAGTGATGGTTTGCCCTGTTTCTAGCTTCTATTTTCCAAAGGCAGATTCTGAAAGTTTCCCTTGGTGTTAACTGAAAGAAGACTAGGTTTAAAAGTAATTTATCTGATCTTAAGTTTATACTCTGTCTCCTCTTATATGTTTTCATACTTTCTGAAGGTAATTATGTGGATTACTAGATTGTTTGTCAATTAAGCTGCTTTAACACAAACTTGCCCAAGAAGTCAATGGTTAGCCCTACACTTGGTTGGTTTTAAACAGTTACTTCAAAGGCTTTTCTTGTTTGGACTGACTATAAATCCTTTGTGAAATTATTATCAGTTTCCACCTCTCCAACACTTTATTATTCCCATTCCATCATTTAAACCTCAATAATCTTGTGATGTAGATGACTTTCCCCTTGGATCAATCTTGATGTCGTTGCTCAATTAAAGCCCTTTTATGACTCCACAGCCCAATGGACTAAAAAACAGCGTTATATCTATCTTTTTAGCCTAGTTGTTCTATTCACTTTCAACTTCTCACATTTGAAACTCTTTCCACTTAGGACTTTCCACCTCAAACAGTATTCATGCTCAACCATCCGAAAACAAAACAAACCCTTGGTCTTCATAACTAGCCTAATATTATTACCCCAAATTTCAAAGACAAATCCATGTTTGCACTTATTGGAAAGATCCCTCTCCAGATTCAGGAGGGCTAGATCCTAGAATCCCAAAGTTGGTTGAAACGATGTTGTTTCTGTGATCGGACTTTGCCAATCTTGCTAATTATAGAATCCTAACAGGTACTACCCAAATCAATCAACACTATTACCTTTTTCTTCTTGATATGTCCTTCTATATTGAGAGTTTGAGGAGTGGTAATTCATGCCAATGCATTACATGATATGGTTGGACTCATTTCTTCTTCTTCTAGGGTTGGTTATTGGTTTGTATCCTCTTATTTTGTAGCTTCTTGTTCATTTTCTTCCTCCTCTTCACAATCTATGTAAAATAATTTCTTCTCTGCACACTTATGACCCTTGGTATATTTTCTATCACAACTATAGAATATCCTTTTGATCTTTTTTCTTCCAATTGTTGTTGTGTCAACCTTTTAGGTTATGGAAGCCTAGGAGTAGCAACACTTCCATCCTTATAGATGTGAGTGGTAAGCTTCATTGTTGCCATAATTTTCCATTCAATTTTTCTTTCCAACCTGAATGCCTTCTCCAATGAATTAGGTTCCCAAACGCGAACCTCATGTTGGATGTTATCCTTTAAAGTCCATATGAAGAGATCAATCATGTGTTCCTCTGGAATATCGGTTAACCTTATATTCAATTTTTGGAAGTCCTCAATGTGCTCCACCACTGAACCCTTTTTTTTTGAGATTTATCAATTGACTAAAGAAGGTGTTTCTCTTTTATCCTCATAATGCGCTATCATTTCCTCCATAAAAATTGACCAAGTGACAATTTTTTTACGGTTTAAAAGCCATCGATACCATACAAGTTTATTTTCTTCTAAATGTAAAGTTGCAATGCGTACCTTTTGTGTGTTTTGCACATTATTTAGATCAAAATATTGCTCCATCTGTATTATCCATGTTACGGGATCCTTGTCATCAAACTTCCTCATATCCATATTTGGAATATGGTGGTTCTTCCATCCAACATTAGAGTTTATGAAATCACGATTAACATTTATTTTGTTCTCATCATGATTTTCCTCTACTATCTTTTCGCCATTAGGAAAACATTTCTTGTATCAAATTTGTCAAAAAATCCATGTCTGCTTTTAGATCAAATATTCTTCATGTTTTCCATGTTGTCTTTCATTTTTTCATCGATCTTAGCTTCCATGTCATCCATCTTAGCTTCCATGCCAGCTTCCATGCCATGTTTCTTAGCCTCCATGCCTTTCTTCAAACCATCCATCTTAGCTTCCATGCTTTTCTTCAAAACTTCCATTTCATTTTTTGTTGATCTTTGTGAGAGTGAAATTTGGTGCACTTGCTCTTGTAATTCTAACTATTTTTAGGGGGAATTTTAGAACCCAATGCTAATATCTATTCTATAATATGCCCTTGGAATCAATTCAACCTGATTTTTCAAACAAGGCTTATGCAATTCGAAAAAAAATACACACCTTTTTCTTGCTTTTGAGGAGCTCGATATTGAAACTAAATTATCTCTATGATTTCAGATATTCAATATCTGAAATTTGTTACTGTAGTAGCCCTCTAAATCTTCTTTCAAATGCCATAGGTCTAACCTTATTTTGATTCTTCAAGACAAAGTTATGCCCAATCTCCCACAATGACTTAATTATGGACTCGTTTAGTAGAGAAAAATTGTACGGCATGCCATGGGTCACTGCTTCCTCCTTCGACTCTGAAATTGATACAAAGGAAACTAAAGTCCATGTAATTATGGCCAATTTTTATAGAATTTTAATCCAATGCTCAGAGAGAGAGTTATGATTATTTTCCCACGGTCACCTCTTTGTGATGAAATTCAGGAGTCTGAATAAATCCTAACATCCACAGATCATATCTCCAAACCTATTTCGAACCAGGATCTAAAATTTATATAGTAGGTTCCTCAGGATTATGACTTCGCTTTGTCATAATTTTAGCTTCTAAACGTTCGTACAAAGAAATTTATATCGCAAATTCCACGATGACCTATTTTAGGTGAAATTCGGGAGCCTGAAAAAGCCCGAACTTCCATAGATCATATCTCCAAAAATATTACGAACCAAGATCTAAAATTTCTACACGACGTTCCTCAGGATTGTAGCTTCACTGTATGAAAATTTGATCTTCTAAACCTGCATAGAAAAAAAATTATAGCAAAAATTCCACGATGACCTGTTTGAAGCAGCGAAACCCTAGAATCTAAAGCTTTGATACCAAATGTTATGAAACCAACTCCAAAAGTGGAAGAAAAGAGAGATCAATGCCTTAAAAATAAGCCACTTCAGGTGGAAAACCTCCAATACATTACATAAATGAACAATTCTTAGATGATACAAATGACAAAACGTACTTCTATATATAGGAGTCCATGGGGTCACAATATAATCCTAGGCAACCTAACAAAAGTGATGTAAGGGCACAATAATAACAATATTGGGCTTCTAGGGGTACAACAATAACAATAAGGGGGTTACACTAACAACAATAGGGGACCACACTAGTAATATAGGTACCTAACACTGTTTAATCTACTATTTGGGTTAATAACTAAAAAATATATCGGTTATTCCCATGAGTCCACAAAAGACAAAATATCATGTAGTTTACCTTATGGTTTAACAACAGATCGGTTAGGAAGTTACAACAAGGTAGTGGTGGGTTCCAAGGTCGTTATTCCAAGTGTTTCACAGGTTTCTGTAGTTAAAATATTAATAGTTTCTCACAAATCGAATAATGTGTTTGAGAAGGAGCAACCATAGATCTAGACTATGACTATGTGGTTTCCTGGATCCTCATATTTTATTTGTGTTTCGTTACCCAAAAGTAAATCTGAAAATGTCCCTACAACATGAATAGTCAGCAAAGTCTTTTCTTTCCTCACAGGTTTTTTTACACACAATTCTTTAATTGTTTTAGCATAAATAGGGATGTCTTGTATAGCCTATAGGAGAGGAATTTTAATATAAATTTTTTTAATTCCCCTATGAGATCAAAATCTGAAGAGACAATTGGCTTGCGTATTATTAATATTTTAGGGAATAGAGGAGAGGAAATAATAAGATTTTTCAGGATCTTTTTGGTTGATTGTGTCCCTCCCTTTTTCTATCTATTTTTCAGTCACAGTCGATTGTTTAGGTGATGTTGGAATTTCAGACTCAATTTGTGGCAGGGAGGTAACTTCTTCAGGTAAAATAACGCGCCCTCATCTCAGCCTAAGTTCACTACATTCCTTTTGCTCAATTTCAGAGTCTGGATTCTCAACAATCTGGATCACATGAACTAGTCTGTTATTAGGATTGGGATTTGGTTGAGCTGGAAGTTGAGGGTGTATAATAAGCTGAGAATTTTATTGTACTGGGTATGGAGCTAGTAATGTGGGTTGAACTTGAGCCCCTTTTCCCATAGCTAAATTGGTTGTTCCTAGGGGTCGCTACCAGTTTTGAGACAAATTTGAACTTTGTGAGGTGGAGGCATGCCACTGGGATTGACATGGGTTGTTTTGATAGAATGAAGGAGAGAAAGGAAAATTTAGCCAACCATTAACTAGAGAGGATTGAGTTGGCCAAGGGTGAATGGAAAATGGTTGGGATGGCCAAGCAGAAAAAGGTGATTGGTTTTTCCATGTTCTCCCAAAGTTTTTTTGATTAGATTGTGAAGAAGGAAAGACTTGAGACGGGTCTTGTGACATACCTGTTGGTCGGGCTTTCCACTGTCGACGTTGATTCATCAGATATACCGGTTATGTTTCTTCTTCTGCTTCTTTGAAGACCACTTTCGACCATGGAAGTGAAGGGAATTTTTTAGTAGCATGGTCCTTGGTAAAAATGGCACATGTCTAGACCAAGTCTAATGGACACTCCCGCTGGCTATGCTTCTTCTGAAAGCATGGAAAAAAAATAGCCAAGTTCTGTTATGCTAAAGCTTGTTTCTTCTTGGCTTGCAGGACATCTAGACATGTTGTGAGGGTGCCCAAGATATCTATTTTGCAATCTTCCAAGATATTACCGAATTCTGCTTTGGTTACGCTGCCACCTAACTATTTGTAATTCCTAGCAACTAAATCCCGTCCAACTGGCCTATTACGTGTACTACCTTGAGAGCACCTAATACACAATGGAATAATGTCATCATAATTTTCCTGATAGATGTCTACTTTTCCCATTATATTAAGTGTTTCAATCCTTTCATCTTTCATTCCTTTTATAATTGTTACTTTTAGGACATCTTTAGACAATGTAGTATATGGAAACCTTTTCAAATTATATTGGAATCATTCAACATATTATTCTAATGTCTCATTATCTTTTGCAGTCATGTTGAAAATTTCATATTTTAATTCTCTAGTCTGGCAGTAATCTTGGTATTTACTAAAAAAAGAGTTTTTCATTTGAACCCAATTATTAATGGTTCCCCCACTGAGCCCCTTAAACCAGTGTAAAGTTTCCCCCTTCAATGTAGAGGGGAACAGTTTCAATTTTTGAGGGTTAGTGATGTAATCATATCCCCTACACAAAACATCAAATTCAAATAAGAATGCATCCGAATCTTCTGAATTCAATCCATGGAAGGTGGGGATCTTCTATAATGGAAGATATTTCATAGAGGAATTTGCGACCGGGTAAAAAATTGGATACTCCAATGTTGATGTTTGTCCCTGGGGTTGATTGTGCACCATATGATCAAATATGTGCCAATAACCTTTAGGGATTTCATGGTCTGGGAGAATAATTTGAGTGGGATTATGAGGTGGATTTGGATGAAGCCTTGTAGAACTAACTCGATCTGGAATGTTGGGTGTCTCTATCTCAAGCACTATTTTAGGATATCCAGGCTTTGGATTTTTTAGATTTATCCTTACAACGCTACTGGTTTCTCCCTCTCCTCCTTGCAAATTGAAGGAATTTCCTCTCGTGAAGGGTCAGGACTAAAATTTTATGTAGTCTAAAAGCTTTATTTAGACCCTTCAGTTTTGTTTTGTATATCAGCATGGGCTATAGATGGTAAGCCTACTGCCTGAGGCATTATAGTAGGAATATTTTCAGAAATTGTTTTGGGTCCTAAAGATGCCCAAGAATTAGCTTTCCTTATGATTTCGTCTATGAATGTTGTTCTTTCAAGGATCAACGATCTCTTGAATTTTGTGGATTTATATGGGAGGTTTCGATCTATTTCTATCTTTTTCTTTCTAGTCATTCATAAAAAAACAAACACCTATCCTATTTAACCTCTGCATAATTGCTGAAAAGCGGGCTGGTGAGCAAGCGTTTTACTTGCAAATATGAAATTTCTTGCCTCTCATTTTCAATACCCATTAATTTCAAAGAAAAAGTAAAAATCAAAAGACATTACTCCTAAACAATCTCCCGTGAAACGACACCAAAATGTTGGTTCAAAAATATGATTGTTAAAAGTAATCTTAATGCTTCACATTAATCATCAACCCAGGGAAAGTATGTTTATTCCAAGAGTGAAAGAAAAGTATATGCGAGTTAAATCAGAGGTTAACTATTGTAAATAGTTGCAATAAATATTATCTAATTCTCGAAGTTCAATCAATCAATTCAAAAGTAAACTGTGAAATACTTCAAATCAATCAAAGAATGAATTTCTAGTCTGAACTTATGTAGAATGTAAACACTCAAATGCTAAAATTAAAGATCTTTTGCAATTGAAAAACAAGCTTAATGAATTGAAAAACAATAGAAAATAAATACTTAATAAATTGAAGAACAATCACCTATTCACATTTTGCAATGGAATTATCTATAATTCAATTAATAAAAACATTCAAAATTTGAATAGCGAACCATACGTTCACACTTGCAATGGAAAAAATAAAGGAATAAAATGTGCATAATTGAACAAAAACTACTTAACCACACTAAAATTAATCTAATAAATGGAAAAAACCACTCAGAATTAAAGGAATATTAATGACAAATTCAACCTTATTGAAAAGAAATCATAATACACCACACTAGCAATTACTAAATTGGATCGTAATTCTACAAATCGTAAGAATAACTAATTTGCGAGAATAAGGAAATAAACATATAAAAAAAAATAGCAGGAGAACTCCCAGGCACCGAACCCGAAGCCTCCATACGTCTTCTCCCAAGAAATACTCAAAATCCTCTTATAATGAAAATGTTAACTCTTTCATTAATCAATAGAACCGGTACATCATCACAACTTCAAAGAATTTGTTTGAATAGATGTTTATTACAAAAAATTACAATATACGGGAAAAATATCCCTTGTTATCTTTCACCTACAGCCTTTTATAACTTTAAGGAGAAACAAAACAGAGAATAGTGAATCCTTAGGATCCCTGAGGCTTCCCAGCTATCAGCCGAATGCTTCAAGAATAGATGTGTCTTTCCATATTTTGCTGATTCTCAGGAATCGGAAGCGATTTAATTTGCTTTTCTTGACTGTTCTTGTCTATTCGTTTGGTCAGCAGTTAGTTGGTTCGAATTTCCTATCAATAAAGTCATCAAAAGTTATATTTTATACTAATAAACACTCTATTTATTAATAATTCAATTTACCCTACTTTTACACTATTCTCCTTTGATTTATTTCTAAAATGAAGGAAAACATATCAAAGTTAATAATAAATCAAGGTAAATATGGGGGTAAAATGTACCTTTTCCATGGCCCAACAGTAACCACTTGATCCATTGTGTTCTTTTCTCAGATACAAATAAACGAAGATATCTTTGAAAACATTTCTTCACCATCTCAGTTTCCCCATCAGATTGAGGATGATAAGATGATCTATGAGCTAATTGAGTACTGAGACAAGAAAATAATTCCGTCCAAAAGTTTCAAGTGAAATTGGGATATTTTTTGCTTAGAATAATCTTTGGGTTTCCATGTTGCTTTTGAATTGTTTCCATAAATGCAATAGCAATTGTAATGGCTTTAAAAGGATGAGATAATGCACAAAAGTGTGCATACCTGGTAATTCTATGAACTACCACGATGATGACACTCTTTCCTTCGGGCTTGGATAAAACTGTGATAAAATTCATTGAAACCTCCTCTCAACACTAACTTGTAATGGATAAAGGTTGTAATAGACCCAGGGTATTAATTTTCTCAACTTCATTTTGTTGGGAAACCAAAAATTCTGCCACAAACTTTAGAATATCATATTTAAGGCCATCTGAAAAAAATTCCTTCTTGACCCTGTGGTAAGTTTTTAAAAATCATGATTTCCCTCCTAAGGGGAGGTGTGCAATTCTAAAAGAATATTTTGTTTGAATTTTGAATTCCTATAGAGATATAAGTAATTTTGTACCATAATGAATAATTTTTCCATCTAAATGTAACCGATGTACTGGGATCTTGCTGCCACTTTTGAATGAGTGTCCACACCTCTTGATCATTATTCCATTCATTTCTTACTTCGGTTATCCACTCAGGTTCCATAATATAAATGGCACAAAGCAATGCTTCCACATCCTCATACTTTCTTGAGAGTGCATCTACAACAACATTTTGCTTCCCCTTTTTGTACATGATTTCAAAGTCATAACCCAACATATTTGTGACCCATTTTTTCTGCCCTTTTAAATATATTCTCTATTCCAAAAATTATTTAATACTATCGTGATCTGTTTTTACCTTGAAGTGTCTTCCCATTAGGTAAGGTCCTGATTTCTTTAGTGCATGTAGTATTGCCAAAATTTCCTTCTCATAAATAGGTTTTTATAAATATTGTCCTTTGATTGGACGAATTTCAAAAGAAATGGTTCTTCCTTCTAGTATTAAAACTGCAACAATCTCTTTTCCTGAGGCATCACATTCCATAATAAAGGTTTTTGTGAATTCTGGTGTCGCTAAGATTGGTTCTTGGAGAATTTTCTATTTAAGATGTTCAAAGGCCTTAGTTCCTTATAGAGTCCAAGAAAATGCATCTTTCTTTAGTAATGATGTTAGAGGTGGCTATATTCTTCGATAGTTCTTAACAGGATTGTGATAATACCATGTCAACCCGAGAAATCCTCAAATATGCTTTATGGTTGTGGAGATTTTCCATTCCTTAATGCGTTTAATTTTGTTAGGTTCTACCTTAACACCCTCATGAGATAAATAAGACCAAAATATTCAACCTCCTATTCTCCAAAGAAAAATTTGGAGGTTTTTGCATATAATTATTTCTCCTCCAATAGTTTGAGAACCCTGTCAACATGTTGAAAATGATCCTTCCAATAATTTTTGTAGATTATTCTATCATCAAAAAATACTAACACAAATTTTAAGGAAGGGTTTTAAAATGTAATTCATCAAACCTTGAAATGTGGAAGGTGCATTAGTAAGGCCAAAAGGCATGAACTAAAATTCATAATGGCCATCATGAGTTCTAAATGTTGTTTTTGGAATTTCTTCACTTTTCATTCTAATTTGATGATATCCTGAATGAAGATAAAACTTGATGAAGTAAATTTCTCCATGTAATTCATCGAAAAATTAATTGTTGGAAATATGATGCAATGAGTTGTCCTTGATGGCAACCTACTTGATGAAGATGTTCTTGATGGAATCTGACTTACTGAAGTTGTCTTTGGATAGAAACCTATGTATTACAGATGTAAGAATGGTGTATCTACAGAGAAAATAATTCCATTAAATGCCAGAGAAATGATAAATATAATATGTCACAATGTATACATGCCTTTGTAAAGGCCAAGTCACGTATACACGCGGATAAGTACGTCCCAAGTCGCGTATGCCCTTTTGCGCTCCAAAATTATAATACTAAGGGGCATTACCATGGTTTTGGCACACATTATTGAGCGTTGTATGGTTTATTTGATTCCTTCCAAGAATACCATCGAAATTTGTGTGGTTTTGACTCATGGTATTGGTATAAGCTAAATATATTTAAGGAGAAGAGGACCATAGTGCAAGGTGTGCACGTGTAAGGGTTGTTGATGAATAAATTTCTCTAAGGAATATCTGCATGGATGAACTTTGTTCTTAATTGATAGAACTGAATCTATGATGTACCCATGGATTTAATGATGGTCCAAGATCTGTAGATCTGACGATGATGAATCTCTGGTTTGATCGACTGACGAAATCATGAAGAACTGGCACAAGTCTGCTGAAGAAAATGAATAAATATGGGTAAGTTTTATAGATATGGTCTGTTCTACAAATTTATTTTTACAAATATATACGTTAGTTGGTTTCAGAAAAAGCACGTATGTACGAAGGTTTTCTTCATGAAAAGCGCATATGGAAGTTAGGGTTTCTAAAGAATAAAATACACAGAACTATACACGGGTTGGTATGCAGGAAAGCGCGTATGTACGCAGCTTCAGCGAAGAAAAGTAGCATATGCTATTTGAATTAATGAATGTTCAGGGTTGAGTTTGTATCTACATATCTATTCTGAAGTCTGGTTTATTTTTGACATTCTGGTTACAGTGGTCTCACTGTTTTGTTTCAAGTATTGGGCAAGGTATGTTTGTTGATGTTATGTGAAGGGTTGTGTTGAAGCTGTTGGATCCAGTATGAAAATTGATGAAACGTGGTCAGCAGTAGATCTGGGGGTTGAAGCCTTCAGTATGAAAGAAGAAGATTTTTGTCAATAGATGTTGGTGATTGATTTTAGGGGGTCGAAGCTCCCTTCCAGGAGAGGCTGGTAAACGAGATCAGGGGGTTGGAGCTCCCTTCCAGTTGTAGCTGGAAAACGAGAGAAGGTTGCAGCCTTCTGCAAGTAGAAGCTGGTGTACTGGTATGAGTCTGCATCAGTACTATGTTGTAAAAGGTTTTCTATATAATAAATATTGAAAACAGAGATGACAACAACAGTGGTTCTCTCCCGAATTGGGTTTCCACCTTAAATATTGGTGTTCATGTGTGTGACGCTTTATTCTATTGATTATTTCTCATAACCTGATACATAACTGATAAATCTATTTATAAGATTGCTTCTGAGAATTTTCTCTAAATCTGGAAAGTTAAATCAATATACGCTAGTTTCCTTCTGCATTTCCGTGTGCATACGCTAATTCCGTTCATAAAAACCGCGTATGGAAATCTGCTCAAAGAAAAAGTTGAATTTATATTATAAGCTATAAATACTGATTCACCCCCCCTCTCAGTATTTTTCCCAACAATTGGAATCAGATCAGGTCCTTCTGAAAAAGCTTAGCCGCTAGAAGGAAGATCAATCAAGATGAGCAATCAAGAAGGAACAACATCTATCAGGCCTCTGCTCTTCAATGGAAACAATTTAATCTTTCGGAAAACAAGGATGAGATCCTATATTCAGTCTCTGGGAGTAGATGTATGGGCTATGGTTGAAGGAGGATATCAATATCCAGCCGCAACACCAACAGATCCAACAGAAAGAAAGAATTATGAAGCAAATGCAAAAGCGGTCAATGCTCTATTGGGAAGTCTAACTGAATCAGAATTTTTCAAAGTCATGCAGCTGGATACATCAAAGGAAATATGGGACAAAATAATTCTAAGTTATGAAGGTGATTCAAAGGTAAAAAGTGCTAAACTTCAAACTCTCAGAATTCAATATGAGAATCTAAAAATGCATAATGAGGAGAGCATTGCCAATTTCTTTTTACATCTTGATGATGTTGTAAATCGTATGAGAAATCTGGGAGAAACAATAATCGAATCTACTTTGGTTGAGAAATTTTTAAGATCAGTAACGGAAAAATTTGACTCAAAAGTTTCTACTCTTGAAGAAAAGCAGGATCTTCAAAATCTTACCGTGGTGCAACTTCATGGCATACTAACTGCATGTGAAATGAGAAGAGGAGGACCATCTGAAGTCAAAGAAGTCGTCTTTAGGGCTTCTACAAAAGGGAAAGAAGTACAAGAGACAGAAGGATCAGGGTATATCTCAGAAGAAGATGAGGTAAATTTTGTAAAGAAACTCCAACTTGGCACAGGACGGTTCAGAGTTAAGCTTCCTTTCAAATGTTTTGCTTGTGGAAGAGTTGGTCATTATGCTGCTAAGTGTCCTTACAAAGAAACACATGGAAAATGGAAGGAAGTAGCAAGAAGGAATAAGAATCGGTTTAGCACTAGAAAAAGGTACTATACTCATGAAGACAGTGATTGGTTATCTGACAGTGAGGAAGAATGTGAACAAGATCTTAGACTTCTCATGGCATTTGAAAAAGAATCTAGAGAAGAAAAAGATACTTTTATGGATGCTTTAGAGGATAATGATTTTCTTGATGAATTCAATCAACTCAAAATATGCTTAGAAGAAAGTAAAATATGCTTAGAAGAAAGTAAAATATCCATAGAAACTCTGAAAAATCAGCTTGAAGAAAAGGAGAAACACAATCAGAAATTAGAATGTGAAATAGTAAGTCTAAGAAAAGAAATTGAGAAAGTGAATACTTTGAATCTTAGATTTGCTAAAGGATCTGAAACCTTAGATGAGATTATCAAGGTACAACGTTCTCCTTTTATAAAGATAGGTCTTGGATATATCGGATAATCTTCTCAGACTTCAGCACCAAATTATCTAAAAGCAGCTACAGCCAGTATCCAACATTCTGCCACTCAGCAAGAGAATAAAGAATCTTCACAGGTAAAGCATGACCAGCTCAATTCAAAGAACACTAACAAGAATACCTTTCAAAGAAACACCAACCAATAGGTAAATTCAAGTAGAAGATTTCATAATAGCAGAAATTTCTTCTTCAATGGACAATGTTTCTCATGTCACAATTTTGGTCATAAAGTTGTTCAATGTGTTGCATATAAAACCATCATGACAAGATAAGAAAGAAAGAAAAGGATGGATATTGGAACAAAGAAGAATACCTATAACAACTTTTCTCCTCTTCAAAATGAAGTTGAATGTGATTATTGCAATAACTTTGGCCATAAAGAATCTAAATGCAGGAGCAAAGTCCAGCCAAAGGAGCATTTTCCTTCAAACACCAAAGTGTGGAAAAAGAAGGAATTACAGGCTGAAAATTGTGCATAGCTTTATTTGCAGAAGGTGAAGAAAATAAATGGTATATTGATAGTGGATCCTCAAAACACATGACAGGTGACAAAAACAAACTTCTTGCATATAGTGCTCTAGAAAAAAAAATGGTTACATTTGGAAATGATACTCCTGCTATCATTAAGGGAAAAGGTTCTATTTTTATAAAAGAAAAGTTTAAAGCTAATAATGTCATGTATGCGGACGGATTAAAGCATAACCTGTTAAGTGTAAGTCAAATGTGTGATCAAGGAACTAAAGTTGTCTTTTGTTCAAAAGAATGTGTGGTACGTGATCTGTATACAGGTAAAACAATTATAAAAGGAAAAAGAACTCCAAGCAACCTATATGTATTAAAGAAATGCAAAGAACAATGTTACTTGAGTAAATCTTCAGAAAACTGGCTATGGCATAGAAGGTTGGGGCATCTGAGCTTCTCTCAAATCAAAAAATCAAGCAGACTTAAAGTTGTTCGTGATCTTCCCAATATTACTCTACCTGAAAGTATCATATGCAAATCTTGCCAATTCGGTAAGCAACCCAGATTGAAATTTAATGCCAAGGAAGGATCATCAAGTAAGCCTCTTGAACTCATTCATACCAACATATCTGGGCCTGTGAGGAAAAACTCACCACGTTGTGAACAATACTATATCTTATTTATTGATGATTTCTCTAGAATGTGTTGGATTGGGTTGATTAAACACAAAGAGGAAGCATTTTAGAAATTTCAGATCTTCAAAACACTGGTTAAAAATGAATTAGATCTAAAAATAAAGTTTCTTAGATCTGATCGAGGAGGAGAATATACATCAGATGAATTCCTTGAATTTTGTGAACAACATGGCATAAAAAGATAGTTTTCTGTAGCTGGCACTCCACAACAAAATGGCGTAGCAGAAATAATGAATAGAACATTTCAACAAATGGCTAGAACTATGCTTGATGATTCTGGAACACCTGACACATTCTGGGGTCAGCACATACAGAGGTAAATATTCTTAACAAGGCACATGTTCATGTAAATAGTGATAAAAATCCATATGAACTCTGCTATGGTAATCCTCCCACTGTGAAGCATTTTAGAGTTTTTGGAAGAAAATGTTTTATCAAAAATAATGATGAAAAACTTGGCAAGTTTGAACCCAGAGCAGATGAAGGAATACTTCTTGGTTACTCCTCTAGGAGTAGAGCATATAAATGTTACAATAAAAGACTTCGGAAGATTTTTGAATGTATTGATGTTGTTATTGATGAGTCTCCTGCAGCTCCAAAAGAATAAAAACAAACAACAGATGAAGACGATGATGACGTATATCCTTCTACATCAAATAGAAATGATATAGACAATGAACCCAATGAATAACTCAAAGATGATTTATCTGAAAAAGCTCCATCCAGAATCTCAAATTTTGGGAGAAAAGGGATCAGGTGTACAAACAAGAAGGACTCTTGTGGGATCTTCTAGCTATCTGGCATTTCTATCCACTATTGAACCACAAAATGTCAACCAAGCCAACAAAGATTAATGTTGGATTCAAGCCATGAATGAAGAGCTTGATCAAATTCAAAAGAATCACACTTGGGAATTAGTATCAAGAACTCATGACAAAAATTTCATTGGAACTAAATGGATATTCAAAATTAAGTTAAATGAGAATGGGGAAGTTATAAGAAATAAAGCTAGACTTGTTTGCAAGGGGTATGCTCAACAAGAAGGTATAAACTTTGAAAAAACTTTTGCTCTTGTAGCTAGACTTGAAGCCATAAGAATGTTTCTTTCTTTTTCAAGCTTCCAGCAAATCAAAGTTTATCAAATGGATGTTAAATCTGCTTTTCTCAATGGTGATCTAGAAGAAGAAGTTTATATAGAACAACCAAAAGGATTCATTTTGGGAAATGATGAAAAACTTGTTTGTAGACTTAAAAAGGCTCTATATGGTCTCAAACAAGCTCCAAGGGCATGGTACTATCGTCTTGACAAATATCTTCATCAAAAAGGATTTTCAAAGGGGTCTGCTGATAGCAACTTATACACAAAAACTGAAAATGATAAACTATTGATTGTGGTTGTATATGTTGATGATATCATCTTTGGAAGTAATGAAGAGTCTATGAGTCAGAAATTTGCTTCTGTTATGCAACAAGAATTTGAAATGTCTTTACTTGGGGAACTAACATTCTTTCTTGGCTTGCAAGTGCAACAAGAAATAGATGGCATATTCTTATCACAAGAAAAATATCTTAAGCAAATTCTGAAGAAGTATGGCATGGAAGAGTGCAAACCTATAAGTACACCAATGATAACCGGATGTAATCTCAATTCTCATGATGATTCTCCCACGGTGAATCAACCAGAATACAGATATATGATAGGAAGTCTACTTTATCTCACTGGGACTAGACCAGACATTATGCATGTAGTTGGGATTGTTGGACAATTCCAAGCTAATCCAAAAGAGTCTCACCTCCAAGCTGTCAAAAGAATATTCAAATATCTACAAGGAACTCAAGACTTTGGACTATGGTATCCAAAGAATGTTGATCTCACTCTTCATGCTTACACTGATGCAGATTGGGCTGGAAATTTTGGATGATCGGAAAAGAAATAGTGGTGGTGCATTCTATATGCGGCCCTGGTTAGTATCTTGGTTCAGTAAGAAGCAAAGCTCTATTTCCTTATCTACAGCAGAGGCAGAATATGTGGTTGTTGCATCATGTTGCACTCAACTTCTTTGGATGATGCAAACCTTACAAGACATTCAAATCAAATGTTCACCTCCTATCTCCATTATGTGTGATAATACAAGTGCCATCAACATCTCAAAGAATCTTGTTATGCATTCCAAGACCAAGCACATTCCCATCAAGTATCACTTCTTACATGAACAATTGCTTGAACAAAAGGTGAAGTTGGAGTATGCTCCCTCCAAAGAAAAAGTTGTTGATATTTTTACCAAACCTTTACCCAGGGAAGCGTTCGAATATCTCAGACAGAAGCTGGGAGTTGTCTCTGCCTCTCAGAAGATCAGATATGCTTAAATTTAGAAGATTAAATTGGATACGCGGAATTCCTGAAGGACAGTCGCGTATATACACGAGTTTATACACAGAAAACCACGTATGAGTGTTTGCTGACAAAATTTTTCTGGGTCAGCATTCTTCAGCACAGCTGCAGTGCTGTTGGGTCTCTTTGGTGATGTTCCAGCTCTTATATTTCTGTTTCATTCTTTAATACTTTTGATGAATATGCCTTGATGATTGGCTATTGAAAGTGTTCAGGATGCACAGGCTAAGGGGGAGCATTGGTCATGTGAAAAGGATGCATTGTTAACATTCTATTTATTTGTTGTAGTTTGATCTCATGCTTGAGAATATTTGATCTTGATTGTGTAAGTCATTTCTGTAATTTGATGAAAAAGGTCATGTTGAGAACTATGATGTAAAATTGTAATATTCATTCATGTAAGGACTTTTTCAAATTTGTAAACCCACTTGGTTGGGTAGTTGAGTCAAAATGTGTAAACCCAATTGGTTGGGTACTTGAGTCACGTATGTAAATCCACTTGGTTGGATCATTGATGTAAGTATGAGTCCTTGGTGATAGGAAAGGTCATAGAGTCATGTACTTCATTGAAAATTTATGTTTGAAGATGCAGCATGATCTCAGGGGGAGCATGGTATTGTCAGTATAAAGGATCTTGATCTACCCTTTGCCCTTGATGTCAAAGGGGGAGAATTTTGTTGCTGAATTTATTTCTGGCCATGGTTGCCATCAAGTCCAAAGGGGGAGATTGTTGGCAATATGATGCAATGAGTTGTCCTTGATGGAAACCTACTTGATGAAGTTGTCCTTGATGGAAACTGACTTACTGAAGTTGTCTTTGGATAGCAACCTATGTATTACAGATGTAAGAATGATGTATCTACAGAGAAAAGAATTCCAGTAAATGCAGGAGAAATGATAAATATAATATGTCACAATGTATACGCGCTTTTGTAAAGGCCAACTCACGTATACACGTGGATAAGTACGTCCCAAGTCGCGTATGCCCTTTTGCGCTCCAAAATTATAATACCAAGGGGAATTACCATGGTTTTGGCACACAGTATTGAGCGTTGTATGGTTTATTTGATTCTGTCCAAGAATACCATCGGAAGTTGTGTGGTTTTGACTCATGGTATTGGTAAAGGCTAAATCTATTTAAGGAGAAGAAGATCATAGTGCAAGGTGTGCACGTGTAAGGGTTGTTGATGAATAAATTTCTCTAAGGAATATCTGCATGGATGAACTCTGTTCTTAATTGAAAGAACTGAATCTATGATGCACCCATGGATATAATGATGGTTCAATATCTCTAGATCTGACGATGATGAATCTCTGGTTTGATCGACTGACGAAATCATGAAGAACTGGCGCAAGTCTACTGAAGAAAATGAATAAATCTGGGTAAGTTTTATAGGTCTGGTCTGTTCTACAAAATTTATTTTTACATATCTATACACTAGTTGGTTTCAGAAAAAGCACGTATGTATGCGGGTTTTATTCATGAAAAGCGCGTATGGCAGTTAGGGTTTCTAAAGAATAAAATACACAGAAGTATACGCGGGTTGGTATGCAGGAAAGCGCGTATGTACGTGGCTTCAGTGAAGAAAAGCAGCGTATGCTATTTGAATTAATGAATGTTCAGGGTTGAGTTTGTATCTGCATATCTATTCTAAAGTTTGGTTTATTTCTGACATTCTAGTTACAGTGGTCTCACTGTTCTGTTTGAAGTATTGGGCAAAGTATGTTTGTTGATGTTAAGTGAAGGGTTGTGTTGAAGCTGTTGGATCCAGTATGAAAATTGATGAAACGTGGTCAACAGTAGATCTGGGGGTTGAAGCCTTCACTATGAAAGAAGAAAATTTCTGTAAATAGATGCTGGTGATTGATTTCAGGGGGTCGAAGCTCCCTTCCAGGAAAGGTTGGTAAACGAGATCAGGGGGTTGGATCTCCCTTCCAGTTGTAGCTAGAAAATGAGAGAAGGTTGCAGCCTTCTGCAGGTAGAAGCCTGTGTACTGGTATGAGTTTGCATCAGTATTATGTTGTAAAAGGTGTTCTATATAATAAATATTGAAAACAGAGATAACAACAGTGGTGGTTTTCTCCCGAACTGGGTTTCCACCTTAAATATTGGTGTTCATGTGCGTGACGCTTTCTTCTGTTGATTACTTCTCATAACCTGATACATAACTGATAAATCTGTTAATAAGATTGCTTCTAAGAATTTTCTCTAAATCTGGAAAGTTAAATCAGTATACGCTAGTTTCCTTCTGCATTTCCGCGTGCATACGCTAGTTCCGTTCATAAAAACCGCGTATGGAAATTTGCTCAAAGAAAAAGTTGAATTTATATTATAAGCTCTAAATACTGATTCACCCCCCCTCTCAGTATTTTTCCCAACATTAATCAATGAAGGGGATGATAAATTTATCTTTAATAGTGAGCTTGTTGAGCTCCCTATAATTCAGACACATACACCATGATCCATCATTCTTGTAGACCAAAACTATTGGAGCAGAGAAAGAACTTTGATTAGGTTGAATTATACTAGCCTCTAGATTTTCTGCAACCATATGTTGAATCTCACTCTTTTGTGCATAAGGATATCTGTAAAGCTTGATGTTTGGAGGAACACTTCCTAGAACCAAATGATTAGCATGATAATGATCATGAATAGGTGGGAGGCCTTTGAGATACTCAAACACCTTGGAATGATTGTCCAAGACATTTTAGAGATATGGAGAAATAGATGATTTCGATGTTTGAATGTTTAGTGAGCATAATTGTGCAATTACACCACATTGTTCTTTCTTCGGAAGATTAGTGATGAAATTAGAGTTGATTATCATTCCTAGTTTCCCTGTGATACCCCCTAATTCAACTTCCTTTCCTTCCCAAAAAAATTTCAAGAAAAATTATTGAAAATTAAAAGCTATCGTCCCAAAACATTGTAAACATTGTGTTAGTACCCTATAAATTATAGGATCTCAAGGTGACTGGATACTTCATATTTCGTGAAAGGTTTTCATTATTGAAAGGCTTTTCAAAATTCAAATTATTTCAAAAAAAAAAGGAAAAATGAAAAAAAATAAAGAAAAGAGGGTATAAAAATAGAGAAAAGGAAAAGAGAAAAAAAAAGGGGGGGGAGGGGGGGCGCACCAAAATAAGAACCCCCCCCAAAAAAAAAAAAAACTGAAAGTGCTACAAGTTCAAATGCCACTACTTTTTAGATACGTTTGTCCAGTCATACAATTTAATCATGATTGGACATTTTTCAATTTCTGTTGATAGGTTCGAAAATAAAGGTTTTCCAAATTGTTTAATCTTGGCTTATCAATAGATAGGTAGAAAATGAGATTCGTTCAACAAATTAATATGAACCAATAGGAGAAATAATGGATAGGGGTTAGGTTATAATTTTAAAAGAAAATGTTCAGGGTCTACAATTCTAAATGCACCCTATAAAGGAAGGAAAAAGGTTAGATGAGTAGTTCGGGTAGGTGGATATGAAAAGGAGGAAGAAATGAAAGGAAAAGGTGAAATGGGGACTTAAAAATCCTTTGAGGCGAAATTTATTCTATCCTAAGCGCTGTGCAAGTCCTGCCAAGAACCAAATCGCAATTCGCATCAACCAAATCACAAAAATTTCTTTCCATTCATTCATTCCACAAAATCCTCCGATCAGCATTAAATCGCCCGATTTGCGATTTGCAATGTCAGACGGTCTCACCTCCTTACCACGTCACCCCCTCTCCCAACACTACACACATCACAATTTTAAACGTTTGTCTCCACCTTTCATAACCAAATCCATCAATGTGTGATCTGTGATAGCCATGGGGGCCCATCCTGCCACGTGACCTCCCTCTCCTCGTACTTCACAGTTCACAAATATTAGCACTTACCTCCACTTCTTATAGGTAAATCCACCGATTTGTGGTTTGTGATATCTGTGGGCCCCACCCTACCGCGTCACCTCCCTCTCCCCATACTTCATACATCTAAAGTATAAACTTTTAGCTCTACCCCTCATAACTAAATCCATCGGTGTGTGATTAGCGATAGTCGTGGGGCCCATCCCGCCACGTCACCTCCCTATCCCCACACTTCGCACTTTCAAAATATTAGCACTTACCTCCACTTCTTATAACTAAACTCACCAATTTATGATTCACGATATCCATGGGCCCCTCTGTACCATGTAACCTCCCTCTCCCCACACTTTTCACATCACAAATTTTAACGTTTACCTCTACTGCTCATAAATAAATTCATTGATGTGCATTTTACGATAGCTATGGGGCCCATCCTTCCACGTCACCTCCCTCTCCCCCTACTTCTAACTTCGCAAATATTAGCACTTACCTCCACCGCTTATAACTAAACCCGCTGATTTTCAATTAGTGATATCCGTGGGCCCCTCCTTGCCATGTCACCTCCTTCTCCCCAGACTTCACACACCACAAGTTTTAAATTTTACCTCTACTGCTCATAACTAAATCCGTCAATGTGCAATTTTCAATAGTCATTGGGTCCCACCTCCTTGCCACGTCACACACTCCCCTCGATGCTCATCCCCAGACCTAGGCCCATAGTATCATCCACCCATCGCATTAGTGCTAAACACCTCCCACCTTACCCGCCTTCTCTACCCCTCACCTCGCCATCGCGACCCTCAATCCATTTCGGCCCCCTCCTTAGCCGTCAGACATTAACAAAGGGTGGGGGGTGTCCAGAATGGGTGGTATCCATCACCTCCTACTCCTCCACATGTCGCACTCCCACAGTTTTGCGCCTCCCCCTCTCTATTACCTCTCACCACCGGAGCCCCCCCTACGAAAAGTTGTTTTTGTTGTCCTCCAAACCGCTACCTCCCTGTGACCATTGTCAATGCTGCCGCACCACATCCTCCATCACCTTTCCACTTCGCCCCGTCACATCCCCTCCCACCAGTAGCATCGTTGCGCCATGAATGGTCGGGTTGTTATCCAATGTACCCGCGCCAACTTAATGGTTACCCTCCAACATCATGTTAAAACCCAAATTTACCGCGGCACCAAATTTTTCATTGTTGTTACTATTGAATTGCTATAGATTATGATATTGGCAGACAACTACAGAAGAGATCACGACTAGCCACCGTGGCCGAAGGGTAAGTTGCACATATAATAAGAAACAATCAGTGCTTTGTAAACCTGACTATAGTTTTCGTCTCAGCTGATTCATTTCCAATCCTGATCCCCTTCCCTAGTAGAAACTCATACTATTTCCCCCTTCTCTATTCCCCTTTTCCTGTAGCCCATTCTCCATCGCAGGTGAAACAAAGAGTGAAAAATCAGATCAAGCCTCCCAAGGCAGGTCAACAACCTTTCAATCCCATGGTCTACCTTGAGGTAGACTTAGACCATATTCCCCTGGCTGACAGTAATTACAAGATCCACAAGACAGAGTCAGACCTCGACCTATTCGATGTCTACTACTGGCTCAAGGATAATATCTTTTATGAATAAGATGATATCAGCCTACGGGAGAATAATATTCCACATTACAGCCTCCCTAGAACCCATAACTTCCCTGAGCTAATTAAAAATGTCAGTCTGGCTGTGACATTAAAGAAAGATCCATAGTGAACTCTGTAGGACATATATTGGTTTATGTAAATGCCCCATCCATTCAAGAGATGTTGCAGGCCCCCATTATTGATAACAATATCCCTTTTTCATATGAGGCCCTTATAGGACTATTCGAAGGATTAGATTTTTCTAGCAGGGCCAAAACCTTGGAGTTTTTCATGACTCCCAATGCACCAATTCCTACCAAAAATCCCCCATATCCATCATCCACATTCCCAGAGATGACCAGGCACATTGTCACTACCCTATATTATTTGTTAGGTTATCATAATGATCAGTGGATAGAGGAAGCCATAATTGGATTCTTTTCTATCTTCTCTGAATATGCCAAGCCCATTGTTATTCTCAACTATGTTCATCTCCTTGTTGATGCAATCCATGATCAAATATTGAAGTTTAATATAAAGGGGTCTTCTAATACACCTCTGTGGTTGTGTACATGTTTATTCATTCCCAATCCAATAGGTTTCATTTTGATATTATGAAGTAGAATGGTGATTCTCAACCCCAATTAGTGATATTCTGGACTACTTTGCTGATTGAGGAGCAGGAAGACTATTCATACAAGAGATTCGTAGACCTATTTTTTCATCCAGAAATCAGTGAACTCAGCAGCACCACAGAGCCTAAGGTCAGTGATGAAATCAAGAAAGTGATGCAGTTGATAGAGCAGATCAAGACAACAGACTGGTCTCCCTACCAAAACTACACGGATATCAGGGTTTATGGTAGCGAGTTGGCCCCCTATAAACTAGCCAAATACCTCTCCATGAGGATCTTTTCCATTGAGTATATCAGAAAAATGATATATGTTGATGAGGTGCATTTTGTTTCGGCTAGGAAGAATTCGTAATTCAGGACCAAATCCCAAATCGACCCATTCATCTACAACAACATAGCAGCAGCGGGAGAGGCAGATAAAATTTTAAAAGATATGAATTTCACACATAGTTTCCCTTGGTCCTATGATCCAATAGGAATCATCTCCAAAAATAAGGTTAAGAATAAGTCCACACACTACATTCATACCCACTGAATGGATATAGGTAAGTACATGGACTAAGAAGAATGAGTGGCAAACACACTCTAGGAGGTTGAAGTGTAGGTAATCTCCACATCAGGAATCCAAACACCAACTCCACCAGAGAGGAAATTTGTAGGAGTTCAAGATGAGAAATGGAAGGAACCCTAAAATTAAATATGGAGTAAGAGGACCAGGGAGGATCAAACATACATGGCATTGATTCCTCCACCAAGGAGTTCAAAATGAAATAGAGGAAGAGATCCAGGATCAACATGGGCCTTGACCAAGACACTGAGAAAAATGAGCAAATTGTCATCACAATTAGGGATCCACCAAGTTCATCTCTAGCAGGTGGCCACATGATCTTATCCACATCCTCTTCCATCATTCCATTCCAACAACAGAAGGTGCTAGCTCCTACATATAATTCCACTACAGAACAAAAGGAGGAATACATCTATGAAACATTCAGGGAGATCAAAAGAATTAATGAGGTTCTCAATACAAACATCTACAATTAGTGTTGGAAACAAACAGTTAGCTCCTAGAGTAGACTCCCATCATCCTTTGACTCTGAGAAGGGAAGAATGAGGATGGCATTATTGGAGGAAAAAATTCCTTAGTCCAAAGGTGCAACAAACTACAAGAAGACATATTTTGATCTTAATTCAAAGAAAATCCACCCAATAGACCAGATGGAGATGCACAAAAACATTGGGGAAATGATCTCCTCCACGCTAACTAGCACAGCCATGAGCCTCTCATAACATCTAGTGAGTTTTTCCAACACACAGTCACAATTAAATATGGAAAAGATCTCCGCCATAGCAAAATATTCAAGGACAAAATCTCTGGAGGATTTAGTGATACAATTCGTGCACAATCCATAAAACATAGCAGTGGAAGAAACCCTTGTTAGGAAGAAGAATGTAGACATAGCCTCTTTGAGGAGGAAGCTTAAGATTTCAGTGATCGAAGACCCTATGGCCAAGGAGATAGAAGTAAACGAAACACAGAAAGTGGAAATGCTGGAATTGATTGTTGACCAAACAGAGGAGATCAAGACAATGGAGAATGATATGGATAAAATGATCAAAGAAAGATAGAAGGAAATAAGGGATGTAGTGAAGGGGACAAAAAAGGAAGCAGCTAAGGCCATGATCCCCCTATAAGAAGTTCCTCTCACAGTGATTCCAACATACACAACATCTATGAGTGCCTCAGGGGAAAGCACTGAGCAGCTAGCCAAGGAAATGGATAACATGTCTTTACAGTCAGCAGAGATTAAAAAGATGCGAAATCAACTAAGTGACCTGCTGGAGCAACTCAAAGGGAAATACTCTGCCCATGCCACAGAGTTGCAGATTAGCAAAAAGATAAATGAGAGCTTGCATAATTCTCTTCAGGAGTCCTCAATTGGCTTCATGATGGGAAGGGTGAAACAAATTATATGGTTGGATATAATTGAATCTATGAATGATATATGGCCCTCAATCCAGATATTTTTTTTAATAGAGGGACCTAATTGATGTGGTGAAATATGCCATTGACAAAACCAATGAGGAACTTGGAAAGAAGCCCCAAACTACCTACAACATCATCAGATTCTTGAATTCGAAGGGGAGCCACTAATTGGAGCAACTGGAAGTGGTTAACAGAACAACCTCTATTCTTGAAGTTAAAAAAGTGTTGAATAAGAAGAGCTTACTCACACAGCTAGAAGAAATATGCCATCAGCTGGATATTGAGGTGAGTAGGCTTTTCAATAGGATTAGGGCCACTGAAAAAAAGAGGATTGCCTTCCTTTTTTTTCATAAATGATAAAGTGATGCCTAGAACCGATTATGTAAAGAGGCTCACAGAGATCTCCGAGGACACATCCAATCTCACAAATCTGAAGAGCACCATGACTAGGAAATAATTATATGAATTCATGAGCAATGATGTCTTCATATAGCATGAGTTGAAGCACATTTTTCATATGAAACCAACATTTTTGAAGTACACCAAGACTGTTGAAGTCTACAAGAAGCTGAACATGATCAAGATCCCAACTCGACAGAGTTTGGAAAATCTATGTAAGCTCTAGCAAGGATGAAAACTCAGTTCAATGACGAAGCTAGTAGCCCAGTGATTTTTCAGTGTTAGCACATCCAAGGTGTCAGATCCGCCAGCACAGTAGACCTCCACAATGTTAGATAACGGCTCCACAAGGATGTCGGGCACCTGCCAAGAGTGCCATTACAATGAAGGGACACTTCCACTATAACTTTTTACATCTATCTAAAAACAGTCACAATGCGTCCATGCATAAGGCACACAGACCCATTTTCAGTTACTCTTGTGATAAGTGAACCAATTTCCCTTTCGGTAACGACAATCCAGTGCAAATAGTTTAAATATAAGTTTTCATATTATAATAAGGGTTAGACCCCGATTTTGTAAGAACTTTTCATTGAAAGTATTTTTACTTTTCAAGCTGGAACATCAATAAAGAGATCAGTCTACAAGATTCATGTCTTGTGTTATCCTAGTGATGTTTTTCCTTATTCATTTTTAATGTTTTCCCACGGTTGTCTTTTCATGTGTTTCATTTATAATTCTATTTGTAAAGCAGGAAGGTTAGATTAATATTTGATGTTCAGAGTACCTTAATTATGACTTTATTTACAATTTCAATGTTTTCTTCTGATCTATGGTTTAAGAATTCTTATTTTCTCTTAATTCATTATTGAAAGCGCTTTTCTCCATCCCATAATTCCACTCAGCTATAAACACCAGTATTCACAGTTATCTTGCCTTTCATTTGCTCTGAAATTTGATGTGTACACACAGCCTATTTTGACTCCATAGACCAATGGAAACTATTTAGAGAAGCCCCCCTTAAATCCAACCACGAACAATCAAGAAAAAATAACTCCCACACTCAATTTAACTAGCCTAATAATAGTAAACTCAAAAAAATCTAAATCTTATAGAGAGATCCCTCTTTGAGTCTAGGAGGGCTAGATCCTTGGCTTCAAGTGGTTTTGATGTTGTTGTTTATAATTTATTCTTGCCAATATTATAAATTATAGAGTGATAACATATTGGCAACCATATTTGGGACAAAATAGCTGAGAAGTTTCGATTTTCATCTGAATTCAGCGAACTCCAACTAAAAATAATTATATGATATAGCTTCATTTTGAAGATTGGTTTCTTTAAATATTCAATATTCCGTTTGACTGTAATTTTGAGCTAAGTTCTAGCTCCCAAAAGAATATCCACCAGATCCAAATCCTCCTCTTATCGCAGATAATCTTGAGAAAGTATTGAGGAAACTGCCCAAAACAGAAAGTCCTACCAGTAGCAGGTTTATCCATAGGTATAGATCCTTACTTGATAGCTTTTTCACATTTCAAGACATTCAATTTGATTTGCATTTTGAACTAGGTATTTTCAGAAACAAGTCTTAGAATTGGACTGACCTTAGAGTTTTTTATCCATCCATTTTTCATACCTCTACCCATCCTACTTCATCCACCATTCATCTTCCTCAACCACCTCCACCAATCATGACAGCCAGATATCCCCCATTGGTGCTATCAGTCCCTTTACCCCCTATGCCCCAAGATTACCAATCTAAAATTCCACAATTTGATAGTATTGGTCCTGTGATAGCCGAAAAACATATAGACAAAATGAACGACTGTTTTGACCTACAATAAATTGATGACAACAGTGTCACATTGAGATTGTTTTCCCAGAGTTTAGGGGGTGAAGCCAGAAAATGGTTTAGAGGTTTAACTCCTAATAGTATTCATGATATCCCTGATTTCCACAAAGAATTTATAAACCAATGGGAAGTCAAGAAAAACCCACTGCAGATCTTACCAGAATATGAAACCATCAAGAGATCCACAGAAGGGAGTGTGTAAGACTATTGTACTAGATTTAAAATCATATACAACGCACTCCCTGCAAACATGAGACCACCCCAAGGGATAGTTCTTCTTAAGTTCCTGGATGTATTTGACCCAGACACAACCTATCAGCTTAGGGAAAGAGACTCATCAACTTTGGAGGAAATGAAAAAATATGTTGTGAGTATAGAAGCCAATTTTTTAGAAAAAAGGACTAGGATGAGGACTAAGAGGAGGGTCACAATAAGAGAAGAACTCGTAGCCTATACATCTGATGCCAAGATTGAAAATTTGGTGAGGACTATGGAAAGGATGATGGAAAGTATGAGTTTGAATAAAAGAGCAATATCTCGAGACAATCAACCAAAACCCCAAAACAGAAATCAAAACCTAAGAAGAAACCCTCCACAGATTAGACACAGAGACAAAAGAGGTCTTGATCAGCAGATTAGACCTCCTTTTCAAGAAAACTATGTGGATGATGATGAAGGAATAGTGGAGGAAGTGGAGGAAAATCATGTTAATTTGATGTGGATTAATGAAGATGATCATATTTTTCTCACTCAAGAAGAACAAGACTTGTTTTTACTAACCCAAATAGAACTCAGATCCGAAGAAAATGATGATTAAAAACTAGGTTTTGAGAATGCCATTATGGAGGTCCAGAGACAATACAACTAAAGGAGCAAGAAAGGTTTAAATAATTCTAATAAGAAGGATTCAGAAAATTATGGAAAGAAAGCATCTAAATCTGAAGTCAAGAAAAGAACATAAAGCACAAAGAAAAATGCAAATAATGCAGAAAAGAAAAACATAGAAAGTAGTACCAAGAAAAAAATAGATATTCCTTCCAGAAATTCTCAAACATACATCCTCAGTACAAGCAAACAGACTGAAGTTTCCGAAAGAATAGAGGTTGAAAGAATCGAGTTATCAAACCCACTAAAAACTCAAACATCATTCAGTATTGAGAGTGAACTTGCAAAAGTGAAGATTTCTATCCCTCCCACTGAATTGATCAAAAAAAATTCCTATAGATCTCAGGTCCTGAAAGTGTTAAATATAGGGAAGGTTATAGATACTGTCAATTTGAGCAATGACCAGCCACAACTTTTGTTTGGGCCCGAGGTTGAGGGTAGACCGCAGGAAGGATGGTCCCTCCTTTTTGTGTCAGATTAAATTTCCATGACAAGATAATTCATAATTCCATCTTAGATTCGAGTGCCTCGCACAACCTTGTGCCCCAAGCTTTCATGGAGAAACTCCCTCAAAATAACTAGACCCTTTAGGGATTTATACTCCATTGATTCTAGAAAATTTAAGTGCCTAGGTCTGATCAAGGACCTTTGTGTCACTCTAGCTCAAATATCTGCAAAGAGTTTAGTGATGGATATTGTTGTGGCTGACATTCCCCTTAAATATGGAATGTTTTTATCTCACTCATGGGGAGAAAAGTTACAAGGGACGCTGCAGCTAGACATGACGTATGCTACAATTCCGATGTTTGGTCAATCAAGAAGAATTTATAGGGAAACATTAATGAGTTAAATTGTAAGTAGCCAAGAGACACCTCAAAATTACCCTTTGTACTTTGTTAACATTGACCTTGATTCTTTCATTTTTTATAATGATGAAATCATTGACTCACAAATTTCCCTTAAAGAAGATGAATCAACAGAGAATAATGACAGCCAAATAAAAACGGAGCAACTAGATCCAACAAATGAACCTCTTTGGAACCTTATTTTTGATGGCTCATGTGGCAAAGATGGCTCAGGAGCAGGCATTTGGGTGTATAACACAGAAGACAATAGTGCATAGGGTAATTCATACAAATTAAATTTTCAGTGCACAAACAACATTGCTGAATATGAAGCTTTCCTTTTGGGATTACAAATGTTGAAAAAAATAGGGGCAAAAGGGATATTTGTACATGGTGACTCTGAGTTGAACGTAAAACAAGTTAAAGGACTGTATGCAGCAAAACATCCTATACTGAGAGCTTATAGAAATGTCTTCCTTGATTTCTTGAGGACCTTTGAAGAATATGGTTTGGTAGTCATTCCCAGAAACCAAAATGTCTTAGTCAATGGCCTAGCTTTTTCGACAAGCACATGTAAGCTTCCTCACCCAAAAAAATAGCATACAAATGAGGTCAAATGTCATCCTTCTATGCTAGATAACATGAGATACTAGCAATTTTTTGCCAGTGATAAACAAATCAAAATCTTCCTACAATTTAAAGATGAATTCAAATATAATAATGTGAACATGGATTGTGAGGAAGGCCATCTTACTCATGAAAAAAGTAATAAAGGAAAACAAATTGTTGTTTTAAATGTGAATACCAATGCAAATATCCCAACTAAAAAAACTTTACATAATACAAAAAATTAGAAAGACCTTAAAAAAGAAGAATTTGAAATACTCCAACTCAAAGACAAATAATTTTCCTAGAGGGATTGTCCCTTTAGAGGAATTATTTGACTTTAATGATGTGGCCAGGAAGCCCAAAATGGAACCAGCTGGAAGGGACATTGATGAATGTAATATAGGCACAAAACAGAACCCCAAAATCATCAAACTATCTAAATCTCTACCTACTATTACAAAGAAAAAATGCATAGCCTTATCAAAGAGTTTATTGATGTGTTTGCATGGAGCTATGAGGATTTGAAATCATATGATACCAGCATCATTCAACACAAGATTCCAATTAATGAAAATCAAAAGCCATTTATACATAAATTGTGAAGAATAAATCATGTTTTAATTCCTTTAGTTGAGAAAGACATCAAAAAGATGTATAGAGAAAAAATCATATTGCCACTCAGGTACTCTGAATGGCTTTACAATATTGTCCCAACTAGGAAGAAAACAGGTGAAATTAGACTTTGCATTGGCTTCAGAAACCTTAATAAGGTATTTCTTAAGGATAACTACCCTTTACCTAAGATGGATCACAGATTACAAAGGGTAGTGGGTTCCAGTAGAATATCTTTGTTAGATGGTTTCTCTAGTTACAATCAAGTGTTAGTGCACCTTGACGACCAAGATAAGACAAATTTTACAACTCCTTGGTGGAATTTCATGTATATGAAAATTACCTTTGGACTAGTGAATGTTGGAGCTACCTTTCAAAGGGATATGGAAATTGCATTTCCTGATGACATTGGCCACTTTACTATGATTTACTTTGATGACATCACTATTTTTTCTAAAACCGATGAAGAACATTTAACACACTTGAGAGAAGTTTTTGGAAAATGTAGAAAATTTTGACTCTCCCTGAATCCTAATAAGACATTGTTTGGATTAGAAGAAGGAAAACCGTTAGGTCATATTATCCCTAAGGATGGAATTATAATTGACCCTAGCAGAACTAAAGGAATATTGAAAATCAGCCATCCCATAAATTTGAAAGAACTCCAATCCTTCATTGGTAGAATCAACTTCCTAACGAGATTTATACCTAACATGGCAGAAATTTTAAGGAACATCACTAACATGCTAAAGACAGGACCAGAAATAAAGTGGACCATAGAAGAAAAACAATCTTTTCACTTGGTCAAGCTAGAATTGACAAAGGCCCCAATACTAATTAGTCAAGATTTCACTAAATATTTCATGGATTTTTCTTTTTCCTCAGAATATACTATTGTTTTTGTTTTGTTACTGAAAAACAGTAAAGGACAAGAACAGTCAATAGCCTTTTTTATCAAGGCATTAAGAGTTACATCTCTGAAATATAATATCATGGAAAAACAAGATTTTGCATTGGTTAAAGCACTGAAATATTTTAGAATCTACATTTTACATTCACATATCATTGCTTATGTTCCAAATGAAGTTATCAAAGACATTCTAACACAAAGGTCATGATGGAAAAAGAGTGAAATGGATTGCACTGATCCTGGAGTACGATTTGGAAATCAAGCCTACCAAGTTGATCAAAAGGCCAAGGAATAGTTGAATTGATGGCAGAATATAATTGACACGCACTAGACATCAACATGGTACACGTATTAGATGATCAAGAGGAACTGAAGACTCCACCAATTGATGAAGAATTCATGAATTTTCCATGGTATGTTGATATTTTGTATGTACTAATCCTGGTTTATCTAAAAGAAAGGCTAGATTTCTAAAACTCAAAGCTGTTAAATTCTTCATTTTGGAAATTTTTTTGTATTGGAAATACATTGGAGGTGTTTTTCTCAAATGTTTATTAAAGGAAAATGCATATAGAGTAATGCAGGAGTTCCACGGGGGTGACCGTGGTGGCCATCTCTACTAGAAAACCACTACTAACAAAATCATGAGAGTTGGTTTTTATTGGCCCACCATTTTTCCTAATGAACATAAGATGGTTACTGCTTGTCATAAATGTCAAATCTTTGAAGGAAAGAGGAAGATACTACCCTTACCCCTGAAACCTATTTCTGTAGAAAACCCTTTCTAGCAGTGGGGACTAGACTGAATAGGATAAATTCACCATCCATCCTCTGGTCAACATAAATGGATTCTAATTGCTACAGATTATTTCACCAAATGGATAGAGACCACCCCTTCTAGAAATGCCAATGATTATGTCATCATAAAATTCCTAGAAACCACCATGTAATATTACAAAATTAGCATGCAGCTAATTAGAATATTGATTTATGTTGTTTACACATAAGAGATGAATAAATGGGTGAGGAGGCCCATACAATTCAGAAATATGAATAAAATACCTCATAATTTGAAAAGGGATCATCTTAGGAGATGGATTTCACACCTCATGTGTGAAAGAGGACATTTGCATGTGGACAAGGTTAATTTTGACCAAGTCAACAGCGTTGGGATAAGAGGTGGAGATCATCTATGGGGACAGTGCAGTGATAGTGGGAGTAAGATTCCTTGGTGGAGGAAACCCTAATGAATGGGACCCAAGGTGAGAGGGCTTCATTTTGTATAAAAGGAGGGCAAGGAATCCATAGCAAGACATGAAATGGATTATTGAATTTGTGGTCTGCATGACTATTGTGCTCTCTTCAACTGTTTAGTTGAGATTGTTGTGCTGCTTAGCACAAGGTGTTCCTATTTAGGAATTCCTTCTCCTTTCAAGGGAGGCCTCTTGAGGGAGCTTGTACTTCATTTCTCCACATCCAGGCTTGAGGCCAAGCTACCTCCTTCAGCTACAGCGCAGTTTCTGTTTAGAGCTAGGTTGTGTTGCAGGGTGTTGCAGTGGAGGGTTCACAACACCACTTCCAAAGTTAATTTTTTAGAGGATGAAGCTTTCCTTCCTTTGGGAAATCAGTGAGGAGGATTTTCGAGCTGATTTCACTATATTTGGCATTAGGCCAACCATTTTATTTCACCTACAACGCAGTATCCCTCAGTGACTGCGTTATTTCTGTGACCATTTGCAGTGAGGGGTTGGAGTGTTTATTTGGAGAGTGAGATCTTCAGTGTTAGGATTAGCCTTTCACTTGGAAGATCCATTGGAGGAGTTATATTCATCTTGTGCAGCATCTTCAGCCATCTCCATCCAGTTCTTGAGTTGTAGCTGCTATTCATTCCTAGGACTGAAACTTTGGCAAATTTGTACTTTTGCATATTTCAGGAAATCCTTTCCGGATTGTCTTGGAATTGTCTTTGGGGGTTCAAATATTTTCTCCAAAAATTGTATGAGTTGTATATTTCCATATCCATGTATTTATATACTCCAACAAAAATTGTCTCTAATAAAATTGAGCTGTCATAGCCTTGGGCATTTTCTGTGTAGCAATATACTTCATATTTCATGTACATGCTTTCTTGAGGCTTGTATTGCCTAACTTGAGTGATTATTTCCTCAAGATATTGTATACATTTTGCTGCTATAACATTCTCAGATTTTATGAGTTGGTTTATCACTGCTATTCCATTTTTGTGTTCATGTATTGTTGCATCCCCATTTTGGGATATTACAGTGGTATCAGAGCATAATCATGGCTCAGCCTATGGAATCTCAGCCAATATGATATGAATAAGGCAAGAAGAAGAAAATATGAATATAAAAGACAAAAAATAGACTCCATTCTTTGGAGGAATAAAGGAGGAGAGACTTTCAAAGTTTCTTTCTCAAACTTTGCAGGGCATTTAGGGGGATCTTAAGAAAATAAGGAAGGAGATGTGTAGAGAATCTCCAAGAGAGTTTGAATCTAAAGAAAACTCTATATTTTCATATGATAAGTGTGAGCATGCAGCCACACACTATGATGCACAATGCATTCATATGCCCAGATTTGCTATGGGAGAGATAGAAGAAGAATAAATGTGTACGAAGGAAACTCTAAGTGATTTTCTGCAAGAATATGAATCTCAAACTAAGAAGTTTATAGATCATATCACTTTTACATATTTTTTCAAGATTAAGGTGGAGAGAAGCAAGCAGCATAATATGAGTAGATTTTTCCTATCTACTTTTGATGGTTCACCTACATGTTCAGCTAGAGCTTGGGTGGAGGAGCTAGACACTATTTGCAGTAGCACCAAATTTCTAAAGATGAAGCCATCAAAGTTGCAGCGCTGCATTTTGGAGGTAAGGACTATGCATGGTGGATATTTAAGTCTTTTTATTTGAAAAATTAAAATACTTTTTCTTATGCAAAGTTCACTAATAGGGTAGTAGAAAGATTTGATGGAATAATTTCTAAGACATCTTTGGTGAAACCAAACAAGCCAAAACAAACAGAAACTTTGCGTGTGTTGGGGGAAATTATAAACTCAATCCCACTTCAGAAAACTAATGAGGAGGCTAACATATTGCATCATACCTTGCTAGAGGCAAGACCTATATCTCATATTCTTGAACAAGAGGGCATGGAGATCCCTTTTTCAAAAGAGGATCCAATTCTTGGGAGGTTGCCCATTCATATTGGAGAGGAAGAAAATGTTGAGGGAAACAACGCTCATATGTCTAGAAAATATCCAACACCTCATGTAGAGGTAGAGGTAGCACACGCTCCAACAAGAGGGATTACTGTATCATTGCAAGAAATTCCCCAGGATATCATATGTGGAGATCAAGGCACAACCCATGATCAGCATGTGCCATTGTTTACAAGTTGTGAAACTAACCAGATGGAAGGAGGAGGTAGGGAGGATGACCAACATCATTTGATGAGGAGCTCACGCCCCTATCTATTTCAGAGGGTTGATGCACAAAAGAGGGAGACTGGATTGTGAAGTGAAGGCAGGGACAATTCTGTCCATTCATATATGCAGTCTACTTTTGATATTGATGTCCCATTGCATGGAGACATTTCACCGAGGAGACCACCAGATCAGTAGATGATGAGAGATGCTTCATATTTTGAGGAACCACTCATTTATTTTAGGGTAGTGGAGACCTTGGGAGAGCTTGGTACAATGCTAAGAGTCTTGGGTAGACTCAAGGAGAGGAGAGGTATTCTATCCACATCACCATTACCCACTCTCATTTCAGATTTTGCATTGTGGCAGAAGCAGCATGGGAAGGATACCAGCCTTCCAACTTGCAGCTTTGGCATGGGAGATGTCAAAGAGGAAGACAACCATATGACAGATGTTCTTTGTGATAGATCATCAACACTGTCACTATGGAGGATAGATCCATATTGGGAATCCCAGCTATTGGTGGATTATTCCAATGATCTTTTTACTTGTATGATATTGGATGACCAATTGCATGAAGAGGGATACTTAGTCAGAGATGGGATCATCTACTATCATGGTAGGATATTCTTATCTAGAGCTTCCAACCTCAAGGGGAATTCACTACAAAAATCTCATGAATATTTCCTTTTCAGCCACACTTATTCTATGAGAGCATACCACACCATCATGGAAGGGTACTTTTGGGAAGGCTTTGAGGAGGATATATATCAGAATATGAGGAGATGCATGGATCATGTAGAGATGAAGGAGATACATAACTCTTTGGGGGAGTTATCACAGCCACCCATTTTCTCTTTGAGGATGAGAGGGGATTCATCTATGAGTCACTCCATTTGCATGAGAAAAAAATATGGTAAGGATACTATTTGGTTGCATAATGATTTGTATAATGAATATGTGCATTCCTTAACCATATATGTGCGGGACTTTGCTCAAGGGAGGAGCATTCTTTCTTCTAGACTTCATGGTCTACTAGAGGCCATAAGTAGTATTGGTGATGGCCACTCTCTAAAAGGACTTGGGGATATTATATATTTCGCAAAGCATACTCACTTTGCACCATACACCATACACTTTCTCCAAACTTGCGAGGAGATTGGGCCAACAAGTAAGTGGTTGAGAAGCCACACATCATGCCATTTTCTGATGCAGTTGAGAGTCAAACTGTGATGGTTGCATTTGAGGGACCACTGTCCTTCTCCCTTATTGCATATGGCAGATAGCATGATGCTAATCATGGTTCCATTTGCTGATATTGTTCTTATTTTTATTGGGAGCATGATTGGGAGAGAGACACATTGGTTGGATGTGTCCTTAGGGAAAGAGATTTCCCACACTTTTTACATTACATGTTCCAAGGGGAGCATGGGAGAAGATATGGCCACTATAGTAAAACACTTACTCCTTTATCAGGTGGGCCATGGGATTGACTGGATTGCATATTTTGATGATTTCCTATACATCACATATGGGATGGTTTGGGCCAGCATGATTCATAATGTTCGAGAGAAAATCTTTGGAGATCCAGTATTCTTCTTGCCACTTGAGGGAAACATTATTGTAGCCCAAGGTCAGCAGATACTCTACACTTATAATAATTGGAGAGGAGGAAAGAATGGGGTAGGCTATTTTGTCTACCATATTCAGTTATTTAGCCCACCTACATTGCAGGAACCAAAGGTGGAGGAGAATTTTCAGGAGTTGCCATGTTGGGAGGTAACTCATTTTGTATGGATGATAAATCGGGGATGGGAGATTCATATGGGGATGGTATATCCCAATGTATATCAGACCTCATGCCTCAAGAAGGCCTTTAGATAGCCCATTGTTGCCTCCATGGATATTTTACTTTTACATGATGATAGCTATTTGTGATGCTCACCAAAGGCTAGCCTGCATAATTGGGAGGGGCAACTTGGAGATGTATTGATGAGACAACATCTTGATCCTTGGAGGATTTTATCTTATGAGGATGCCACAGGGAGAAAAGAGGAGGCTCTTTAGTTCTATCATTGCATTTTTTTGAGGACAAACAACATTTGGGAGGGGAGGACTGTAATATTCCAAAATTAGCATGCAGCTAATTGGAATATTGAATTTTGTTGTTTACACATAAGAGATGAATAAATGGGTGAGGAGGCCCATACAATTCAGAAATAGGAATAAAATACCTCATAATGGGAAATGGGATAATCTTAGGAGTTGGATTTCACACTCTCATGTGTGAAAGAGGACATTTTCATGTGGACAAGGTCAAGTTTGACCAGGTCAACAACATTGGGATAAGAGGTGGATATCATCTATGGAAACAATGCAGTGACAGTGGGAGGAAGATTCCTTGGTGGAGGAAACCCTACTGAGTGGGACCCAAGATGAGAGGGCTTCCATTTTTGTAAAAGGAGGGCAAGGTAGCCATAGCAAGACATGAAATGGATTATTGAATTTGTGGTCTGCATGACTATTGTGCTTTCTTCCACTGTTTAGTTGAGATTGTTGTGCTGCTTAGCACAAGGCATTCCTATTTAGGAATTATTTATCCTTTAAAGAGAGGCCTCTTGAGGGAGCTTGTACTTCATTTCCCCACATCTAGGCTTGACACCAAGCTACCTCCTTCAGCTATAGCATAGTTTCTATTTAGATTTGGGTTGTGTCGCAGGGTTTTGCAGTGGAGGGTTCACAACACCACTTCCAGAGCTTATTTTTCAGAGGAGGAAGCTTTACTTCCTTTTGGAAATCAGTGAGGAATATTTTGGAGCTAATTTCACTATATTTGGCATCATGCCAACCATTTTCTTTCACCTACAGTGAAATATCCCTCAGTGACTGCATTATTTTTGTGACCATTTGTAGTGAGGGGTTGCAGTGTTTATTTGGAGGGTTAGATCTTCAGTGCTAGGATCCACCTTTCACTTGGAAGATCCATTGTAGGAGGTCTATTCATATTTTGCAGCATATTCAGCCATCTCCACCTAGTTCTTGAGTTGCATCTGCTATTTAGTCCTAGGACTGTGACTCTGACATTTTTTTACTTTTTCATATTTCAGGAAATCCTTTCCGGATTGTCTTGGAATTGTCTTTGGGGGTTTAGATATTTTCTCCCAACATTGTATGAGCTGTATATTTCCATATACATGTATTGATATACTCCAGAAATAGTTGTCTCAAATAAAACTGTGTTGTCATAGCCTTGGGCATTTTCTTTGTAGCAGTATACTTCATATTTCATGTACATGCTTTCTTGAGGCTTATATTTCCTAACTTGAGTGATTATTTCCTTAATATCTTGTATAGATTTTGCTGCTATAACATTAATATGATGTCTATGTGCTCTTCTCACATTTTATGAGTTGATTTATCTATGTTATTCCAGTTTTGTGTTCATGTATTGCTGCATCACACCATCCTTTCTAGATTTAGATGTCTTAGGAAAATCATCACAAACAATGTTGTGGCCTTCATATCCAAAAATATGGTCAAATTATGTAACAGATATCATATATCATTCAGGAATTCAAAAGCCTACAACACTCAAGGTAATGGACTAGCTGAATCTTCAAATAAAGGCCTGATGAATATCATTAGAAAGCTTCTAGAGGAGAATAAGAAATCATGACACAATAAGTTGATCAATGCTCTGTGGGCTGATAGGCTCACAAAAAGTAAATCAATTGGAATGTCTCCATACTAATTGTTTTATGGAATGGATTCAATGTTTCCTTATTCATTGGGAGTTCCAGTAATGAAGATAATACAAGAGGTCCAATATGACCAAAATGACATTCAAAGAAGGATTAATGACACCATTCAGCTGCACCAGTCCATAGAAGAGGTTTACAACATAGCTCAAGTGATGCAAGAGAATTTAAAAATATCTTTGATAAGAGAACCAAGGCCAATTATTTAAATCTAGGTGACAAGGTTCTGAAATGGGATTCCAGAAGAGAGGATAAAGGAAAGAATGGAAAGTTTGATAATGTTTGGCAAGGGCCATACATCATTCAATCTTTCAAGGGAAATAATGTTTATTTTCTCAAAGAGTTGGATGGTACAGAAGTATTAGGAGATCCTGTCAATGGCAGGAATCTAAAGCATTATTTCTTCTAAAACTCACGTTAAATTTTCACCATTCTAAATACCACCATCTCATAGTTTTCAATAATTCATTGGAAGAGGTTGAAGCCTGAAGTGAAGGCCCAAAGCCTAGTTCGATAAGAATATGTTAAGTCCCTATACTAATAGTTTAGTCCCTTATTATGTTAGTGTAGCCCCCCTTATTTTTATTGTTGTACCCGTGTAACCCCCATATTTTTATTATTGTGCCCTTACATTATAATTGTTAGGTCGGATAGGATTACATTGTGGCCCCACTAGGATTACATTGTGGCCCCATGGACTCCTATATATAGAAAGGAGGTTTTGTCATTTGTATCATACAATAATTGTTCATTCATGTAATATATTGGAGGTTACCCCCTCGAAGTGGCTTATTTCTAAGGCATCGCTATCTCTTTCCTTCTATTTTTGGAGTTGGTTTCTTAACATTTGGTATGAGAGCTTTGGGTTATGGGGTTTCACTACTCCAAATAGGTCATCGTTGCATTTTCTCTATAAAGTTTTTCTACGAAGGTTTAGATGTTGAAATTGTTAGAGCATGAAGTAGAAATCCTGAGGAACATCATCGCAAAATTTCAGACCTTAGTTCACAACATTCTCAATGATATGATCTATAGAAGTTAGGGATTTTTCATGCTCCCAAATTTCATCTCAAACAGGTGATTGTGGGAAAAACATCATAACTCTCTGTCTAAGCATCAGATTAGGATTCTGTAAAAAGTGGCCACAAGTAGACGGACTGTAGTTTTCATTATATTAATTTTAGAGTTGAAGGAGGAAAAAGTGATGCGTGGAAGGTCATACACTTTTTCTCTATTGAACGAGTCCATAATTAGGTCACCGTAAGAGATTGGGCATAACTTTTTCTTCAAGAATCCAAATCAGGTCAGACCTGTGGCATTCGAAAGAAGATTCAGAGAGATACTTCAGGGCTAAATTTCAAATATTGAATATCCAAAATAGAAAATATAATTCAGTTTCAATATCGAGCTCCTCAAAATCAAGAAAAAAGTGTGTATTTGGTTTTTAAAATTGCATAACGTTTGTTTGAAAAAGTAGTTTGAAGTGATTCCAAGGGAATATTTTAGAATTTTTATCAGTATTGGGTTCTATAATTCCTACAAAAAATAATTCCATACCCATTAAGCCCTCAAAAAGCTATAATATGATGCATTAAGAGGAAGAATTGTAGTATGAGATATCAAAATTATGGTACCAAGTGCAACAAATTTCAATCTTATGAACATCAACTGAGGATTACACAGATGGTTTAAAAGAAGAAATGGAGGCTAAGTTGGATGGTTTGAAGAATCAAATAATAGCTAATATGGATGATAAATTATTGGAATATCACATCGAGCATCAACAACAATTTCTCCAACTCTCAAAGGATAACCTAACATTGGTGCAGAATCTAATGAAACAATAGGAAGATCAACATCATATCAACTGAAAGTGCTGCAAGTTAAAATGCCACTAAATTTTAGATAGGTTTGTCTAGTCATAGAGTTTAATCATGATTGGACAGTTTTCAATTTTTTTTTATAGGTTTGAAAATAAAGATTTTCCAAACTGTTTCACCTTGGTTTATCAATCAATAGGTAAAAAATGATATTGGTTCAATAGATTAATCTGAACCAATAGGAGAAATAAGGGATAGGGTTTAGGTTATAATTTTCAAATAAAATTTTCAGGGTCTGCAAGTCTAAGTGCACTCTACAAAGGAAGAAAAAATATTAGATGAGTAGTTTGGGTAGGTAGATATGCAAAGGAGGAAGAAACGAAAGGAAAAGGTGAAATGGGGACTTGAAAATCCTTTGAGGCGAAATCTATTTTATCCTAAGCCCTGTGAAAGTCCCACCAAGCACCAAATCACAATTCACATTAACCAAATCGCAAAAATTCCTTGTCATTCATTCATTTCACAAAATCCTCCGATCACCACTAAATCACCCGATTTGCAATTTCCGATGTCAGCGGGTCCCACCTCCTTACAACGTCACCCCCTCTCCCCGCACTTCGGACATCACAATTTTAAATGTTTACCTCCACCATTCATAACTAAATCCATCGAAGTGTGATTTGCGATAGCCGAGGGGGGCCATCCTTCCACATCACCTCCCTCTCCCTGCACTTCACACTTTGTAAATCTTAGCACTTACCTCCACCGCTTATAACTAAACCTGCCGATTTGCAATTTGTGATATCAGTGGGCCCCTCCCTGCCACGTCACCTCCCACTCCCCACACTTAGGACATTGTAAGTTTTAACTTTTACCTCTACTACTCATAACTAAATTCGTTGATTTGTGATTTGTGATAGCTGTGGGGCCCATCTCGCCACGTCACCTCCCTCTCCCTGCACTTTTCACTTCACAAATCTTAGAACTTACCTCCACCACTTATAACTAAAATCGTCGATTTGGGATTTGCGATATCTGTGGGCTCCTCCCTGTGACGTCACCTCCCTCTCCCCGCACTTGACACATCGCAAGTTTTAACGTTTACCTCTACTACTCATAACTAAATTCGTCGATGTGTGATTTGTGATAGCCGTCAGGTCTCACCTCCTTGCCACGTCACACACTCCCCTCGACACTCATCCCCAAACCCGGGCCCATAGTCCCATCAACCGGCTCTATTAGCACTAAACACCTCCCACCTTACCTGCCTTCTTCGCCCCTCACCTCTCCATCGACAACCCTCAATCCATTTCGCGCCCCCCCCCCCCCCCCCCCCCTCAGCCGTTGGACATTAAAAAATGGGGGGGCAGGGGGTACGAAATGGGCGATATCTATCACCATCTAATCCTCCATGTGTCGCACTCCCACAGTTTCATACTCCACCTCTCTATTATCGCTCACCACCTCAGCCCCCCTCCGAAAAGATGTTGCGGCTATCCTTCAAATCATTGCCTCCCTGTGACCATTTTCAATGTCGTCGGGCCACGTCTCCATCACCTGTCCACTTCACCTCGTCACATCCCCTCCCACAAATAGCACCATTGTGCCATGAATGGTTAAGCGGTTATCCAACGTAACCACACCAAGTCAATGGTTACCCTCCAACCACATGTTAAAACCCGAATTCACCACGGCGCCAAATTTTGCATTGTTGTTACTATTGAATTGCTACAAGTTATGATCTTGGTAGACAACTACAGAAGAGATCACGACCAGCCACTGTGGCCAAAGGGTAAATTTTACATCTAAGAAGAAACAATTAGCGCTCTATAAGCCTGATTATAGTTCTCGTCTCAGCTGATTCATTTCCGATCCCGATCCCCTTCAGTCTTACCCCTTCCCTAGTATAAAATCATATCATTTCCCCCTTCTCTGTTCCCCTTTTCTTGCAGCCCATTCTCCATCGTAGGTGAAACAGAGAGTAAAAAAGAAAATCATGCCTCCCAAGGTAGATCAATAGCCTTTCATATAGACTTAGACCATATTCCCCTTCCTAACAGTCACTACAAGATCCACGAGACAGAGTCAAACCTCGACCTATTCGATGTCTACTTCTAGCTCGAGGATAAGATACTTGAAGATTAAAATGACACCAGCATGTGGGAGACCAATCTTCCACATTAAATCTTCCCTAGAACCCATAGCTACCCTGAGCTAACTAGAAAATGTTAATCTTGATATTGTTGTTCAGCGGTTGTCATTGATGTCAACCCAAGCAGCACCACGGGCTAACCCAATATTGCATGGGAATTTTGACCTACCAAATTAATATATTTTGTTTCAATAATGCTTTTGATGGTTTCTACTTGTCAAGATGTTTCCGTTGATATATGGCACGCCATGTAATTCTTCACCGTTTGAGAGATATTCATGTTTGAAGTTTGTAGCCCCAGTTAGTGGGCTAAAACCCCATGGGGTTGGGGCATGGGTAATTGAAAAGTCATAATTAATATTTTTTAAGCTCCTAAAATCCATCCCACGTTCACTTGTTGAATCCCATCTTAACTTAAGCATTTATATAAATTGTGATCCTCATTTCCTTCTTATGTAAGGGATTTTTCCATCTGAAACAGGTCATTGTGGAATTTTCGCTCTAACTTGTTTTCTAAGAAGGTTCAGAAGCTGAAATTTTTATGAGGTGAAGCCAAAATCCTTAGGAATATTTTGTAAAAATTTCAGATCAATTCGCGCAATATGGCTGTAGATATGATTTGTGGAAGTCAGGGTTTTTGCAGGCTCCCGAAATTCATCTCAAAGAAGTGACCTTGGTAAAATCGTCATAACTCTCTCTCTGAGTATCGGATTGGAGTTTTGTAAAAGGTGGAAGATATTTAATAGTCTGCAGTTTTCTCTATATCAATTTCAGAGCCAAATGAAGAAACAGGGACACGTGGCATGTCGTACAAGTGCGCTCTGCTGAAACAACAGTACATAATTAGGGCATTGTGAGAGATTGGGTATAACTCTCTCTTGAAGAATCAAAATTGGATCAGACCTATGGCATTGGAAAGATGACTTAGATAAATACTACAGGACTATAAATCGGATATTGAGGATCTGAAATAATAGAGATACACCAGATTCAATATCCAGCTCCTAGAAGGCAAGAAAAAGCTAGATCATGTGTTGTCAAGGGTTGCAAAGGACCAAACTTTCTATGGAAGAAAAGAAAAGCAAGGTGCAGAAGAGGGTAGCATGACAAGGGCAGCAACCAAGGTGCATAACAATAGTAAGAAGTTCATCATATGAAGTCTTCAAGTGGGCAACACTGCATACAATAATTGTAAAGGTATCTTTGTACTAAGTCATTGTAAATACTTATTGTAAAAATTGTACTAGTGTCTATCTGCCAAGGGTTGAAGAGGCAGTGTTGGGAGATCTAGGATCATCATTAGGTGGTTGTGTCAAAGTTGGGGTTATGGTCTAGTATATCTTCTTCTTCTACATCATTCTATATCATTGTAAAGTGGACCATTTTCCCTTCTAGGGGAGTCCATTCTTCTTTTATTCTTCTATAGGGTGGTAGGGTGGTGCTAGGGTGAGTTGTAGCTCATTGGGTGTTGGGGCATCCGTTCAATTTACTATCGAAGAATCTCAGGCATTGAAGCGTCCATCTAGAGGGAGTTGGAGAAGAATGCTTTTCTAGATTCTAGGGAGTTGGAGCTTTATTTTCAATTGGAGTTGACTATTAAAGAATTATTAGAAAAGCATTAGGTGGTTTTTGTCCCGGAGTGGGTTTCCACCTTAAAAATTTTGTGCATTTGTGTTCCTCCCGTTTGCTGCTATCATTGTGCAAACACTAATAATAATTGAGGATTAACTAATGCTCTAATTGAAAGCAATACTGATTCACCCCTCCCACTCTTAGTATTTCCAACAGATATACCAGTAAACAAAGATACATAGTGAACTTTGTAGGATAGATATTGTTTTATGTAAATGCCCCATCCATTCAAGATAATTTGCAGGCCCCCATTATTAAGAACATTGTCCTTTTTTCATATGAGGCCCTTATAGGACTATCCCAAGGATCATATTTTTCCAGTAGGGCCAAAACGTTGGAGCTTTTCATGACTCCTAATGCGCCAATGTCTACCACAAATCCCCCATATCCATCATCCACCATCCTAGAGAGGATCAGGCACATTGTCAGTACCCTATCTTATTTTCTATTTTATCATAATGATCAGTGGATAGATGAAGCCATAATTGGTTTCATCTCTATCCTCTCTGCAGATGCCAAGCCCACTATTATGTTCAACTATGCTCAGATCCTTGCTGATGAAATCCATGGTCAGTTCTTGATGTTTTAGACAAAAGGGGTCTTCAAATACAACTTTGTTTTGGTGTACATTTTTATTCATTTCCAATCAAGCAGGTTTCAGTTTGATATGATGAAGAAGAATGGTGATTCTCAATCCCAATCAGTGATATTCTAGACTACTTTGTTGATGGAGGAGCAGGAAGACTATTCATACAAGAGCTTCATAGACCTATTTTTTCATCCAGCAGTTAGTGCACTCAGCAACACTACAGAGCCTAGGGTCAGTGAGGAAATCAAGAAAGTGATGCAATTGACAGAGAAGATCAGGACATCAGACTGATATCTCTCCCAAAACTACATGGATATCATGGTTTATGGCAGCAAATTGGCCCCTTATAAACTATCCAACTACCTCGCCATTAGGATCTTTGCCCTTGAGTATATCATAGAAATGATAGATGCTGGTGAGGTACATTTTGTTTCAACCAAGAAGAAGTCACAATTCAGGATCAAATCCTAAATCGCCCCACTCATCCACAACAACGTGGCAGTAGCAGGAGAGGCATATAAATTGTTAAAAGAGATGAATTTCACACATAGTTTCACTTGGTCCTATGATACAATGGGAATCATCTCCAAAAATACAGTGGAGAACAAGTCCACACCCTATATCCATGTTGAGCCTTAAAATTGTGCTTTCCTTCACCTCATTTTACCTCATTTTCCCTTGTCCATTTATATCTTAGACCCAATTGATCAATAAATATAGTTAAAATTACTTCTAGAATGATTTACATGACTGACTTGTTAAATTTTGTGATTTTTGCCATTGTTAAGAATTTTGACCAGAACTAGCTGCAGAATGCAGACATTCCGTAGCTAACCGGCGATTCTGCAGCTGCCTTCATGTTTGAGTATGTTCCAGGTGGCCTCTTGAGAAAAACTGCTTTATAAACAGAGCTCTTCCTCAAAAGAACTACTTTGAAAAAGAAACCAATAACTCTTTGAGTAAAGGTTCTGTGATACTCAATTAAATTGCAGAATAGAACTAGGAATTAGTCATAGAATAGAAGAGCTTAGAACAAAATGTTGCATCATGGTAAGATTAGTGTTTAACTGTTTAGTTAGAGGATTTGCATATTTAGTGATCATTTCCCAAGATTAGTTTGTGTCATTTGCCTAAAAAGTCATTATCAAGCTTTTGCTTTTATTTAGTCATAGTTCAGATTCTGCTTCAGTGTTTCCAATTGCATTTTCCATTCCATACATTAGGCTTAACTCTGTTTTTGACCACCAACTTCTTTCCATTAGTTTTCTAGGCATTTTCGTTGTGAACATAAAACACAAAAAGACCAAAAACATCATAAATCAACATAAAAGACCAAAAACATCACAAAACACTACACACAACGCATTAGGAAACAAGCACCTAGGTACATATGGTACACTTCACTTCAGCAGTTTACAAATCCTGGTTGACAATTAAATGAGCTCAGTTTAGGAGGCTAGATTGAGACCCAACAATCCATACCCACAGACACACTACAGGAGGTTGAAGTGTAGGTCATCTCAAGTTCAGGAATCCAAACACCAACTTCACCAGAGTGGAAAGTTGCAAGAGTTCAAGATGACAAAGGGAAGGAGCCTAAAAAGGAAATAGGGAGTAAGAAGACCATGGAGGATCAAACAAACATGGACATTGATTCCTCCACCAAGGAGTTCAAAATGTAATCCAGGAACAGATCCAGGATCAACATGGGCCTTGACCAAGACAGTGGGAAAAACCAGCAAACTTTCATCAAAATTGGGGTTCCAAAAAGTTCATCTCTAGTAGGTGAGCACATGATCTTCTCCACATCCTCTACCATCATGCCACTCCAATAGAAGAAGGTGTTGACTCCTACATCTACTTCCACTGAAAAAAAAAAGGAGGAAGACATCTATGACACATTCAGGGAGTTCAAAAGAAGGAATGAGGTTCTCAAGACCAACATCTACAATTAGTGTTGGAAACAAAATTTTAGCTCCCAGAGTAGACTCTTATTCGCCTTTGACTCTGAGAAGGGGAGAATGAGGATGGCATTCTTGGAGGCACAAATTCCTCAGCCCAAAGGTGCAACAGACTACAAGAAGAAATCTTTTGAGTTTGATGCAAAGAACATCCACCCAATAGACCAGATGGAGATGCACAATTAGACACGTGAAATGATCTCCTCCACCCTAACTAGCACACCCATCAACCTCTCAAAACTACAGGTTACTTTTTGCAACACACAGTCATAATTAAAGATGGAAAAGAACTTCGCCATATCCAAATATGCAAGGATAAAATCTCTGGAGGATTTAGTGATACAGATCGGGTACAATCCATAAAACATAGCAATGGCCAAAACCCTTGTGAGTAAGAAGAATTCAGACATAGCTGCTTTGAGGAGGTATCTCAAGATGCTGATGATAAAATACCCTATGGCCAAGGAGATAGAAGAAAACAAAACACAGAAAGTAGAAATGCTGAAATTGATTATTGAGCAAACAGAGATGATCAAGAAAATGGAGAACGAGATGGATAAAATGATAAAATAAATATATAATTAAATAAGGGATGTAGTGAATGGGGATTCAAAGGAAGAAGCTAAGGCCATGATCCCCCTACAAGCAGTTCCTCTCACAGTGATTCCAACATCCACAACATCTATGAGTGCCTTAGGGGAAAGCATTGAGCAGCTAGCCAAGGAAATGGATAACATGTATTTATAGTTAGCAGAGATTAAAAATATGTGAAATAAACTCAGTGACCTACTGGAGCAAATCAAAGGGAAAGACTCTGCCCATGCCACCTAGTTTTAGATTAGAAAAAAGCTAAATGAGAGCTTGCAGAAGTCTCTTTAGGAGTCCTCAATTGGTTGCATGATGGGAAGGGTGAAACACATTATATGGTTGGATGTAATCGAATCTATGAACAATATATGGCCCTCAATCTAGATAATTTTTGAACGGAGGGACATAATTGATGTGGTGAAAGCCGCCATTGAGAAAACCAATGGCGAACTTGGAAATAAGCCCCAAACTGCCAACAACATCAAATTCCTGAATTCTAAGAGCAGCCATGAAATGGAGTAAATGGAAGTGGCTGACAGAACAGCCTCTGTTCTTGAAGTTAAAAGGATGTTGAATAAGAATATTTTGGTCACAAATCTAGAATAAATATGCCATCAGCTGGAGATTGTGGTGAGTAAGTTTTTCAACAGGATTGAGCCACTGAACAAAATATTTTTTCCTTCCTTGTTTGTCATCAATGATAAATTGATGCCTAGAACTGATTATGTAAAGAGGCTTATAGAGATCTTAGAGGACACATCCAATATAAAAAATATGAAGACCACCATGATTGGGAAATAATTCTATGAAGTTATTGGCAACAATGTCTTCATACAGCATGAGGTTAAGCACATTTTACAGATGAAACTAACATTCGTGAAGTACACTGAGACTGATGAAGTCTATAGGAAGCTCAACGGGACCAAGATCCCGACTCCAGAGAGTTGGGAAAATATATGTAGGCTCTAGGAAGGATGAAACTTAGTTCAATGATGAAGTTGGAAGCCAAGTGAGTTTTCAGTGTCAGCACATCCACTTTATTAGATCTTCCAGCACAATATATCGCCATAGTGTTAGATAATGGCTCCACAAGTATGTTAGGCACCTGCCAAGAGGGAAATTACAATGAAGGTACACTTCCACTGTAACTTCGGAAATCTATCTAAAAACTGTCACAATGTGTCCATGCATAAGGCACATAGACCCATTTTCACTTACTCTTGTGATAAATGAACCAATTTCCCTTTCGGTAATGGAAATCCAGTGCAAATAGTTTAAATATAAGTTTTCATATTGTAACAAGGGTTGGACCCTAGTTTTGTAAGCACTTTTCTTTGCAAGTATTCATACTTTTCAAGATGGAACATCAATAAAGAGATCAATCTACCAGATTCATGTGTTGTGTTATCCTGGTGATGTTTTTCCTTATTCATGTTTAACGTTCTCCCACTGTAGTCTCTTCACGTGTTTCATTTATAATTATGTTTCTAAAGCAGGAAGGTTATATTAATATTTGTTGTTTAGAGTACCTTAATTCTAACTTTGTTTACAATTTCAATGTTTTCTTATGATGTATGGCTTAATAATTCTTAGTTGCTCTTAAGCCATTACTGAAAGTGATTTTCTCCATCCCATAATTCCACTCAGCTATAAACACTAGTATTCATAGCTAGATTGGCTTGCATTTTCTCTAAAAGTTGATGTGTACAACCAGCCTATTTTGACTCCATAGCCTAATGGAAATTTTTTAGAGAATCCCCCCTTAAATCCAACCACGAACAATCAAACAAAAACAACTCTGACACTCAATTTAGCTAGCCTAATATTAGTAAACTAAAACAAATCTAAATATTATAGAGAGATCCCTCTCTGATTCTAGGAGGGATAGATCCTGGGCTTAAAGTGTTTTTGATGTTGTTCTCTATAATTTAGTGTTTCCAACCTTATAAGTTATAGATTTATAACACATTGGACTCCTAGTACACCATCAACACCACCCATTGGAATGGAGAGCATTCGACTATTTCGTAAATATTTCCCCATGGTTAGCTTTATATGCAGGCACTTTCTAGAGAAATTTATAGTTCCTCCATTTGCAACCATCACTTGACACTCTTACAATGAATAAAATTATGTGTACTACCTGAGTCAAGTAGCAATACTAGCTTTCTCTTGTTGATATATCCTTCTATCTTGAGATTTTGAGGAGTGGTAATTCATTCTAGGCATTAAAATATATGGTAGGATTCATTTATTCTTTCTCTAGGTTTTTTTCCTAGTGTATATTCTCCTCTTTTGATGTTTCTTTTTCATTTTTTTCTCCCTCTTGATAATCTATGTAAAATAATTTATTCTCAACACACTTATGACCTTTAATGTATTTTATATCACAACTATAAAAAATCCTTTTTGCTATTTTTTCCTCCAGTTGTTGTGGTGTCAACCTTGTAGGTTGTGGAAGTGTAGAAGCAAGAACACTTCCATCTTTATAGTTGTGAGTGGTAGAATTCCTTGTTGCCATAATTTTTCTTTCAATTTTTGTTGCCACCTTGAATACCTTCTCTAATGAATCATGTTCCCAAAGGAAAACCTCATGTTGGATGTTATCCTTTAAATTCCATATGAAGACATAAATCCTATGCTCCTCTCAAATATCGGTTACGTTGATATTCAATTTTTGGAGGTACTCAATGTGCTCTACCATTGAACCTTGTTGTTTGAGATTTATTAATTCGATAAAGAAGGTGTTTTTATTTGTATCCTCGTAGTGTTCTATCATTTCCTACACAAAAATTAACGAATTGACAAGTGATTTATGAGAACAAAGGCATCAATACCATACAAAATTATTGGGCTCTAAATATAAAGTTTCAATGCGTACCTTTTTTGTGTATTGGACATTTTGGAGATAAAAATATTGCTCCATCTATACTATCCATGTTACTGGATCCTTACCATCAAAATTCCTCATATCAATGTTTGGAATATGGTGGGTCTTTAATCCAATTTTAGAGTCTATGAAATCATGATTAACATTTCTTTTGTTCTGAACATGAGTTTCATCTAGTACCTTTTTTCGATTAGGAAGCATTTCTTGTAGCAACTTTGTCAAAAGTTATTTTAAACCATTCTTCAAATCTTCCATGTTTCCATTCATTTTTTCTTCTGTACCATCCATATTAGCTTTCATTTAATCCTTCAAACCATCCATATTGGCTTCCATGTATGATTTTAAACCATCCATGTCATCTTTAGTTGCTCTTTGTGAGATCGGAATTTGTTGCACTTGGTCCCATAATTATGATATATCATGTTGAAATGTTTCCTCTTCATGAAGAATAGTAGAGTTTTATGAGGGCTTAATGGGTGTATAATTATTTTTTAGAGCCATTTTAGAACCTAATACAGATATATGTTCTTCAATATTCCCTTGGAATCGCTTCAAACTCATTTTTCAAACATATTTTATGCAAATTTTGTTTGAAAAATACACACTTTTTTCTTGCTTTTAGGAGTTCAATCTTCAAATGGTTGTAACTATATAATTTAGGATCTCCAAGCTCTAAAATTCGGTCCTTGGTAGCCCTCTGAGTCTTCTTTCCAATGCCACAAGTTAGATCTATTTCTTTTTCTTAGCAAGATAAAGTTATGCCCAATCTCCCGCAATGGCCTAATTATGGACTGGTTCACTAGAGTGAGCTTGTACAACATGCCACGTGTCCCTATTTTTACCTTTGTCCTAGAAATTGATACAAAAAAAACTACAGTCCCTACTTTTAGCCAATTTTTATATAATTAAAATCTGATGTATGAAACGAAAGTTATGACGATTTTCCCTTGGTCACCGATTTGAGATGAAATTCCAGAGCCTGCAATAACCCTAAAATCCTCATATCATATCTACTAGAATATAATTAACCAAGATATGAAATTAGCACACGAGGTTCACTATTATTATAGCTCCATGTGGTTTATGTTTTAGCTTTTGAAGCTTCGTAGAAAAATATTTATAGCGAAAATTCCAAGATTCCATGTTAGAAGAAGTGAAACACTATAATCCAAAGCTCTGATACCAAAAGTTATGCAATGAGCTCCAAAAACATAAGAAAATATAGATGAAAAACTTATAAATCTACCTCTTAGAGGGGGAAACCTCCTATACATTATATAAATGAACAATTCTTAGATGATTCAAATGACAAAACCTACTTTGATCTTGATTTATGTAGGAATGCAATAAATAAAGAAATAAAAATAAACAAAGAAATGCAGTAGGAATAACACTACATTCTATTAATATCAAATACTAAAAAATGATTATATATATAATAGCAAATAAACGAGCTCGGGCGATGGTAGCTTATCTCTAAGAAGAGATGTGGAAAATACATGCCTCTAAACTATGTTACAATGAGGCCTGAGGGCCTTTTTATTATTGAAAATAAGAGAAAACCCTAAAAAACCAAAACCCTAACCCGAGGAGATGTAACAACAAGAGTTTATGGGCATCGTTGGGGTTAGTTGGGCAACTAAATTCCCGAGGTCGTAACTTGGTCATATTATCTCTGTTTGGTGCATATGATATCTTTTTAGAAAAATATCTCTAAGAAATACAACTGCTGACATGATTGCTAAGAAATCACCATAGGATTCAAGCCCAAAAAAATCATTTAGGGCCTCAAAATGGCTTTGGATGTTTAGGACCCAAAAAAATACTAAAAATAGTAAATAAGAAAACTAATGAAACTGAGTAGGTGGAATAGGAAGGTGGCCACTAATATACACCTTGATCATTCCTCACCCTTTAGGAAGAAATTATCCCCATTTCATTGAGTTCCTACATGAAGGGGGAAATTCTGCTGAACTTGGCCCCTGGTGCGCCACTTGCCTTGGTGCAAGAGTTGGCTAGCTTTGAGAACTCGATACAATTAGATTTATTCTCATGAGTGATTTTAAGATGTTTCTACATGATCCAATTAGTTTTAGCCTATTCCATGCAGTCTGGATTTAACTATGTCGAGGTGATTTGTTCTGTAATCTCAGATGTGTCTAGTCATGGCAGAAAGTATGGTTGAAGGCGATCCACGTTGAACACTAGATGTTGGCCAAGGAATGGGGGAATGCTAAGCTCAAAACAATTGTCTCCCATGACCTTGGTGATGGTGTATGGATCATATCAGAGTGGGAATAGCTTGTAGTGGTGTCCAAAGAGGTGTTCCTTCTACAAATGTAACAAAACTTTGCCGTCCACCTAGAACTTGTGTCGCACACGACGTTCATCATATTGCTTCTTGTGCTTGGTATTGGATTTCTCCAAGATGTCATGGACCTGCTGGGGGGCGTGCTAGATGTGTTTAATAAATTTGGTTTCTTTATCAGCCTTAGATAGTACATCTCTAGATTTTGTCTATGTGGTCACATGAGGTATGGCAACATCAAGCAGCGACACACCTAGGGTCATATCAATGGAGTGCTTGACCTGACAGAGTAGAGGAACCTTTGTGGGTGATGAGAAAATGTCCTTCTATTCCTCCACGTCTTTTTAAATCTGTTGTTTCCACTTAGGGGATCCATGTTTGGAGGTTGCGACTATAATATTATTCTTACATTGTGGGAAAATCGTGATCAAACTAAATTTATTCTTTTGAGGAATAATCTTACTGAATTTCTTTGTAGTAATCAAATAGATTACAGAAGGCAGTACTACCTTCGGTATCTTTTACAACATATGTCCCAAAATAATATTAACAGAATGAGGCCTAGACTCTACACAAAATGTCACTTCCACAAGTATGGCTGGCCTAATAATACATGAGACACATCAAGAGAAGAGAAATCAGATAGTACCTCATCCGTGAAGGGCTTGATGTTGTACAAAAGGCGACGTTGTTGTCGGACACAGAGATATCTTCCTTGGTGAAGCCACTCGATGGTATATGGTTGCGGTTGTGTTGTGGTTAGTAGGCCGAGGCGCTTCATGACCTCTATTGAAATGAGTTTCTTTTGGCTTCCGCTATCGACAAGGAATTTCACTGGAGAACCCTTTACCCACATTTTGGAATGGCAGAGGCGCTCCCCCTCCTCTAGATCTTCAGATTCCTCCTTCTGTATCATAGTGGTGGCAATGATGGAACTGGGTTCCACTTCAATGATTTTCTTCCATTTTTCATTCCCTTTGTCTGATTCTAACATAGAATCAAAACATACATATGATTCAAATGGCTTAATTTTGGCCACCAATGACTATTTGGTTCGACACTCACTTGTGTTATGAGTGGAGCTATTATGAAATTCACACCACTTCCGAGTGTCCTTCTTTGGCTTCATGGTGTTCTTTTGAGTCACCCTGCTTTGGCTTTTCCCCTTGTTCTACGGTTCGTGGGTGCCGTTCCCTACCTTCATATTTGCGGATCCAAAGTCTCACTTCTTCTGCTTAAATTTATGCTCGATCTTGGTGGCATATCGATATTTCGTTCCAAGTGAGGTAATGTCCAGGAAATCAATTCCCTCCTGAATTTATCTGTGCAAACAACTACGGTAATTGAGAGCCAAATGTTTCTCCAAATATTTAATACCCAAATTTTTGCGCAGGGTATGGAAAAAATTCATTAGTTCATGCACATCTTGATCCCTTTTTTGTTGCAACGTGATCCATTGGATGTACTTGTCCTCATAGCTCACCACATGTAATGTTTTTCCTTGATGTCATCTCGAAATTAATTCCAAGTGGGTGTGATAGAGAACAGAGAGGGTTCCCTCTTGTCCTATTTCTTAGAATAGGTTTCCCACCAGTCTTTGACATGGGGGGAAACTTTAAGGAGTGAAAAAGTAATATTCTCTCTGTCGGAGAAATCATGGACTAAGAAATACCCTTCCAGCAAATTCAACCTCCTATCTATGGTGTCTGCATCTATCTGGCCTTAAAATACATTAAATTTGAAGTTGACATGTACCTTGAAAGGATTGGCACCTCCATAGTTGCTGTTGGATGCAGATGTGATGCCAGTGAGCAGTTGTTGAAGGATCCCGAAAAATTTATCCATCATCACGTTCCTTTGTTTCCTGAGGGCCTCCTCAAGAAATATTTTGATACGATATCCTGCTCCCTCATCTTTATTGTGTTCTGTCATGGGAGTTCTTCAGGGTTTGCAAGGCTGATATTGCAAAGTTTCAACTAGATCGAGCCTTAACTCCTTATGCCCCAATCTCATTCGGGACATGAAAATAAATATCGTGAAAGAGTAGACCACTCTGATACCACTAATGCAAATTTATGTAGGAATGTAAGAAAATATAGAATTAAAAATAAAATTATAGATTTATTAGGAATAACACTTCATTCCATTAATATCAAATATTGAAAAATGCTTACAGACAGAATAGTAAATAAACTAGCTCGGGCGATGGTAGCTTATCTCTGATAAGAGATGCAGCAGCTACATGCCTCTGAATTGTGTTACAATGAGGCTCAATGGCCTTTTTATTATTTATCAATAAGAGGAAACCGTAAACAACCAAAACCCTAACCTAAGGAGATGTAACACCAAGAATTTATGGGCTACGTTGGGGTTAGTTGGGTAGCCAAATTCCCGAGGTCGTAACTTGGTCATATTATCTTCGTTTGGCACGTATGATATCTCGTTGAAAATATCTATTCAAGGAATACAACTTCTTACACAATTTATATGAAATATATAGAGGAATCATTGCCAAATAACATAGTTTGGGGCCTCAAATCAGCTCTAGAAGTTCATGACCCAAAAAACTACTAAAAATAGTAAATAAGAAAACTGATGAAACTAACTAGGTCGAATAGGTGGGTGGCCACCAATATCCACCTGGATCATAATTTTTATATATAAGGGTATAAGGGGTCACAATATAATCAAACTCGACATATAAATAATAATGTATGGTTAGAATAATAACAACAGTGGTCTTCTATGGGGCATAATGATCACAATATGGGGACTACATGCGCATAAAAATAAAAATAATGGGGCTACACTAACAATAACAATAAGGGGATACACTAGCATTATAGGGACGTAAAAATATTCCTCTTTCTATTTTTTGAACATGTAGTCTGGGGAAAATTGACCTATTCCATATCATAGACATCTCAAACTCTTGACCAATCAGTTCAATATTGTTGCCAAAAATTATGAAAATAACATACACTACAACTATCAACAAGTTATATTTAACAATAGAAATAGTTTTTAACTATCCATTTTTTAAAGCCTTGCTGCTGAAAATACCAATCTAACCTATAATACCATACCCTTTGTGCCTATTTTAATACACATAGAGATTTATTGAGTTTGCAGAAAAATATTTATTGTTTCACATTAGAGAACCTTTTCGCTACTCCACATAGAATTGTTCCTCTAAATCACCATTTAAACATGTTTTTTTAACATCCATTTGATAAAATTTTAATCTTTGATAACAGGAAAAAGCGAGGAATAACCTAATTTTCAATTCTTGCAACATGAGAATATGTTTCTTCAAATTATACTCCTTATTTTCGAGCATACCCATTACATACAAGTCTAGCCTTCTTTCTAACAACCTATCCATTTTCGTTTAACTTATTTATGCAGGACCATTTAGTTATTACCATATTTTTGTCCTTGGGTCTTAGCACAAGAACCCACATTTCATTTTTTATTCTTTGACCATATTCTTCATTCATCAAGATTTGATGCAATTTTCGTCTTGACTTGCTTGTGAAAATTTTTAAGGTTCTACCATAGAGAATAGTGAGATGTTTGCATAACTAGATGGTCCAAGGATTTTCCTTCTATTTTCCACCCATGTTTCTTTGTTACTCGTAATATGACTTTTAGGATGGTTATTTTTAACAAAATTTTATGGATTCATTCAATGTGGAGTCTCAACACTTTTGAATTCCTGTGATTCTTCATATTCATCTTATTATCAATGCTCTTTGATCTCATCCCCTTAGGGATCATAATTTATTACTTCATCATGCTAAAACTATTTTCCTATATGGATAGATCCTTCCTTTTTTCTTACATATATTCTCTCATTGATCTTGTAGATTCTCTTGTGGTAGCACTTGTAATATTTTCTTCTAGAGGAGTATCTAAGTAAGTTCCATTCATTTTCTATGGAATTAAAATTTCCAAGATTATTTTCATTTGATGAAACATTCACTTCCAAAGACCTTAGAGTGATTTACATAATCTGGTCTTCGATACAATAACTCATACAGGGGTTTATCACTATTCACTCTAACATGAGCCTTGTTAATAATGGTAACTACAATTTGAACAATTTCTCCCCAAAAAGTGTGTGGTACCTTTGATTGATTAAGCATAGCTCCGGCTATTTCCTACAATGTTATGTTCATCCTTTCTGCTATTTCATTTTGTTGAGGTACTCTAACTATTGAGAATTGTCAGTTAATCCCATGTTGTTCATAGAAATCATAATATTCATCAAATGTGTACTCTTCTCCTATGTTTGATCCAAGGAATTATTTTTTTAGGTCCATTTCATTTACACTAGAATTTTTAATAAATTTTCAAAAGCTTTATACTTTTGTTTCAATAGACTAACAAAGCCATCCCTTTATTATCATTAATCAACAACATAGACTATTTTTCATCACATGGGGGATATTGTTCTTTTGGATCGACATAGATATGTATGCATCAATTTTAGATGTCTTTTTTTATAATGTTTCGTTGCTTTGAATAACATTGTCGAATTTCCAATCCATGGTTTGTAAATAATATTTTCCAGTTTGAATATTTTTGGCATGTCTCAAACAACAACTTTTAAACCTAATTTAACTATTTGATGAAAACTGAGATGAACTAATCTCTTGTTACATAACCAAACTTCATAAATTTTATCCATATGACAATTTTCTCTTTATCCTTCCAACATAAATACATTGTTTTGAGTCCTAACACCTTTCACTATAGGTTTTCTTTAATTTTCCTCCTTTACCACAAAATAATTTAACTTGAATATAACTTCATGTCCTTAATCACACATTTAACCAACACTTAAAATATTATGCTTAAGCCCATTTACATAATACACATTCTAAGACTTGGAATTTTATTTTCCAAAGAATATTGTCCCTTTACCCATTATTCTTGTAGGTGTGTGATTACCAAAAGTGGCATTACAATGTCTATCTTCACTGAAATATACAAATTTCCATTATTCATATGTGATGTGCTTTGAATAGCCACAATCAAGTTGCCACAAATTATCTTGATATTTGAGCATAAAGGACAAGTTCACACTCTTCTAGGTGCTTATTCTTCTTCTTCTTTCATAGGTTCATAAAACAATCTTTTCTATCTTAATTATATAACGAAACAACTCTATTTTGCAGTTGTTTTCTTCATTCCAAAATTTGTTTCATGTGTAACATCCAATTTCATCCTTGAGGGCTGATAATACATTGTTGTAAGAGCTTCTAGTTCTTTCCATTCCATGTAGATATGATTTAATCCTTGTATTTATGTTGGCTTGAGGGGTCCTTACCCAGGTTCAGATTTTATGAATAAACCAACAAACCCTCCAACTATTGGCCCTTTTGGAAATGACCTGCTTGCGCATATCAAAGTCTCACCCGAAGCAGTATGGGGGTGTGCTAGAACCAGGTTTTTGCACCCTGAGGGAGAAAATAATGAAGTGGTCCTCAACAAAACTGAATGAAAACTTATACCAATTGTAAACAGATGCACGCAAAAATATACAATAGAATCACAAATAATACGTAGTCTTTAATAGAATAACATAGAGTCGCTTTTTCACCTTAGTGCAGATAAGAAGACCAGAACTGGATCCTGATCTTAAACAATGCAAACACTTAAATTGATCTATCAACCATCAATCAACATTCATAATCATAACATATATCTTTACACAATAATCAACAGAAAACAATGTGATCTTAACAGAACATAAACAGTAAACAAATCAGATTCATAACAAAAGAAGTTCACCAAAATCTGTCCTTTCTATTAGCTCAAATATGTTCAATACATCATCAAATCTTAATACATCAACTTTCCCTTACAAAACCATTTCGCGCACACAGCTAGTGGAGTTCGCACATAGCGAGGACTACGTCTCCATGCACACATCCAACAGGAGCCTTTCAACCTAACCCAAACAACCCTTACAACATACTACAGCTGGATAAACTTATCAAACATCAATAATTCATGACACTTACCTTAGCTACTTTTCTTAGACTTGATCTATCTATTTATATTCACCTAGTGCACAGATACTATGGTCTCAAATCAGGGTTTGAGGTCCATGGTTTACCCTTAAGCCCATTTTCATTAAAATCTGGGACTTTGATCCACCACAAAGCCCCTTGACTCAATTGCGCAACGCATAAATACAAAATTATATAGAAAATTGTGCGTCAAGGGACCCCACTCCAATAGGCCCCCAACACAAACATGTGACTCGTCCCGAGTCACTGAGGCGTCTCCTCCTTGATCTTGGCTTGAAGCGTGCTGACAAAAGTTTTGAGAGGGAGCATTGATTCCAAACTTTGTGCTATGGTGGCTTGCACTTTATAAACTAATTTTTTTGTGGTAGGCCCTTCAGTAGCCATCTCGATGTTGCGTGAGTTTGTTGGATTGTCTTAACAGTGTTGTCTAGCATCTGGGATAGTTAAAGTGTATCTTCTACCCATGGTTACATGCGTTATTTTAATAGTTATTAATTTTGGCGCAAACATTCAATATATGTTTGTATTGTTCTACACTCCTGCAGATGTGTGAGGCGCTGTGTAAGAACCAATGTGGGTGCCATTGTTCTGATTTCCTTGAACTGCTGCTCCTTTTGGTGGAGGACGTCGTGCAGCTACTGCAGGAATTGATCATTTTGGATGGAGGTCCAAAAACTCATGGCTTCATCAAGCGAATTGTCACATTGGGTTACCATAGGAGAAATACTATCCTGGGCTTGTTTCACTTCAGCTTCTCTCTACGCGCAAAACCCTGGTGGCATCTCTGGCTGCAAATTTCTTTAAAGGATTGTGATCTTTTGCTCATATTCTGTTCGCATAGTTTGTACCTTTGTGCGCTCTTCTTTCACCGCATTTGCCAATCGTTCTATTTTCTCTTCTGGCACAGCTGTGGCTAGGACAACTCAAATATCTTGGCATACTTGGGTGAATTTTTGCCTCCAGCACAGCACGCTAAGCTTATGCTTCTCGGAAATATGCCTCTGCTCTTTGTTTTTTTTATGTGCTTGCTCGACCTGGTATTGTGAATCCCTTGTTTGTGTATGTGTTGTAGCCTCTATGAACTAAAGCTTTTTTGCAATCATTGAATGCATAAGATGTAGCTTTCCTGCAGGTAACAAAAAATTATTAATATGAACATCACCTGATCCTCTGAATTGGAGATGCCAGTTGTCATCCATTTGAATAACTAGCAAGGGGATGTGAGAAAAGTGGCCATCCCTTGAGGCTGGTAGAGAAATTTATAATGGTTGTGTACTCATGAATTGCATGCTAGTCTGGCTCACTTGAGCTACGCTCTCTTGAATCTGGATCTCCTGTACTTTTAACTCCTGCAGTCCAACTTCTACAAGTTCTAGCACAGACTTGTATCGAACCTCCATGTTTTTCCATCGATCCTCAGTCTCAAATAGAAATTTTTTTCTATTACTTTTAAATCGTCTTCTGTCAGTGTCACATCACTTAGTAATTGCAAACTTCTTTGAAATTCGTCATCCTAATGGAATGTCTCACCTTTTCTGAGTAATCTAGTCATGGGCGCACTTATTAACTCATAATTTGGAATGTGCTTCCTATAATATCCAACAAGGCTCATCATGGAGGGCACTTGCCTGAAATTCCTAGGTGAGGGGATCGGGGCTCCATCTACTGCGTGTGGGTCCCGAGATTCCATAAGTGCCAATTTTATACAATTTATAGTTTCCATTATCGGTGCATCAATAATTCCTGGAGTCAAATCTTGATTCACTGTATCGAACCCACTCTCAAAGCTAAATGTATGAATAAATTTTTTTCAGCGCAGACCATTCACTAGTGCCTCTCTGTAGCTCTGTCTCCAAGTACCATTCAGTAGGCACCTTTCCCAATGCATGAATAAACACATGGACGCACTCAGGTCTAGGGTCTACACCCCATACCTGATTCCATCTTGCCAAATGTCTCGATGGATCCTCTTTTCTAGAGTATGCATCTTCCATTTTAATGACTCAACATTCAAGCCACAACCTCATCATGTGCACACGTTCCTCCCAATTACCCATATTCTCCTTATGATTTTCCCATCATCTTGATGAAGTAGCGTGAAAACCAAGATCCAAAGCATGGAATCTCTGCCCTTCAGGAACCATTCTCTCAAGCTATCTTATAAACATGTTTACATCAGTTGAGCCATCATAGTGTGGTAAATCACGTACCTCAGATGTTATACATCGCAGAGATCGGTTCATGTGATTATAGCACAACGCAAACACCTCATGTAATCGGTTCTACCAACTTTCTAGTTCTTCATCAGAGTCTGAAAAAAAAAAGAGTTATCCTTCTCCCACTTAAGATTCCCATCTATCGTTCGATTAATCCAGTATTCTTTGTGCAAAGCCAACTTATAGATTCAATTGATCTCGTCCTCAGCGTGTATTGGTTCAGTATATCTTAGTCCTTCTGCAGGATCTAGAGGAATGATTAACCCGACTCCATTGCTTTCAAATTCCATCCTTCTTTTCTTTAGATTGATAACACCATCCATGTCAATGGCCCAATCCAATACTAGCAGCATAAGATAGGTATCAATAACATCTAAAATTTGTATGACTTGAAAGTATTTCATCACCTTGACACCCTCAATATTGAACAAAACTTGTGACAACCTCCCTAAAGGAATTCTCTTCTGTTGATTGGCCATGCGCAGTTGAATGGTAGACCACTCCAACTTTAGCTCTCTCATGCGCTTCCATGTTTGCTTAGGTAGAAAATTAGCATATGATCCCAGATCTAAAATAACTTGGTCCATTTCATAAGCACCAATCTGTGCAATCATACACATCTCCCTACCCGTTCTCTTGTTCTTATAAATTTTTTTGACTACTCACTATTCTACCATGGGTTGTTCTCTCTCTGTGAAATTATGTATCAATGCCTACAAATTTTCGACTGCCTTCTTGTTGCATAGCAACTTTATACATGCTTGTAGAAATGGTTTAATCTCCTCATATCCTCTTTCTTCCTTCATTGTTATTCCATATGTGGACGTACTTCCTTTTGAAAATTCTTTCTGTGCTCCAATAAAGGTCTCTTTTGCATGAGAAATATTAAATCCTTCTTTGTTTTATGGTTCTTTATGGATCCATAAATCAGCAGCTGGTTTCTTTCCTTTATCTTCATCGATTTCCACACCACTATAGTAACCACATTCACATTGCGATATTCTTCATGAGTTTCACCGTGAACCATATGAATATTTTGCGTTGTGGTTTGCGTCTTATTTTCCAGTATTTTAGCAATCAAGACAAGAAAATATTCTATGACATGATCAAATTTTCTACAATACCTATAGGACTATCATTCTGGATTTGAACAGTTGTAGGAATAATGGCCAGCATCTCCACAATTATAGAAAATGACTTGTCCTCTTCGTCGGCCAACTGATCCACCTCCTTGGACTCTTCCTCTACCTTGGAATCCTCCGTGCCTAGAATGGGATGCCGGTGATGTAGGCTCAACCTACATTCTATATATTTCTTATTTATCTAACATCATATCAAAAGTGTGACAATTCTACTCATCATGCCCTAATGACGAACATAATTTTCAAAACAACTGCTTCAAGTGAGGTTGATATTTTCCAATCCTCACACTAGAATCTGTGTCATGTACTCTTGCAATCTGACAGATAATGCACCACATGATATTTTTCAATGGACTAGGACCTCCAGCATTCAAATAGTTTTTGAAGACAAGACACTGATCTTTATGGTTCCTAGAAGCTTTACAGTTGACACACCACACGTTTGTGTAGACTTTAATTTTCTAAATGCATGGCTTCCAATTGATTATAAATCTGTTGAGTTCCCAATGCAATAGGTGTTGGGGTAGCTTCCAACTTCATTGCAACTTCCACAGCCTCAACTTATGTGGAAATCTTTTGCTGACCTAATGTCTGGCGCAGATGTGGAGAAACATATCAATGAAACATCCCTTACGTTGAGTATCATCAATAACAAAACCACCATATCTGATGGTGTGCTTCAACCTTTGACCGGCTTCCCATATAGATTCATTAGCCTCCTGACGAATATCCTTCACTTTTGTCACCAATTGCGCATATGACATAGGCTTCTTAAATTTCTCTTTTAGGGCCGCTTTTATTTCTTCCAAGGTAGCATTAGGGTTTTCTTGAATGTACCTGATGTACCAATATAATGCACGATATTTGAAAGAAGTAGCTAACTGCACTTTTCTAATATCAATATTCTTAATCTGTTAAGCCCGTCATACGACTTCAGTCACAAACCATAAGTGATCAGTATCCTCATTTCCAATGCCTCTCAAATTAGGTAAATTCATTAATGCAACCATGTATACTTCAGGAGGAGGTGGAAGTGGTGGTGGATATGGACTACGTGGTGGGGTAGGTGATCTGTGGTCTGAATTTAGAAATGGAGTTGATGGAGTGGGAAACAGAATCAAGGGTTTCTGATGTGATGAGATTTCTTCTTCAGAGTCACTTGAGCTAGCAATTTCTGGTTCAGGTTCACCATCATATCTAGGTTTCAGAGCGCTATAAATGATTTTTTCAAAATCTTCACAATAACTCTTCCACTGTGCATAGTTGGGCCTTTAAGATGCATTCAAGCAGTATGTTCGCACAAAAAACCCCGTTCACAAAATATAATTTTCAATAATAATTTCAATGAGTGTAGGAACTTACCTCTATGGCCTTTGAAAAATATTATTTCTGCTTCAGAATATGACACAAATTGATCAATGGAAAATTCTGTCACAAATCCTCCCAAAAGGTGATCGATCGAATGATCTACCGAACGAGTGATCATATTATGAAACTTCTCTACTTTTTGAATCAATTTAGGAGTCCACTCAATGAATACGTCATCTTTTATGCAGTGATGGAATTAAGCTAAGTGCAAAAAACACTCTTGGAGTTCATGCACAAAGTAGGAAAAGAATATTTCATGCACTTCTATATAAATATACTTTTGTACTCATTGTTTGTCAGACAAATTAGTACTTCTATTCCCTTGGAGAGTAAATTCAAGAATATTTCTATCCAACCAATCTTTTAATTCATTTTGTGAGAGATTCCACAACATCAAATCTCCCTCAAAATGATCCTGGTCCTCACAACATAACCATTTGTTGGCTTGAGGGGTCCTAACCTAGGTTCATAGTTTATGGATAAACCAACAAACCCTCCAGCTATTGGCCCTTTCTGCAATGACCTATTTCGCATATCAAAGTCTCACCTGAAGCGGTATGGAGGGGTGTTGGAACCAGGTTTCTGCACCCTCACGGAGAAAATAATTAAGTGGTCCTCAGCAAAACTGAACGCAAAATTATTCCAATTATAAACAGATGTGCACAACAATATACATCAGAATCACACAGAATGCGCAATCTTTAATATAATAACACAGTCACTTTTTCGCCTTAGCGTAGATAAATAGAAAAGAACCAGATCCAGTTCTTAAACAATGAAAACACTTAAATAAATCTATCAACCATAAATAAACATTTTTAATCATAAAATATAACTTTGTGCAGTAATCAACAAAAAATAGTGTGATCTTAAACAAACATAAAAAGTAAACAAGTCAGAGTCATAATAGAAAAAAATTACCAAAATCTGTCTTATCTATTGGTTTAGATCTGTTCAATACATCATCAGCTCTTAATACATCAACTTTCCCTTACAAAACCCTTTCGCGCACACAACCAATGGAGCCTACACACAGCTAGGACTAGGTCTCGGTGCACGCAACTAGCAAGAGCCTTTCAAACCAACCCAAACAACCCTTACAACGTACTAGATACGTATAAACTTATCAAACATAAATAATTCATGACACTTATATTAGCTACTTTTCTTAGACTCGGTCTATCTATTTATATTCGCTTAGCGCGTAGATACTATGGTCTCAAACCATGGTTTTAGGCCCATAGTTTACCCTTAAGCCCATTTTCATCAAAATTAGGGACTTTGATCCACCCCAAAGCCCCTTGACTCAATTGTGCAGTGCTGACATACAAAATTATACAAAATTATATGGAAAATTGTCCCTCAAGGGACCCTGCTCCAAAAATTTATATTTTAGATATATTTTTATGCTTCACAATTTCCATCTTATGAAAAAAATATTACAGTAGAAATAGTAACCATAAAAAATCTTTTGGTACCTAGGAGTGAAAAGTCCTCTTAAGGAGGTTGATCTTTGTTTTCTGATTTAGCAGAACTCTAGCCTCGTTTTCTTCATTGCTTAATTATTAATTGTGTGGCTTGGATTATAATGATTTTTATGATCCTTTCCCTCACTATTGGGTTTGATGGAATGGATAATTGTTCCTTTGAAAGAATTACCAAAACTCTTTTATTCTCATATTTTTCGTGTTTTGAAGCTTGATTCACCTTTGACTCGTTCAAGTGTTTATTTGTAACAGAGTCATGTTTTTTTGATGGATATCTCTGGTTACTGATGATATTATCTAAAGCCCCAAATTGTTCAAAAATTTTAAGTTAAAACTCCAATAATTTTAAGACTTCTCTAGATCTTTTCTAAAAGATACAATCTTTTTATCTAGTTTTTCAAATTATTTATCTTTTTCTTGTAACTAGTTCCTTATAATTTCCTCCACTCATTTCCCTCCTTCTAGTTGTGTTCATAAATGAACTATTAATCCATTTTCATTATCATCTTGTCCTTAATATGTTCTTAGTTCCTCTTTCTATTATTTTCTCTTTCTTCTAATCATATTTATTTCATATAGTTCACTTGTGAGTCCACCTTCCATGTCAATAATTTCTTTACAATATTATGAATCAATTTTCTCTTAACCATACATATGGTTTCCAACTACCATGAAGAGCTTCTCTTTTTTTTTTTCATCGGACTCATAATATTCTTCATTCTTTGATGAACTGAAATTTCATTCTTTTGAGTAGAAACCTTTCTTTTAAAGAACTTCCACTTGTTATTCTTCCTAGAAGTTATATTTTCATTTTATATCTTTTCGATGGTATCATTTTCATTATAAATTTATTATGAAGTAAATATCCCTATGTTTCCATAGTGAAAACATTTGAACGATAACATACCTTGACATTTTTCGGAGCCTCTTTGTAGCTTCCTCACAAATTTTTCTTCCTCTTCATCTGAAATGTGGCTAGAGCAGTTTTGATCTTGATGTCTTTTTTACTTTCTTGATACTTTGAAGGAAAATTATTTGAGTCCCTTTTGATTCTTCTTTGTTCCCATATGATAAGAATAATTCCATGAAGCCTTTCCATAGTCACTTTCTACAACTCATGCATTTATTCTATGATCAAAATTTTATCAACAAATATTGAAGAAACTGATTTCGACATCTTTTGTATTGCTATAGCATTATCAATATTATCACATAATCCTTTAATTTTGTTTATAGTACCATCCACTCTATGAAAGGGACTACCTATGTTTTCATCCTCATTCATTTTTAGGTTTTGATATTGTATCATGTAAGCCTGAAGTTTGGCATTATTAACCTTAATATCTCCTTCATAATTTTTTACCAATTTAACCACCATTTCTTTAGCTGACTCATATTACATCACTTTGAAAACTTCTAAATATTAAAGTTCACCGAAGAATTCATTCATAGCTCTAGCATTACAATCGTATATTTTCCTACCAACTTTTTCAGTTGGAGAGGTTGTGGGTTTTAATACCAATTCAAAACAAATTTTCAAATATCCATACCAAGAGACATCAAGTAAATATTAATTCTAATTTTTCAAAATGTAAATTTTTTCCCATTGAATAGGGGAGTTCAAATTGAGAATGAACCATCATTACTTGTCATTTTCTTGTAAAATATTCCTTCTAACAATTAATATATTACTAGAGAAATTTGGCTCTCATACCAATTGTTGAATACTTAGGGGCCATGAATCCATATTACTATTGCTTGATAATATTTAATACTCTCACTTTATTAGTTATCTCTTTGGAAAGTATAAAATAAGGAGTCAAGGATAAACCACACATAATCAAGTAAACACATAAAAAACAAAATACTTAACGTGGAAACCGATAAATAGAAAAAAACCACAAAACAATTTCTTCTTTAAATGATGATTCGAGGTACCAACCAACAATTGCAAAGTCTGAAAGCATACACTTGCAGGAGACATATATCCCCTTTTTAATTTTGTTGGTTCTAACCTAATAGAGACACCAATCTCCAAAGTTTTGTAGGAACCCACCTATAGGGAGCATTGATCCCCTCTTGATCCTTGATTTGAAATATGTTTTTTACAATCTAACGTGTTCTTATTTTTCTCTTTTTCTACTTCCTACTCCATCTGTTATAGTCACTCAGCTGATTTTTTTGATATATCACTCACTCTTTCTTCTCTTTTACACTTCCACAATAAATTATCTCAAGCAAGAAACTCTCTTCTTCACACAACCTTGATTTCTCTATCACAACATCTTCACATATGCATTGTTTTAGCCATGTTTACAATTTTTTTTCCACTACATTTATAGATTATCCAATTTCTTTACCATAAGAATTTATCCATGGTATTTATTCATGGAATTATATCTTAACTAAATCACACTATCTTATTGACTAGTACAACGTGCCACCTTCTGTTCATACTATATCACAAGCCTCATATTCTACCTCTTTCCTTTCCTTGGCTATTTTTCCATTTGAGTGCTTGACTATGGTTTAGCTCCCTTCCATCCAAAATTTATTCACTTTCATATTTGTTTCTGCATGACCAGACACTGTAAATGGGGCTTGTCTTACCATTACTGAGTAAATATGGTATATGAGGTAATCACTAACAAGTGAAAATTGTACATGGGTAGATGGTACGATGCCCATACAACATTTTTAAATTTCCTTTAGATATTAAGTGTTGAGGACTTAACTCTTTGAAAATTAGGCCTCAAGCCTTATTCTTTAATTTTCACTTCCTCATACAAATGGATTATGGGTCTTCATTAATTGAGCACACTAATTACACAGATAGATGAGCAAGATGTCTAGATGCTCCTTTTTTATGTAAAACCATGAACCACTAGAAAATTGACCGATTCCTTTTTGTTATGATGTATTCAGGATGTAGGCCTTTGTTAATTTCATGAACCATGTACATGATAAGATCCATAGATGCCCAAATATCCTCCTTTTTAGTGGAGCCATAATTTTTAGAACCTCGATGAGATTTTTGTTCTCACTTGAATATGGATCTAGGTCGTTTTCTAGTTACCATGTTTTCTTCCTCATATGGGTCACTAGATGCTCGTATAACTTTGTCTGCTCCCTAATGGCTAGATGACTAAAAAAGGGCCCCATTAGAGGTGGTCCATTTGTTACTTTTGGCACAACTACCTTGCTCCTTTTTATTTTGTCTGAAAAAAATACATAGGAAACCTTCGCCAAACCATTACTTTGGCACAAATATCAAGACTTTAGATTCACTTACATAGGTTTCCCATGTCATATTCCAAATCATCCAATTACCACTTAGTTTCCACTGGTGCTTCCATATGTCTAGGTATCTTCCATGTGTCATCTATCACATGTTCAATTAGCCACCCAAAGATGCCAAAAGTTCATCCCACATGTTATACCTTATGGTTTCCACATCGTCTCATGTTCCAACTATCATCCATGTCACACCAACTTCCATCCATGTTTAAATTTCATTGTTATATGATCCATCTACTCACTAAGACAGTGAAATATAGATCTAGGTCATTTTATTAATTGTTTGCCTTGGTTTATCCCCAAATGCCTGTATGCCCAGATATACAGATACATGGTAGAGGCCAAGATGGAATAGAGTGAGCCAGATTAAATGTAGTATCTACCTCAAAACATTGACTTTGTGCATATCGAAATATTTGGATGCCTAAGTTTTACTACATGATGGTTCATCAATTTTGGTTCTCTATCAATCTATATTGGGGAGTGGAAAGTTTGGGTTTTAGCACTATTTTTCCTTTGATATGGAATTTTTGTATTTCTAAGAATTCAATCTGAAATGTTGAGTTTTCCATAGTTTTCTTCATGGCAAGGCTATGGGTTTCATAAGCCATATTCAATTAGAAAACTCCCTTTGAAATCCACATCAATGATGACATGTTATACATCATGTTCCTTAGCTTTGAAATTAATGACAACACTCACTCAACATAAAATCCATGTTGTGAAGGAAGAAAATGGAAAATGTCTATTGAAATACTTAAGAGAAATTATCCATAGCATTGACACTACTTGTTGAAATTATAGGAATATTTATAGCACAAAAAATAAACTTGACAGAGGGCATACGAAAACCTTGTCCATGTGCATCTTGATCTATGGAATCTAACAAAATTTTACGAGCTCCTAGCTCTTCAACTAATTTTTCAAGTTCATATTCTCCAATAAAATGACTCTCCTTACCACCATTAATTATGCATTGGTACCAATCATATTGTTCCCCCCTCCTTCTAGGAGGACCTATTTTCGCCATCTTAAAAGGTTCATCATTAGGAATTTGAAGGTAAACCCTCCAAGGATAAATGCTCATGAAAACGACCCGATTTACCTAAACATATGAAATCTTGTGGATGGTCGTGACTTCATCTAGATCATTGAATTTTGCATGGGATATTTGTTAGTATTTCAAGTATTGGTAGGGGTATTATTGAAGAAGAAGACTCAAAAACAACAAAATGATCAAGAATACCCATGTTCAAATCTGAGTTTTGTTCTCTTCATTCTTTAAATTAGTGTTGGCCCATTTATGACCCTTCAAATTCCCTCACCTCTTCCTAATAATATGGAAGTCATGATTGTGGTGCTTTTGTTACAAGCATGATGGGTATTTCTTGAATTGAAATAGCACATTATATTCTTTTAGTGGATTGTTCTCATGGATTATAGAAAACCTTATTGGATAAAAAAATATGTTGATCATGTCAAGATTTTGAGAGAGCTTATGAGCTTTCAATTTTTCGGAGGGGACAAGAGTGAGAGAACATGATTTTCAATTATTTTTGTGTTAGGGTTACAATAAAATATGGGTGCAAAATATAGAGATCCATGAAGGTTTATGGACGAGAGTCTAGGAAAGAAGGGTACCTTACCAATATGTGTTTCTTTCATGCAAAAAATGACACTAAGGGGACAATAAAGAATCTGAGAACGGGAATGAGAATGGTGAAAAAACCTAAATTGAGGGCCATGGAACTATTGCTAAGGATGGGCCGTGTACTAAGGGCTCTTGTAACACTATTATAACACGTCAATTGAAAGATAAACATTGTATTCATTTCATTAACAATAAAGATATAAATACAATATCTTGTGACCCTCTATTTCATCTTCCAAGAGGCCTCATGGCCACTGGAAGACTATTCAAGTTCACTTGTAACTTTTCTTCTTTCTTGCAAGTGAATAAAATAGATTTATACAATCCCTAAGATTAGTTTTCCAGCATGAGATATGATCATGCATCATGGATCTTACTTCTTTGGTTAGCTTATAATGAAAAAATATTTTCATTTTCAACATAAGTGCAGCGAAAATTTCACCACGTTAGGCAGTATATAAATGAAGTAAATTTAAACACCTCATTACTTTGTTCTATGTATTCCTCTTGATATTTTATATTCCACATTTCTAGGATCAACATAAAAGCTTTCAAATCTTTCTAAACCAATACATTAATGCCAAAGATTTCAAAGCTTATTTAATGATAGCATAAAGCACTCATTTTAAATATTGAATCACATAACATAATTAAAGCCTCGTGATAGTTTAGCTTCTTATTCTATAGGGGTCATAAAAAGTGGAGAACATAGAGAAAAACTCCAATCAAGTATACTAAGACACATAGGCCTCAATGTATGTAGATCCAATGCAATGAGATAAGTTCGAAGAGAAGAGCTAGTGGGATAAGTTATTACGATTTTATTTTTGGATGTCCTAAGAATCATATAGAATGCCTCTAATTCACATGATTGAGCACTTAATTGATTTTCAATAGCAAGTTTTTCTTTGACCAATGAAACAATCAAATAGTTTTCATCATTAATAAACTTTAAATATTTCAAAAAATAGATTTAGGAATTAATCAACAAAGGCCACTCCTAACTGATAATGTTGTTAATGTGCCATTATTCCAACTTAGAAAAACAGAAATCACACATGGAAAATATGTATAGAATATTACCTTATAAATATGATCAATAAAACAATGTTAATTATCCAAAAACTTAATCATCAAATAAACCACCCAATGCTATTATAATAAATTGTCATATTGTTAAATTTTAGGCCTCCACATTATAAACCACATTGAAAAATGTTTTCCCATACCCACTATTCGTCACTTTGATGCAATTAGAACCCTACATTCTCTTATTCGTTAAAAATCCACTTTCTCTTGTTTATAGTCAGTTAAGATGCCACGAGAACACTACTTTTCCCTCATTCGTTTAGAGCTATTTCCTAGAAATAGGTTATTTTAGAAAACTATGTAAGAGAGTTGGACTGACGGTACCAGCATCGATGGTGAATAGTCTATGGCCCATGTTGAAACATTTGGGTGTTGACTTTATAACAAGAGTATCAGTGTCAACACTGGCAGATTTGAAGAAAAATTAGAAAGTTTTGCAATTTCGTCGTGTATGCAAATATTGCTGTCCACGACATTTCGTAATGAAGTGGGATAGGATAATTGTTCATTAGATTACGTAGTCAAAGAAATTGTAACATGCACGAAGCTATCGAGACCCGCAAAGGGCGTTTGTTGGATAGAATTCTTATTTTTCTCCTACCGCATGTTATGCAGTGGACGAATACTGCTCTCTCATCAGCTTTCAGTAGAGCTGACGCACAGAAAATCTTTGGATGCAGGCCGATTAAGTTCTATATTTATTCAAAAGCGAGTGGATAACAAAAGTTCATCTATGCCAACTCTGACTAGCAACGAGTCAAATGCAAAATCATGGGGACCAAACGGTGAGTTACCACTAAAAACCTTCAATTGTCAGCCAACATATCTATGCAATATGCTGAGTCAAATGCAAAATCAATTGGTGAGTTACCACTCAAAACCTTCAATTGTCAGCCAACATATCTATGCAATATGCTGAGTCATTGACAAGTTGGAATTGACTAAAATGAAGTTTCAGTTGACTCAAATCTTAATTGACTAAAATGAAGTTTGACTTGACCGAAATCTTTCCTATTTACTTCAGGGGTAGCATCTTTTATAATCAGGTATAATCAAAATGAGCATTTAACAGGAAATTCTAATTTGGTAAGGATTCAGATCCATAGAAACCTTTATCAAAGAGGACACGTCTATTCTTATGGCAATTTCAATTTATAAAAAGGCAGACTCCATAAGAAAAAATAGAAATGTCTAACATATGAATTGTTAAGAGTAAGTATTTGAATTCATTTGTTAGTTCTAAATCTTTGATCAAGTGTCTGGTCAAAATATCAAAGCTATTAAGACTCCAATTCCATTTGGTGGTACCTGTAAAACAAAAATCAATTCCATGAGGTGCTACTTGGAAAAAATGGATTTTTCAATGCACGCCCCACGTTTTCATTATTATCATCTAAGAAGTCATAATATACTTGGACCTTTTTGTTTTGACCAAGATGGCGAATAACTTAAAATAAATGTTTTCACACGGCCAGAATGATGCTTGAATACAATAATAAAACCTAGTTTCTCGTCATGAGAGTGCTATTAAATTTAAATTATATGGATTAAGGGAACGACGAAGTTTAAAAGAAAGGAGAAAATAAACCCGGCCTCCTCGTCATAAATGTAAATATATTATTTGATAAATTTTCTATATGGACGAACCTTAATATTAAAATATATGTGGACCTTGAATACAAAATTGGTGTAACAGTTCTAATTTTCTGAATGTTTTGAGGTATTTTTCTAGATAAATTTTTGGAAAATGGATTAAAATAGGTTGAAATTAAAAGTTTGATATATGGATTTTTTTTGGGTTATAAAAAGACTTTTGTGTTTTATAAAATAGATAAATGTTTTTTAATGACATGGGTAAATTTTTTTTTAAATAAAGTGATTTAGTATTTTTTCAATACCTTCAAATATAAATTTGATTTGTTAGTTTTTTATAATTAAAATGATTCAGTATTTTTCAAAACCCTCAAGTTTTTTATAAATTCATAAATAAATTAAAGCAGTAAAAAAAAAATAACAAAAAATAACAAAAAATTGTTTAAACAAATTTAGATTAAAATTCCAAAATCTAAAATATTTAGATAACTCCATAAAAATGCACCCATCTATAAAAATAACGCTCGTTTTAGGACTTTCCATCTGCATTCCATAATTTCCAGTCGTTTCGTCCGTCTTCCGTGTGCCCCAAGAAAACGGAAAACGTTGGCCATACTTCAACTTAGGCTATAGATTTCTTTTTTTCAAATCTCCTTATTTGAATTCAACGTGGTGCCTGAGTTTAATTCCATTAGTGTTAATCTCCTTAGTATTCCTGGATTTTCTTAGGCAGTCGTCACATAGATGACGATTCTTGGGATTTCGAGAACTATAAAAGCGGGTTCTCTTCTGATACAGAAGCACATCGAATGCTTGAACTGCTGGGTGCTCATTTTTCATTGAACAGCAGCAAAACAGAAGTAGATAGCATTTCAGGATGAACGTATCAATGGATAAACCATTAAGGCAAGCGCAAGAACAAGCTAATCCTCGGTTGCCTTCAAGAGTAGCGCGCCTTTCATCGTTGGCAACGTCTGAAGCCCATGGAGAAGACTCTCCTTACTTTGATGGCTGGAAGGAGTATGACGCTAACCCCTACCATCAAGTAAACAACCCATCTGGAATTATCCAAATGGGCTTGCCGGAGAATCAGGTACATATCATAACTTATCTATTCATACTTTATGGTATCTTCGGAGACATGTTCGAAGATTATTAATGTTGGAACATTATTATTATTGTCATTATTATTTTTCAATTGGTGTATTTAGTTTGAGTGTTTTTTTTTTCAAGTTTAGGTTTTATGTTGAATTATGAGCTATTGGTATATATATGGTGTATTTGTTATATATATGGCGTGTTTGTGAGTTGAATTATAAGTTTTTGATACATAGTATGTTGGCTAGCTAAATTATACTTTCTTAATATATGAACTAACTGAATTATGAGTTTTTATATATATAGCATCCCAATTATTATATATATCTAAGAAAATTGTTAAATAGAGAGTTATATATATATATACAAAAAAGTTGCAAATTTCTCATCAAAAATTTTCATGGAATATATATATATATATATATATAAATAAAATTTCGCGCACATATTTGCTTAAAAAAAATCAATCGAATCGGATGATAATTACGATGTTATGAAATTACTTCGCAGCTATCATTCGATTTGCTGGAAAGCTGGCTCCTTGAGCATCCACAGTCATCAATTTGGGCCGAGGAGGGCGTGTCAAGGTTTAAGGAAATGGCTCTTTATCAAGATTACCATGGTCTCCCTGCATGCAGAGAGGTACAAAATTGTAACTCACTTACAGGCTTGGCATGTTCTCTACGAACTTTTTCTTTCCTGGTTGTCCAACCGAAAGATAACGTATTTGACTTAATGCAAGTGCTGCTGGATGAAATTAAAGCCTATTGGGTGTTGTGAATCGTTGATGCAGGCAATTGCGATGTTTATGGAAGAAGTGAGAGGAGGAAAAGCGAAATTTGAAAGAGATAGAATCGTGCTCACTGCGGGAGCAACTGCAGCCGGCGAGGTGTTGACATTCTGTCTAGCTGATCCCGGAGAAGCTTTTCTAGTGCCGACGCCATATTACACAGGGTAAGTTTGTTTTTGCATATTGTCATTGAAATTACTAGTGCCAGCGTAGCCTCATTCAGTCAATAAGGAAACTCATTTATATCAAATAAATAAATATTCTATATACCCGAGTATGGTGTCAACGAATCCGTAAATGTCAGCTGTCACTTTATCGCCAACTAGCGAAATATCTTATTGCCCCTTCGCACTTTAATAATTGTCAATAACTGCATGTGCTAGAAATTTAAGGCGTCTATTATTAACTAGAATATTATTAACTAGAATATTATGACCAAATTTATGATAATATAGTAAAAGCTTGTAATTGTAAAGTGAAAATGCAACTGAAGAAATCTTTTCTTACTGCAGTTTTGATAGAGATCTAAAATGGCGCACAGGATTGGAACTGATACCAGTACACTGCAGTAGCTGTGACGATTTTCAGATAACTATACCTGCACTTGAAGTAGCCTATCAGCAGGCCAGGGCACGAAATATACAAGTGAAGGGTCTTTTGATAACTAATCCTTCAAATCCATTAGGAACCACTATGGAAGCTACGACTCTAAGAAGGTTGCTCGCTTTTGTGTCTGAGAAGAACATCCATCTTGTCTGCGACGAGATCTATTCCGGATCAGTGTTTTCAACTCCAAACTTCACAAGCATTTCAGAGATTTTGGCCACGAATCAATTTTCTCACACTGACCGTGTTCATATTATTTACAGTCTTTCAAAAGACCTAGGACTACCGGGCTTCCGAGTAGGAGTCATTTACTCTTACAACGATACAGTCGTTAAGGCTGCTCGGAGAATGTCCAGTTTTTCGTTGGTTTCTTCACAGACACAACATTTGCTCGCTTCAATGCTCTCTGACACGAAATTTGTAAGAAAATATTTAGCAGAGAATAGTAAGAGGCTACGAAAGAGACACGAAATGTTCGTCTCTGGACTGCGTGTGGCTGGCATCAATTGCCTGAAAAGCAACGCATGTTTGTTCTGCTGGGTGGATCTCAGACATCTTCTACAATCCCGTAACCAAGAAGGAGAGATTAGACTGTGGAAGACAATTTCAAAAGAGATTGGGTTGAATGTTTCTCCCGGTTCTTCTTGCCACTGTAGTGAAGCTGGGTGGTTTAGGTTCTGCTTTGCTAATATGACTGATCAGACAGTGGAAGAGTCGTTGCATCGAATTCAGCTCTTTATTGAGAGGAGTGGCTCAGATGAACAATATAATAAAGGAGGGGCATGTCAGAAAAAATAATTGTTGTTTGAGATAATACGTCATTTATGATGCATACTAGAGATTACGGATTGGTTTGGTTTGTTAGAGGAAGTTGATATGCTCTCAACTTCTACCTCCAAGAGTAGAATTAGTTGGATCTCAGCAACACTATAAAAATTGTGATATATTCATTTGATTATAATATAGAAAATAATTATTGTGTGTTATTCCTATGTTCAATGGATGCTCTCTCCAATTTCTAATATGGTATCGGAAGATGGCCAGAAAAATGTGAGAGTAATGATTCTGTAGGAGAATAGATAGTTCAGTAAATTTATTTTTTGGGTAAAATTTTTCTGTGTTAGTTATTTTTTTTTTTTTGTGAGATTATGATCCGTTAACTACAATCCAGTAATCATTATCTCGATTTTTCTCTCTTTTCTCACCCTCGCGCTCAGCCTCACCTGGTTGCGTAGATGCCTTCAGCGCTGCAGAGGGCAGATGATGCTCAACGGTGCATATTTTACTCCATTGGGAGCAGGGGCATCTTTGGCGTATTTAAAGGCATCGAGTCTAGAGGCGAGGCCTTCAACGCTGGTTGGGCCACTCACCCAGAATGCAGACATACTCTCCTGCAACAAAAGAACTCGCTGCTAACCAAGTCTGTCCACCGAGGAAGTTCAAGTTCAACAATCTGTGAAATGTGGAAAAGAATTTGTGTACAACGAGTCCTTATCTAGTTTTTCAAATTATTTATCTTTTTCTTGTAACTAGTTCATTATAATTTCCTCCACTCATTTCCATCCTTCTAGTTGTGTTCATAAATGAGCTATTACTCCATTTTCATTATCATCTTGTCCTTCATATGTTCTGAGTTCCTCTTTCTATTATTTTCTCTTTCTTCTAATCATATTTATTTCATATAGTTCACTTGTGAGTCCACCTTCCATGTCAATAATTTCTTTAAAATATTCTGAATCAATTTTCTCTTAACCATACATATGGTTTCCAACTACCGTGAAGAGCTTCTCTTTTTGGTTTTCATCAGTCTCATAATCTTCTTCATTCTTTGATGAACTGAAATTGCCTTCTTTTGAGTAGAAACCTTTCTTTTAAAGAACTTCCACTTGTTATTCTTCCTAAAGTTATATTTTCATTTTATATCTTTTCGATGGTATCATTTTCATTATAAATTCATTCTGAAGTAAATATCCCTATCTTTCCATAGTGAAAACATTTGAATGATAACACAAAGTTTTCTTCTTCTTCATCTGAAATGTGGCTAGAGCAGTTTTGATCTTGATGTCCTTTTTACTTTCTTGATACTTTAAAGGAAAATTATTTGAGTCCTTGTTGATTCTTCTTTGTTCCCATATGATAAGAATAATTCCATGAAGCCTTTCCATAGTCACTTTCTACAACTCATACATTTATTCTATGATCAAAATTTTATCAACAAATATTGAAGAAACTGATTTCGACATCTTTTGTATTGCTATAGCATTATCAATCTTATCACATAATCCTTTCATTTTTTTATAGTACCATCCACTCTATGAAAGGGACTACCTATGTTTTCATCCTCATTCATTTTTAGGTTTTGATATTGTATCATGTAAGCCTGAAGTTTGGCATTATTAAACTTAATATCTCCTTCATAATTTTTTGCCAATTTAACCACCATTTCTTTAGCTGACTCATATTACATCACTTTGAAAACTTCTAAATTTGAAAGTTCACTGAGGAATTCATTCATATCTCTAGCATTACAATCGTATATTTTCCTACCAACTTTTTCAGTTGGAGAGGTTGTGGGTTTTAATACCCATTCAAAACAAATTTTCAAATATCCATACCAAGAGACATCAAGTAAATATTAATTCTAATTTTCCAAAATGTAAATTTTTTCCCATTGAATAGGGGAGTTCAAATTGAGAATGAACCATCATTACTTTTCATTTTCTTGTAAAATATTCCTTCTAACAATTAAGATATTACTAGAGAAATTTGGCTCTCATAGCAATTGTTGAATACTTAGGGGCCATGAATCCATATTATTATTTCTTAATAATATTTAATACTCTCACTTTATTAGTTATCTCTTTGGAAAGTATAAAATAAAAAGTCAAGGATAAACCACACATAATCAAGTGAACACATAAATAAAAAAATACTTAACGTGGAAACCCATAAATAGAAAAAAACCACAAAACAATTTCTTCTTTAAATGACGATTCAAGGTACCAACCAACAATTGCAAAGTCTGCAAGCATACACTTGCAGGAGGCATATATCCCCTTTTTAAATTTTTTGGTTCTAACCTAATAGAGACACCAATCTCCAAAGTTTTGTAGGAACCCACCTATAGGGAGCATTGATCCCCTCTCGATCCTTGATTTGAAATATGTTTTTTACAGTCTAACTTGTTCTTATTTTTCTCTTTTTCTACTTCCTACTCCATCTGTTACAGTCACTCAGTTCATTTGTTTGATATATCACTCACTCTTTCTTCTCTTTTACACTTCCACAATAATTTATCTCAAGCAAGAAACTCTCTTCTTCACACAACCTTGATTTCTCTATCACAACATCTTCACATATGCACTCTTTTAGCCATGTTTACAATTTTTTTTCCACTACATTTATAGATTATCCAATTTCTTTACCATAAGAATTTATCCATGGTATTTACTCATGGAATTATATCTTAACTAAATCACACTATTTTATTGACTAGTACAACGTGCCACCTTCTGTTCACACTATATCACAAGCCTCATATTCTACCTCTTTCCTTTCCTTGGCTATTTTTCCATTTGAGTGCTTGACTATGGTTTAGCTCCCTTCCATCCAAAATTTATTCACTTTCATATTTGTTTCTGCATGACCAGACACTGTAAATGGGGCTTGTCTTACCATTATTGAGTGAATATGGTATATGAGGTAATCACTGACAAGTGAAAATTGTACATGGGTAGATGGTACAATTCCCATACAACATTTTTAAATTTCCTTTAGATATAAAGTGTTGAGGACTTAACTCTTTGAAAATTAGGCCTCAAGCCTTATTCTTAAATTTTCACTTCCTCATACAAATGGATTATGGGTCTTCATTAATTGAGCACACTACTTACACAGACAGATGAGCAAGATTTCTAGATGCTCCTTTTTTATGTAAAACCACGAACCACTACAAAATTGACCAATTCCTTTTGTTATGATGTATTCAGGATGTAGGCCTTTGTTAATTTCATGAACCATGTACATGATAAGATCCATAGATGCCCAAATATCCTCCTTTTTAGTGGAGCCATAATTTTCAGAACCTCGATGAGCTTTTTTTTCTCACTTGAATATGGATCTAGGTCATTTTCTAGTGACCATGTTTTCTTCCTCATATGGATCACTAGATGCTCCTTTAACTCTGTCTACTCCCTAATGGCTAGATGACTAAAAAAGGGCCCCATTAGAGGTGGTCCATTTGTTACTTTTGGCACAACTACCTTGCTCCTTGTTATTTTGTCTGAAAAAAATACATAGGAAACCTTCGGCAAACCATTACTTTGGCACAAATATCAAGACTTTAGATTCACTTACATAGATTTCCCATGTCATATTCCAAATCATCCAATTACCACTTAGTGTCCACTGGTGCTTCCATATGTCTGGGTATCTTCCATGTGTCATCTAGCACATGTTCAATTAGCCACCCAAAAATGCCAAAAGTGCATCCCACATGTCATACCTTATGGTTTCCACATCATCTCATGTTCCAAATATCATCCATGTCACACCAACTTCCATCCATGTTTAAATTCCATTGTTATATGATCCATCTACTCACTAAGACAGTGAAATATAGATCTAGGTCATTTTATTAATTGTTTTCCTTGTTTTAGCTCCCTTCCATCCAAAATTTATTCACTTTCATATTTGTTTTTGCATGACCAGACACCGTAAATGGGGCTTGTCTTACCATTATTGAGTGAATATGGTATATGAGGTAATCACTGACAAGTGAAAATTGTACATGGGTAGATGGTACGATTCCCATACGACATTTTTAAATTTCCTTTAGATATTAAGTGTTGAGGACTTAACTCTTTGAAAATTAGGCCTCAAGCCTTATTCTTAAATTTTCACTTCCTCATACAAATGGATTATGGCTCTTCATTAATTGAGCACACTACTTACACAGACAGATGAGCAAGATTTCTAGATGCTCCTTTTTTATGTAAAACCACGAACCACTACAAAATTGACCAATTCCTTTTGTTATGATGTATTCAGGATGTAGGCCTTTGTTAATTTCATGAACTATGTACATGATAAGATCCATAGATGCCCAAATATCCTCCTTTTTAGTGGAGCCATAATTTTCAGAACCTCGATGAGCTTTTTTTTCTCACATGAATATGGATCTAGGTCGTTTTCTAGTGACCATGTTTTCTTCCTCATATGGATCACTAGATGCTCCTTTAACTCTGTCTACTCCCTAATGGCTAGATGACTAAAAAAGGGCCCTATTAGAGGTGCTCCATTTTTTACTTTTGGCACAACTACCTTGCTCCTTTTTATTTTGTCTGAAAAAAATACATAGAAAACCTTCGCCAAACCATTACTTTGGCACAAATATCAAGACTTTAGATTCACTTACAAATATTTCCCATGTCATATTCCAAATCATCCAATTACCACTTAGTGTCCACTGGTGCTTCCATATGTCTGGGTATCTTCCATGTGTCATCTAGCACATGTTCAATTAGCCACCCAAAAATGCCAAAAGTGCATCCCACATGTCATACCTTATGGTTGCCACATCATCTCATGTTCCAACTATCATCCATGTCACACCAACTTCCATCCATGTTTAAATTCCATTGTTATATGATCCATCTACTCACTAAGACAGTGAAATATAGATCTAGGTCATTTTATTAATTATTTTCCTTGGTTTATCCCCAAATGCCTGTATGCCCAGATATACAGATACATGGTAGAGGCCAAGATGGAATAGAGTGAGCCAGATTAAATTTAGTATCTACCTCAAAACATTGACTTTGTGCATATCGAAATATTTGGATGCCTAAGTTTTACTACATGATGGTTCATCAATTTTGGTTCTCTATCAATTTATATTGGGGAGTGGAAAGCTTGGGTTTTGGCACTATTTTTCCTTTGATATGGAATTTTTGTATTTCTAAGAATTCAATCTGAAATTTTGAGTTTTCCGTAGTTTTCTTCATGGCAAGGCTATGGGTTTCATAAGCCATATTCAATTAAAAAGCTCCCTTTGAAATCCACATCAATGATGACATGTTATACATCATGTTCCTTAGCTTTGAAATTAATGACAACACTCACTCAACATAAAATCCATGTTGTGAAGGAAGCAAATGGAAAATGTCTATTGAAATACTTAAGAGAAATTATCCATAGCATTGACACTACTTGTAGAAATTATAGGAATATTTATAGCACAAAAAATAAACTTGACAGAGGGTATACAAAAACCTTGTCCATCCGCATCTTTATCTATGGAATCTAACAAAATTTTACGAGCTCCTAGCTCTTCAACTAATTTTTCAAGTTCATATTCTCCAATAAAATGACTCTCCTTACCACCATTAATTATGCATTGGTACCAATCATATTGTTCCCCCCTCCTTCTAGGAGGACCTATTTTCACCATCTTAAAAGGTTCATCATTAGGAATTTGAAGGTAAACCCTCCAAGGATAAATGCTCATGAAAACGACCCGATTTACCTAAACATATGAAATCTTGTGGATGGTCGTGGCTTCATCTAGATCATTGAATTTTGCATGGGATATTTGTTAGTATTTCAAGTATTGGTAGGGGTATTATTGAAGAAGAAGACTCAAAAACAACAAAATGATCAAGAATACCCATGTTCAAATCTGAATTTTGTTCTCTTCATTCCTTAAATTAGTGTTGGCCCATTTATGACCCTTCAAATTCCCTCACCTCTTCCTAATAATATGGAAGTCATGATTGTGGTGCTTTTGTTACAAGCATGATGGGTATTTCTTGAATTGAAATAACACATTATATTCTTTTAGTGGATTGTTCTCATGGATTATAGAAAACCTTATTGGATAAAAGAATATGTTGATCATGTCAACATTTTGAGAGCTTGTGAGCTTTCAATTTTTCGGAGGGGACAAGAGTGAGAGAACATGATTTTCAATTATTTTTGTGTTAGGGTTACAATAAAATATGGGTGCAAAATATAGAGATCCATGAAGGTTTATGGATGAGAGTCTAGGAAATAAGGGTACCTTACCGATATGTGTTTCTTTGATGAAAAAAATGACTCTAAGGGGACAATAAAGAATCTGAGAATGGGAATGAGAATGGTGAAAACACCTAAATTGAGGGTCATGGAACTATTGTTAAGGATAGGCCGTGTACTAAGGGCTCTTGTAACACTATTATAACACGTCAATTGAAAGATAAACATTGTATTCATTTCATTAATAATAAAGATATAAATACAATATCTTGTGACCCTCTATTTCATCTTCCAAGAGGCCTCATGGCCACTAGAAGACTATTCAAGTTCACTTGTAACTTTTCTTCTTTCTTGCAAGTGAATAATACAGATTTATACAATCCCTAAGATTATTTTTCCAGCACGAGATATGATCATGCATCATGGATCTTACTTCTTTGGTTAGCTTATAATGAAAAAATATTTTCATTTTCAACATAAGTGCAGCGAAAATTTCACCACGTTAGGCAGTATATAAATGAAGTAAATTTAAACACCTCATTACTTTGTTCTATGTATTCCTCTTGATATTTTATATTCCACATTTCTAGGATCAACATAAAAGCTTTCAAATCTTTCTAAACCAATACATTAATGCCAAAGATTTCAAAGCTTATTTAATGATAACATAAAGCACTCATTTTAAATATTGAATCACATAACATAATTAAAGCCTCTTGATAGTTTAGCTTCTTATTCTATAGGGGTCATAAAAAGTGGAGAACATAGAGGAAAACTCCAATCAAGTATACTAAGACACATAGGCCTCATTGTATGTAGATCCAATGCAATGAGATAAGTTCGAAGAGAAGAGCTAGTGGGATAAGTTATTACGATTTTATTTCTGGATGTCCTAAGAATCATATAGAATGCCTCTAATTCACATGATTGAGCACTTAATTGATTTTCAATAGCAAGTTTTTCTTTGACCAATGAAACACTCAAATAGTTTTCATCATTAGTAAACTTTAAATATTTCAAAAAATAGATTTAGGAATTAATCAACAAGGACCACTCCTAACTGATAATGTTGTTGATGTGCCATTATTCCAACTTAGAAAAACAGAAATCACACATGGAAAATATGCATAGAATATTACCTTGTAAATATGATCAATAAAACAAAGCTAATTATCCAAAAACTTAATCATCAAATAAACCACCCAATGCTATTATAATAAATTGTCATATTGTTAAATTTTAGGCCTCCAGATTATAAACCACTTTGAAAAATGTTTTCCCATACCCACTATTCGTCACTTTGATGCAATTAGAACCCTACATTCTCTTATTCGTTAAAAATCCACTTTCTCTCATTCATAGTCAGTTAAGGTGCAACGAGAACACTACTTTTCCCTCATTCGTTTAGAGCTATTTCCTAGAAATAGGTTATTTTAGAAATCTATGTAAGAGAGTTGGACTGACGGTACCAGCATCGATGGTGAATAGTCTATGGCCCATGTTGAAACATTTGGGTGTTGACTTTATAACAAGAGTGTCAGTGTCAATACTGGCAGATTTGAAGAAAAATTAGAAAGTTTTGCAATTTCGTCGTGTATGCAAATATTGCTGTCCACGACATTTCGTAATGAAGTGGGATAGGATAATTGTTCATTAGATTACGTAGTCAAAGAAATTGTAACATGCACGAAGCTATCGAGATCCGCAAAGGGCGTTTGTTGGATAGAATTCTTATTTTTCTCCTACCGCATGTTATGCAGTGGACGAATACTGCTCTCTCATCAGCTTTCAGTAGAGCTGATGCACAGAAAATCTTTGGATGCAGGCAGATTAAGTTCTATATTTATTCAAAAGCGACTGGATAACAAAAGTTCATCTATGCCAATTCTGACTAGCAACGAGTCAAATGCAAAATCATGGGGACCAAACGCTGAGTTACAGCTAAAACCCTTCAATTGCCAGCCAACATATCTATGCAATATGCTGAGTCATTGACAAGTTGGAATTGACTAAAATCAAGTTTGACTTGACTGAAATCTTAATTGACTAAAATGAAGTTTGAATTGACTGAAACCTTTCCTATTTACTTCAGGGGCAGCATCTTTTATAATCAGGTATAATCAAAATGAGCATTTAACAGGAAATTCTAATTTGGTAAGGATTCAGATCCATAGAAACCTTTATCAAAGAGGACACGTCTATTCTTATGGCAATTTCAATTTAAAAAAAGGCAGACTCCATAAGAAAAAATAGAAACGTCTAACATATGAATTGTTAAGAGTAAATATTTGAATTCATTTGTGAGTTCTAAATCTTTGATCAAGTGTCTGGTCAAAATATCAAAGCTATTAAGACTCCAATTCCATTTGGTGGTACTTGGAAAACAAAAATCAATTCCATGAGGTGGTACTTGGAAAAAATGGATTTTTCAATGCACGCCACACGTTTTCATTATTATCATCTAAGAAGTCATAATATACCTGGACCTTTTTGTTTTGACCAAGATGGCGAATAACTTAAAATAAATGTTTTCACACTGCCAGAATGATGCTTGAATACAATAATAAAACCTAGTTGCTCGTCATGAGAGTGCTATCAAATTTAAATTATATGGATTAAGGGAACGACGAAGTTTAAAAGAAAGGAGAAAATAAACCCGGCCTCCTCGTCATAAATGTAAATATATTATTTGATAAATTTTCTATATGGACGAACCTTAATATTAAAATATATGTGGACCTTGAATACAAAATTGGTGTAACAGTTCTAATTTTCTGAATGTTTTGAGGTATTTTTCTAGATAAATTTTTGGAAAATGGATTGAAATAGGTTGAAATTAAAAGTTTGATATATGGATTTTTTTTGGTTATAAAAAGACTTTTGTGTTTTATAAAATAGATAAATGTTTTTTTGATTAATGACATGGGTAAATTTTTTTTATAAATAAAGTGATTTAGTATTTTTTCAATACCTTCAAATATAAATTTGATTTGTTAGTTTTTTATAATTAAAATGATTCAGTAATTTTCAAAACCCTCAAGCTTTTTATACATTCATAAATAAATTAAAGCAGCAAAACAAAAAAAATAACAAAAAATTGTTTAAACAAATTTAGATTAAAATTCCAAAATCTAAAATACTTAGATAACTCCATAAAAATGCACCCATCTATTAAAATAACGCTCGTCTTAGGACTTTCCATCTGCATTCCATAATTTCCAGTGTTTTCGTCCGTCTTCCGTGTGCCCCAAGAAAATGGAAAACGTTGGCCATACTTGAACTTAGGCTATAGATTTGTTTTTTTTCAAATCTCCTTATTTGAATTCAACGTGGTGCCTGAGTTTAATTCCATTAGTGTTAATCTCCTTAGATTATTGTATTCAACTTAGGGCCAGACTTTAATTCCATCAGTATTCCTGGATTTTCATAGGCAGTCGTCACATAGATGACGATTCTTGGGATTTCGAGAACTATAAAAGCGGGTTCTCTTCTGATACAGAAGCACATCGAATGCTTGAACTGCTGGGTGCTCATTTTTCATTGAACAGCCGCAAAACAGAAGTAGATAGCATTTCAGGATGAACGTATCAATGGATAAACCATTAAGGCAAGCGCAAGAACAAGCTAATCCTCGGTTGCCTTCAAGAGTAGCGAGCCTTTCATCGTTGGCAACGTCTAAAGCCCATGGAGAAGACTCTCCTTACTTTGATGGCTGGAAGGAGTATGACGCTAACCCCTACCATCCTGGAAACAACCCATCTGGAATTATCCAAATGGGTTTAGCGGAGAATCAGGTAGATAACATCCCATATCTGTTACTAATCTATCATCTCTCACACATATAATGTGCTGGAAAACAATTTAATTTTCTGGAGTATGACGCTAACCCTTACCATCAAGTAAACAACCCATCTGGAATTATCCAAATGGGCTTGGCGGAGAATCAGGTACATATCATAGCTTATCTATTCATACTTTATGGTATCTTCGGAGACATGTTCGAAGATTATTAATGTTGGAACATTATTATTATTATCATTATTATTTTTCAAGTGGTTTGTTTAGTTTGAGTGTTTTTTTTCAAGTTTAGGTTTTATGTTGAATTATGAGCTATTGGTATATATATGGTGTGTTTGTTATATATACGGCGTGTTTGTGAGTTGAATTATAATTTTTTGATATATATAGCATTATATATATCTAAGAAGATTGTATAAAAAAAAAAATGCAAATTTCTCATCAAAAATTTTCATGGAATATATATATATATATATATAATTTCACACACATATTTGCTTAAAAAATGCATCGAATCGGATGATAATTACGATGTTATGAAATTACTTCGCAGCTATCATTCGATTTGCTGGAAAGCTGGCTCCTTGAGCATCCACAGTCATCAATTTGGGCCGAGGAGGGCGTCTCAAGGTTTAAGGAAATTGCTCTTTATCAAGATTACCATGGTCTCCCTGCTTGCAGAGAGGTACAAAATTGTAACTCACTTACAGGCTTGGCATGTTCTCTACGAACTTTTTCTTTCCTGGTTATCAACCGAAAGATAATGTATTTGACTTAATGCAAGTGCTGCTGGATGAAACTAAAGCCTATTGGGTGTGGTGAATCGTTGATGCAGGCAATTGCGATGTTTATGGAAGAAGTGAGAGGAGGAAAAGCGAAATTTGAAAGAGATAGAATCGTGCTCACTGCGGGAGCAACTGCAGCCAGCGAGGTGTTAACATTCTGTCTAGCTGATCCCGGAGAAGCTTTTCTAGTGCCGACGCCATATTACCCAGCGTAAGTTTGTTTTCGCATATTGTCATTGAAATTACTAGTGCCAGCGTAGCCTCATTCAGTCAATAAGGAAACTCATTTACATCAAATAAATCAATATTCTATTTACCCGAATATGGTGTCAACGAATCCGTAAATGTCAGCTGTCACTTTGTCTCCAACTAGCAAAATATCTTATCGCCCCTTCGCACTTTAATAATTGTCAATAACCGCATGTGCAAGAAATTTAAGGCGTGTATTATTAACTAGAATATTATGACCAATTTTATGATAATATAGTAAAAACTTGTAATTGTAAAGTGAAAATGCAACTGAAGAAATCTTTTCTTACTGCAGTTTTGATAGAGATCTAAAATGGCGCACAGGATTGGAACTGATACCAGTACACTGCAGTAGCTGTGACGATTTTCAGATAACTATACCTGCACTTGAAGTAGCCTATCAGCAGGCCAGGGCACGAAATATACAAGTGAAGGGTCTTTTGATAACTAATCCTTCAAATCCATTAGGAACCACTATGGAAGCTACGACTCTAAGAAGATTGCTCGCTTTTGTGTCTGAGAAGAACATCCATCTTGTCTGCGACGAGATCTATTCCGGATCAGTGTTTTCATCTCCAAACTTCACAAGCATTTCAGAGATTTTGGCCACGAATCAATTTTCTCACACTGACCGTGTTCATGTTATTTACAGTCTTTCAAAAGACCTAGGACTACCGGGCTTCCGAGTAGGAGTCATTTACTCTTACAACGATACAGTCGTTAAGGCTGCTCGGAGAATGTCCAGTTTTTCTTTGGTTTCTTCACAGACACAACATTTGCTTGCTTCAATGCTCTCCGACACGGAATTTGTAAGAAAATATTTAGCAGAGAATAGTAAGAGGCTACGAAAAAGACACGAAATGTTCGTCTCTGGACTGCGTGTGGCTGGCATCAATTGTCTGAATAGCAACGCGGGTTTGTTCTGCTGGGTGGATCTCAGACATCTTCTACAATCCCGTAACCAAGAAGGAGAGATTCGACTGTGGAAGACAATCCTGAAAGAGATTGGGTTGAATGTTTCTCCCGGTTCTTCTTGCCACTGTAGTGAAGCTGGGTGGTTTAGGTTCTGCTTTGCTAATATGACTGATCAGACAGTGGAAGAGTCGTTGCATCGAATTCAGCTCTTTATTGAGAGGAGCAGCTCAGATTAACAATATAATAAAGGCATCTCAGAAAAAACTATTGCATGCAGATGATTTTAACTTCAGTGAGAAATTCCCAGTCATTGACGTTCATGGTTCGTTGACGTTCATGAAAGTCCAATCAGGTCGAAGAAGCATCCAGATCGGGCGTTACACGACAAAAATGGAAAGTTGTGGCTTCTTAATTCGTTCAATTACAGCGCAGGACGGGATATAAGGCTTACCGATTTGATTTTTTTTAACTTCCAATAAAATTGTTAATGTCGAGTTTTGATAGATAGACAATACCATTAGTAATATGATAATGTCATGAATTATTCTTTACGTAGTCTGTGATAAATAAAATTAAATTGCAATTAGCCAACCATCGGATGGAGAAATTCACATGTACACCACTCATCTTGAATTCATGTAAAATTTTGTTTTAATATGTGCATATTGTCTTAAACCAAATTGCAGATATTTCGAAATTTTTGTTAATCGTATTTAATGGTAATAAATATATATTTTTACGCCGAAGGCGTTCCAGCTTGTTCCTCAAGCTACCGTTCATAGATATAATTATTATTTAAAAATATCTATATTGACATCTGCATCGATCCAGTCCGACTTACTGTGAGCGGTGGGTCATCCTTCCCTCTGACTTTTTCACTTACGGTCCACGATTTCTTTGAATGTCTACGCCTTATATGTGCAGCTCATTTCAAAGATGGATTATATTCATATTTATATTTCCTTACGTAATTAAGTTTTAAAATATTATATTTTATAAAACATTATATATTTTAAAAATATTAGATATTTAAAAGATGGATAATATTCATATCTATATTTCTCAACATAATTAAGTTTTAGAATATTATATTTTATAAAACATTATATATTTTTATGGACAAGTTTTTTTCTTATGTTGAAATTTATGACTATTTGATACTTGAATGAGATTTTTAGATTTAGATTATTTAAAAATTGTAAAATGAAACGGATTAGTTGAGTGATTTTTAGAATTAGATTATTTAAAAATTGTAAACTGTAATAGATTAGTTGAGTGCTCAAGAAGTTTATAATTTAATTATTTTATTTTAGTAATTTATAATTTATTGAGATTTTTAGAATTAGATTATTTAAAAATTGTAAAATGTAATGGAATAGGTTGAATGCTCAAAAAGATTATATTTTTTTGTTTTAATAACTTATAATTTAATTTCTTTGTTTTAGTAATTTTATAATTTTTTTGTTCTCTGTGTTATTTTTTTTATAAATTAGAAGTTTACTGTATAACATGTATATTTATTATTCTAATTTTTTTTTTTGGGAGCATTTAAATTTTCTGGCAATGAGAACTGATTATTTGAAACGACGTGGCAATGGCTTTCAAGTAATGAGAACATTTTTTTAAGGTTGGTCACGTAGAGTTCCAAAAGTGATCATTTCCATCTATTCTTACATTCATTAGTTTTATCACAAGTGACCAGTGGCCAATCAAAGAAGTTTAAGAACGGCCAATCAAAGAAGTTTAAGAGCGTTCGGGTTATTGCTTCTCCTTCCCAAAACTTTTTCTTTTTAAGTTTTTGAGAGAATTACAGGCAATTATTGGAATACGTCAGTGTTTCTCATGAAGTAGGTCACATTCATGTTGGTGTCCATTTTAGACAAGCATGTTTCTAAACAAACATTGTCTAGGGGCCACATATTTATATACATGTGCAGGTAAATATCTATTCGTATGGATTCGCTAGTAAGAGGACTACAATGAAATTGAGTACTATGTTCTTCAATTTTACTATTTCGAGTATGGTTGTACTGGTCTAAAATTGGAATTCATTATTATACATGTTTTCTCTATTTCTCAGTGTCAAAATATAGTTTTAACATTTAAATTTGATTGATGCATATTTAATTAAAGTCATGGTATTGAACCCACAAAAGAGGCACTCAAACAATTGCACCAATTTACCTTTGGAGGTTTGAGGTTTTTCATTGAATGTTAATATTTTAATATTTTAAAAGAAATAAAATGTGAATATGCAAACTATATCTATATTATTCATCAAATAGATTACACACATTTATACATGAATTAGTCTCAAGATAGGAGATCTATCTTAGACGTACAATAAGTTGGTTGAGGGAATATCTCAACCTCACACCAAATAAGGAAACTAGTTTTAGCTAACCTAGGAAATAGGAACAGACTCTATTCATAGAGAGTCACAACTGGACAAGTAGGAATTACACATTCTAACACACCCCCTTAATGACTACTTGTCTCGTTTTTCCACCATAGTTCGAAACTCTTTAAAATACTCAAATATGTCACTTTTCCTTCTAATGAAATAGACCCAAGTATACCTAGATCTATCATCAATAAAAATAACAAAGTATGAAGCACCACCAAGAGACCTAGTTTGCATAGGTCCACATACATCAGTGTGAATTAATTCAAGTATATCATACTTTCGTTTCTCAGTATGAACCGGAAACTCTTCTCTATGCTGCTTACCAAGTGCACAAGCTTCACATGGTAAATGTTCACACTTCATAACAGGAAGACCATCAACCATTGATTTCCTTTGTAACAACGATAAATCATTTTAATTTAGGTGCCCATACCTGTGATGCCATAATTCTGCAGTCGATGTCTCTTTGGATGTCAATGCAACATGGCGCTTCACTGTCACATCCAATCTGTATAATCCTCCAACCCTGGTACCTGTAGAAACAACCCTGTAGTGGTCCTGAACATCTTTCACTATACACCCCAATTTACCAAATTCAACTTTTAAATGATTATCAGTTATAGTGGAAACAGATATCAAATTCTTTCTGAGAGCAGGTACATACATCACATTATGAATCTGTCGCATTTGTCCATTAGGTAAGTACACATTTATTATGCCATAGCCTTGAACTTTAAGTGACCTGTCATCTCCTAGGTAAATGTGTGTACCATCAGATTTCTCATAATATTTATCATACCATTCTTTATTACAAGTCATGTGTGCCGATGTACCAACCGCTGCAACCGCTAGTCTCATAGGATGTCCTTCGTATACATGGTTCTGTCAACCATTATCACTGCATACATGTACCTGTATCCACATATCCACCTCCAACGTGGGTTTTATCGGATGACCCGTAACCATGCTCTTCTTTCATCGGGGTTTTATCGGATGACCCGTAACCATGTTTTTCCTTCAGTGGCAAACACTAACACAGACCTGTTTCTAGTCTGCTTCACTATTATACGTGGTTTCTAGCTGACCACAAACTGACACTGCAAAATGGTTTCTGGCTGACCATGAACCTGTAGTTACAAAGTGGTTTTGAGATTACCACGAACTTTTACGGGGATACACATGCCTTTATAAGGCTTACATACTCCATATCTTGGAATTACCAGGTACATAAAATGACCACTACAAAACCATCCTAGACTTGCTTACCATTCAACTCTGTGACTCATTAAAAACCACACAAAACAAACTTTCACTTTCGTTGTCCATCCTCCTTTAAATGTTGCTTTTCCTTTACTCCATCTTTGAAATTGTATTCCACTGCTTTAATCAATTTCTTCTAAAAAAACATATCCAAGCTTGGCACCTTCATCTTGAATCTTTCCATCTTCAATTCGCTATTATTAGAGTGATCAGTTCTAACAAATAGCGTTTTCATGCTAAGTTGATCAGACTCAACATACTTAAAAAAAATAATTCAAGAAAAAACAATTCAATTCCCCAAGCATTATGGAGATAGAAGCAGTGAATCTATCTCGCAACATATCTAGCTCCCAAAAAAAATTCGATACAACCAAAAATGAGGTACATCCAAATCCATGTGGATTTTGGATCTAGTTTAAGTTTTGATGAAACAGCAGTGTAAATCAATTTGCAAAGGATGCGCCCATGCTCAGAAGATCCTTTCCTGCTAGTTCTCGTATTGTAATCGAGCTTCCACTTGTAGCTGCTTTAGATAGAAGTAATTGAAAATCCCTAATATGGGAACTCAATTCCAATCTACAGAGTTACGAAATTCCCGTGCACCAAATCGTTCTGCACCAAATACCAGACACAACGCCAAGCTTTTCTGGAAAACACAGGTGCCAACGCCGGCTGCGAGATCTCGAGGCCGTGCTTTCTCACAATTCCAATATATTTCTCTGCATCGAAATGGCGGACCCCCAGATCTTCATCCCATATGAAAACATATTCATACGAAGCCACCACGTCCGGATGAAAAACCCGCTTAGCAAAAAAACTGTTTCAAAAACTGCACCAAATAACAAACTCAACACATGTCACGTGCTTGGCACGAACAACAATCTAACCAGCAACCCGCGCACTGGCAGAGATTTGGATCCAAGGCAGCGGACGTGATCCACGCTCACCGCACCAAAAAAAGATACGTGAATACTTCAAGCGCTGGCTTGAATAGCCACTCACGTTGGCAATCTTAAACAAAAAATTCCACGCAATGTTTTAATAAAAAACTTAGACCAGCAATGTTTGAAAAAATTTCGACCAGCAAACTTCAGCGTCACGCGCTGGTAATTTTGACTGTGAATTGCGCTTACAGCATATGTAATGCGTATGTGATGTCAAACACAGCTCATAAGAGAAATTTCAGCTCAAACACGCTTCAGAATGCAGAAAACGGTTCAACTTTCAGGCGTTGTACTAATCGAATTGCTGGACACGCGTTTCAAACTCCACGCAATGTCTGTCACTCCGCGCAATTAACAACTCCGCGCACATTTAAAACAAATGCTTTGAAACTTCGCAATCGACTCTTTACAAAAAAAACGCCTTTAATAATTTGCTGCTCACACTGTTTGATTGGACGCAGCAGATTCACAGATTTTTCATAAGAGATGGCTCACACTCCACACGCTCCACGCTTCCGCTGCAAACTGTACGCTTCCGCTGCGCTGTTACTCAGCGGCGATTACAACGATCACAGCCAAACAAAAATTCACTCAAACATTTCAGATTTGCTCAGCCTCCATGACTTCAATTTCAGATTTGCTCACAGCATTATATACTCTTACTTTTCCTCAGCCCAGGAGGGGCCGAGGTCCAGGCCATATGGCTCCGATACCAAAACAAAATTTCAATCTGCAAACTATCTTATTAATTAAATAGATTACACACATTTATACATGAATTAATCTCAAGATAGGAAATCTATCTTGGACGTACAATAAGTTGGTTGAGGAAATATCTCAACCTCACACCAAATAAGGAAACTAGTTTTAGCTAACCTAGGAAATAGGAACAGACTCTATTCATAGAGAGTCACAACTAGACAAGTAGGAATTACACATTCTAACAAAAAGTTGTAACTCCTATGAAAAGACATTGAATTTTTTTTTTCACTCTTTTGATCTGAGAAGGCCGGAGAGAATATCCGGCTCAACTGCAAGGAAAATTCCAAAGCTCTGGCCAACAATTTGTTAAGGACTAGGTGAAGTAGTGCTCCTTGTGGTGTTATGGCTGAAGGTTAAAAGCAGGTTCATCAAGTATGATATCTTATTATCTAAGACTATATTATATAGTACAAATTTTGAGGGATTAAGGTTATTTCTCATTGAGTTCTATTATGAGGTTGTTCCTCATGGCATTATTCATAGATTATGTAAGCTCATTATTTTCAAAATATTTATTTCAAGGGCACATAAATATCAGAATTACATTGTTAGCACAACACCTCTATGAAAAGCACAAATTTCCCTCTCATGACATTCCGGGTCACTAGGTTTTTTTGCATGTTTTCACCCATTTTCATCTCTTCTTTTCATTTAATATTATTTTCAACCATTGCCAATTAATGTACACATCCTTAGAATTCTCAAATCGTAAAATGATTTGATTGGAAAACAAGATGGTGAGTAACAAGATTCATTGCCAAAGGGTTTTCCAGCTTATGAAAAGCAAAAGGGATAGGAGACCATATCAGAAATATTACCAATAGTTCCTATTTTCATTTTCAAATCTCTGTATATGTGTATGGATGATATTTTTGTTTCTTCGAAGCATTTTTTTGTACTAGGGAGCCTTAAAGATGTGACTTATTTTTATTTTTATGTTTTTTTCTTCAAGTGTGGAAAAACCCTAAACACCCTGCAAAACGACTTGGATGGTTTGAAAAGAAAACAAAATGTCATTTTAAAAGTGAGAGATGGCTAGTCCTCACAATCATTGTTAGTTTCAATGAAGTGGGTAGTTGAAACATCTTTAAGAAAATAATTTCTTATAGCTTACTATTTCAGGACTGTTAATGCCATTATTATATGAATGTTTAACCTATTTTGACATTTAACAGTCGATGTTAAACTAGTATTTTAAAGTGCATATGGATAGTTTATAATATAGTTCATAAGTGTTTTCTTAAAAATAATCTAGATAGTATATTGAAAATGTTGTTATTTTTGGATTGTGCTCCTAAGGAAATATGTCATGGAAGTTTTTTCACTACTAGTGGGCTTGAAAGTTCCATTAATATTTAGAGAAAGGAAAAAATGTTATTTGCATATTGAGAAATTTTTAAAAGCAGTGTCTTTCATAATTTTTGGCCTGGAAAGTCTCATTAATCTTCAGAAACATGGAAACATTATTTGGGACCCTAAAAAATGATTAAAGGATGTTTCATTAATCTTTAGAAAATGCACAAAATTAACTCAGAATTTGAGAAAATATAAGGGAAAATTGTTTATTGTTTATATAGGCTTTATATTTTTATTTTGTTGATAATATTAATGATTTTCCAATTTTTATTTTTTTTATTTTAGATATATATATATTTTCAATTTTTGTGTGAAAACCTTCCATGGAGAACTTTGCAAATAATTTTGGTGTTTCTTTTCACCTTGTAATTCCATACAATTCCATGGATTGTCCAAAACACTTGGTTTCTTCTCTTGTGCTCCAGATAGACATGGTATGGTATGCCATTTGAAAATATGGGCAACCCAACTTACGAGTGCTTTTTGGGAAGTTTTGGGTCCCCTGTCCGACATTAAAATGCATCTAGCGTTAAGTGTTGAGTCGGGTATTTTATGGTTTGGTTGTATTGTTGAGTTTTTATACTTATACCATCATGATCTTTAAATGGTTTCCAGGTCTTGGGAAGATATGGACTTTAATATGCTGCAGAGGATATTGTTTAGGGAAGATTGTTTTGTGGAATATTTCCTCCACAAGAAGATGATATGGACTATTTTTATGTGAAACCATTTTCTATATAGGAACTAATTACGGATAATATCTTTGAATTGTTTAGGGAAGATCGTTTTCCTAGAATATTTCGCTAATCTTTACCAAATATTTTATGAAACTGCCCTCATCTAATAGTATGTAAGCTATACATAGTGTATAAGTATTTTTGAGGCAAGAGAATGCCATATTTTTCATATTTGAAACCTATTCAATCTTTGGTGGATGAATGTTGGATCTAGGTCCAAAGAATGGAGTAATTTTTTTGGTCATTACATGAAGTCATGGAAATTATTTCATAAATATATTTGACGTTTATACTACAATCATGGACTTAAAGCATATGTAAAATATGAAAAGAGAGAAGATCCAAGTTTTAAGCAATTAATCATCATTTTTTAAGTTTTAAGGTAAAAATTGAAAGTTAAATTTATTTGATGAGATTTTACTTAAATATTGGTTTTACTTACTTGCATATTCTAGAATCCTCTGTTCCTTTGAATCGCTTGGTACAAATGCTATTTTTAAATGTCGTGGCACTCATCTTGACTTCATGTGAAATTTTCTTTTAATATATGTAATTTTTTTAAAACCAAATTGCTAACATTTCGAGCTTGTTGTTAACTTAAATTTGGCGACATTGTCATTCTATCAACAAAAATTGGGAAGCTTTGAAGGGGCAGGATGAGATCGAATAGCTTCATGTGTGTTAATTTATTTATTTTTAAGAAACATGGGAGAATCTATAATTCAGGATTATTTAGGCTAGGTGAAAATTTAAACCAGGTTGTTGCTACTATAACTTCAAACTATTGCCAACTTGGAAGCTAGAACCTAACAATAACTTAAAAATGTTTTGTCAACAACCACACTTTTTTCAATGAACACAACATTCATAGGGTACTCGATGGCAATGAATAAGCGCACAGAAAAAACTATAGGGGCTTAATTAACATTGTCACTTATTTATGAAACTAGGGACATAGGTAACCATTCTCTTAGCACTTGAAAAATACCTAGGAAATTAATATATAAGAAATCAATTATTAGGCCCCTCGTCCTTCATTGGTTAGCTCTTATATTTTTATGAAGGCGAGACGTGTTCCTTCCAGAGGTTTCCCACTCTTTTTTAGCAGTTTTCCACTCTTTTCTGTCACCCCATTGAACACTTTTTATAGAGAATTTCACCCCTTGAATGCCTGTTATAAAGTGTGTTATACTATTCTTCCAGCGTATCTGGAATTTCCTTCCCCAAACTGTAGCGCTTTCATTTTTGGCAGACCTTCATAATGGAATACATATCTTTGTCATAGCTAGGACACTTTGATACTGTGTTTGAAAGTGTATCAATGTGATATACCACTCGATGCCCTTTTTGAGTAAGAACTACACCAATAGCATAATTAGAGGCATCTTTCTCAATCTCAAATGGTTTATGCAGGTTTCATAATGTGAGAATGATGCAGAGTAGAGGTGATGCTTCAACTCGGTGAATTCCTTCTACTGGGTGACTTGAATCAAAGGCCAAGTGATATGAGAGAACCCCAACACGAACCTGCGGTAGAAGTTGGTGAGACCCAAAAACTTATGGAGCTCTGTTAGAGTGGTCAGTGTTGGCCAATCATGAATGAAATATATGTTTACTTGGTCAACATGCACACCCTACTCATCAATGATGTACCCTAGATATTGAACCTGGGTCATGCAACAAGTGTATTTCTTCAAATTTATACACAACTTGTGTTGTCACAGTGTTTGGAGGGCATGTCAAATGTGGTGAAGGTGCTCTTCCCAAATTTAGTTGAAGATTAGGATGTCATCCAAATACACAACTACGAATGATTTAGTGAAAAGCCACAATATGTCATCCATCAACCTCATGAAGTTTTTGGGGGCATTCGTCAACCTGAAAGGCATGACCATCCATTTGGAAAGACCATCCTTTGTTTTGAAGGCAGTATTCCACAGATTGAAGGGTTTGATTGGAACCCGGTGATAACAACACTTCAAGTCAACATTTATGAAATATTTTCCTCCCTTGAGCTGGTCCAGAAGGTCATTAATCCGTGGGATCAGATACTTATTCCAGATAGTGATCTTGTTCAACACCCGATAGTTAATAAAGAGTCTTTGGGTCTTGTCCTTTTTATGCAAAAACACAATCATGCTTCCACAGGGTGATGAACTTGGCATGATGTGCCCTTTCTGTAGCATATCTTGAATTTGCCTCTTTATTTCATTGTTCTCCAGAAAAAAGGGTCGATAGATCAGTCCATTGGGTAATGGCGCACTGGGGGTCAGATTGATGGAGTTCTTTATCGAAAAGTGTAGAGGTACCTCTGTGGGTGAGGTGAAGATTCCCTTGTACTCCTCCATGACCTTGTCCATATTTTATCATCGTGTGAAGGAACCATGTTTGGAGGTCATGGCCAGAATCTTCTTCTTACCTTGAGGGAGAATCATAAGGAAAACAAATTTCTCGATCTCGGAAATGATCTTACTGCATTTTTTTGAAGTGATGAAAGTTATGGCAGTACGCAGTGCTACCTCTAGTAACCTGTACAAATTATTGCCCAAAGTAATAATAACAATATGAGGCCTAGATTCATACATAGCATGTCACTTCCAAAATTATTCTTGGCCTAATAATACATTGCAAACTTAAAGAGGAGAAACATCACACAATACCTCATTTATGAAGGGTTTGATGTTGTAGGGGAGGTGACACTGTTGGCTGACACGAAGATCCCGTCCTTGGCGAACCCACCTGATGGTGTACAATTTTAGGTGTGTTGTGGTCGGTATGCCCAACCACTTCACGAACTCTGCTAAAATGAGGTTTTTTGGCTCCCACTGTTTACAATGAACTACTACGGAGAACCCTTCACCCACATCTCTAAGTGGAAGAGGTGCTCCCCCTCCTCTAGATCATCAAGCTCATCCTTCTAGATATTTGTGGTCGAAATAGTGGCACTAGGCTTCGCATAAATATTTTTATTCCCTTTTTCATTCCCGTTCTCGAGTTTTCACTCAGGGTCGGAACATGCATCTGATTCAAAAGCCTTCAACTCGTCCACCAGTGACTGCGTGGCTCGATACTCACAAGTGCTGTGAGTGGAGTTGTTATTAAACTCACACCTCTTTCTCGTGTCCTTCTTTTCCTTTGTGGTTGTTTCATTTGCTTGATACATATTCAAATTGTCCTAGGTCACCCCGCCTTGGATTTGTTGTTTGTTCTATGGTTTTAGGGCTCCTTTTCCTTGCTTTAGATTCACAGATCCAAAGTCTCCCTTCTTCTGTTTAAACTTCTACTCGATATTGACAACATATTGATATGTGACACTAAGCGAGGAGATGTCCAAGAACTCCACTTCGTCCTGGATGTACTTATGAGAATAGATACGATACTTGAGTACCAAATTATGCTCAAAATCCTTGATGTCCAACTTCATGCGAAGGGCATGAAAACCATTTGTGAACTCCGAAACATATTGGTCCCTCCCCTACCATAGCATGGTCAACTTTATATATTTATATTCATAGCTATTGATAGGGTATATTATTCCTAGATTTCATCTCGAAAATAATTCCAAGTTGGTACAATTGACGAAAGTGAGGATTCTATCGTCCTCTTGCTCATAGTAGGTTTCCCACCAGTCCTTGGCATGGGGAGTAGCTTTGAGAAGTGAAAATGTAATATTTTCCAAATTGGAAAAGTCATGAAAAAAAAAATCCTTCCAGTAGATTTAATCATCTATCTATGATGTCTGCATCTATGTATCCTTCAAATATAGGAATGTCAAAATTAACTTGTACCTTAAAAGGAATTGATGGAGATGTGTCATGTTTGGACAGCTTGATGAAGGATCTAGAAAAAATTATCTATCATCACGTTCCTATGTTTCTTTAGGGCCTCCTCAAGCAATATTTTGAAATGATCTCCTACTCCCTTGCATTTCTTTTCTTTTCCCATGGGAGGCCATCAGGGTTTGCAAGGATGATATTATAAAGGTTCAACCAGATTGAGCCCTAACTCCTTATACTCTCATCTCATTTGATACATGAAGTGATAAACAATGAAACGTAAGACTGATCTAATACCATTGATCCAGACTTATGCAGGAACACAATAGAATATAGATATAAACATAAACACAAAGATGAATCAAAAGTCAAACTTCATTTCATTAATATCAATGAACTCAACTATTATTACATACATAATGGAAATATACTAGCTGGGGCTATGGTAGCTTATCTCTGAGGAGAGATGTGGTGGCTACATGCCTCTGAACTATGTTGCAATTAGGCTCAAGGGTCTTTTTATTATTGACCAACAAGGGAAAACCCTAACACAAGGAGATGGAATGGAAAGTGTTTGTGGGCCCCGTTGAGATTAGTTTTTATGAAAACAACTCCAAAAATAGAATAAAAGAGAGATCAATTCCTTAGAAATAAGCCACTTCGGGGGGGAAACCTACTTTACATTACATAAATGAACAATTCGTCGATGATACAAATGACACAACCTCCTTTCTATATATAGTAGTCCACAAGGTCACAATATAATCCTAGACGACCTAAATGTAATAATGTAAGGGCATAATAATAACAATATGGGGGCTACAGGGGTACAAAAATAATAATAAGGGGGCTACAATAACAACACTAAGGGGATACACTAGTATTATAGGGACCTAACATGCCCCTCTACTTAAAACAAGTGTTTTCCTCAATGCTTGATTATTTATGGATGCTTTTGTATAAAATTATCATCCTCCCATGTGGAATATTCAACGAGTAAGTTCTTCCACTTGCAGGGATACTCTGAAATTGATCGATTTGGTATTTTTTGAGTTCTTTTTTCTGTGATTTCTTTAGAACTTCTTTCGCTGCGATGTTGATCTTCCTGTTGTTTCATTTGATTTTGCACCAAAGTAATGCTATCCTTTCAGAGTTTAAGAACTTGTTGTTGATGCTCGATGTGATATTCCTCTATTTTAACATCCATATTAGCTTTCGTTTAATCCTTCAAACCATCCAAATTAGCCTTCATTTTTTCTTTTAAACCATCTATGTCATATTTTATTGCTCTTTGTAAGATTTATTTTTTTTGCACTCGGTACCATAATTTTGATATATCATAGTGAAACTATTCCTATTCATCCATCATAGTATAGCTTTTAGAGTGCTTAATGGGTGTGGAATGATTTTTGGGACACATTACAAAACCCAATAATGATAAAAATGCTTCAATATGCCCTTGGAATCAATTCAAACTGATTCTTAAAACAAGACCTATGCAAATTGGAAAACAAAAATACAAACTTTTTTCTTTCTTTTGAGGAGCTCGATATTGAAACTGAATTATATCTATGATTTAGGATCTTCAATATCTGAAACTAGGTCTTGTAGTAGCCCTCTAAATTTTTTTCAGAATGCCATATGTCTGACCTGATTTGGATTCTTCAAGAAAAAGTTATGCCCAATCTCCAACAATGACCTAATTAACACTGTTACCGATGAAACGGGAACTATTACCTCAAAACGGGAACTGTAGTCCAAAAAGACTAAAAAAACATGAAAAAACGCCCCAAAACCAAAAAATGTGTATTCTAGAAAGCATTTGTTTTTTTTCTCAAGGTCAACTTTCACCTTTTTATAAAATTATGCAAAAAACGAAATTGTTTCTTGAAAAAATGATTGAAAAAACACCCTTAAAACAAAACGAGTTGATGTTGGAATAACAAAACAAAACATTGTGTGACACTTTTAACACATTGTAACAATGGAATAAAAGAAAACATATTAAGACATTGAAAAATCGTAAAATTCTAAATTTTTTGATAGATGATGTTAAATATAAACAAAATCATAACTGAAGGGCTTATCATTTTGAACAATTTTTATCCATGTTGTTAAAAGTAAAATATCTTGACTCTAAACAACCCTAAAATTGTAATTATTTTCAACCATAACTTTAAAGATAAAATTTCGTAGTGCATAAAAACCTTAATGACAAGTTGTAAATCTCAACTTTTTAAATCTTAAGTTTTCAAGATACTTGAACCATGAAATTATGGAGAAATTATATGACTTCAACAAATTTTAAAAATGAACAAGTAAATGAAAATTTATTATTCATATATTTGTTTGTTTATATATAAAAACATATTTTTTAATTCTTTTTATTGTTTTTCTCTATTTTAAATTATAATTGTTTTAGTTTTAAGAAAATAAAAATTAAAAATTAAAGTCTTCTTATATATGTTTGTTTATATTTTAAAACATATTTTTTAATTTGTTTTTATTGGTTTTTTATATTTTAAAATTTTAGTTGAATAATTTTTTTAATATTAAACAGTACATTTTTTTTTTATTATAATAGTTTTTGTTTAAAAAAAATAAGATTTTTTTTTTTATATAGTTTGTGTTTGAAAAAATTATATAGTTAATTTTTAATGTGCCGCCCGCTAGAGGCTGGAGGCAGGCTGGACAACCCTCGACGGCGCCACCCAGTCGGCCTCTGGCCCTCGGCTAGGCGGAGGGCGATTCCGAGAATCACCCTTCGCCTAGCCTGGGGCTGGAGGCCAGTCGGGTGGCGCCATCGAGGGCTGCCCAGCATACCTCTGGCCCTCGGCTGGGCAGAGGGTGATTCTGAGAATCTCCCTCCGCCCAGCAGGCAGCTAGAGGCAGGCCAGGTGGCCCTCGACGGCATCGCCCAACCAGCATTTGGCCCTTGGCTAGGCAGAGGATGATTCTCAGAATCACCCTCTACCCCGTTGGGGGCCGGAGGCCGGCCGGATAGCACCGTCAAGGGTTGCCAAGCCTGCCTCTGGCCCCCAGCTAGGTGGAGGGAAATTTCGAGAATCACCCTCAGCCTAGCCCGGGGCTAGAGGTAGCCTGAGAAACCCTCGACGGAGCTGCCCAGCCTGCCTACGACCCCCGAATAGGTCGAGGGAAATTCCTAGAATCGCCCCCGGCTGGGCGGAGGGAAATTCAGAGAATCAACTCTAGCTAGGTGGAGGGCGATTGCGAGAATCACCCAGAGCTAGGCGAAGGGCAATTTTGAGAATCTCCTTCGGATGGGCAGAGAGTGATTCCGAAAATCACCCCAGGCTGGGCGGACGGCGATTCCAAGAATCGCCCTCAGCTGGGCAGAGGGTGATTCCGAGAATCGCCCTCCACCCATCTGGGCACAATTATCAAAACCGTCATCCACCTAGTCAGGGGTTGGACACAGGCTAGGTAGCCCTCGACGGCGCCATCCCGCCAGCCTCTATCCGGCCTCTAGCCCTCGGCTGGGTAGAGGACGATTCTTGCAATCACCCTCCACCCAACCGGGGGCTGGAGGATGGTCAGGTGGCATCGTCGAGGGCTACCCAGCCTGCCTCCAGCCCTCGTCTAGGTGGAGGCTGGAGGCAGGATGAACAACCCTCGACGGCGTCGCCCAGCGTACCTCCGGCCCCCAGCCAGGCAGAGGGCGATTCCGAGAATCACCCCGACTAGGTGGAGGGCGATTCTGAGAATTTCTCCCGGCTTGGTGGAGTATGATTCCGAGAATCTCCCTCCGCCCAATCGAGGGCCGGAGGCTGGGTGGGTGGCACCATCAAGGGCTGCCCAGCTTTCCTTCAGCCCCCAGCTGGGTGGAGGGTGATTTCGAGAATATCCCTCTGCCTGGCTGGGGGCCAGAGGCAAGATGGGCACCCCTCAACGGTGCCACTCGGCCTGCCGCCAGTCCCTGGCTAGGAAGAGGGTGATTCCGAGAACCACCCCCATCAAGGTAGAGGGAAATTCTAAGAATCACCCCTGGCTGGGCGGAGGGCGATTCCAAGAATCGCCCTCGGCTGGGCGTAGGCCGATCGAGTGGCATCGTCGACAGTTTCCCAGCCTGCCTCCGGCCCCCGGCTAGACAGAGGGCGATTCTCAGAATTTCCCTCCACCTAGCCGGGGGCCAGAGGCAGGCCGAGTGGTGCAGTCAAATGAAGGAGATTGGGTTTTGGATCTATTCTTAGGTTCAGATAAGTTTTATTATATAAATTTAAATTTAAATATTTTATTTTTTACACGTTATGTCTTTATACTAATTTTCTTATTTATTTCTTTCGTACTTGATGATTAGGTACAACACTAACATGTTTCCTACCAAAAGAAAGAAATTGTATTGCCATTGAGAAAGATCGAGTGCAATGCAAATTTATTCAACAAAGAATTAATGCTCTTGAATTCCTTTCAGATGCAAAGCAAGAAGTTCGTTTGAGGAAAGGAGATTTTAGTGAATCACATGTGGCAAAAAAAGCAAAGGAACCTCAACCACCATTATATGGAATGATTTGAAATGGATAGTTTGGAAGATTTGCAAACATGAAAGATCCATTAGAAGATGACAATGACCAAAATGAAGTATAAAATGTTGCAGAAGAAGCCATCAATGATGTTCTAGATGATGGTGAACATGTATTAGTTGATATTGTTGATGATCTTTAAGTTATGTTTGCAAACACAACTCATGTTTTAGATCTCTTAATCAGTTTTACTTGTAATGTTTCGACTTTGATATTTTATGAGAAGAATCCATTTTTTTTGCAAAAAAATTGTGATTAATATTATTTTTTGACATTAAATTCAGTAAAAATGCTATTTTCCTAAGTATTTTTGTTAATATTTTCCCAAAAATTATTTTATTTAACATGTTTTTTAACAAAAAGTCTCTAAAAGTGTATTTTTTGCATTCTATTTGTATTGAAAATTTGTATTTTTTTGTCATATCATTCAAAATATTGGTTTTTTAGTGACAATTATTTGATGTGCATTGAAAAATTAATTAGAAATACATAAACTTGTAGAAAATATAAACTTTATAATATTGACCCTTTTTTCATTTTTTATCTATGTGAAAAATTGAAGATATCATTACAAATTTTTATTTTAAGAAAATTTATTTTTTTTCTTTTTAAAACACAAGTACATAAATGCACCTAAAAATAAACATCTCACAGAAGAAAAAGATATTAGAAAATGTATAGTGTCAAAATCAATCCTCTAAAAAAACGTTGGTGATGATACACCACCACTATTCAAAATCGACATAAAAAGAATCACAGAAAAAAAGTTAAAAAAATAATAGTGCCAAAAACATGCTCAAAAAATAAAAATTTGATTTTGCATCACCACTTTTCAAAATCGGGTGTTTTTCTTAATACGTCAAAAAGTAGGTACCAGTGCAGTTATCTATTTCATCGGTAATAGTGTTAATTATGGACTGGTTGAGTAGAGCGAACTTGTACGGTGTGCCATGTGTCACTGTTTCCTTCCTCAGCTCTTAAATTGATACACGTGAAACTAAATTCTATTTAATTACGGCCACTTTTTACATAATTCCAATTCGATGCTTAGAGAGAGAGAGAGTTATGATGATTTTCCTAGGCTCACCTCTTTGAGATGAAATTCAGGAGCATGAAAAAACCCTAACTTCTACCCATCATATCTCCAAAAATATTGCGAAACAATATCTGAAATTTTTACATGAGGTTCCTTAGGATTTTGGCTTCGTTCTGTAAACATTTCATCTTATGAACTTTCATAGAAAAAAGTTTATATCAAAAATTCCATGATGACCTGTTTGGAGCAACGAAACCCTAGAATCCAAAGCTCTAATACCAAATGTTATGAAACCAACTCCAAAAATAGAAGAAAAGAAAGATCAATGCCTTAGAAATAAACCACTTTGAGGGGGAAACCTACTTTACATTACATAAATGAACAATTTTTGGATGATACAAATGACACAACCTCCTTTCTATATATAGGAGTCCATGGGGTCACAATATAATCCTAGCCGACCTAACAATAATAATGTAAGGGCACAATAATAACAATATGGGGGCTACACGGGTACAAAAATAACAATAAGGGGGCTACAATAACACCAATAATGAGATACACTAGTATTATAGATACCTAACATTAGTTGGGAAACCAAATCACCAGGGTCATAAATTGGTTAGATTATCTTCGTTTGGTGCCTTTTGTGGACCTCAAAAAAATGTCTTTTAGAGGGTCAAAACTACTCCATAAGTTCAAGGACCAAAAAAATCCTAAAAATAGTAAATGTTGATATAAACAATGAAATTGGTGAAAGTGACTGAAGGTATAGGTGGAATAGGTGGGGGGCCACTAATATCCACTTGGATCAAGAGATGATCTATATTGATGCCAAGTATTGAGTTTTATGTGCTTTTTTTCACGAGTTATGGGATAAGTCATCATTTTGAAAACTGAGCAAGTAGATTCCAGTGTTCAATCACAATATAATTGAATGTGGCCATGTTTTTGTATGCAATTTATAATTCTATATATTTTTCATAGGTTGGATCTGAGGAAAATATGTTTTTAACTTTTCATAAAAGGTAATAAACATCAATCAATTTATCCATAATTGTTTGGACCCTTAAGGTTTTTCTCATATTTAAAAATTTCTAAACCTTGTTCCTTTTTTCTTCTAAGTATCTAGTGGAAGTAAATTACCTTTCATACTCAATAGGTAGGTAAACATGTTTCTATAAAATTATTAATGTTCATATATTGATTAAAATTCCTTTTATTACATTGCATTTATTTTGAGATTGTTGAGTTATATTTTTCTTGGTCATAATTTTATATGAGTGAGGTCATGTCATTTGAATGACTTCCAATGAATTTAGTTGTACCGAAGTCTTCATGTTAAGGAATTTTATAATCGTATTAGAAATTTAGGCTTATTCCATCATTTATTTTAAGTTTTTTGGGCCATTTTCTTCTTTCTATATTCCGATATAGACTCGTCACTAATTAGTCTAAATTATTTCCAAGGCCTCATTGTTGGATGGGCTAGTTGACTTAGTCTAATAATATTTATGTGTTGATACATCTAATTAGCTTTGGTACACAATGTAAGTAAGTGGAATCCTTGTTGGATTGAAAAATCAAGTCACTTAGATAGTTTAACTATCTAAAAATATTATAAATATGCATGTACTCGATCTCATGAGAGTTGATCATTGAAAAGCTATATAAGAAAAGGGTGAGTGTTCTTGATCTCCACTAATTGTGTTATTTGTTTATCTCTTTTACATGTTGATGGATAATACTGTTTTATAAGGAATCTTGGTGTACATGTCTATTAGTAACTAATGTGCTCAATTCCCTCGATTACAATAGTGGTTATGTTGTTGATATTTTTTGAAGTAGAGTCCATTTAATTACTCAAATTTAAATGTTGAGTTTGGAGGAGATACAAGAGTGATGGGGGAGAAAAACCAACATCAACATGATGAATTACACTCAAATAAACTAATTATCTTTGGTAGAAGTTATGTCACTTTTTTTTATAGAATCTCATGGGAAATTTAGTGATTTGATCCCTTCAGAATTAAATTTTATGACCGACCATATAATCTGTTGACTTAGTGGTTATGAATGGTTGATGCTAAAACTAAAAAAAAAGGGGTAGAAAATTTTTGCACAAGTGGGTCAAAAAGATACTTGACGAATTTTGTGAGGAAGTATTTGAAGAATGCACTATGAAATTATTTCTTATTTTTAGATCTTGGTAATTATTGCATTATGATCAATAATTACACAGTTGAAAAATTATAAACCTTAATTTAATTTTACAATTCAGTAAACATTATTAGATTGATATAAGATATAAGAGATATTTATTGATTGATGTCTTATTAAAATTGAGGATGAATACTATTTAGAACCATGTTTTTGTTCAAAACCCTATTCAAGTTTCTCCACAACTGCTATTTTATCAACCTGTTCAACATATTGGACAATTTATTCCACAAATACTTGTTCAAGGTATTCCAATACAAGTCCAAAAACCTTTCCATGGGATTCCGCAAAAACTTGTACAACAATTTATCCAAAGGATTCCACAAACACCTGTTTAGAAACCAATTCAACAACCTGTCTAGTGTAGTCCTAAAACACTTGTTCAGTCTAATGTTTAGACATATTCTAATAAAATGGTTCCAAGTTCACCTCAAACACCTATCCCAGGAGTATCACAAACGACGACCCAAGTTACATCCCAATATTGATTCAACAACCTACACAGGTTATCCCTCAAGAATCCTCTTGTTGAAGTAGCCCTACATTCGAGTCTACAAAAATTATTACTATGGGACAATAAAGTATAGGGATTATGCAAACACCATATCAAGGTCAAAATTTTCAAGGCCGACCTTCTCAGATTGAATTTTTTCAAGGTCAACCTATACAGGGGAAATACTACTTGGGTCAAATGGGTTAATGTCCACCTTTTCAGAGTCAACCATACTCCAGCCATATTTTTCAAATTCCATTTCAACCACAACCTGGTATGTCTCGCCTTGGTTACAATGCAGGAATTCAAATACCAATCACACAAGCTAATCTAGAATATCTTGGGCATCCTCATCCAGGGGTTGGACTTAACCCCCAAGGTTATCAAAATTGACAAAAAGACCCAAACTGACTGTTACTGTTTATCAGGAATTTTGATTTTCCAAATTTATCCTAGCTAACGAATGATCCTATCTGCTATTATAAGTTTTAGCTACCATTTCCTACTAAGTTTCCAAGTGATATACCCAATTTTAAAGGTAAATCGGGAGATGACCCATCAAATCATGTTATGAAATATCATATTTGGTGTGTGTCAAATTATTTAATTTATGATTCTATTATATTACACCTTTTAAAATGATCTTTAATCAGTTTGACAACAAAATGGTACGTTGAGTTACCACATGCCTCTTTCCATAATTTCAACTCCCTATCAACAACATTTTTGACATATTTTTAGCTACCGATTCAATATGAAAATGGTAATAAACTATTGACTTCCCTAAAACAATCAAAATGTACCCACATTTCATATCATATACATGAATGGAGGCATAAGAATCATTTGGTAAAAATTTTCATTCTAGATCAAATTTTGGCTGAATGGTTCACAAAATCGTTTCTTCCCCTCATTACCAAGTATGTTTATAAAGGATGTATTGTAACAAAAGAGCAAGTAATTTCTCATGTCTAGTACCTAGACCTTATCTATACACAGTCTGGCACTTTATTCAAGAAAATTCAAAATCTACGTCGCCCAACAATTTCAAATCAACCAGACTAAACCATTATAGTATCTCACGCCGTTGATGGTACCATTGGCTATGTCAGTCATGAGTATAAGGTAAAAAAATAATTCTAAAAATAGTCAAATTTTGTCTATACAAGAATCATCCAGTGAAAACCTTTCTGCAGAAATTACTTCTGAAATTAATTTCGTAGGCTCATCTACTAGCAAGAAAAAATAATCCAGAGGCAAAAAGAAGGGGAAAGGTAAAACGAAAGAAAATTATTCTCAGAAATAAAAACCAAATAAAAGATAACCCTCTAACAAAAAGAATAAACCTTATTATCCTTGTGTGATTTGTGATGAAGATCATTACACAAAGGAATTCCCACATCAGGCATAGGTTACCAAATTCATTAAAATTTTTCCTACTCCTGTTGTTTCGAAAGATCCTTTCCCCTCTCAAGATAGTAAAATGATTTCACATAATCAATCTTCTTCTTTGACATTGAAATATATCATGATCATGTATTTTCAGGTGATGGTATCCACAATATCCAAAGATTACAGACATAAGGGTCCTATAGTAAATGGAAATGATACTAGTCCATATAGTCAAACTTCCACTTCAATTCCTCCTCCTTATGAACCATTATAGATTTAAAAGCCCAATTATGACAAGGTAATCCGATCCCGTTGTAAAGTTTTTGTTCGAAAATTGGCTTTTAACCCACATTATAGGGTTTCTTAGAACTACAACATTGTTGAAGATTTGTCGATGATGTCTCCTTTAGCAATGTTGGCTCTTGAAGTGTTTAAAACATGTCCAACAAAAAGGAAATTACTATTTTCAGCTATCAGAGCAATTGATCCTCGGGATTATAACCTTATCATCTCTGATCTTGAAATTCATATACCTAGACTCCCACATCAACTAGAACTCCATATATCAGTTTTCTTTAAAAAAAAAACAAGTTTTTCATATAGTAATTGATGAAGGAGATTATATGTGTATCATGTCTATTTCTTGTTGGAAAGCCCTGGGTTCTCCAACCATCAACCAATATCCTACCACTCTAAAAGCCATTTATGGAAGAGGTTTTTGTCCTTACGGGATTTTAAATGATCTACCCATAGAATTGGAAGGTAACACGGTTGCAATCAAAGTTGAAGTCATTGATGCCCAACTTTATTGCAAAATTTTACTCCGTCGAATTTATACCTATGCTATGTCTACAATGGTTTCATCGGTATTCTGAATGATATTATTTCCTCATCAAGGGAAAATAGCGAAAGTAGACCAGTTACCTTACTATACTTCAAACCCTAAATCTACAGGTAGTCTACTTTTGGCGGGGAAAATTATTACTTCCTACAAAAAAGTTGGTGTTAGTTTTCTCAAAGACTCATCACTCTTGGGAAATTTTGCACTTTCTCCAACCACCTCATTTTCTAACATTTCCTAGGTATATATGATGTCATCAAGCATGTTGAAATCTTATGATCCGTGGATTATGCCTTTAGAATATGAATTGACCTCATATGGTAACGAGATGCCCTTAAGCCCATTCGAATTAGCTTATCAGGAAGTTCAAACATTTTTTGATCCACCACCCTCTAAAATTGATCGAGTGAATGTGATCACTAATGATTATTCTCAATTTCTTGGTTAGAACCAATATCATTTCTTGATCCTTTCGATAAAAAGTTTCTTATAGATGAACGTATCATGGAAATTATGAATTTGGATGAAATTCCATGTGACAATTATAATCATTGTTTAGATTTTCTTCCCCTTGAGAATATTGAGAATGATTTTTCTACCATATTTATCCTCAGATCGTAGATGATCCTGAATTTTCTATGCTAATTATTCAATATAAATACAACTCAAATTAACATATCATTTAAATATATAATTATTGAGAACATTCACATAGGTGCTTCGGTCTCACTTAGAAGATTCAAACTAAAAATACCTACTTCAATAATTTTATGAAATTTTTTCCTGGTCCTATAAGGAAATTCCAGGGATTGACCCTAGCATTGTTTCTCACGAAATCAATGTGTACTCGGATGCTAAACCTGATAGCGAGATATTATGTCAAGTGCATCGAGTAAAATTTTTTCTATAAAAGTTAATGTTGAAAAACTACTTAAAGTAGATTTTATCTATCATTTTGCCTTTATTGATTGGGTTTCCAATATTTTTCCAGTTAATAAAAAAGCAAGGGACCATCATAATATATGTATATTATAGGTATATTAACAAATATTGTCCCAAAGACAACTATCCTACCCCATATTTCGACCAAATAATTCACGATTGTGATGATAACGGAATCGTTTCTTTCATGGAAAAATTTGCCAGATAGAGCCAAATCAACATAATCCTTGCTGATCAACATAAAACCATGTTCATTTGTTCATGGGGAACCTTTACTTATCGGAAAATCCCATTTTCATTAAAGAAAGCCAACGAGACCTTTCAACGAGCCATGCCTTAGATATTTTATGATATGAAGCATATTGTACAACCCTACTTGGATCATTTACAAGCTTATTCACTGAAACATGAAGATTAGCCAATGAATTTGAGATCTATCATTATCATAAGTAGAGATTACAATATCCACTTGAACCCTCACAAATTTATTTTTTGTGCACAATCTGGTCGATTGTTGGGATTTTTCATGTCAAAGGAAGGCATCGGTTTCAATCCACTCAAGATTCAGGGTATTTTGAAACTACCTTTTCCTTCTAAATTTCACCAACTTCAAAGTTCTTGGATGTTACTAATATCTTGCGCTATCGAGCTTGTGAAAATATTTCGACTTGACAACTGGAACCTTCGTGTGCTCTTCTTTTCACTTAACCGACTTAAATTCTACAATGCAAGATGAGAAGCTTTGCTCTGGGCACAAGTTCTTGATCCATAAATTTCTCTCCAATGTTAGTAAAAATCCTCTAGCCTCATTACTAGAAGAAAATTGACCAATGAAAAACCTTAATATGGAAATCACGAGTTTGAAGAAAGGGATAAAATAAATGTTCCAACCATAAAACCAAAAATTTCTGAAATTTATGACTCTTATTGATGAAAATTTGCTATTCTTCTCTCAGAAAGGAACAAAGAAAGTATCAAAAGTAAATGGTAAGAGGAATCTAGTGCAACCAAGTTGTGACACACACATTCACCAAATTTGGATTCATGCACCTCTCAGAAATTCAAATATATCAATGATCTAGATTAACTCTTCGCAAAATTCTGTATTGAGTAGTACTTAGGGAACAATGTGGCAGGAAATTGGTGCAAAGGAAAAGTAACCCAAGCGTAGTGAGCCCACTATCATAGAAAGAAATAAAATAACAAGGATCAAATTCATTTGTATCAATTCTCAGTCCCAAAATTAGTAAATAAGTTCATTAAGTAATTGAAGGTTGAGCTAGATGATACTAGGAGCTACCTATGGTGTTATAGAAGAGATAGATAGACCGGCCATTGAGGGCCCTGATATATATATATATATATATATATATATATATATATATATATATATATATATATATATATATATATATATATATATATATATATATATAGGGTGACTTTGCATTAATAGACATTTTTTAGTTATTTATTATTAAATAATTATTGAATATATATATATATTTATATATTCTAAGCTTCAGAAGCTTAAATTCCAACCATGAAGTTTATCAATATTTCGACTCCATGTGGCTGAAAGTTTAGCTTTTGAAGCTTCGTATGGAAACAATTATAGCAAAAATTCCATGATGACCTATTTGAAGCAACTGAACCATAGAATCCAAAGCTTTGATACCAAATGTGATCCAATCCGTTCACAATATATATATATATATATATATATCAACATCTTAAAAATTATCCTCTTTGAGCGGGAAACAATTCTTAGATTATGTACATATGATAATACCTCCTTGGTATATATAGGAGTATAAGGGGTTACAATATAATTAGCGCATACTTAACAATAATAATGTAAGGGAACAACAATAACAATAGTGGGATTATATGAGCTACAACAATATGGGCACAACAATAATAATAGGGGGATACATTAACAATAACAGTAAGTGCAATAAACTTGTATTATAGGGACCTAACACCCTCCCCTCTGTCAAATGAATTCATGGATTTTTCTATACCAAAAACCTCATAATTATTTACATAGCCATATGCATTATTAAAATACAAATAAAAATAATTTTTTAAAGAACATTTCCATTTTCGAAGAGATCTTCATAGCTTTAAAATTTGAGTCCTTTCCTTTCAATGTCGACTTAATAATTCTCTCCTTAACATAATGCATACTTTATTGTTAGATGAATTTCCCTGATGTTAATCCACTTTAATTTATTTCCTAAATAACACAATGAGATTTAATCCCTTTAAATAATCACATAGTAACTAATAAACAAAATTACAGTACCTATACCCTGCTTCATTAACGTGTTTGTAGAAAAACATAGGTAAAATTATTTGGATGAAAAACAACTTTTTTGAGCTTGAATTCTTGACAAATGATTTAAATATTTTGTTAATTACATTCTTGAAGTAAATCTTGGTTAATCCTCTTCAACTATATTGGAAACTTTGGATCATAAAATATATTTCATGTCGGTAGAATCAATTTCTCACCGAAAGTTTCAACATGATTTAATAAATTTAATGTGAAAGTAAATGTGTTATAAATGAAATAAAGGAGCATGGTCATATTCATTTGGAATGGTTGGCCAAAAAATATCTAACCAAGGTGTAGGCTCGATCAAATCTGCAAGTTTTAAATAATTTCAATCAATGGTTTTAATCTCTTATCGCGTGGAGAGTTAGAAGTCAGTTTATGACACTCATCTGACTCAACAGAATCCGATGGTTGATGTTATTTTTTGTGAATGGATCATATTTCATTTTGGGTGGAGATTCAACCTTCTTCTCCAACCCGGCACCATTCGCGCGAGTGAAGTAAGACTCAAGCTCATTAGTTTAATATGATGGTTTAATAAAATGTTTCGATGCAAGCATTTCTTTAATGAAATATGGTTTAATAAATATTTTATCGTAGCCTCTGTTTAATACGATTCACATATTACATAAAACGTTTTCACCTATATCCGATACATTCTTTTCATGTGTGTAGATTATGATTAACATTTAAGAAGTATTTATTTTTTTACAGAATAAAATGAACTATAATTCACAATAGGATACCATATACATTACTCGAATTTTATATATCAAATGATTTCTTCATATGGTAGATATTGAAACAAAATTTGTAAATGAACAAAAGCCATAAATATTTTTAATAGCTAATCATAATATAAATGAGCCTGGAGGAGCTACTTCAATAATCTAGACCTTACTAAATTTATTTAATATATATACACGGGTTAATTAAGATTTTATAGGGAAAGATGATTCCTAACCCAAATCCTTTTACACAATTAAATTTATCATAAATCTAAAATAAAACTGGCGGAAATGAGTCATAGTTTAATAAAGTCGTTGTGAATAGAAATAAAATTTAGGGAAAATAATAGTTTGATTTAATTTTCATGGGGAGAAAGGCTCCACATTTTCTAGGAAAGGTAAAACAAAGAAAAAATCCAAGGGATGAAATTGTTTTAACCATTGGTTATTATTAGTTTTGGGTGCAAAACTCATTGGTGGGTTAATCTTTATTTCTGACCCAAAAAAATATGAATGTGCAGAGTGAGGCCACATATATTATTCTAATTTCATAAGGTTAAATTCTTATTTGATATTGTATGATTCATATTTTGGGTAAAGAAAGGTTTTTAACGCGAGTCAAATATTCCATGCTTCATAGAAATAGGGTTTGACATGTTTTTGTTTTTAGTTTTTTCAAGATATTTTAAAATTTAGTTTTCATACATCATAATATGATTCACATGCATCTTGAATAGTGGTGTTAGTCACGTAATACTATTTTCTTATGTTTTAATGAATTTTTTGTGAAATTAATAATTTAAAGCAAACTTAAAAGTATTGTTTTTGTGCCTTTTGGAAGAGGGTCCTACACATGGAAATGGACTTTAAATTAGTTCATAGAAAATATTTTGATAACATTTTTTGTGAAGTGATTTATTTATTTTTTATGAGATATATGAATTTTGATATACGGTAGGAAGTGAAGATTTTTAGTTCTTAGTTATACTGGATGAGTTTGAATATTAACTTTCACATTTACTTATATTTACTTCTGTAAAATATGTTTTATTAATTACAAATGCCTGCATATGTGCATTTGTGTGTGTGTGTGTGATGAAGTCAACTCTTTTGAGAAAAGGTTATCATAAGAAGCATTTTATTTATATCTTCTCGTTATTTAATTTCTCCTTTTTGTGGACAGTTCCCCCCCTTTTAGTGGACAGCTAGTTGTTACTAATTTTTAGTTACAATTATGATTATTAATAATGTGTTGGGTCCTTCATTTTTTAGGAATTTTTGACCAATTTTTTTCCAGAAAAAACTTACGGAAGTGGTCGACGGAAGCAAAAAAGGAAAATTGTAAAACATGCTAGAAGCCCAGAATAGAAAAGAGGAAGCGACGAGACAAGATCAAAAGTGGTTACCTTGGAACTTGCTAAAGCCACATAAGAAGGATATAAGTGTTGGTTTTGATTTCATCGAGAGGATATGGACCAGTGCACCTGGATTCTGTTAAAAGGATCAAAGTGGACCAAATCAAGCTAGTGAGATTAAAGCAGTGGATAAAATCTATAAAATATGCATGGATTGAGCTGAGAAAGAAGGATAGGAAGAAAATTTCAAGAAGTTGGTGGTATGAAGGCTTAAAATTTATGCTTATATTCGAATTGTAATCTAGTTCTATTGTCATTCAATATAGTAGTCTAAAATATCTCGTGCATTCTCGCAGCTTTTTAATGTAATGGACTGATTTTGATAATAAAATAAGGTGTTACGGGCTATTATCCTTTGTTCTATAGAATGTGTGTTTGTTTGTTATCCTAGATTTTTAAATTTATTATAATTATGTTCTCTGTTTCTATTATGTTTCTATTTATTACAGGTAAACTTCTTAATAGATTGCATAATTAATTAACAAATGAATAATACATATATTGTAATTCAAACGTCAAAAGTATCCATCATTCCCAATTACTTTTATACATCTCATCATGCCTTAAGTGGGAGGTTTCTCCCTCACTAATGAATAAAAATGCCGGCATTTTGCGAGAATATGGTGGAATTCTTTTTTGGCAACCTGAAGTCAACTTAGGGTCTGTAAAGTAAAACTTACCGCTAAAAAATGGTTCCATTACTGAGAATAAAACTCAATCATTTGATAAGGATTTTTCTTTTCTTACTACTTCAAAATATACTGCAGAAGATTATAACACTTTTAAATCTCAAGTATTGTAGAAATTACTAGAGTTGGGTCCATCATTTGAGGGAAAAAAAACAAAACATAGTACAAAAGAACCAATGGAAGCTGTGCAAAACAAGATGATCTGAGTATATAGAAAAATGATTGACTTGAGGGAAAGTCAATAGGTTGTTATTCGAGCCTGTTGGGTGCTTCATGTTTTTGGGAATCTTTGACCAATTTGGGCTAGAAAAGACTTGCAGAAGTAATCATCAGAAGAAGAAAAGGATAATGGTAAAAGATACTGAAATTTGAGAATAGAGACGATGAAATTGTAGGCGAAGATAAAAAATGCTTACCTTGGGAATTAATAAAGTCATGGAAGAAGGATCTAAACATTGGTTTTGAAAGAATCAAGAGGATATGGACCAAATCACTTGGATTTCGTCAAAGGGCTCAAAGTGGACCAAATCAACGAAGCAAGATTAAAAAGTGGAACAAATCTATAAAATTTGTAAGGATTAAGTTGAGAAAGGAGGATAGGAAAAAAAATGAAGAGATTCTATTAGATTGAAGCCTTAAAATTTATGTTTTTATTATGATTGTAATCTAGTTCTTCCATGATTCAATCTATATTACTGTGAAAGATATTACACATTCTTGTAGATATGTAATGCAATGGTTCGATTTTGATAATTAAATAAGGTGTTGTGGGATATTGTATTATGTTCTATAGAATGTGTGTTGGTTTGTTATCGTATATTTTAGAAATTTTTATAATGCTATTATTTTCAACTATTTTATTTTTGTATAATGCACGTAAACTTCTTAGTATCCTGCATAGTTAATTAATTGATGAAAAATACATGTTGTAATTCAAACCTCGACACTATCCATCATTCCCCATTATTTTTAGATGTCTCGACATGTCGTGGGTGAGATATTTCTCCCTCACATAGGAACGAAAATGTTGACGTTGTGATAGACTACGAAAAAATTCTTTGTTGGAAACTTGAGTTTGAACCAAGATTTGTAAAGTAGAACCTTCCTCCAACATAATGTTTTAGTGTAGTGTATTATTAAGACATATTAGTTAGTGTTATTAGTCATTTATTTATGTTTATTTATATGTGATAACTAATGCTAAAATAATAAAATAATAATAATAACACACACAAAATCTTATGGATATGCAATTTTATCTAAATAATATCATAAAATATCATTAATGTTATTTTTCATGATTGATGTTTTTAATTTACTTTACTCATACAATTTTTCATGTGACTAGGAATAACGTGTCAGGTATGAATCTAGGGGGTCAGGTAAGACTAGCAGAAATAGCTTAGGGGATAATGATACAAAATATCTAGACCTAACCTTGTTTTCGAATAATATTGAATTGAGCACCAATATTTGGCTCCTACTAGGGATGATGCCTCCTCGCAGGGCAACAAGAACAACAGACCTGGTGCTTTCTAAACCTTACAAAATATAATCATATAAATATAAAAATGAATTTGAATGTGCTATAAATAAATGCATTATTAACGAATTTCCCTGTAATGACCTCTTTAAAAGATTAATATTCAAGCCCAATGATAAAGCTAGAATCTTATCAGTTAGTTAACTCATTTTATCTTTTACCTTTGTCTCAGAAGTGTGAGAGGTGCAAGAAAATTTTATTCATTGTATGATGCATCGTGGAAACTAATCAATAAACATATTAATGGCTACTATAATGTATGATTTTTTTACTATTTTTATTTTTCCTCATTTGATGATATATGTAGAAAATTCAACATTGCCGACTAATGTGCACATAATTTCATAGAGTTTAGCACCGAATTTGCAAGATTCATGCGTACATATTCAAATTTTTATGAATATCAAGCATATTGAAATTTTTAAAATGGGAGAAGTATCATTTTCAATTTCTACAAAATTATTACATCATTTCATTGATATAAGAGAAATAAGATGTTTCAAAACCTTTATTTTATAACAAGGAGGAGGAACAAAAGTTTCTAGTGCAGAACAATTCAAACCCTAATAAATCCTAGGGAAAGAATGAAAATACTTCACATCTTAATGTTTAAACTTACCAACAACAAGAAATGAAATATAGGTTAATCACATGAGATACAAGTATAAAAGTTGATGAGCTCATTTTTTATTTACATATAAGACATTTGTTCATATTTCCATTCTATTAGGGTAATTATGGTAATGATTTAAGGAACATTGACCATATAATTATATGTGTATCATTCTTCATAGTGGAATTTAAAAAACATATAGAAATTATGCATGCTTACAGTTATTGATTTAGATATTGTAGAAGTTATGGTACTGGTTTAAGATTACAGGGATGACATTCATCTCAAAGTAAAGTTCAACTGAATCTATGAGACTAGTTATCAGAGATTGTATTTCCATTTTTGTTCAAGTACATGATTTTTGTATAATTAGACATGGCTGCACTACTACCGAGCATCCATAGCCCTGAAAAAGTCATACACTATCCTAGATAAAGAAATTTCATCACTTTTTCGTTCACACATAAGCATGTTTTGCAGAAGATTCACTTTTATTTAATTAAATATGTAACATATCCAATTAAAAATACATGTAATAAAGTTAATAAAGGAAAAATATTAAAAAAGGTCAAGGGGCATGTATTCGAAGTTGAATCTTTGGAAAAAAAATAGTGATGGGGATCACTTGTAATTAATTTATAACTATGGAAATTGGAAAAGGCATTGGAAAATGAAAAGAGGCATTAATTGACATTTTATTTATGAAAATAAAAGAAAATAGGAGAAAAGGAAGATGAAAAGTAAAATATTTTCATATGAGGAAAATTGAAAGAAAAATGAAGGAAAATGAAGAAAATAGAGGCCTGATGATACAAAGGCTTTTGAGGATCAGTTCACATCTTTTGTTGGTTAGGATTTTTTTTTTTTTCGATTTAGTTTGGATCTCTCTCTCCATTTTATCTCTCTCATATTGTTAGACACTTATAATTTTCTTGGATAATCCTTGGATCAATGTGGTATAATTTTTATTTGGAGAAAGAAGGAAAAACAAAAGAAGAAAAGCGCAAGGGGGCAGTGGGATCAATGACTATAGCTGGATTTATTTCCAAGTATCGAGTTGCAAGTATGATTTCCTTACTATTTTTGGTATACATGGCATGTGCATGTGGTTATCTAGTTATGATCTATCATTCCCATGGATGATTTCCTCGATTGACAATGTTTTATCCCTAAACATTCCATTTCATGGATAACCATTGTGTTGTGGGTTTCCCACTAGATTTTTTTCTTGTTGGTGCTCATGTTCCTTATGGTTTTGGGTTGATTTATTAGTTCCTATAGCCTTGATTTGAAAAAAACTCTGGAATCCCTGGAACATCTTCGGTTGATTTATTACTCCTGGAAGCCTTGGTTGGAAAAAAGCTCTAGATCCCTTATGTTACATGCCATTTTTTTACCATGGAAAATGACCGTCAATCTAGATCTTTCACTATCCATAAATGCATTCCAAAGCATTCCCCTGCAAGGACAGAATCTAAAAGTTCCTTAAGGAGATGATAATTTTTAATTACTAGATCTAGAAACCTAATTTTAGTCTCCTGTGCATTTTCCTAGTCAAATTCCGTGCATACACAAATTTTACCATTATTCCTAGCACAAAAGTGCGTTCTATATTCCACTATAAATCATGTACATGAATAAATGAAAGTAAAAATAAAAATTGAAATATAGAAGGCTTGTTGGGAAAATATTTCCCAACTAAAAGCTTTTAGGTGATGCTTATTTGATCCTCATCCCTCTATTCTTGAAGATAATTCCCATTCTTTATGGAACCCTAATCCCACCATTAGAGGATCTCATTCTTAGGATGAGGATTTCAAACATCCTCCTCTTGGCCTATAAATCAAATACAGATTGGAGGGTTAGGTGGAGATATTGAAGGTAAACTTATGCTACGGAAATAAGGCTAGAGAGCTTGTCATCCAAGGAGAATATTGGATATCATTGGAAGGAGCCATACTTTATTAAGGCCAAGGTTGTGTAACTCCTTTATTCTTGAGATTAATATAAAATAATTTTTCTTTGCACCGTATTGTTCAATGAAATTGATATATTATGCATTTGCTTCAATTTTTCCATTGAAATGATATTAGGTACCAGTTCCCTTGATCATTGGTATGATTTGTATTGAATAATTGATCTATCATATTCCTTTGATCTTTTGTTGTTAATATGTTTTCACATCTACTTTCTAAGCATTTAGCAGCTGCATAAAACCATGTGATGATCTTCATCATGAATTTCTTTTAAAAGGTATGGATCTCATATATTAGAATTCTTGTTTATGATTAAATAGGAATGAACTCAGAAATATATTTTCTTGCTTGCTTTTTTTGTTACTAGAGTTAGTCATTGAATTTAGGTAGATTTCTTCTGTCAGCATAAGCAATTATTTTTCCATGACAAATTGGCGACCATACTAGGGAATGCATCATTCTTAATCATCTCCTTGTTTTTACTTTTTAAACTTTTCTTATAGCCTTGTTTGAGTGTATGCAACATAGTGAAAATTTGTATTTTGTGAATTTTTTGGTTGAATTTTTATTTTTCCTAATTTTTTCTCGAACTTTATGTTCAATCTTTAACAATAGAGCACAAATATGCAAACTTGGCCCTTATCGATACAACATATGTGCACTTAATCTTACTATTTTCATGTGTACATGCATGATATTTTTGAAAATTTGAGTTTTCCTTTCACTAAGTCCATTTTTTTATGTTTTTCATGCTCCATTATACTTGTTTCTATGATATTAATATATAAAAAAATATTAAAATATTAAATATTATTTTTATTATTTTTATATTAATAAATATTATTAATATATACTATATATATTTCAAGTTAATTTATAGTATGTATATAGTTAATATTATTAATATATTAATAAATATTTTTTATATATAATATTAATACTTATTACAATATTAAAAATATATATAAAATATTTTTGTATATATTAATAATATTATAATATTACAAATAATCATTATTAATAAATATTCAAATATTTATTAATAATGATTATTTGTAATATTATAATATTATTAATATATATTATTAATAATATATATTAATAATATTATATTATTAATAATATATATTAATAATATTATAATATTATAATATTTATTTAGTAATATTAATAATATTATAATATTACTAAAAATCATTATAAATAAATATTCTAATATTTATATTATTCTAATAATAATAATATAACCAACTATGATATAATATATATTATTAATATATTACTAGTTCTTTTGCTTTATTAATAATATAACCATCTATGATATATTAATTTATTATATATTATTAATAATTTTTTTATATTAATATATATTATATATATTATATATATTTCTGTGATTTTAATCATAATTAATATATTTAACATATTAATATTCTTATTAATATATAATATATATTTTTCAAGTGAATATAATAAATTTATTATATATAATATTTATTTATTATTATTAGTTCTTTTGCTTTATTAATAATATAACCATCTATGATATATTAAATTATTATATATTATTAATATTTTTTTATATTAATATATGTTATATATATTTCAAGTTAATTTATAGTATGTATATAGTTAATATTTTTAATATATTAATAAATATTTTTAATATATATTATTAATATTTTTATAATATTATTAATATATATAAAATATTTTTGTGATTTTAATTATAATTAATATATTTAATATATTAATATTCTTATTAATATATAATATATATTTTTCAAGTTAATATAATAAATTTATTATATATAATATTTATTTATTGATATATAAATTAATGTGATGGGTAGTGGATATAGGTCTATCGGCGTATATCAACCACATTGGTAAATGTGGTTGTAAATCTATTTTATATACGCCTATCGGCGTATTTCAACCACATTAGTTTTTACTAATGTGGTTGTGCTAGTTACGCCGATAGGCGTAACCCCCTGTCGGAGGTGGGCTCTTTCGTGATTATGGTAATTAATCTTTTCAATCTCATGGTCTAGATTGAAAGATGCTGGCATATTCTGGTCGTCGCCAGTGAATCAGTGGATGAAATTCAAAACGGTAACTTCCTTGCATGTCTAAATCAGGGGTTTAAACCATACTTAAATTAATTTTTTACAAAACATGTTTAAAAATTTACTGCGCCTTTTATTGACCGCCACCTATCTAATTAAGAAATCCTCCCATCCCATAACCACCACGTTGACAGCATTCTCGGACGTGTGGAGATTGGCACGTTGCTTGTCTGGTTGTCTGCTTGTGTGCTGGTAGACATGTGGCGATCGGGAATTTAACATGACATGAGAAGCACGTGAGTGGGAGGAGAAGCATTGAAGCGTTCCAACATAGCAGTGGAGTGGGAGGATAAGAGAAGCGTTTCATTGTACAGTCGTGGACATGTGGCTGGGTCTGTTTATGGAAATTTAATGGGTAGAATCGTTTCAGAACTTGATATTTGTTAATTTTAAACGAAATATTTTAATGTTTTGTTCCGGCTGATAAAATATTATAATCTAAACGGTAGAATTTATATATATTTCGAAATAAATAAATTTATGAAAACTAACACTGGTCGAACAATATAACTATCGCCAATATACAAGAGAAGCGTTTCATTGTACAGTCGTGGACATGTGGCTGGGTCTGTTTATGGAAATTTAATGGGTAGAAGCGTTTCAGAATTTTATGGAAATTTAATGGGTCTGTTTAAGTCTTATATCTTTTAGCATTTGTGTCATTGTCGTTCGTTTTATTGGAGCGCGGGTTGCAGAGTACCAGTGTGCAAGCGTTCAGAGTATTTGGAGCGCGGGTTACAGAGTTCAAGCGATTGTTTACAGAGTTCAAGCGATTGTTACAGGTTTGAAGGCTGCCAATGCGTTAAGTTTGTTTTATTTCGCCTGTATAATTTATTTCTTTTACCATAGATTCCTCGGAACTGACTGGAAGGGGTAGTCATTGGCATGAGACTGTGAATTAGTTTCGATGTATTCTGTTGGATTTATGTTCCTATAGAATTGATAAATGATAGATTTCAATTAACAAGGTTCGCATGCAAATTTTACTCATTTCCCATCTTTTTGGTGCATGAAATTTTGGATGCCCGAATCACTGGAGTACAAGGGTGAAATTTCAGATTTAGTATAGTAAGAAGATTAGATATCAACCCATTTTCCATGCTTCAGAACTTCGTACCCTCCACTCCCCCCTTGTCCCGCCACGGTGATGCAGCTATTGTGTGGATGCGCTCGTGCTCCTGTCTCTAGGTTCTTGAGTCCTGGCTTTCGGACGGCAGACCACTTTAAAAGCCTTGATTTTGTCCCCGTTGAATTCCTTCAGAAAATTAGCAGGCAATCTGAGGGTTTGCGAAATAAGCTCTCGATAAATTCCACCGTTCTAGAAAACAATACCAACACATTTTTAACTATAATGTCAAATTAAAAGCGATGTTTTGCGCATTTTTATGTTTTGAATTTAATCAAAATGATCTGAACTTTTCAAACTCCGTATACATTTTGTGGATGCCAAGACATCTCTGCGAATTCGCAGTTGTGTATTCTGAGCAAAATCATCTCTCCGCAGTTGTGTATTCTGAGCCGAAACATAGACATGTTTTTCTTATATCCAATTCCTTATCCTTCATTTTTTTTCGAACAGATAAATATCTAAGCAAAGCATGGCGCCTTTATGTTTTATTTCTCGTCATTTTATCTACAGAGAAGTGAAGTCATAAGCAGTAGACATGGAAAAATAGAATTGAATTTTTTATATTTTTGGAGATTTAACTTAGAGATGTAACAAGGTCTTTCGCCACTTAGGTTTTAAACCACTAATTGTTAAGATTCCTAAGATTCCTATGATCAAGTTATCATTTGAAAAATTAAGTATGAACACCTAGCTTACCATTCGAGAGCAACTGGTGATTGATCACAGTCAGAGCTTTTCTCATTTTGGGCATCATAAGCATGATCCAAGCGGCTTGCAACCTGCAGCACGTCAATGAGATTGTGATCAGAATTAAAGAGTGATCCATAGTGGACAAGATTTGGCAGGAGAAATAATGTTTACTACAACAATCAATCATATCCAGAGTTCAAGTTTTACATCACTTAGCAAATCCATGTTAACGCTAAACACAGATACTATAAAATACCTTAATGGGAACATATAGGATTAGATGGTACAGTCAGAATGATCTCAGGATAATAGAGATTTTAAAGAAATTAGCTGTTCATTTTATATAATTCATTTCCCTCCTTAAAATTCCAACATGCAGTATAATAATAAATACATAAGGCACAAAAATCCTTCATCCTTAATTAGGCCTGGTCTATTTTGTAACAGGATTTCTACAATTTCCATTTTCCTTTTAAATTATGGAGGGATTAAATATGAGAATATTTTTCCAAGTATACATAATCCAACCCATGTAATTAAAGATATTTAATAATATGAGAATATTTTTGGTAATATACATAATTTAATTGATGAAATTAAAGATATTTAATAATATGAGAATATTTTTGATAATATACATAAGTCAATTGATGAAATTAAGAGTATTTAATGATATGAGAGTATTCTTTGTAGTATACATAATTCAACAGAGGAAATTAAAGATTTTAAACTGTTTTTCTATTTCTGATCTCACTCTTATCTTACCGTGACACATTCTTAAAGAGTACAAATAATATTTAATATTTTATTGCTATCTGTATTTATCTGCTATCAAATTTATATGGTTATGCTAATAGGCAGTAAAGTATTTATCTGCTATCTAATTTATATGATTATGCTAATAGACAGTAAATTAAAAGTGTTGAGCAGTGCAAAATATTTTGTCTCCTAAGAATGTTAATCAGCACAACTTAAATCCCAACAAATCTGCATTCTACAATCACTACTGGTATATCGACCCTAAACATAGCATTCCTCTTTTGTGCAAACATCTGCCAAAACATCAGGTGAATACCTTAATACTGTACAAATTAAACAACTTGAGCATGTAAATTTTATACATCTCTATTATATTTCTAAACAGTCTGATTATAAAAATTAAACAACTCAAACATACAAATACCATACCCTTAAATTCCAAGATATTTCTAAAACTTGCAATCCACGTAAAATACCTTACAAACAAAAACATAAAATTGAGCTAAATCACACTTGCATGTATGATTAGTGTCTTAAACATAAAATTACCCTTGCCTGTACGATCGCTGTTTATGTCTGGTCTTGCCATCATTACTGCATTACTGGCACGGGATTATCGTACAATCTGTTTATTTATTTTAACGTCTATTATAATAATTAAATTCATCCAGATTATTAAAGGATCACGTTGATAATGTTAGATGTAGTTTATGATATCAGTATTGCCGTAAATTTTAGGGTTATTAAACAAAATCAATCAAAATATCAAGTATTTAAAAATAAATGGAATATATATGTATTATTTATTAATCAACATTTAATTATTTATAAATAAAATGAAAAAAGTTGTGATGTTTTTTTACTTAATACTCTATTTAATTTATTAATCAATTTTTTAAAAAGTAAAAATAAAAAAATTACTTATATAAATATATTAAAAAAATATTTAACATTTCATTTTATAAAAAACAGTTTCATTTTATTAAAAAACAATTATACAATTGTTTTAATCTCTTTCTATATATTAAACTTCATATAATATAATGAACATATAATTGTTTTAATCTCTTTCTATATATTAAACTTCATATAACATAATGAACATGGAAGAAATTAAAGCAAAGCATTAACAAAATGTTTTCATGGTATAGTCACTCTTAACATAACTATACCATGAAAACATTTTGTTAATGCTTTGCTTTAATTCCTTCCATGTTCATTGTACACGGGGCACTCTAAATTTCACGTTTTTTTATTACCAAAATAATTTACTTGTATTATTTTAAAATTTAAAATTATCATCTTTTATGAGAATTTAGTAAAATTATTTTTTAAATTTATTGAAAAATAACAATATTTTTAATTTTCTAAGAAAAATATTTATTTTATATTTTATTAAAAACTTAATGTAAATTTGAAACTATTATCTTTCTATTCTAGCTGTGTAATATTGGAAATACCAATTCTTAACCTATAAAATAGGTAACCATTGTTAAAGAAAAGTGTAAATGATTAAAATTTGATAATCCACCATGTAAATCCTTGTAATGCTTTCATCTATTTTGAATTAAGTAATCTTTTTAATGCTTTACTCTATTTTGAATTAAGTTCTTGATTTTTATCAAAATGATAGACATTGTCTAGGAAATATTTAAATTATTTGAATTAAATTTATAAACGAAATAAATTGTGGTTAGTTTAATTTTTTTTATTTAAATTGGACCCATAAAAAAATTTAACTAAAATTGAATTTACACCAAAAAAAAATCATTCCTTCTTATGATTTAAAATAAATCTAATTGTTGATTTAAAAAAATTAATTGAAATTAAATTAACAGGAAAAAAATATTTCTTTACCATCTTTTTAAAATATAAAACTATATATATATATATATATATATATATATATATGTATATATATATATTTATTTATTTATTTATTTATTTATTTATTTATTGAGAATTCAATTTTATTATAATTAAAAGAGTTTAGAATAATAATTAAATTCATCCAGATTATTAAAGGATCACGTTGATAATGTTAGATGTAGTTTATGATATGAGTATTGCCGTAAATTTTAGGGTTATTAAACAAAATCAATCAAAATATCAAGTATTTAAAAATAAAATGAAAAAAGTTGTGATGTTTTTTTACTTAATACTCTATTTAATTTATTAATCAATTTTTTAAAAAGTAAAAATAAAAAAATTACTTATATAAATATATTAAAAAAATATTTAACATTTCATTTTATAAAAAACAGTTTCATTTTATTAAAAAACAATTATACAATTGTTTTAATCTCTTTCTATATATTAAACTTCATATAATATAATGAACATATAATTGTTTTAATCTCTTTCTATATATTAAAATTCATATAATATAATGAACATGGAAGAAATTAAAGCAAAGCATTAACAAAATGTTTTCATGGTATAGTCACTCTTAACATAATAATTAAATTCATCCAGATTATTAAAGGATCACGTTGATAATGTTAGATGTAGTTTATGATATCAGTATTGCCGTAAATTTTAGGGTTATTAAACAAAATCAATCAAAATATCAAGTATTTAAAAATAAAATGAAAAAAGTTTGTGATGTTTTTTTACTTAATACTCTATTTAATTTATTAATCAATTTTTTAAAAAGTAAAAATAAAAAAATTACTTATATAAATATATTAAAAAAATATTTAACATTTCATTTTATAAAAAACAGTTTCATTTTATTAAAAAACAATTATACAATTGTTTTAATCTCTTTCTATATATTAAACTTCATATAATATAATGAACATATAATTGTTTTAATCTCTTTCTATATATTAAACTTCATATAATATAATGAACATGGAAGAAATTAAAGCAAAGCATTAACAAAATGTTTTCATGGTATAGTCACTCTTAACATAACTATACCATGAAAACATTTTGTTAATGCTTTGCTTTATTATATTATATGAAGTTTAATATATAGAAAGAGATTAAAACAATTATATATATATATATATGTGTGTGTGTGTGTAATTTATATGGAAAAATTTAAAATTGAGCATAGAAAAAAAGCTATTTAATTTTTTTATTATATATAATGATTTTAAATCTTACTTATTTTTATTTTTTCATATTTCATTTAGTTGAACCATTATTATTATTTATTTTAAATTACTTAACATTAAAAATAATAACAATATTAAAATTATTAAAATTATAAAACAATAAAAATTTATAAATTTAAATTCTTAAATAAAATATATAATAGTAAAATTAGTATAATATTAAAATTTTATAATATTAAAATAAATAATTATAATTAAATGTCACAATTTAAATATCTATATACTATTTGAAAATGATATCTCATAATGATAGTTTGTAACATTGTTTTCTCTAGATAATATGTTTATATTTAAAAATATAATTTTCATAATTTTAAATAAATAAATTTAATAATTTTAGATGTTGATATCATATTTTGAAATATTACTATATAATAATATTGATGATGATGATGATGACAGTTAATGTCCAATGAGATCAATCTTTGGTTTATAGTACATTAAAAAAAAAATATTTAGTTTTATTTAAGATTTTATTTTTATGCTCAAAAAGCTTGGAGAGAAGCCTCACGAGCTCACTATAATTTTGACATCTTAAAAGGCTAGGTAGGTCAATATTGCAACAAAGATTATGAAATTGAGATAATGTGGTTGTACACAGGGCACTCTAAATTTCAGGTTTTTTATTACCGAAATAATTTACTTGTATTATTTTAAAATTTAAAATTATCATCTTTTATGAGAATTTAGTAAAATTATTTTTTAAATTTATTGAAAAATAACAATATTTTTAATTTTCTAAGAAAATTATTTATTTTATATTTTATTAAAAACTTAATGTAAATTTGAAACTATTATCTTTCTATTCTAGCTGTGTAATATTGGAACTACCAATTCTTAACCTATAAAATAGGTAACCATTGTTAAAGAAAAGTGTAAATGATTAAAATTTGATAATCCACCATGTAAATCCTTGTAATGCTTTCATCTATTTTGAATTAAGTAATCTTTTTAATGCTTTACTCTATTTTGAATTAAGTTCTTGATTTTTATCAAAATGATAGACATTGTTTAGAAATATTTAAATTATTTGAATTAAATTTATAAACAAAATAAATTGTGGTTTGAGTTTAATTGATAGGGTTTAGCGAAGGAAAAAAATTATTGGAATTATATTTAGATAAAAATAAATATTTCTTTAGCTTTTTGTAAAATAGCTTTAATTATTAATATACCAATTTAAATTGTTAAAAAAAAATTGTAATTTAAACAATCGAGAAAAAACTTCTTGTTCTTGTGGGTCATATCGTTTTATACATGATGTGTATGTGCATGTTACTATATTTGTAAATGGAAAATTGCTTTTTCTATATTGCTTATTCTATTCACCATTAATTGAAAGTTGTTTTGTTGATATCAAAGTCTCATTTTCTTTTTATGTTAGGTGATTTCCTTCTTTTATCATGGATCCCGGCTATTTGGAGTTGTATTCCATTTGAAGTTCTTGAAATTGTCTTCCTTTGGCTCCCTTTATCGGTTTCGTGATAAGGTTTAGCATTGTTTGTCAACAATGGAAGAACGTTTGCAAAATCCTTCTTTCTTATTACGTTGCAAGCATATCTCAGTACAAATGAATTTGGATTTATGGTTCCTTTCGTCAATGATGAAGACAATTATTTTCGTTGCTTTACTGACCTTAATCAAAATGGGCGCATATCTCGTTTTTCATTTGCGATTCATAGATTCAAGATACAAGGTGGAGTCTACTATTCGAGCAATGGTGGTTTTTATCCTTGCTGTAGATTTTTCCCATTCACGAAACTATTTTGTGATGAATCCATTTACAAAGGCCTTGAAAAAATATTTGGCAGTATACGGGATTGGAAGCGGGGGATTCTTTTTCGTTATTGGAGAATGTGACGGCAACAAATATGGTGAGTTGTTCTAAAACATATCTATGATAGAATTCGGTCTAAATTTTATGTTTACGATAGTCTTGATAGGGTTTGGCGAAGTGGTCTTCCATTTGGTGGCACTTCACCCCCTCAAATGGAGTGTTTTATAGAAAGTAAAGCTGTTTGGCTCTATCTCGATACGGAATATGAAGATTATCCTCGATATGGGTATACAATCTCCTGGTTTGATGTGATAAAAAATGACTGGGGATTTTCATTTGTTCCAATCATCGACATTCAGGGTGCATGTCATTAGCGATGTCAAAAATCGGTTGATATGTCTTATCGATGATGGCTCCACTTTGTATGGTCAATTGAAGAAATAGATAATTTTCAATTTGGTCACCCGTGTATTGAACGAAGACGATTACTTTGAGGATGATTGGGGCCTTAGATGGAAGTTGTTGGAAGAAATGTCTATAGATATAAATATGAAATGTCCTGGTTATCTTCCTTTTTGAACAGGTCAAGGTGTGGTTCTTATGTGCAAATGCGGTAGAAGTTCCTTTACGTATTATATGACATGGTGGGTGGCCTTTTGCTTCCCCAATAGATATTGATAATTCGACTAATCAACAAATGAATGGATTTTGGTCTCAGACGTTGTAGGATTGCAACGATTTGATCGAGTACGGAAATGTCTTTGCAATTGCTCCGCGTATGGATTCTATAGATGAGATTCCACCATTAGATGTGGACATGGAGTCTTAGGCTATTAGCCATTTTTGTATTCTCTGTAAATCGTGGAAAATATTTCCTTTTTTTACTTTGCATACTTTTGGGTATGTATGCTAAGACTATGGATATTTACATGGCTTCATTACGAGGGGTGTCTTCTATATATGTATGTAGCGGATCTTTGGATATTAAAATCCATTGCAATTTGCTCGAAAAAATATTTATTTTTTTGTCCCATTTAGTCCTCTTAATTGCATTTGAATGTGTTTGGATGTTATCCATTTCTCTCTTTTTCTATAATTGTAAATTTCTTTGTGACTTATTCTATACATGGTGTTTCCATCGGTTTTTGTCATTGATTCTCAAACAATGTTATATGTTTAGGGTTTTTTTTATGGTATGTATTTACAAGTATTTACATATATTTCAAATTCATATAATTCATTGGCCTAATTTTGTTCCATTTATATGGGTTTCCCATTACGATTATTGTATGATACAAAAATTTAATCTTTTGTTGTTTTTGCCATTTGAAAAAAAATCCATTTTTCTTTTCAGCCATTTCGGTGGAAAAAAAATGTGTTCCTTTTCATCCCTTTACCATTAATTTATATTGGTTATATTATATTTGTTCCATGTTTTCTCTTCGATAACAAATATGTTATTTTTTTCGTTGTAGACATGTCATCGAAGGTACGAAGCAAACGTACGAGAAAAAGAAATAAGTCGCCTACATCGCGTGACAAGTCTAATGAAAGTCGTCGTTTACGGTATCAACAAAATAAGGACACAATAAATGAGCATAGGAGAGCTAAATATTGTAGAAAAACAGTTGAAACAACTCTTCAAGAGGATTTTGTGGTTCCTCCTAGGTATCGTACTATGGATGATATCATGGAAAGAACATTTCCACTTGGTAGTTATTTGCTGAATATGCTCCTCCTCGGCATAATTTTGTTTCTCAACGCTCTCTGAAAATTATCAAAATATTGAGGAAACATCTCACAATAGGGAGGAACACCATGTTCATCTTGTGGATGCAAATGTTCACCCCTAACCTTTACGTCTACTGCAATTGCATCTTGTGAGAAAGGCCAAAGGTTGCAAAATATCCATGGTGAAGGGAATGATGATATTGTATGTGATGCCTTGGATGATAGTTTGATTGGCCATTTGTTCGATAATTTGGATCCGGCTGGTCGAACCATCATGTCTTCCAATCTACGTTACTGAAAATAATGTTGTCCAACGAACGAAACTGATCATCCACGATAGCGGTTCGCACTGGAACAATGGAGGTAATCCAGATGATATCTTTACGATTGATGCAATAGTGATTTGTTTTATTACATTCCTCTATTTACATTTCTTTAGTGATAAGGTATTTTATTCTCTTCGAGTAGCATACACCTCATTTTAATAGAAGTCTACAAATTTTCTCCCTGTGCTCTGCCATCTCTTTATATGAGATTTGAATATGGAGCACATCATAGCCTTCCACTACATTCTCCTAGAGAATCAAATCTACAAACTAATTATAATGTTCAATGTCTTTGATTTAATTTTTTCTTTTTGAATTTTTGGTGCATATTTTTTGTTTTTTCTTCAAACGAGACACGGCTCATTTCAATAGAGGCATGCAAGTTAACTTCGTAGATGTTCCGTCTATCGATGTTATGATTGAAGAGGAACCATCTCATAGCGTTCATCCAGTTGCCAACAAAATGTAAATGTCGAATGCATTTGATATTTTCCTCCTTTGGTTCATTTATTGTTGATTGTAAAATTAGAAATCTATCTTTTTTTCGACATTTGTTTTTATAAAATATGTTAATTCATTTTAACGGGGAAAAAACTAACTTGAGCTGGAGGTGTCGAAACTAACTGCGCCAAATGTTCAATCTATCGATGTTAGAAGTGAAGAGCAACCATCTCGTACACTTCATCGACATCGCCAAACCAATGTAAATATTGAATGAATTTATTTATTTTTTCCATTTTTCAATTCTAATTATTTGGAAATTCAATTTTAAAAAAAAATTATGCTAAAGAAACCTTTGCAAACTCTTAGGTTCAGAAATGCGGACCACGATTTGGAGACCCCGTGTCGTAGATTTGTTCCACATGTTTCAAATTTGGCGAGGGGGACTCGTGAGTGCGAGAAAATGAAATAAATCTTAGAAGAAATTATGCTCTTCCACATCATTCTCCACATGCTCCAACCGAGTACAAATCATATTTATTTTTGATGAAAATATGATTGCGGTGCATAAAATATTTCGAGAAAGGCTAGATAGGTTGTCGATTGTCCAAATGTGCCACATATCGCATGGAGTCATATCACGGAATCACGTTTTGAGAGATCTTTCGAAGGACTCGTTTGTAGACGATGTAAGAGTGAACGAGGTTCACATCGTTTTTAGTGGCTATAACAACATGGATCCTGGCGAGCAACCCTCATATTTTTAAGAGTTCTTACTCAAGTTGAAGAAATGTTAATAGCACGTGTAAATCCTATTTTTGCAAGTGACACATGCTCGAGGTGGGCAATATAAGTATAGTGGGCACACAATTAGCTTTCCCCAAGATATTTCAACAATTGCACAAAGACTTCAGCGCCATGTTGAAGATCTTGACTTTCTAATTGTGAGGAGACATGGTGCTCGATCTAAACATTATGAATGTTATGTAAAAAGATCCCGCGTTATGGATGCATTGCGTTTCAAAATTGAACGTGATCCATATTATCGAGATGTTGTGATTGACTATGATTCGAGTGAATGCTCACTCTGAAAGATCAACAGAGATGTCTCCTCCGAGGCTTAAATTTGTTGATTGCGACATTCAGAACACGAGTTCGAGTGCGAGGTAATAATGAAGGGTTTCCTCTTAACCATTTGCCCTCTCATCCTTCGTCTTTTATTGCTCGCTTTACCCTAATGAACGGAGAGAAGTGGAAGAAATTAGAGCATTTCTTGATAATGTTGATTCTTCGGATGTTGATGAAATGGATTGGCCCAGAGTATTGGAACGTCTCCGATGAATGAATATAATGCGAGGGGGTTATTGGATATGGCATTCCCCACATTGTTCCCCATTTGGTCTTTGCTGATTGGTTGCAACCACGCATCGCATCTTGTTGAACTTCATGAGTATGCATTACATCTTCTTAGATACTATGATCGAGAGGTTTGGAAGCCATCCTCGCTTTCGATATTTCCGTTGAACATGATAATGAGGCATCGTAAGCCCATAGCTGCTTTCCGAGTTTTTGTGAAGAAAAAAATTTACATGATAACTCACAGACAACAATTGATGAGTTTGCGTCGGCAACTTTACGATTTACCAAATAATAAGTTGGGCAGCATCTTATGCGGTTTGGGTCTTGTCTAAGAGGTACGAGGGCATCTTGGACTAAATGTCGAGCTGAATTGGCTGACATGATTACTCGGTTGGGATGTCCATCTTTGTTCTTTACTTTGAGTGCGGCCGAGCACAAAAGGTGGCGGTGCATAGCCTCATGCCCCTGCCGTCACATTCTCGTTCCTTAAATGAGCATCGTATGAAGGTTGAAAAATGTTATCAAGTACCCTCATATTGTTATCGCATTTATGCACCATAGATTCAATATATTTCGAGAGGAAGTTATCCAAAAATATCTTAAAGCTAAAGACTTACGGTACAGTCATGTTTCTTTTGAATTTATTTTCTTTTCATTGTCAATTTCTTATTGATTTTCCATTCATATTTTTTTCATATTAGCTTTGTGTTCAATTTTTCCGAGATATGAGTGGCAACATAGAGGTTCGATACATATCCATGGTTTCCTATGGTTGCAAGGCTCGACATGGAAAGACTTGATTGGTCGAAATGATTGTGATTTGCAACATGCAAAGAGATTCTTTGACAAGTATGTAATTGCATATGGAATCCACGTGAAATACATCGTCGCAATATAATGGTTCCAAGAAGTCTCAATGATGACCCTTGCCTACTTGAATACTAATCGGATTTTCTCTTGCAATCCTCATAATGATTATGAAGAATTGTTGAACCGTGTCCAAAGGCACACAAAGTGTAGTATAGATTCTTGTTTTGCGCAAAAGGGCACTATTCTCGCTTGTCGGTACAATGCCCCATGGGATATTTACGGGGAATCAAGATTGTTCATAGATGATCAAGGAAGAAAAAAATATGAACCAGACAAGAAATGATGATAGGATCAATGTACATAACATTGACCTAACAATGTGGCGTGCAAATGTTGATTGCCAACCGAGTGCTTTCTCGACATGCATTTGTCCGAAATATATTGCTAAGTATGCATCAAAAGCGAGAGAAGGTACGAAAAGCTATCATGATATGTTAACTAGAATTTCAGATTCTTTTGCCTGCGAGGATCATGCTTTATGTGCTTACAGGAGATTTCTTGCGAAACGATACGTTGAACGCGACATTGGGGCACAAGAAACATGTCATATGTTGCTTAAGTTGCCTCTTGTTGTGTGTAGTCGACAATTTGTTTTCCTTAAATGTTGGGAGAAAGGTGTTCGAAAAATTTCAAGGGATGGCCTACCATTTGTTCATGCGAGAATACATTTGTTCAAAATTATTAGAAGAGACCTTCTTTCCTCGACCATCTATCTTTGATAGAAACGAGCGAGATCTTGGACCTATGAGAGCGGTAGTAAAAAAGATCCATGGAGGCCAAGAGATGCTCATGCAATTGTTCGGGTGTGGCCACGGTTTTACTCTATTCCTGGTGAGGATTCGGAGGAATTTGAAACTTTTCGTGGTCGAGATTGCTCTTGTACAAGCCGTTTCGTGACATCTCTACGAGATTGGGCTTTCAAGCTGCAATGTTGTTGGCTGGAGGAATTTCCGATATCGACCTTGGCATGTTGATCGAAATCCATCAATTGATGAAAATATTGAAGATGGAGAAGATGGTGATTTTGCTAACCGGAAATGAATCTTGAAGATGATTTTCAAGAGTGGCAGCTTTTCTCTCGCTTGGTTCCACCAAATAGTGTCAATGTTTCGATCTTCACACCCTTGGTCGAAGGGATTTTGATATATCCTTTGGCGGCAAGGTACAACTCTTTACTGATGATGTGGGCCGAAGAAGCTATTAATTTTATAAGGAATGCAATATCTAGGGGGTGATCTTGGTGACCTTTCAAATAGAACATTTGTCTCTCGGATTCATTGGCGGGAAAAAAAACAACGACTTGCTTTTGAAATCGTTTTACAGACGTGCTGTGAATATGAGATTCGTGAAGCTCTTCTTATGATTATTCAAGGCATCTGAGCATCGCAAGATCTTTCCTTATCCAGATGTATTTTTTAGGCTCTTTCTAATCTGTCAAGTAATGGGAAAAGTCCTTTGCTTCTTCTTGCCCCAACGGGAGAATAAGCTGCTTTCAATATACATGCAAAAAACAATACACTTTCTGCTTTGAAAATCCCAATTAGAGATATGAAACCACTACGGTCAATCATTGGCACTATTCCAAGAGGAAATGAGGCACATTCGATATATATTGATTGATGAAATGAGCTTTTTAGGATCAAGGTTGTTCATGCAAATAGATGCTCGATTACGAGAAGCATTTCCGGATAAAAAGAATTGTCCTTTTGGTGGTAGATCCATGATCCTTGTGGGTGACCTTGAGCATTACCTCCTGTAGAGAGATAAGCCTTTGTATGCGGGTAATACAGCGAGGGAAAGTCTTATGGAAAAAAATTCAATCACTTGTTGTCACTCTTGACACAATATTTCGCCAACAAGGGGAGCGATGAGAAACAATCTTGTTTCGTCTGAGTCCTCAATAACATAAGAAACGCAGAACTGTTCTTGATGATTGGGAGTTTCTTATGTCGCGGGGCTGATATCGAGGTTGCATCCTAGAGAAAGGGATTTATTTAATGCGATGAGTTCACATGTTTTCCAACAAATAATTTGGTCTCCTTCCATACGGACATATGTTGAAATCATTAAATTCTCCAATTGCACGATGTATTCTTTGTGAATTCAAGACGTTCGAGAAATCGGTGGTGCCGATGATGATCAAGCTGGACCGTGAAGTTTTGTTGTGCCGTAGTGCCAGCGTGTTATGTTGACATGTAATTTGTGGGTTGAGTAGCTTGGTGAATGGTGCACTTGGGTATGTGAAGGAAATATTTTATATGCCCAACTCTAAGCCACACGAGCTTCCAATGTTCACAAGCTGTTATTTTTGATAAGTATGTTGGTGTTCAGTTTGATGCAAGCAATCCAAACATTGTGCCTATCACACCAGGTGATAAGAGGAAATCGAAAACAAATTCCTTTAAAGATGGCATGGGCTCTTACAATTCACAAGTCACAAGGTTTGACTTTAGAGCGAGCATCAATTGATATCGGGAATAGAGAACAACAAGGGGCTGACCTTCACGACCATATCGAAGAGTGAAATCAATAGATGGTTTGCGCATTGCACGCCTTTCTCTTATCGGTGGTATGCAGAGATGAATAATAGTGCGTATGTTACAATTAGGAAGAAAGAAGAGGAGAGATTGAAGTCCATATCGCTATGATATGCAACTATTTATATAATAATAATGCTTCGATATATTAATGACATGTCTACATTCATCAAATTCATAGTAGTATTTTGGATTGTTGTTTATCGTTTTTCCTATTCTTTAATTTTTCTTGTTTTTTATAATGTCGTTTTTTGTTATTTTTCTTACAATGATCCATTCACAGGGTAGAAAACTAGTTACATGAGCCAACCATTAAAAATCAATATGGAATTCCATATCAGTTTGTCGCATGTAGCTAATAGTGTTTTTGACATATTTATAGAATGTTTTATAATTGTTTTTATTGTCGTCTCTTTTTTCATTTAGTATAGGAATTCTTTTGATGTATTAATTAAATGAATACATTCATGAGATGAAATATAGTAATATATGAGAAATTCCGAGACATCATTTTTCATGTTGTTCAATATACCTCCATTTTTTAGTCGCTATTGTTCTTTTCTTTATAGTAAACCATTCGGACATATATAGCCGGTTTATTAGCCAATCATTAAATTCAAGATTGAAGTCCATATCCCTATTACATGAAATTAAAAATATTTATCAATGTCGTTTTGCTAAATGTGTTGTGGTTTGGTTCAATGACAAGATATTTATATTTGTTAATAATATTGGACTAAAATTAATATATACATTGAAATTAATTTAAATACAAATATTGAATTACTAACATTATTAAAATTTCATTATAAACATTGAGTTTAGAATTTTGTGCTTTCTTGTTGATTGTTGTAATATGGGTCATATCACACATTTATTTTTATCATTCTTTTCATGTGTGCGATGTATTTCTAATGAGGTTTATAGCATCACGTTTTGAAGATTCGATTTTAAAAAAAAATAGAAATGGGGGTGTTATATAGTGTTATGTATTAATTAAATGAATACATTCATGAGATGAAATATAGTAATATATGAGAAATTCCATACATCGTTTTCCGTGTTGTTCAATATACCTCGAGCTTTTTAGTCGGTATTGTTCTTTTTGTTTATAGTATACCATTCGGACATATACGGCCCAGTTATATTGGCCAATCATTAAACTCAAGATTGAAGTCCCATATCCCTATTACATGAAACTAAAAAATATTTATCAATGTGGTTTGCTAAATGTGTTGTGGTTTGGTTCAATTACAAGATATTTATATTTGTTAATAATATTAGACTACAATTAATATATACATTGACATTAATTTAAATACAAATATTGAATTACTAACATTATTAATATTTCATTATAAACATTGAGTTTAGAATTATGTGCTTTCTTGTTGATTATTGTAATATGGGTCATATCACACATTTATTTTTTATCACTCTTTTCATCTGCCAGTATGTATTTCTAATGAGGTTTATAGCATCGCGTTTTTAAGATTCATTTTTCTTAAAAACAATAGAAACGGGGTGTTATATATATATATATACCTAGGTTGTTTCTATCTCTTTCTGTATAAATTTTTATTTTGTCATTTTCCTTTCAAATGCAGGTATGGATAATAATGATGGGATCTATTATAATCAAGCAGTGGCGAATATTTCTAGACTCATCAGTCTTGTTTCTTACATTCGGGACAAGCTAGATAGAAAACATGGGTTCCATCCTACTTTTATTGATGAGCATCTTCGTGTGCTTGATGAAATGAAAATCAATGTGAAATACCTGTTGCATGTGCACATGAGGGAGGCTGGGAGAAAAACAAGAAGGGATTGGTTGGAAAGCGTTAAGTATCGTGATCATTATCCTGTTGATTTGAATTGGTGTTCCTTTTGTGGTCGGTCTGGTTGTGTTCTTGAAGAGGCTATTTGATAAATGACATTTGATGGACTATTTTGAGTCCATTTTTGTGGTGGGATTTCTTTATGTAAAGACAACAAAAAAACATATATTAATTTCAGTCCTTCAATTTTTATAATATTAATGGTCCCTTTGCTTTATTGATGTTTTATGATTATACTGTTAATATTTCATTGTATTTGTTGATCAATTGGGTTTACAACATTAATTCCTTGATTTTTCCGATTCTTTCGGTTTGTAATAATATTATGTTCACATTATTAAATTCAAATATTGGGGTTTTTATATTAGTCCTGGAGTTCAATACTAATGCATTGTCCAATTTCACATTATGAAAAACACTTACTCAACTTAATATAAACAGAATGGACTATTGGTATAACTTATGTTTTTAATAATGTTCCCTTGAGTTCATGAATTCCTTTGGTTTATAATATTGAAGCCTTGGGTTTATTATATATATTTTTTTATATTATTAATAGTCCCTCCACTTTATTAATCTCTTCATAAATATAATGTGGTTGTGATACTAATGTTCGACTAAATTTTTGTTTCCTTCGCGTTATTGGTCCCTTGGGTTATTAATATTTTTCCCTTGGGTTCACCAGTTCCTTTGTTTTCTAATATTGGACCGTTGGGTTATTACTTCTTTTGGTTTATAATACTTTTTTAATCGATTAGGTTTGTTAATAATTTTTATTTCTATTACTCATTTGTTGGGTAATGTTTTTCCCTTGGTTCACCAATTCCTTTAGTTTATAATGTTTAACCCTTGGGTTTGTTAGTTCTTTCGGTTTATAATATGAATAATTGATTAATGTCATCATTGATCAAACGTCACAGTCTCACAAATATTGTCTCCATATGAAAATCACCCATGGCCAGCCATGGTCATAGTTGGTCCTTTGGTTTATAATTTTATTTTGTGCTTTCTTGTTGATTACTGTAATATGGGTCATATCACAAATTTATTTTTATCACTCTTTTCATCTGCAGTATGTATTCCTAATGAGGTTTATAGTATCGCATTTTTAAGATTCATTTTTTAAAAACAATAGAAACGGGGTGCTATATATATATATATATATATATTATGACAACAATTGTCTCAATGTTTAAATCAATTCCCTTGGGTTCACCAATAACTTTGGTTTATAATTTTTTCGGTAATTATTTTCCCTTGGTTCACCACTTGCTTTGGTTTATAATATTAAACCCTTGGGTTTATTAGTTTTTTTGGTTTATAATATGAATAATCAATCAATGTCATCCATGATCAACTGACACATTATGAGAAACATTGTCTCAAATATGGAAATTTCCCATGGCCAACCATGGTCATAGTTGGTCCAACGTCGCATTGGGGCAACCAATGTCTCAATGTTTAAATCAATTCCCTTGGGTTCACCAATTCCTTTTGGTTTATAATTTGTTGGGTAATGGTTGTCCCTTGGGTTCACCAATTCCTTTGGCTTATAATATTAAACCCTTGGGTTTATTAGTTTTTTTGGTTTATAATATGAATAATCGATCAATGTCATCCATGATCAAATGTCGCATTTTGACAAACATTGTATCAATATGAAAATCAACCATGGCCAACCATGGTCATAGTTGGTCCAAAGTCGCATTGCGAAAACAATTGTCTCGATGTTTAAATCAATTCCCTTGGGTTCACCAATTCCTTTGGTTTATAATTTTTTGGGTAATGATTTTCCCTTGGGTTCACCACTTGGTTTGGTTTATAATATTAAACCCCTGGGTTTATTAGTTCTTTTGGTTTATAATATGAATAATCGATCAATGTCATCCATGATCAAATGAAATGTTATGAGAAACATTGTCTCGATATGAAAATCCCTCATGGCCAACCATGGTCATAGTTGGTCCAGCGTCGCATTGTGACAACCATTGTGTCAATTTTTAAAGCAATTCCCTTGGGTTCACCAATTCCTTTTGGTTTATAATTTGTTAGGTAATGGTTGTCCCTTGGGTTGACCAATTCCTTTGGTTTATAATATTAAACCCTTGGGTTTATTATTTTTTTTGGTTTATAATATGAGTAGTCGATCAATGTCATCCATGATGAAATGTCACATTCTGACAAACATTGTATCAATATCAAAATCACCCTTGGCCAACCATGGTCATACTTGGCCCAACGTCGCATTGTGACAACAATTGTCTCAATGTTTAAATCAATTCCATTGGGTTCACCAATTCCTTTGGTTTATAATTTTTTGGGTAATGATTTTCCCTTGGGTTCACCACTTGGTTTGGTTTATAATATTAAACGCTTGAGTTTATTATTTTTTTTGGTTTATAATATGAATAATCGATCAATGTCATGCATGATCAAATAACATATTATGAGAAACATTGTCTCAATATGAAAATCACCCATGGCCAACCATGGTCATAGTTGGTCCAACGGGCAACTAATGTCTCAATGTTTAAATCAATTCCCTTGCGTTCACCAATTCCTTTTGGTTTATAATTTCTTGGGTAATGGTTGTCCCTTGGGTTCACCAATTCCTTTGGTTTATAATTTTTTGGGTAATGATTTTCCCTTTGGTTCACCACTTGGTTTGGTTTATAATATTAAACCTTGGATTTATTAGTTTTTTTGGTTTATAATATGAATAATCGATCAATGTCATCCATGATGAAATGACACGTTATGAGAAAGATTGTCTCATTATGAAAATCCCCCATGGCCAACCATGGTCATAGTTGGTCCAGCGTCGCATTGTGACAACCATTGTCTCAATGTTTAAATCAATTCCCTTGGGTTCACCAATTTCTTTTGGTTTATAATTTGTTAGGTAATGGTTGTCCCTTGGGTTCACCAATTGCTTTGGTTTATAATATTAAACCCTTGGGTTTATTAGATTTTTTGGTTTATAATATGAGTAGTCGATCAATGTCATCCATGATGAAATGTCAAATTCTGACAAACATTGTATCAATATGAAAATCACCCTTGGCCAACCATGGTCATACTTGGCCCAACGTCGCATTGCGACAACAATTGTCTCAATGTTTAAATCAATTCCATTGGGTTCACCAATTCCTTTGGTTTATAATTTTTTGGGTAATGATTTTCCATTGGGTTCACCACTTGCTTTGGTTTATAATATTAAACCCTTGGGTTTATTAGTTTTTTTGGTTTATAATATGAATAATCGATCAATGTCATGTGATCCGACCATATTACAAGCTTGTTGTCTCAATATGAAAAATCACCATGGCTTCACTTCATAGTCATATTGAATTCAGTCAGCATTCGCATTGGGGCAACCAATGTCTCAATGTTTAAATCAATTCCCTTGCGTTCACCAATTCCTTTTGGTTTATAATTTCTTGAGTAATGGTTGTCCCTTGGGTTCACCAATTCCTTTGGTTTATAATTTTTTGGGTAATGATTTTCCCTTGGGTTCACCACTTGGTTTGGTTTATAATATTAAACCCCTGGGTTTATTAGTTCTTTTGGTTTATAATATGAATAATCGATCAATGTCATCCATGATCAAATGACACGTTATGAGAAACATTGTCTCGTTATGAAAATCCCTCATGGCCAACCATGGTCATAGTTGGTCCAGTGTCGCATTGTGACAACCATTGTGTCAATGTTTAAATCAATTCCCTTGGGTTCACCATTTCCTTTTGGTTTATAATTTGTTCGGTAATGGTTGTCCCTTGGGTTCACCAATTCCTTCGGTTTATAATATTAAACCCTTGGGTTTATTAGTTTTTTTGGTTTATAATATGAATAGTCGATCAATGTCATCCATGATGAAATGTCACATTCTGACAAACATTGTATCAATATGAAAATCACCTTGGCCAACCATGGTCATACTTGTCCCAACGTCGCATTGCGACAACAATTGTCTCAATGTTTAAATCAATTCCATTGGGTTCACCAATTCCTTTGGTTTATAATTTTTTGGGTAATGATTTTCCCTTGGGTTCACCACTTGCTTTGGTTTATAATATTAAACCCTTGGGTTTATTAGTTTTTTTTGTTTATAATATGAATAATCGATCAATGTCATACATGATCAAATGACATATTATGAGAAACATTGTCTCAATATGAAATTGACCCATGGCCAACCATGGTCATAGTTGGTCCAACGTCGCATTGGGACAACCATTGTCTCAATGTTTAAATCAATTCCCTTGGGTTCACCAATTCCTTTTGATTTATAATTTGTTGGGTAATGGTTGTCCCTTGGGTTCACCAATTGCTTTGGTTTATAATATTAAACCCTTGGGTTTATTAGTTTTTTTGGTTTATAATATGAATAGTTGATCAATGTCATCCATGATGAAATGTTACATTCTGACAAACATTGTATCAATATGAAAATCACCCTACGCCAACCATGGTCATACTTGCCCCAATGTCGCATTGTGACAACAATTGTCTCAATGTTTAAATCAATTCCATTGGGTTCACCAATTCCTTTGGTTTATAATTTTTTGGGTAATGATTTTCCCTTGGGTTCACCAATTCCTTTGGTTTATATTATTAAACCCTTGGGTTTATTAGTTCTTTTGGTTTATAATATGAATAGTTGATCAATGTCATCCATGATCAAATGTGACATGCTGACAAATATTGTTTCAATATGAAAGTCACCCATGGCCAACCCTGCTCATAGTTGGTCCAACGTCGCATTGTGACAAGAATTCTCTGAATGTTTAAATCAATTCCCTTGGGTTCACCAATTTATTTTGGTTTATAATTTGTTGGGTGATGGTTGTCCCTTGGGTTCATGAATTCCTTTGGTTTATGATATTAAACCCTTGGGTTTATTAGTTTTTTTGGTTTATAATATGAATAGTCGATCAATGTCATCCATGATGAAATGTCACATTCTGACAAACATTGTATCAATATGAAAATCACCCTTCGCCAACCATGGTCATACTTGCCCCAACGTCGCATTGTGACAACAATTGTCTCAATGTTTATTAGTTCTTTTGGTTTATAATATGAATAATTGATCAATGTCATCCATGATCAAGTGTGACATTCTGACAAATATTGTTTCAATATGAAAGTCACCCATGGCCAACCCTGCTCATAGTTGGTCCAACGTCGCATTGTGACAAGAATTCTCTGAATGTTTAAATTAATTCCCTTGGGTTCACCAATTTCTTTTGGTTTATAATTTGTTGGGTGATGGTTGTCCCTTGGGTTCACGAATTCCTTTGCTTTCTAATATTAAACCCTTAGGTTTATTACTTCTTTTGGCTTATAATATGAATACTCGATCAATGTCATCCATGATCAAATGTCACATTCTAACAAAGATTGTCTCAATAGGAAAGTCACCCATGGCCAACCTTGGTCACAGTTGGTCCAACGTCGCATTGTGACAACAATTGTCTGAATGTTTAAATCAATTCCCTTGGGTTCACCAATTCGTTTGGTTTGTAATTTTTTGGGTAATGGTTTTCGCTTGGGTTCACTAATTCCTATGGTTTATAATATTTAAACCTTTGGTTTATGATGACATTGGGTTTATTAATATCTTCACTCTCAAATATTAATTGTTAGGGTTTATTAATCTGTTGGGTTTTTTGTTTTTAAATTTTGTTTCATATGGTTTATTACTCTCTTCAGTTTAATAATGATTATTAGTAATATTATAATATTATAATAATATTATTAATATTTAATAAATATTATTAATATATTATTAGTTTTTCTGGTTTATTCATAATATAACCATCTATGATATTAAATTATAAATAAATATTAAAATATTAAATATTATTTTTATTATTTTTATTATTTTTATATTGATAAATATTATTATTATATATTATATATATTTGAAGATAATTTATAGTATGTATATAGTTAATATTAATAATATATTAATAAATATTTTTAATATATATTATTAATACTTATTATAATATTATAATAAGTATTAATAATGAATAAAAATATTATAATATTATTAATTTATTTTTGTATAAATTATTAATATTATAATATTACTAATATTCATTATAAATAAATATTCAAATATTTATTAATAATGCTTATTTCTAATATTTTAATATTATTAATAATATATATTAATAGTATTATATTATTTTAATATTTATATAGTAATATTAATAATATTATAATATTACTAATAATAATTATAAATAAATATTGAAATATTTATTAATAATGATTATTAGTAATATTATAATATTATTACTATTATATATTATAGATATATATTGAAATCTTTATTAATAATGATTATTAGTAATATTATAATATTATTAATATTCATTATTAATAATATATATTCATAATATTATAATATTTTAATATTTATTTAGTAATATAAATATTATTATAATATTACTAATAATTATTATTAAGAAATATTAGATTATAATGTTACTAATAATCATTATAAATAAATATTCTAATATTTATTAATAATGAATATTTGTAATATTATAATATTATTAGTAATATAACTAACTATGATATAATATATATTATTAATATATTATTAGTTCTTTTGCTTTATTAATAGTATAGCCATGTATGATATATTAAATTATTATATATTATTACTATTTTTTTATATTAATATATATTATATATATTTCAAGTTAATTTATAGTATGTATATAGTTAATCATAATTTATAGTATGTATATATTATTATTCTTATTAATATAAAATATATATTTTTCAAATTAATATAATAAATTTATTATAGATAATATTTATTTATTGATATATAAATTAATGTGATGGGTAGTGGATATAGGTCTATCGGCGTATATCAACCACATTGGTAAATGTGGTTGTGAATCTATTTTATATACGCCTATCGGCGTATATCAACCACATTAGTTTTTACTAGTGTAGTTGTGCTAGTTTTAAAATTTATTCATCTATAATCTTCCATACATATTTAAAAAATTGATATCAGAATTTATTTGATCAGAAAAAATTAATAAAAAAATCAATTTCTATAAAAATTGACCATTTTCACAATTATCTTGTCTACTATTTTTGTTGTGTTTTCCTGTAATTTTTAGAGCTCCCTACAGAGAATAAAATTAAATTAAAATAAATTTCATATTTCCCCATTAATTAGATTTGGTTTTCTTCTTAATAGACTCCAAATGTGTGGATCACCCGAAAAGAAAATCGATGAGAAAGAAAATAATGTTGTTAATAACCCTGTATAATAAGTTATAACTTACTTGTGAAATTAGTATAATAATGACATGCATTTAGAACTCGGTAAGATAAAAATTATTAATATTCATTTATCCACTCACCTAATCTAATTAATCTGAATTTGAATAACTCATGAGATTTGATTTTCTCGTTTTATCTTGAAACTATTTAATTTTCTCGTTTTATCCTGCAGCTACACGTAATGTCCTTAGCTATGCTAGGGAATCAATAGCCTGTTTTCCTTGGAATCACATTTTGTTTTGTTTTGTAAAAATATTGCCTTGGAAGAAGAAAGGTAACTCGAAAGATGCGTCTACTAAATCCTCGCTCATCATAGCGGACTAGGAAATTCTTCTAAAAATCCACAGAGTGCAATTAATCGATAACTTTTGTGCATGGAGGCAACGGGGTCCATCTTACTTATGGTAAATTCGATTTTCATGTGCGTAATTTTGAATGAATTCGGGGACCGTCGTAGGTTTCTTGTTTGTAAGTTTCTTCTTGATCCACTTTAGAGTTAATGAAGCAACTTAATCTGGATACAAAACTTTTGACATAAACAAAAACTAATTATAATTGATATGTTAATTTTTATTTTTTTTTAATTGATGATCTATATATGTTCCGTCTGAGAGTTTGTAAGGTTGTATTTACTTTTAATAAATTTAAAAATTTTGATGTACCCCTACCAATTTTTTAGGGATTTTCAAAGCATACTTAATTTTACGAACTGTGCCTTATATCATAGTTGTAAATGATAAAAACTCTTTGAAACCTGAAATTCTTAAGGCTTAAGTAAAATCAAAGTTAATAATAATACTTTTGTTACAAAAGTTAATAATAATATTTTTTTCAATAGTTTATACAAATAGAAAGCATGGTGAGTATAAATAGAATATATATATATATATATATATATATATATATATATATATATATATATATATATATATATATATTCTAAATAATGAATTTCAACATAAATTTTTTAAATAAATTTCAAGAAAAATTTCAAAAAATATATGAATTATTTTTTAAATCAATTTAAAAAAAAAATATGAATCATTTTTTAAATGAATTTCAACCCAAAAAAAATTAAAGTAACCTTTACAAACAAAAATTTGAAGAAAATTTCATACATATATTCCAAATAATAAATTTCAATATGAATTTTTTAAATGAATTTCAAGAAAATATATTTCATATATATTCTAAATAATGAATTTCAATATGATTTTTTTAAATTAATTTTAAGAAAAAATTCAAGAAACATATGAATTATTTTTTAAATGAATTTAAAGAAACTTTCAAAAACCATATTTTAAAATTTATTTTAATAAAATTTAAATGAATTTCAAATATGAATTTTTTAAAGGAATTTAAAAAGAAAAATCACTAAACATGTGAATTATTTTTAAAATGAATTACAAGAAAATTTTGAAGAAACTTTCGAAAACAATATTTTGAAATATTCAACGAATTTCAAATATATTATAAATAATAAATTTCAATAAAAATTTCTAGAATAATTTTAAATTTTTTTCATATATATTTTAAATTTTCATATATATTCTAAATAATGAATTTCAATAAAAATCTTTTAAATGAATTTCAAGATAAATTTCAAAAAACATATGAATTATTTTTTAAATAAATTTTAAGAAACATATGAATTATTTTTTAAATGAATTTGAAGAAACATATGAATTTTTTTTATATGAATTCCAAGAAACTTTGATATATATTCTAAATAATTAATTTCTAGAAATATTTCAAGAAACTTTCATATATATTCTAAATAATGAATTTCAATATGAACTTTTTTGATGAATTTCAAGAAATTTTTCAAGAAACATATGAATTATTTTTTAAATGAATTTCGAAAAAAAATTCAAGAAACTTTCAAAACCAATATTCTCAAATTCATTTCAAGACAAATTTCAATGAATTTAATATATATTCTAAATAGTGAATTTCAAGAAACTTTCATATATATTCTAAATAATGAATTTGTAAAAAAATTTCGAGAAACTTTCATATATATTTTGAATAATGAATTTCAAGAAATTTTTATATATATTATAAATTGTCATATATATTTTAAATAATCATTTTCAATATGGATTTTTAAAATGAATTTCTAGAAAAAATTCAAGAAGCATATGAATTATTTTTTAAATGAATTTCAAGAAGTATTTCAACAAACTTCCATATATATTCTAAATAATGAATTTGAATATGCATTTTTTAAATGATAAAAAAACATTTCAACAAACACATAAATTATTTTCTAAATAAATTTCAAGATTCTAAATAACGAATTTCAATATGAAGTTTTTAAATGAATTTCCAGAAAAATATGAATTATTTCTTAAATGAAATTCAAAAACAATTTCAAGAAATTTGAAGAAACTTTTAAAAACAAAAATTTGAAGAAACTTTGATATATATTCTAAATAATGAATTTTTATAAATATTCTAAATAATGAATTTCAATATGAATTTGAAGAAAAATTTCAAGAAACTTTCTTTTTATAGATATTCTAAATAATTAATTTCAATATGAATTTTTTAAATGAATTTCAAGAAATATATGAATTATTTTTTAAATGAATTTAGAGATTCTAAATAATGAATTTTCAATATAAATTTTTTAAATTAATTTCAAGAAAAATATGAATTATTTTTCAAATAAATTTTAAGAAATTTTCAGAAACAAAAATTTCAAAACAATTTCATATGTATTATAAATAATGAATTTCAATATGAATTTTCATATGTATTCTAAATAATGAATTTGAATATGTATTTTTTAAATTAATTTCAAGAAAAATTCTTTCATATATATTCAAAATAATGAATTTTAATATTAATTTTTTAAATGAATTTGAAGAAACACATGATTTTTTTTTTAAATGAATTATAAATAATGAATTTCAAAATGAATTTTTTAAATGAATTTGAAGACAAAATAAATCAAGAAACTTTCGTATTTTTATTAACTAATAAATTTCGGTATGACTTTTTAAAATTAATTTAAAAAAAAATCAAGAAAAATATGAATTATTTTTAAACTAAATTTCAGGGAAAAATTCAAAAAACATCAAAAAAAAATATATTCTAAAATTGATTTAAAGAAAAATTTCAAAGATTTTCAAATATGAATTTTTAAAATGAATTTCAACAAAAATATCAGGAAATATATAAATTATTTTTTAAATGAATCTCAAGCACATCTATAAAACAATTAATTTTATGACTTATTGATAAATAGGTTTCTCAAAATCTTTTTATCCAAGCCCATCTTAATACATCTTTCCCATTTTTTAAAAATCTTATTTTACTATGTATCTACTACCTGAAATTTATCTATTATATATTTAGATAAATCAGAAACAAATAATCAGAAACAAATAATCCAAAAGAAAGTTATTTGTTTCAGGGCATATTAAACACACGTTTAATTTATGAATAATTTATTTCATTTTCCCGTCTCTTTAATTTCACACTACGCATTTCACCCGTGCGTTTAATATGTTTAAACGAGCCCGTGTGTTTGATGTTTGGCGTTGTCTACCGACAGCATAAAACCAGCAGACCGCAGTTTTTTGGGGCTAGAATTTGCATGTTAAATTTTTTTAAAACTGAAGTGTTTGAGTTTTTTTTTTTATCTAAAGCACTTTCAAGAATATATGAGATACTTTAAGTTTTGAAGTTTCATAGCTCTAACCTGAATTTTATAAAAATTTTGATAGATTTTTTCATAATCTTATAAGAATTTTGTTTATTTTGTAGGTTTAAGAAAATGTATTTTTCACATTAATCACATTATTGTTAGTTGGTTTATAGTTGTTCATACAAAGTGAAAAAGATAATTAATCTTAATAATGTATCATTGGCTATAACACAAGACAAGGTGAAAAAGATAATCAATCTTAATGAATAAATATTATGGATGCATCATTGCCCAGTTATAGCCATTCAAAACTAGCAAATAAAAAATAGCTTTATTAACTAATTAATTATAATAAGTATTTAAATAAAAAAAAGGTTTACAAATTATTATTATTATTATTATTATTATTTTGTTTTCCTTAATAAAAGTTAAAAATAAAAATATAAGTAATAATAAAATTAAAAAAATAATAATAATAAAATAGACCAAAGAGGATAAGCCATTCAAACAACTATTGGGAGAGAAATCATCTAAAGAGAGGAGGAGTCGACCTCTTACACAATTTGTATCCGTCATCCTTCTTTACATTCTTAGCACACCTTTCAGTCTCAATAGCTTCCATGAGCTTCCTATGGTGGAAGTGATCAACCTTGGCAATGACTTTGGAATCCTCAATGCATACATGGTGACATGATTTCTCAACATGCTCTTCAAGAGAAAATGTGTGGGATCAAATGTGTCTAATGTCTGCAGCATGCTCCTGGATTCAATGTCTAATGGATCGACCTGTTTCCCCAATATAGGGAGTGCCACAAGAGCAAGAAACCATGTAGACATGTTTAAGATCTTTAGGTTCAATAGGGTCCTTTAGAGATCAAAGAGAGTCTCTAATAGGAAAAATTATTCTTTCTAATGAAATGTGCAATTTTGTGCCAAGTCCCTTAGATAAAGTGGAGATGAACCTTGGAGATACGATCAACCCTAGTAGATTTTCCTCTTAACCTTTTATAGGCTTTTTGAAAACCCTCAAGGCCTTCAGATCTACTATATCCATTATTCACAAACACTTCTATTATTTTGTAGATTTTACAGAGAGTAGAATCAACTAGAATCCATCTGGTTAACGTCAAGTGATTTGATTTATTATGTAAAAAAGTTGACTATTTTAGGCTTTATTAATTAATATTTTTGAATTATGAATTTAGGTTTATTATTTTTTATTGGTTAATATTTTGGATTTATTAATTTAGGTTTTATTATTTTTTTATAATTAAAGTAATTAGGTTTTATTCTTTTTATTTAGATTTATAATTATTTCATAATTTTAAAATTATTATATATTATTATTTGATGTTTATAAAAGAATTAGATTAAATAATAAAAATTAAACATATTGTATATTTTTTTTTTTTGTAAATTTCGTGGGACCTGTCTATTTTCTATTTTGTAAAGAGCAAGTTGCTATACAATAGATGCAATGTTTCATAGCCTCAACCTTCCCGAAGGAAACCAGGTCTGTTGGCCACCTCAAAGAGTTAAAAGCCAACCAAAATTGGTATTGTTTCTTCCTTCTGATTACTGCTAGTAGTCTTTTACTATGTCCAAGAAAACTGCATATAAAACATATAGTAAGCATAATAGCATCAAAACACATACGAAATATATATTAAAAGGAAATTTAACTATCTTGATGATTCAACTGGTGCAGGGTCTTTCGCTGTTGACCCTGGCATCTCAGCTTGTTGCAAGTTTTGCAGTTGTTGCTCCATCCGTGCTAATCTCGCATTGGCTTGGATCTACACCTTTGTCATTTCCCTCATGCCTTGTTTCATCTGCTAAAGCTCAAACAGTAGGGAAGAATTGAGTTGTTTTCCTGTGTACTCATTAGTGCTTTTTCAAGAACACATTTGATCTTCCAGTATGTTCTAATAGATTGTTGAAAGAGAGAGGCTCTCCCTCATGTACTACCTGGGTCTGAGAGGAAGTCTATTCCAAGTTGGGTTTCATCCTCTTCATCATCAGTATCTCCCTCCCATCCTTGGATTGTATTCCAGATATCTACAGGAATTCCAATTTCATAGCTTCTTGCTAAACTTTCAATAGTCTGTTGGTTGGTTTTCCTTCCTTGTTTGCTTGTTTCTGCAACTTGGCTTGTGTGGATTTTTCTTCCCTTTCCTTTTGTCATTGTAACCTGAGTATCTCTGTTCCTGTTGTGGGTTGAAAGAGACCCTGTACATGGAACAGTAGTGGTTAAGTAAAACTCAGAATCATGATGCAAAAACATCCCTTCTTGATTCCTTCGTAACATATGAGATTGAGCTGAGTCATCATTCACAGATGCACAAAGAGCGAGATAAGACTGAGCAAACTGATGGAAGCTGTGAATGGTACTATGGAAAATGAATGAGTTTAAGTTTTTACACAAGTTAAAATAAGCAGGCCCATCCTCAATTTCAGATAAACTCATGGTAAGTTTTAGCAAGACAAGAATCCCGAAACCATAACTATAACCCTGGAGGAAAACAGACTCGGACATCATAAAATTGAAGAAATGACCAAGTAAAATATTGTTCCCACCAAATTTTTGAGCAACTATATAACTAACCTAGAAACGATTTGGTGCAACAATATTGCGACTAAATAAACGAAACCTAGGCATAGACAAAAAACCCTGACCAGACTTAAAGATGTTAGGAACCAGCTTATTAGGTTCGGCCATACTGTAAGTACAGAAACAAAACCTGAGAATAGGCATAAAACCCAGACTAGAATTATAAGGATGCGGAAGCAAATCATGAAGGTTTCGTGCCAACAACATTTTGAAGATGCACCAGAGAGAATATAAGCACACTGTGATACAACCCTTTAACAAAACAAGGCCCCAACAACCAGTACAAGCTATTTGTAAACTCATTTTTTGAATGTATGCAATATTTATAGAAGTAGAATGTGTTTTCACAGATAACCTTGAAGTATCCCTAAGGCTGCATGCATTGGAAAGAAACCATAATTCTAAAGCCAGAAAAATGAAATTAGGGCTTAGAAAGCAGGGCTAGAAATGAAAGTGTATGCCTTCTATCATGACATGCAAGTCTAAAAAACACAGTTGAGAACCAGAACAGTCAACATCTGTGACAGCGCTTGACATAGGAGCAAAAGACATTTTCTTGAATCGCATAGCCAGAACAAGATTAGAAGCCATAATGAGAGAAACCAGAACATACCCTTTTAGTAAACGCAGCCCGACCTTCTCCTTCAGCCTCCTTGGTGTTGTATAGAACCTTTCTCCTGTGCAAAGAGCAATAGCCTGACAACCATAACTGGAAAAGGATATTACCCTCCTACCTTGCTGTCGAGACAGAGCTAGACTGTCAAGCCTGTTGATGCAATAATGGGAATGCATTGAGATGGTGGGTGAGTCACATGCGAACTGAGCCACTTCCTTACCATTAACCTTCCTTAATTACCTTCTGACATGCCTTACAGATGGCATTGTCCTCCTCGCATTCTGCCACCCTGATAGGGGTAATTAAACATATTGTATTAGCTTGTATGACTTTTCTTGTTAATATCTCATAAAAGTAAATGCTTAAAAAAAAAAAAATTTTGAATTATGTCATTAGACATCCAAATAAGCTAAACCACAATTATTAATATTATTGAATGACTAATGTTTATTTTTATTTTGTTCTTTAAAGCAAATTGTTTAATAGTCAACTAGATTTATGACAAATTTTACAATAAAATATGATAATACCTTTTTTCCAATAATAACAAGCATTTAAAAATGAGTAATTTTTTTTTTATATATAAACTAGCAAAATCATATAAATAAATATACATAATATGAAACTGCATATCTCAAATTAAATATTCTTTTCTGAAATATCTTGAATTGCCAATATATATATATATATATATATATATATATATATATTCACTTCTAATATCTATGACATTCTCAAAAGTCTATGATGATTAACATCCACACCATAATACTAGCTAATTGTCCAACTCCCATAAGTATTGACAGTCCAACCAAACAGATTAGGTTTCCAACATTTTCAATCATTGTAATTAATGATAATGTATTAAATATTATCTCTGTATTGTTCTTTTAAAGAAACTGCTTAATACTCAACTACCTTTATGCCACATTTTACGATAAAATAAATATGACAATACCCTTATTCCAATGATGGCAAACATTTAAATGTAGATGCTCCTTTGTCTAGATAAGGAATCTAGACGTAGGATGACAAAAAAAATTGGGAAAAACTACGAGCGCTTGCAAATCCATGGGGAACAGAACCTCTCACTAGGCGATAAAATAAAATAAGAAGAAAATACACAAGGGTCATCAAAAACCACTTGCAAATTATAAAAAATAAAAATAGAGTCAACCTTAACTAAACCATCAATGAAAGTGTACAACATCATTGAATATACCAATTATGAAAGTGTTTAAATCAATTGAAACATGTGAGCCTTTACTAAACCATATGTAATAGAGTATGGCATCCTCAGTACTAGTAATACATTTTCATGAATTAGGTCTAATCAACAATAATTGTGGTTGGCGACTCTTATCTTTTGGGCTATATGATAATAAATGCTGTTGGGTAGTATATGTCTATCGTTATATTTAAAAGAAAATAAACAAAAATAGAGTCAACCTTAACTAAACCATCAGTAAAAGTGTACAGTGGCATTGACTATACCAATGATGAAAGTGTTTAAATGAGTTGAAACATGTGAGCCTCCACTAAACCATATTTAATAGAGTATGGCATCCTCAGTACTAATAATACATTCTCATGAATTAGGTCCAACCAACAATAGTTGTGGTTGGCGACTATTATTTCTTGGGCTATAGGATAATAAATGCAATTGGGAAGTATATGCCTATTGTTGGATTTAAATTCATTTAAATCTAACTGTAGGAATATACTGCCCAACCACATTTATTATCATATAGCCCATGAAATATGCATCGCCATTGTGGTCCATGCGAGAAAACTACAGTGTGTTTTGATGTACGAAAATAAAATGCTCGACCCCCAAATTAAATTTACAATTTTGAAGCTTCTAGAAGGGGAATTGTTAAAGTGTTTTTATAGGACGCAATTTACTTGATATTTGTTAAAAAATGATAGGGTTTGTTGTATATTGTTATGATATTGAGAGATGTTAGAATGTTTTGTAGGAGGACATAATTTCTTTGATATTTGTGAAAATGATAGGGTTTATTGTGTATTGTTATGATATTGAGTGATCTTATGGGTAGGTTGAGTATAGACTGGATATGAGATGATCCAATCCTTCTATTAATTCTTAGATTTGTGTCTTGAGGCATAGAAAGTAAGGAGGTCAAGAGGCCAAGGACGGTTAGGCCTAGTGAGGCATTAAAATGTAATTGAGCTTCATATCAATAAAATAGTGATTTCTATGTATCCTTGTCATTATGGGAATTTGTGTACCTTTGTTCATGACTTTATGCATGGAAACCTTTCTGTATTAATATGTTACAAATTCATATGGAGAGACCATGAGTGAAACCGGAAAGAGTTACATGTGTAATGGCACAATGGAAGTATGAATCAACTTGTGAGTATGTATTCACTTTGGAGCAAATTTAATCATTGATCATCATAGATCAATGATTGAAAATTCCTAAGCTAAGTTTTCATGCTCAAATGCACGATAGTGACAAGATTCGTTTCCATAAATTTTCCCCATATACTAACCATTGATGATCAAAGACATCATGAGGTTGGTCGATAACACATTTTCCTAGCCAATCATAATAGTAATAAGCAGTCCCTTCAACTAAGAGGTTGAACAAACTCGACATTTTGTGGAAATTATAGCTCTCTTATTGCCACCAATTCTTAGGAAAGAACCAAAGGTTTTGAGTGTTAACAAGAAAGCATGATTGTCCCATCAGTTAATAGACATGAAAAATGGACGATTTCATGACAATTGTCATTTTCATTTACTAACATCGTTGTAAGTTGTGGGGATCCAATAGGGATAATGCCTTTGTTTTGTGGGCCTTTGTAAACTGGGGGTATGTAAGATGTAGTTTGGGAGTTATATTGTTACCATAGACATAGTTAAGTTATTTTTTTGTCTATAACCCACAAATTCGAGGATCAAAATCACTCGAAAATTGATTCAAGGTATCCCCTAGAATTGATCTTCATGAAGTGGTATTTCCTAGTTTCTAGAGAGGAGAACAACTTCGAGTTGTGGTTAGGTAGAAGTTTTTGACAACTCCACAATTGCAAATATGGGTAGAGGTGTCTAGAGAGAAAGAGTAGGTGAAGATCTTGAGAGGAGATGAAAAAGTGAATAAGCATAGAGTAAGGAGTGCTCAAAAGGTTGTAGCAAAAGGAATGAGGAATACCAAAAGGGCAAGTTCAAGGAGAGAGGCTAGGTGAGGTATTGTGTAGCATCAATCCTGCTGTACCATGCTCTCGGTGCTTGCTTCAGCCCATAAAGAGCTTTCTTCAACTTACACACTTTTTGTTCTTGGCCTTCTATCTCATAGCGTGGAGGTTGTTCAACATACACCTCCTCTTTCAACATGCCATTCAAGAATGCTGACTTCACATCCATTTGATAAACTTTCCACTTCTGTTGTGCTGTTATTGAGAGCACTGTCGACACTGTCTCCATCCTTGTAACTAGTGCAAAGGTTTCCTCATAGTCTCTTCCTTGTTGCTGCTTGTAGCCTTTGAGAACAAGTCTTGCTTTGCACCTTTCTATCTTGCTTTCAATGATGCTATTGGTTTTATAGACCCATTTCACTCCAATAACTTCTTTTCCTTGGGAGAGGTCCACTAACTCCCATGTGTCATTTCTTTTTATTGCTCCTATCTCTTCATTCATTGCTTCAATCCATTTCTCCTCTTTTACTACATCTTCAAAATGGATTCGGTCATCTACATGACAAAATAATGCAAATAAAGAATTCAGACCAACACTACTATCAACTTTTTCTTGCTAAATATAAGTTTGGCTAAGTCTTAAGAGGTAAAGGTTAAAACTTGTGGGCTACGAAGTGAGGGCAAAATATAAGTGAATGAGGTGGGTAAGAAATAACGCATAGTAAAAGCTCGCTACTCTATTTCTTGATTTTGCGTGAAAACACATGCTGATTTGAAACCTAGACTTTATCTCTCCCTACAACCAAATTCAATTCAAGTGTGCGCTGATACCAATTTATTCATGGCGATAGTTGAGAGTATTTCCAACATAGTCTAACTCCAAAGAAAAAAATAAGTGAAAACACCAAATTGAAGTCAACTAAATTGGGATAGCCAATGTTGTCGTTTACAGGTTGAAGGATGGTAGTCATTAATTACGACCAAGTGTCAAATTTGGTGGTGTATGATGGCATTTCCTTGTCTCCAACATACCTCCAAATTTGGCTGTGAGCATAAAGTGACTGACGCTTTTCTCTTCCACATTAAATAGCGTTTTGATAGAAAAATTTGTATAGTAAAGTTCCCTCTAATTATATGCAAAGTTGATTTTATGAAAAGATTGTGGAAAGCTCTTTACACTATTACACCTCAATCTAAGAATCCCCATCGAATGCGGAAGGAAGTGAGGAAGGCTTTTAGCACGTCATTTTATAGTGATAGACAGGTTGATTTAGATTTAAAATATATATAACGTGATTGATCTGTACCTTTTTTTTTTAATATTTTTTAATATAACGAAAAGGTTGATTTATATTTGAATGTTTTGAACGTAGGTATTTGTAATGATATTTATTCTTTTACGCGATTATGGTGGCACGGACGTCGCGAATCGGTAATTCCCGTAGAATTAATTCATCTCAAGTCTCCATGTAGAAACGCAAAGCAGGAAACTCCATTATTGTGAAATATTTTGCCATTGCGTTTACAGGGCTATGCAAATATGAAACCACTAATGGTTAGGCTACTCAATATTTCTAGGGGCAATTGGAATATTAAACTTCTTGTTCTCTCGTGTTTTTTTTTTTACGAATCTCAAATTCTAAAGTGTTGTACCCAACTGAGGACCTCTACTAAATGAGAGTTTCCAAAAATTTATTCAGATTGCTCTCAAAATCACCACCTCTTGTATAATTAATGTTGTGGTTGCATTTAATAATTGTATTATCACCACACAACATAATAATCTTGTGGTTTGTTGAAAACTTTTGGATATGACAAGGTTTCTCCTTGGAGTCAATTACATCATTATAAGCTCTTTCTTAATGAATATCCAAGAAGATATATTGTGTTTAGAAGAAATGTCGGCCACAAAGAATGAGTGTATTTCATTATCGGTGAATGAATTGATGACATCATATGACATCATAAAGTAAGGGACAATGAACATTGCAAATTTGATACTTAAAGATGTCTCATTCTTCCATTATGTTGATAAAGGAAGAACCATTTGTAATCATATGCACAACACCATACCATTTTGTTTCCTAATTAGAGCATGATAATCCATAATTGTGCACCTATGTTCTGATTCTTCCATGATGTCCATAAATGAAGAACTATGTGTAATCATATGCTTTACACCATCTTGCTTCCTAGTTAGAACAAGATAGTCCATAAATAGTACACCTATGTTTTTGAGAGTGAATAACAACTAAAATTGTTTTGATGAGGATATGAATACTAATGTTATAGGTCATGTTAATTATCACATGATCACTTTGATGTGTACTAATCTTATAATTGGGCCATGGTTTCAAATGTATTTCCTTTTGTCTATAATATATCTTGTAGTTATTAGAGAACATATTAATTATTTGATAATATGTAATTATAAAAGGATTTTCTTGTTAGAACAATATGAAAGATATCAAAAATCCTCTATCATCCATGAGTACATCCTCATCCATGGATGCATAGACATTATGAATCAAACTATTATATATCATTAACATTTTATCCCATTAAATTTTGGTCTCCCTTAAGTTTGCAATTGGTGAGCGCATTATATATTTAATTTCTTGGAGAATCACCAATACACAATTACCTTTAACATGCTGAAATTTGGATTAAAAACATAATATGATCTTTCTGTAACGATTCTTTTTTAGACTCTAATTCATAAGTATATTTATGACTTTCATAATTTATAACTATGATTATGATAATAAACCACATGTATATATTGCTAAATATATTGTTGATATAATGCATTTTATTTTGAAGTATTGCTAAAAGTTAAAGAATAAAAAAAACCTATATTGTAAAATTCTTTTCCTATCTCAAATGTTCAGTTTCCCTTATTACTATCAATTTCATTGGTAGATAATTGAACTTTGAAATTCAAATAGTTCAAATAATTTTTAAAAATTAAATTTGTAGTTATAAAAGAATGAAAATCATACTAAATAGAACTAAGGTATTAATAACATACAAATTCTAAAGTATTCTGAATTAATGAATGAATGACAGTTTCCCTTACTATCAATTTGATTGGTAGATAATTGAAGTTAGAAATTCAAATAGTTCAACTATCAATAATTTCTAAAAATTGAATTTGTAATTATGAGAGAATGGAAATCATACTAAATAGAATTAACGGTATTAACGACATACAAATTCTAAAGGATTCTGAATGAATGAATGAATGATGTAGTACTTGTAACCAATTGTCAAGTAGTGTAGAAACGTAGTATCCCAACTGAAATTTTCATCAAACTCAGTTTACGTGATAGAAGTTTCTGATGATGGGGGATAGAAATGTTAGATGAGGAGAGGAGAGCAAATTAGATAAGGCAGCTAAGACGATGTTTTCTGTTTTGGTTTTCCAGATAATATTGTTTAGTTGTATGGGTGGTATCTATTAAAAAAAAAATCTCTTCATTCTTATCCCTGTAATCACTTTCGGATTTTCCACGTGAAAGATCCCTAAGTTCTTTGAATTTGGGGAAAATTTAAGTTGGAAGTTCTTATCAACTTAATTCTTTACCAATTCAAATCGGAATACCCGAAGATCAATGAACCTTATCCAAAATCCTCTGACTGTCGGGATGACCTATGTATCCAAGCAATCACTCCGCCGAAACCAGAACGCTATTGTGGGGTCTCACCAGCGGACCAATACTGAAACAACTCGATTAGAATTCACAACCAGAACAACATGAAAAATAATAGATTGATAGGCATTAAAGTGATTAGCTTAGCCATCGATGCTGGTACTCCATGCAAAGGTTCAACGCAAAGGTTCCATTGGCGGAGCTTTGTTGAAAGAATCCCTGGAACTCCGTTGGTTCGTTAATTATCATGTATTTCTAGAAGGAAAGGTTTTTAGAGTTCATTCGGACAAAGATTTCTTATAGACTCTTCAATGTTACTTTCTTCTGGATTTGTATTTCTGGGAAGTATTTTTGAAGGTGAAGTTAAATAAGGCTAGATGCAGTCAAAATCATTAGTTCGAGAATGGCAAAGCCTGCCAAGATGGAATAGAGAGTATATATATAAATATGTTGCGAGATTATCTAAAAAATAATAATATTTAAAATAGAATTTGTTTTATAAAGATATATTATTTAAGAATAATAATTAAAATATAATCAAATGGTTGTTTTAAATTAAATAATTTAAAATGATAAAAGTATTAGTTTGATTTTTTTAAGATATTTAAATAAAAAATAATAATTATAATAGAAAAAATATTTAATAATAATTAAAAATATAAAAATAAATATTATATATATACATAGACTAAAGTTTGATTTTAGTGGACATTAATCATCATTATCATCATATATATATAAAATAAATCAAATAATAACAAACAATAAAATATAGCTAATCATTTACACCATCATCGTATCTATATATATATATAGATATATAAAATAAACCAAATAATAACCAACAGTAAAATATAACTAATCATTTCCATGTGATTGAAATGACTTGTAAAACAAAATGTTACCATTGCTGAACCCTCAGCTAGCAAGCCGGATGAACTGTATGACTAGCTGATATAACAAAACAGAGTACAGTTGTTCACCAATAATCTACAACAAATTACAATACTCAGAGTTGTTTATGCAAAATAAATTCTGAAAGCTATTAAAAGAAAATCATGTGTTCTGTGCAAACCACATTGCTACACGTAACAGCCAAGAGGAATGATATTCGAAACACTTGGACTTATCAAAGTATTAATATGCGTGGTAAATATAAAATGATGAAAGTTGTGGAAATAATAGGCATAGAATTGAGAGAGTTTTTTTCTGTTGGAATATTTCTAAATGGAAAAAAATTATTTTAAATAATTCTGTTCTTACTTAAAAAAAATAAATTTAGATTAAAGTACGTTGTTTATCTATAATGGATAGCAAAAAAATTGATATTATTTAAGAAAATAAATAAAATTTGTGAATTTTTATTTAAATCTAACCTAAAAGGAAAATTAGGATAACAATTTGACTTCTTTATCTTTCAGCTAAAGTTTCATATTATTATTTTGGATTCTTTTTCTCATGTGCCTAGCCACATTTCTATATATAATGAGGGCTGATATGGTATCTTTCTCTTAGATTAAAACAGTCAATTTCGATAGATGAACTCTAATGAAGGATACATTTCTCATATGAGCTTGGATTGACAAGATTATTGCACCACTAAAATGGTATCTAGCATGGATATTATGGAAAGTAGGTCCTTAAAAAGGTTGAGGCCACTAAAACTGTTCACTTGTCCCTCAAAATGTATCCTAAAGATTTTTACCTAAAAGTTTTTAAACTAGGATTATGTAACATCCCCCGCAAATGTAAATCATGTCAATAATTTTGTTAATGATAGTTCGTTCTTTACAAGTTAAAAAAATAAAAGTAGGATAAGTTAGATAATAAGATAACAATTAGCAGATTTATTAATGTTATGAAAAATGAGACGGGTTTAGGAACTCCTCGAAAGAACCTAACGAATTCTAACTAACTTCTAGAAAGTTATGGCAGCCATCTCTTTTCTTTCGTGAAAGGTTATTAGTCTTTCTTCTATGGAGGATAAGGAAGGGGGGAGAACATTGAAATGACAAGGAAGAGAAAGGTACACCTGCACCTGACATTTTACCGATCAGAAGGAGACTTCCCACATAGTATTCTTGAGGTGGCTTGGAGCCAATGGAACCTCTATTACAAACAAGATTTTTCAAGTATCAGGCACGGGAAACCTTAATTCCTATAGAAAGATCGAGATAAGGGTCACGAACTATATAACTAGTCTGAGGAGTGTAAAACTCGTGGAGAGAATTCCTTGGAAGGGAGGAGAGGTATTTCTAGATGAGTATATGAATTAGTCCATCTGAATGAGATAAGTTCCTTTAACGAAGAACGAAGAGTTCAATGAGACATTTGTGCATTTTATTTTTTAAACTAATAAAGGAATAGTACAAGATGCATACTATGTATTCTATGCTAAATAATAAAGGACTGGTCTAAGATATGTAATCATTGTTTGTTATGAAGTGAGAAGATCAAATAATAGAAAATGTATGTTTTATACATTCTTTCTATTAAAATAATAGTTACCCTCTAATAGTTTTCCTTATTTTCATACAGTTACGGAAGTTAGTGTACTTAATTGTGATTACTTCCCTAAGGGCTGATTTTTGAAACATTCTTTATAATATGAACAAACCTGTAGGATCCAACTAACAGAGGAACAACTTTCCAAATGTGATTTTTTTCGAAAACAATGATTGGAACAAATTATCATGTGCCAAAAGATCATAAGTTCAAGCTAAAGTCCTTTCCTAACCAATGGTTTCAGTAGGAACATTTTACTGACTAGTTGAGATAGTATAACATCAGATGGGTAGAAATTTGAGCTCCAGATGTCGAGAATTCAAACCTTGTCGGGTGATTTATTACAAAAGGAAAAGAAAAATTAAGAAGGATAATTATAATTACAACTGAACTCGCAATAGAAAAAAAATTACAATAGGTAATTAAATACTGAGAAACCAAAAACCCATTTTTTCGCAGTAATTATTGAAAACGTAAGGCGATGAATGAATTAGCACAATAGCCATCATAACTTGAGAAAAGTTGTATTTATAACATATAATGTCACATATATTTAGAAAATTAAACCAGATAATTCAATGAAAGCCAACAACCGCTCGTAACATAGCTATACAAGTTTGTATGCCTTGAATTCAAGACACAAGGTCAAAAATTACTTGAAAAGAAATTCAATGTACATAAAAACCCTAAGATATTTTGTCCTATTCAATAATAAAAGTATATAATTATGTAATTCCTTCATCGTTCTAACTTAGATATCAAACCCTTACCTATGACAAGCAGAAAAACTATCCAGTTTCAACAAAACCATATTTAAGGGAGGAGAGGTCTTTCCAGAGGATTATTTGAACCAATCCATCTGAATGAGATAAGTAATTCTTTAGTGTGAATGAAGTTGAAATCAATTTAGAAGTAGTAACATAGGAATAGCATGTTACCATGTTTAAGGACAGATTGCTAAGGAACCCTACATATTACTCATAGAGATGGGGTTTATGGGTAACAGGTTAAGATGTAATGTGTAATACCTTTTTAATAAACTGACATGAAAAATATGTGCATTTTATTTTTGAAGCTGATAAAGGAATTTAGTAAAATATTTATTAATGTTGTCTTGAAAAAAGAGATAGGTTTAGGAACTCCTTGACATAGCCTAACAAATTCTAACAAACTTCCAGATAGTTATGGTAGCTATCTCTTTTCTTTCCTGAAAGGTTCTTAGTCTTTGTTCTTTTGTGGAGGAGGAAGGGGGATAAAATTGAAAGGACATGGAAGAGAAAGCTACACCTTCACAAGATGTTGTATCGGTTGTCAAGACACTTCCCACAGAGTATTCTTGAGTTGGATTGGATCCATTGGAACCTCTATTACAAACAAGAGTCCAGAAGTCTGAGGCTGAGGAAACCTTGATGCTTGTAGAAGGATCCAGATAAGGATCACAACCTAGATAACTAGTGTGAGAAGTGAAAAGCTCAGGGGGAGAATCAAACGTAATCGATGTTCTCATTGGAAGGGAGGAGAGGTATTTCTAGAGGAGTATCTGAATTAGTCCATCTAAATCAGATAATTAATTATTGTTTGTGAATAAATTTAAAATCAATTCATTAGTAAATTAAGAATAACGTGTCACTATGTTTAAGGATAAATTTCTAAGGAACCCTAAATAGTACCCACATATATTGGGTTTACGGGTAACAGGTTAAGATGTAATGTGTAATCCCTTTAAATAAACTCACATGGTCAATATCTACATTTGTATTTCTTTTAAATGATAAAGAATCGTTAAATGAGAAATCTGTCCATTTTATTTTTTAAGATGATAAAGGAATAGTACAAGATGTATTATGTGTATTCTATGGTAAAATAATAAAGGAACGGTCTAAGATATGTAATCCGTCTTTCTTCTCAATTGGTCAGATCAGATAATAGGTGATGTATGTTGTATAGATTTTTTCTATTAAAATAATAGTGACCCTAGGAGAGTTTTCCTTATTTTCAGACAGTTACAGAAGTGAGTGTACTTAAATGTGACTACTTCCCTAATATCTAGTACTTGAATGATTCTTTACAATATGACCAAACCTATAGGGTCCAACTAATAGAAGAAATATTTTCCAAATGGGAATTCTTTTCAAAAACAACGATTGGAACAGGTTATCATGTGTGAAAAGACTAGAAGTTCAAGCTAAAGTCCCACTATAACCAAGGATTTTAGCAGGAAAAATTTACCGAGTAGTCGAGACAGTATAACACTAAATGGGTAGCAGGTTGAGATTCCAGTGTCA